>CM077151.1:147438511-148156391 GCA_039583875.1 Platanthera guangdongensis
TGGTGATCGGGAAAAACTTCCCCGTCCGAATCGATCGAGACGACCGATCCTCATGTGACCGTTGGAAGACCAAGCTAGCTTCGCTACGAAGATTGGAACTCTAAGTTCAGCAGCCGCTCATCATCATAGCCGCCGATCCCGAAGCAATCCGCCGCTCGTCTTGCCGCCGCCGGTTCCGGGGCGATCCTTTCCAAGAGAGACCAAGGTTGTAGACTCTTCGTTGACTTCACGAACACGTCGTCGAACGAAGAGGAACACCGTAGTCTCCAAACGAAGTTTGTATCTCGTGTACATTCTATTTTACTTTTGTTGTAAAGGAACGATTGTTCCGTGTTGTAAGGGTTGGGTGCAACCCGGTTTGTGGGAGTGTTGACTCCTACGTGTGGAAGGGTTCCTTCCATTAGTGCATGGATTGGATTTCAATCCTGTTGGTGAAGAGACCGAGTCGTCCCTTGTTGGGAGATAGGTCGAAGGGGGAAAGTGGATGTACCCAAGTCGGGGAACCACTATAAATTGCCTGTGTATTCTGTGTGATGTGTTGTTTGTTTTTATTATGCAGGTACTATTATAAATTCCGCAAAAGCGCTATACGTCACCTATCCCTCCCCCATAGGTGCACATAGTTGACACTAGGTGGAGTTTCAATTAGTTGTTCCTACAGGCTAACACCTGAACCAAAAGATCTCTGATAAGATCAATCTTTTAAAGAGGGTTTTTATTTTTATTATTTGTATTATATTTATCTTTATATAAAACCATGACACAAAACAAAAATTATGCTAGCACCAGACCTCCAGTGTGTAATCTATCTAAGTTTGCACTTTGGAAGGCAAGGATAAGATTGTACATGAATTATATTAATGAAGCTATATTTAATTCTGTTTTGACAGTGTGTCCAAGACCCCCAGCAAATACAAGTACAAGTGTTGTTCCACCTCCTTCAGGAACAGATGCAGAAATCAAAAAATGGAAAGTTGCAGATGCCAAAGCAATGAACATTTTGGCACAAACCATGTCTGATAAAATATTTCAAAACGTAGCTGAATGCAACTCAGCAAAAGAGATATGGGACAAACTATCTGAAATAGTGTCAGGATCTGCAGATGAAAGGAAATATATAAGATCCCATCTCATAACTCAGTATGAGAACTTCAAGAAAGGAGAAACTGAGTCAGTTGCTGATATGTATAACAGACTCAGTCTTATAGTCAATGAACTGAAAACCTTGGACAAGGAGATCTCATTGACTGAACTCAATGACAAAATCCTAATGTGCTTCCCCAGCACTTGGGACTCAAGAATCTGGCCAATCAAGGATGCCAGAAGCCTAAATGAGATCACCACTGAGGCTCTTTTGGGCAAGCTCAAGTCTTATGAGCTGCTCATCAAGAACAGAGAAGAAGAGCAGAAGGCTGCTTCACCAGCAATCAGAAAAGAGAAATCAATAGCATTCAAAACAATTGAAGATCAGCCTGAAGACAAGGCCACAGGCAATGAAGAGCTGCTAAGCTTACTGGCCAAAAGCTTTTATAAAATGGCCAGGAAGGACTTCAGGAAAAAGTCATTCAGAGGGCATGAAAAGCCAAGGTATGATAAGTCCAGTAACAAAGAAATTATATGTTTTAGATCCAGGGAAACAGGCCACATTGTGCCTGACTGTCCAGAAAATCAGAATAAGGACAAGAAGGACAGGAAAGAAAGGAGAAGAGACAAAGACTTCAGGAAAAACAGCAATGACAAACCCTCCTCCGGCAAGAACAAACACACCAGGAAGGGGTTTGTAGCTGAAACCTGGAGTGAAATAGAAGAAGAATCAGAAGCTTCATCCAGCTCAAGTGATGATGAAGATGATGCTGAAGAAAAGGAGTTCTGCATGATGGCTGTAACACCCCCTATCCGTCGCACAGCATATAGCAGTAGGTCCGGCCGGGGCCCGACGTCGTATGCCACAGACAGACTGGGTGGTTACTCATGGAAATCATCCAACCAATCATAACGTCCTACACAGAACATTCTAGCGGAAGCATATTATAAAAGTTACAATAAAGAACCCAGCACTAAAGCATGAATGTCCACTAATACCAAAATAGGAATATTATACATACACCAGTACAAGCCTTAAGGCCTTACAAAAATTGTTCACTTCATATTACATGTTTTACAAACCACGGCACGCATGCCGGTCATACATGAATAAAATAGTAAACACTCCAATTAGGCCTTCGAGGGCCGGCTTCGCAAATTGGGCTTTAGCCCGCTATTGACCGCTTGGTCCAGCAGCACCTACAAGCAACAAACCACCGCACGGTGGCAAAACAAGGCAACGGTCAGCAATGCTGACCAAATTATAACGATCCCGCCCCCAGCTCGGGGCGGCGATGCTCCTTCCCTGCATTTCATTAGCATAAGCGAGCAACATATATATATTCATTTCATCACAGACGTTGGCTCGCACGGCCACACGCCCCGTGCTCTCAGGGCACATTCTCGGTGAATCGGTCGATGTCAAGTCAATTAAAGCCATAGACATTCCGGACTCACCAACGCCACTATGACGGCCAAACCTATGAGCATTTTTGTCTTCCCGGCATGGGTCACGTCAATTTAAGCCATAGACTGCCGAAGACCCTCATCTATGCCAACGGCAAGTGCCACGTAACTTTAGGTCTCTTTAACCCGAACGACATAGAAGTGGGTACAGTTCCATCTAACCTGTGCTCACATCGCAACATCAATTTAAGCCATTTACGCGGGTCAAACTTCTCCCGAGTCCCATTTCCATCACATTTCACATAACCCGGTTATGTTCAAGTTGGCTCTTAGGCCACCAAGTTGGCAGGATCACGCATCCGCCCAGTTTTCCGGGTGCACTTTTGGGTTAATCCCCAAGGCTCCCTGTTGCAATCTACCATGTAGAAAACCAGAAAAACAATCAATAGCACGGAGTCTTCTCCGGCATTTATGCAATGCAACATCACCGATCCAGACCAACATGTCCGGGTAGGCTTCACACATCATGCATATGTCCGTTCTCGCTTACGGACTCTAAACAACGGGGACTTCACATATCTACCCGAAGGAACGCCTCCAACTCACCGCAAACTCACGAGAGCGGGCTTCCTATGCAAAGAAGGAGAGCTACTCATGCTCAAGAAGAGAATCGTTACCCTTGCGTTCTTCTTTGGCGCCATGGAAAAGTAAGAGGATGAAAAGCACCACACTAGCTTTTCCTCCGTGGATCCGGAGTCAGCTCGCGATTTGGAGCTTCGAAGCTCCTCCAATGGCCGGATCTAGCTTCTTCTTCCTTCCTTGGCTCTCCTCTCTCTATAAGCTTTAGAAAGATAATAACTCATGAAAAGTGAGGGTTTCTAAGTCCAATCCCGGCTATATCCCATCAGGAACAACACCCAGCCGTTGGATCTTCAATTAAAGAAACGAACGGCTTTGATTCGGGACTGAAATGCCCAATCTGGATCGTACACGGCTTGGCACACGCCCATGTCCAGGGCCGTGTGCCTCATTCTCCATCAAAATCGACTCGCCTGGTACAACACACGGGCATCGAACACGCCCATGTTCGACCTGACATGCCCGTGTTCCACCGAACACGGCCGTGTGGCCGGCCGTGTACCCCCATCGATTTAACCCGAAAACAACCCGAGCACTACACGGGTTCTAGGACACGCCCGTGTCCTTATCCGTGTCTACCTCAACACGCCTGGGCTCCAGGCCGTGTACACGGTCTCGACACTCGACCCTTCATCGAGCGAAGATCGTCGACCTGATGACACGGCCTTGGACATGCCCGTGTCCTAGGCCATGTACCTTGTCTCGACACATCATCGAGCAAAGTTCGTCGACTCCCCGGGATGAGTGTCGACACGGGTCGACACGCCCTGCGACATGCCCATGTCGCAGGCCGTGTGCCATGTCTCGACACTTCGTCGAGAGCAGTGTCGACTTCACGGGCTGAGTGTCGACACGGGTCGACACACCCTGCGACACGTCTGTGTCGCAGGCCGTGTGCCCTGTCTCGACACAACGTCGAGCGAAATTCGTCGACACCCTGGGTCGATCGTCGACACGGCCTTGACACGCCCTGCGACACGCCCGTGTCGTAGGCCGTGTTCTCTGCTCGACGATCATCGACTCCAAAATCGTCGACCTCTCGACCAACTCGACGATACAAGCCTGACACGCCCTGGGACACGCCCGTGTCCCAGGCCGTGTGCCTCCTGCCAGAACCCAAAACTGGCCCAAAATGTCACCCGTCGCTCCTTTGAGTTTCGGGGCGTTACAATGGCTATCAATGCCTCTCAACACAATACTGATCCAGAACAAGAGTCAGAGTCTGAATCAGAAACTCAATCTGAAGAGGATCAGGTAATAGACTCATTTGATTTTAATTCAGAGGACTTCAAATTTGAATTTAAGGCACTTTGTTTAGATCTATTAAAATCTGAGAAAGAAATTATTTCTCTCAGAAATCAACTGTTTGAACAAAGCACCTTAAAATCAGATAACCTCAAACTCTCTGAGTTGTTGGAATGTTGTAGGGAGCAGATAGCATCACTGAAAAGTGAACTATCAGAGGCCAAGAAGTTTGAAGAATCCCTCAATGGGAGAAGTATCAAACTAATGGACATCACAAGTATAGTGAACTCAAGGTTCAATAGTACACTGGGCTTGGGTGCTTCATCCAGCCAACCTATAGTATTAACAACCCCAATCAAGTTTATCTCAGATTAAGGTAAGGGAGTTGTAGAGGTGGCTAGGAAGAATTCTGATTTACCTAAGAAAACAAAAGTTCAACAGAAAATGTCAAACGGAGCTCGACGATCGCCGAATGGAGCTCAACGATCTCAGGCTGAATCGTCGAACTCAGGTCGACGATATCTAAACCTTGAACTCTGGCATAGTCGATCTTCGAACGGAGCTCGACGATCTGACCCAAGATCATCGAACTCAGCTCAGAGATCGTCTAATAGAGCTCAGAGTTTTGAAAAATCTTTCAAAGGTAAATCAAACTTCAATTCTAGAGGTCCTACATCTCAGAAGTTTAACCCTTATACTGAATGGATAATACCTCCTAGGAGATATCATCCTGAAGACTATAAGAGTCAACCAGGAATGTCTTTTATTTCATAATTTAAAGGTTATCAACCTAGGCCCAAGGTAAACTAGGTCAAAAACAAATAAATTGTTTTATGTGCAGGTGAAGACCTATCCAACATCAAACCAGCAATGGTATCTGGATAGTGGGTACTCAAAGCACATGACAGGAAACAAGGAGAATTTCACATCCTTCAAAGCCAAACTTGGACACAAAGTAATATTTGGTGATTCAAACTTTGGACTAACAAAAGGATATGGTGTAGTCCAGATTGGCTTAGTCACATTCAAGAAAGTAGCTTATGTGGAAGGACTGAAGCACAACTTAATCAGCATCAGTCAACTGTGTGATGAAGGCTACCAAGTGACTTTCAACAAATCCTCATGCAAAATCAAATCAGAGGACAACACAACTGTGTTGACAGGTAAAAGGAAAGGTAACGTTTATCTTGTAGATTTTCTTTCAACTAAGGTAGATATATGCTTGTTCAATTCCATTTGTAGACCTAATGAACTATGGCATAAAAGATTAGGACATATAAACCTTAGGACCATTGCTAGGCTATCCAAGGACAACCTTGTTAGAGGACTACGTTCTGGCCCCTACAAGAAGGAAGGACTTTGCAGGGCTTGTCAATTAGGCAAGCAAATCAAAAATAGCTTCAAGTCACTTAATAAGAGTGATTCACCTAGGATTTTGTATCTGTTATACATGGATATCTTTGGACCCATTACAGTATAAAGCTTAGGAGGGAAATCTTATACTTTAGTAGTTGTAGATGACTTCTCTAGATTCACATGGGTGTTCTTTCTGAGGAAGAAGTCTGATAATTTTAAGTGTTTGACAGAGTTTCTCAAATGCATACAGAGTGAGTTCAATACTCACATTGCCCTGATCAGAAGTGATCATGGAACAGAGTTTGATTCTCTTCTTATGCAAGAGTTCTGTCAGAGTGAAGGGATCAGTCACACTTTCTCAGCTCCTAGAACTCCTCAACAAAATGGGGTAGATGAAAGGAAAAATAGAACCCTTATTGAATATGCTACTACATTATTGTCAGATGCTCACCTTCCTCTATCCTTTTGGGCAGAGGCAGTGAACACCTCCAACTATGTGTTGAATAGAAGTTTGATACATAAGCTGAAGGGCAAGACTCACTATGAATTACTCAAAGGGAAGAAACCTAAAGTAGATTATTTTAAAAAATTTGGTTTCATTTGTTACATTCACAATAATGACAAGAAATACATAGCAAAATTTCAAGCTAAAGCTGATGAAGGAGTGTTTCTGGGATACTCCATGATCAGTAAAGCTTATAGGGTGTATAACAAATCTACTCTTAAAATTGAAGAATCTGTTCATGTATCCTATGATGAATCTAACATGTCTTTTAAGGAGAAGAATGCTTCTACCATAGAATCTTTGCAGGTACACTCTCTTGTTGAAAATTTGGACAGGTTACATATTATATAAAAGGATGAAAGCAGTGAAGATGAAGAAGATATTCAACATCTTGGAGAGAATCTTCTTGAAGAGCCAGTTGTTGTTCCACAAGAGGAAACAACAACACAAGTTGGTGAACAATCAACACCCCCTGTTGATTTAGTAACATCAAGAGACCATCCAATCTCCCAACTAATTGGAGACATCTCAGCTGGTGTGCAAACCAGAAATCAGGTCAACCAAAACCTGATGCACACCTGCTTTCTTCCTCAAATTGAGCCTCAATCCATTCAAGATGCAGAACAAGATCCACACTGGATCATTGCAATGCAAGAGTAATTACATCAATTTGAAAGGAACAAAGTTTGGGAACTAGTGACAAGGCCAAAGGATCACTCCATTGTTGGAACAAAATGGGTATTCAGAAATAAATTGGATGATCAATAAGTCATTGTAAGGAATAAGGCAAGGCTAGTTGCTCAAGGATACTCTCAAGAAGAAGGGATAGACTATGACCAGACCTTTGCACCAGTTGCAAGGTTAGAGGCCATAAGAATCTTCTTAGCTTATGCAGCACACAAAGGATTCAAAGTATATCAAATGGATATAAAGAGTGCTTTTCTCAATGGAGACATCAAGGAAGAAGTCTATGTTAGACAACCCCCAGGTTTTATTTCTCCAACTCATCCTGATTATGTTTTCAAATTGCATAAAGCATTATATGGTCTAAAGCAAGCTCCTAGAGCATGGTATGAGATCCTAGCATGCTTTCTTCTGAAAAATGATTTTATAAGGGGTAGAGTAGACCAAACTCTTTTTATTAGAACCCATAAGTCCAATACCTTACTAGTACAAATCTATGTAGATGACATTATCTTTGGTTCTACTGATTCAAAACTGTGCAAAAGATTTTCCAACCTAATGCATTCTAAATTTGAAATGAGCAACATGGGTGAGCTTTCCTTCTTTCTAGGATTGCAAGTCAAACAGCATGCTGAAGGAATATTCATCTCTCAAACCAAGTACGCAAAAGAACTGGTTAAGAAATTTGGTATGTCTGAAGCATCATGTATGAAAACACCTATGTCTACTAATGTTGTATTAGATGCTGATGAACATGGGAAACCTGTTGATCAGACAACATATAGAGCAATGATTGGCTCTTTATTGTACCTTACAGCTAGTAGACCTGATATAATGTTTGCTACATGTATATGTGCTAGATTCCAAGTGAGTCCTAGAGAGTTATACTTAACCTTAGTAAAAAGGATTCTTAGGTATTGAAAAGTTGTCCAAATCTAGGTCTCTGGTATCCAAAAGACTCAGCATTTGACTTAACTGGATTTTCAGATGCTGATTATGATGGATGCAGAATAGACAGAAAAAGCACCAGTGGAACTTGCCAGTTTCTTGGTGACAGACTTGTCTCCTGGTTTTGCAAGAAACAAACATCTGTGTCCACATCAACTGCTGAAGCTGAATATATGGCAGCAGGTAGTTGTTGCTCACAGATCTTGTGGATTCAAAATCAGCTCCTAGACTATGGCTACAACTTAGAGAAGTCAAAAATATTCTGTGATAACACTAGTGCTATTTCTATAGTACAAAATCCAGTCCTCCATAGCAGGACAAAACATATAGAAATTAGGCATCACTTTTTAAGGGACAATGTTGAGAAAAATAAAATTGAACTTCAATATATCCCAACTGACGTGCAAAGGGGAGATATTTTCACCAAACCATTGGTTGAAAAGAAACATACATTCTTCCAGAATCAGTTAGGAATGTTAGATGGAGGAAGTTTAAAATAAGATCCAAGATTTTAAAACTCCAAAATTGACCAAGACTAGGCAAACAATTTGATTTTTCTAGTGTCTATAGGTTGTTTCTGGTCTCTGTACTGCGCTCGACGTTTTTCCCAAAGATCGTTGAACGGAGATCGACGTTCTTAGAAATCGTCGACCGGAGTTCAGCGCTTTCCAGATAGTACTAAGCTATCTTCTTTCGATCAGCGATCGTCGAATGGAGCTCGACGCTCTCTAATATCGTCGAACGGAGATCGACGACGTTGAAGACCTTTCAGATTCCTTTAGAAGCCCAGATCGTCGAACGGAGTTCAACGATCTTTCCTTTTCTGCGCCGAACCCTAATATAAAATTCATTTTTCGGACGTTGTTCTCCCTTTGTGCTTTCATACTCTCTGCAGAATTTCCCTTTCCCTCCAAACTTTTCTACACTTGGTCTTTTGTTTGTTCATTTTTGCAGGTAAAAATGGCCGTTTCTGTTGCAGTTTTGGCAGCAATGAAATTTGACACTGGATTCGATATCGATATGGACTCGTTTGAGAACAGTGATCATATTTTCAAGGATATTCTGGATTTATTCAAAGATCAACAGCTAGTACACATCATGACCACAAGGTTAAAACTGGCTGCAGATGAAATCAAAGAATGGGTGTATACTACTCACAATCAAGATCCAAATATAGTGATTGGAACCATATCAGGAAATCAGGTATCTCTTACTCCTGCTATATCAACAGAAGTTTTTTAATTAAGTACTAGTCAAGATTCTCTTGAGTTGTCTGGAGAAGAGTTTGCAAGTATGCTTGATAGGATGGGTCATTCAGCAGCAAACCCTAACAAGCTGCTTAAGAAAAATCTATCAGTGGAATACAGGTTTCTAGCAGATGTTGTTGGAAAGGTCCTGTTAGCAAAACATTCTGCCCATGATACCATATCCAGGTATCAATTCTGTTTAATGGGTGCTTTGGTGGATAAGAAACAGTTGAATTGGGGAGAAGTTTTCTTTGACCTAATTAAGAAGAAAGTGAATAAGAACTTTGTCAATTTTGGAAGGATTCTGGGGCTATTTCTTCATAGCAGATGCCCTGAGCTGCTTGTTTCAAGTGGGATGCATATCAATGCCTCTAAGAGGTTAACCTGTGCCCTTTTTGGCAAATGGGACAGGCAAATTGCAAAGTCAAGCAGAGCCTCTGCAGTCATCTCATCTTCAGGCACCAGGACTGATCCAGTCACTTCCCCTCATGAAACTGCCCCATCAGAAGAACTTCCTGCCTCCTCGTCTCCACCTTCTCCACCTACTATTCCCTCAACAATTATCACATCCACCATAACCATCTCAATTTCATCCCCCATATCCATTCCATCTCCAAACTCAATTCCTTCACCAACACCAATATCCACTGAAGATGTTTTCCATCCATTGTATCATTATCCACTCATAACCATTGACTCGTCATCTCACCTTCCATCCTTCACTCTCTTAGATGATTCCTATATGGATGACCCTCACTCCTCACCCCTTGAGCCACCATCTTATTCTACATCATATCAACAACTACTACAAAAAATCATTGTTCAACCATCCTTCACTCCATCTATCTCCATTCCATTAACTTCCATCTCCACCATTCCTATATCTCAACCATCAATTCTACCATCCACATTAACACTTTCTCCAACCACATCTACAGCTCCTCCTACATCCATCTATGCCATACTCTTCTCTACCTCTACTCAAGCACCACTTGAGCAAGTAGATCTCTCAGCCATAGCAGATAAGCTCTATGAGATGTTAGCTCCAAGGCTATCACTGCTGCTGGAGACCTCCCTGGCACCACTTCTGAAATTAGTTCAGGAGTTATCTGACAGGCTCTCTTCCCTATATCCTCATCAGGCAATCCCTTCTGTTGGGTGCCTTGATCCAGTATCTACTGAATCCAGGCAGGGGGAGATGCCATATGAAGTAGAGAGATTGCCTGCTTCAGAGATTCCAGTTCCAGCCCCAGTTCCAGTTATAACAGTTGACCTCAGGTCACTGCTGTCAGAGTTTGATACTGTTTATCTCAGCTGTCTTCCAGATCAGAAAAGTGAAGATCTTACTAAGGCCATTGTGCCTATTTCTAGCTGTGAGCCCAGCATAATATCTTCTTATATAAATTCTTTCAAGGCTGTGGACAGTGCTCCTTCAGTTTCTGTTGTTCATGCTACTGCTGCTGATGCTATTTTAGTTTCTGATGATGTGCTTATAACAGAGGCTAATGACTCTGAGCCTGCTGTTTCTGTTGTTATTATTTTTGAATCTGTTGTTCCAGTTACATATGTTAGTGCTGTTTTTGTTACTGCTGCTGCTGTTGTTTCTTCTGTTCAATCCCAACAACAAATAGATCACATCAAAAGGATTAATGAACTATATAACAATCCTCAGAGCTCAGAAAGTGATCAATTTAGAACTGATTCTGATGATTCCTCTACAACCATTGCAAGGAAGAGGAAAGCTAGAAGCAAGGCCCTAAAGAAAGTTCCCCGGGAGAAATTAAAAATGTAAATGATATTCCATACTATATTTTGCATGATTGTCCAATTTCAGAACCATGGATGCAGTTCTCCAGGAATCAACTAAAGGCAATGAAGAAAAAGAGGAAATATGATAAAGGATCATCTCACTTCAATCCTCCTCCTCCTCCTCCTTCACCAGATGCAGGTACTGGTGGAAGTTCTACTTATCAGTCATCTGCTGCTAAAAGTCAAAGCACCTCTCAGTTTCAAGGAAGATCTCAATCAAGAGGATGTCAATCAAGAGGCTACCAGTCCAGAAGAGGACAGTATAGGGGAAATCAAAGAGAATTTAGAGTTTATTCCAAAGGTTATTCTAGGTAGCATCCTTATCATAGGGAAGGACAAGGTCCCACTGACACTACATCTGGTCCTTTCCCTTATAAGTTAAGAAATCTAGTTTCTTCCAGAGCTACTCCTGATGATTCTTCAAATAGATATGAACCTCCTATTCCATTTGAAGACCCAAAGAATAATCCTACTTCTTGGACAGCAAGAATGAAAGAGTTGGTTACTCTAAATCAAATTAAAAAGGCAAGAGAATAAGGAAAAGATACATCAAAATTCACCACTCTATCAGAACAGAGAAAGAAAGAACTTGAAAGATATTCTTCCAGCAAATTCTTTGACTCAGAAAGCTATATGAAGCTGCACCCAGAAGCTGTAGTCCCCAGGACAAAACATCAAACTTCTCTGGGTGCAGATGATGACAGAAGATCCAAGAAAGAAGCTCTTAACCCTAATAGAGAAATAGTTCGCAAAAAGAGCAAGGAAAAGGAATGATTATGTAAGCTGACAGTGTTATCTATTCTGACTTTCTGATGTGATTTTATTTGTGTTTCTGCAATGTTGTTTTTGATTTTATATCTGCATTGTATGCTTTTATTTCCTATGTCATGTAAATAGTAATCCTAACCCAAATAGGGGGAGATTGTTGGAACACCATATTACTGATTTGGGCAAGGATCACTATGTCCTTAGGAAAATTGTTTTGACCTCCTTGTATAGTTTTTAAGGTCAATTAGATTGAGTCTAAGGGTTAGAATTTTGGCTTGAAAGCTGCCCCAAAGACCCTCAGATCAGATATTCAAATTCAGGAGACTAAGTCATTTTTGTCGAGCTCAGGTCGACGAATCGTCGAACTCAGTTTGATTATCTCTGAGCTCAGTTCAACGAGTCGTTGAACTCCGTTCGATGATCTTCGAGCTCAGATCGACGTTTCTGTCTCTAGCTGTTTTCCCAGTCTCTGAGCTCAGGTCAACGATAGTTGAGCTTAGATCGACGATTTCTGTTTCCAGTCTAGTTCCAGTCTCTGAGCTCAGGTTGACGGTAGTTGAGCTCAGGTCGACGATTTTCTGGAGAGATCGACGATTCTCAAGATTCAAATTCAGACAGTTATGGAATTCTATCTTATTTATTCCCATCATTTATTTCAAGGATCTTGTAGCCGTTTCAATTAATCTGGAGCAAGTTTCAAGGGAGTTTTAAAGGAATGTTTTCTAGGACTTTCCTCCAGAGACAAAATTCATTTAAGGAAGTCATTAATGAGTGGCTAACGGCTATCTTGGAGACAGAGAATCAATTCATTCTTTTCAGATCTAAGGAATAAAAGAGGATTTCATTCTGCTAGTCCTAACAGTCACAAACTGTTACAAAAAAAAAAGAGAACAGTCACAGACAGACACACATATAGAATTCATTCAGAACACTCACCACTGAAGGAGATCAACATACAGAAAAGAAGATTTTCTATATCTCTTTTGACTCAAGTGTTCAGAGGCTTCATCTATCAAGACTCCAGACACTACACATTTCAGCAACTGCTGGAATCATCCTTTGCTGGAGATCTCATCTACTGAAGGCCTATCACCCTAGTGCAAAGCTTCTTTTCCTGAACAACTTCCAGATCTCAGGGGGAGCTTTGACAACATCATCCACTAGTCTTCTCTCTGATTGTTGACAGAGAAGAACATCTCACCTCCTTCTTTTTCTGCTGTAAAAGGGTTTCTCAAAACTCCCTTCAAAAGTTTTGTGCTGGTTTCTGAGACCTTGTCAAAACTCAATGGTGGCAAGACACCTAATCAAAAAATCTAGTTTGATCTTTGAGCACCTTATCAAAAGCTCATTGGTGCCCAGGACACCTGATCAACTCATCCTACAGTGGATTCCTACCTAGGGTGGTAGAAGAGTGGATGTACCCAGATTGATTGGGGAACCACTATAGCTCCTTGTGTCTTCTGGTTGCTATATTTTGTTTGTTGTGTGCTGTGTTTTATTTCTTGCTTTCATAATTTTTATTTACTGCAAGCACCTTACACATATATTTAAATTAAGTCTTCCACTGCAAAATAATTTTTTAACTTGAAAATTATTTTAATATACTCTATTCACCCCCCCCCCCCCCTCTAGAGTTAAGGTAGATCTTATCCCCACTTTCAAGGTGCACTTGCCTCCTTTAGCAAGCCAGCGGCGTATGACTCATCGAACCAACCACCCACATAATAGTCTGTTCGCGGGCCATCGGGACTCCCGAATGCGAGAAGGCTTTTCAGGCTCTGAAGCAGCAGCTCACCCAGACGCCTCTACTCCAGGATCCAAGGGAAGGGGAGGTCTTGTTCTTATACTTGGGAGTAGGGACTGGGGTCATGAGCTCAGTTCTTGTGTGAGAGGAAGGGAAAAAGCAATTTTCGATCTATTATGTGAGCAGGGTCCTAAAGAAGGCAGAGCTCGGGTACCCAATTCTTGAAAAATTAGCATTTGCCCTCATCATCTCGGCCAGGAAGCTTAGGCCATATTTTCAGGCTCACTCTATTAAGGTGGTGATGGATCACCCCCTTCATCGCATCTTGGTGGGGGTGGAGCACTCTAGGAGGTTGGCCAAGTGGTCGATAGAGCTCAGTGAATTCGACCTCACTTTCATTCCTCGGCTTGCCATCAAGGCACAAGCGGTGGCTGACTTCCTAGTGGAATACATAGTTGAGGTCCAAGAGGCTGAAGCATCCCCTCGAGCGGCTTGGAAAATGATGGTAGATGGGGCGTCAGGAAGAAGTTCCTTTGGAGGGGGAATGATCATGGTAAGTCCAGAGGGGACCAGGATTGAGCAGGCCTTGAAGATCCATTTCCCAATCATCAACAACCAAGTGGAATATAAGGTGATCATAGCAGGGCTCAGGTTAGCTCGGGAGCTAGGCATACAAGATATTGAGGTCAAGACGGACTCCATGGTGGTCGTGGGACAGATCAAAGGGGAGTTCGAAGTAAGGGAGCCCACCCTAAAGCTGTACCTAGGGAAGGTCAAAGACATCATCGGGCAGTTTCGAAGCTTTTCAATTCAGCACGTCACGAGGGAGGAGAGCGCTCGGGCAGACTAGATCGCCAAGTATGGCCCTCGAGCTGGAGGAACGATGACAAAACTTTTCAGGCCATCCATAGAAGAGGGAGAGCTCATGGAGATAAACCAGCAAGGGTCTTGGATGGACCCCTTCATCAACTCTTTGACCTCGGGGCAACTGCCCGCGGACGATCTCGATATGAAGCGGGACAGGTATAAATCGGCGTATTACCTGCTAAAAGATGGGGCTTTGTACCGTAAGACACTGTCGGGTCTGCTGGCTCGATACGTGTCAGAGGAGGAGGTTCCAAGGGTTCTGAAGGAAATTCATTCAGGTGAATGTGGCAGTCATTCAGGAAGCCAGACTTTTGAGGGGAGGGTACTGAGGCAGGGGTACTTCTGGCCTGCCCTCAGGAAAGATGCGGAAGAGTTTGTAAGGAGATGTCAAAAGTGTCAGGATTTCGCCCCCGTCCAACTCCTTCCTGCCCAGAGGTTACGAACAATTACGGCTCCCTGGCCCTTCACGATCTGGGGGCTAGACCTGGTGGATCTTTTTCCCCAGGCTAGCGGACAAAGGAAGTTTCTATTGGTCATGACAGATTACTTTCCAAAGTGGCTGGAGGTGAAGGCATTGGCTAAGGTGACATCGCAGGTGGTCAAGAATTTTGTATGGGGAGAAATCATCTGCAGGCATGGGCTACCGCTGGCCATTATGACGGACAACGGACCACAATTTGCCAGTAGGGAATTCGTTGATTTCTGCATCCGTTTGGGCATAGATCTCTGTTTCGCCTCGGTTTATCACCCGTGGAGCAATGGGCAGGTGGAAGCAGCAAATAAGATCATTGTTAACCTTTTGAATAAGAAGGTGGAGAACCTGAGGGGGAGCTAGATGGAATAGCACCCTTCAGTCCTCTAGGCCTTGAAAACCACACCAAACACCACCACAGGAGAGACCACCTTTAAGCTCTCTCATGGCTCGAAGGCTATCATACCAATAGAGTTCGAGGTCACATCACCAAGAGTAGTCGTTGCAAAGGAAGGAAATGAAGGATGGATGGCAAAGAACGTGGAAGAGAAAAAACTCTCTCTTGATCTCGTTGAAGAGCTCAGGGATTTGGCGATGGTCAGGCAGGAGGAGGTCAAGCGCCGGATGGTGAGGTACTTTGATAAACATGTAAGGATCAAGCAGTTCCAGCAGGGTGATCTGGTTCTCAAAAAGGTGGATGCAGCAGGTAGAGGGGCCTCCGTAGGAAAGCTCAATCCAAATTGGGAGGGTCCTTTCATAGTAAAGGAGGTCTTGAAGTCGGGAGGGTACCACCTCCATGATGTGGACGGAGTACCCCTTGATCGTGCCCGAAGTGGAGATGACTTAAAATGATTTTATCTATAACACACTTTGTTCATTGCATTTTATTGTTCAATACTTACAATTTGGATGTGGCCCTTATGTACGATGGATGCAGCAGGTGCCTCTTTTCATGGCATTGAAGGCGAAATGTGAAAATGGCCACATGGAGACCCTGAGCAGACCCGCTGACCAGACTCTCATCTAGCTGGCAGGACTGTAGGCTCACTCGGTGGTTGGAGATGATTTGGAGTGGAGACCCCGAGCAGACCCGCTGACCAGGATCTCATCTAGCTAGCAGTGTTGTAGGCTCACTCGGTGGTTGTAGATGGTTTGGAGAGGAGACACCAAGAATTCCCGCTGACCAGGCTCATATCTAGCTGACAGGGTTGTAGGCTCACTCGATGGTTGGAGATGGTTTGGAGAGGAGACCACGAGTAGACCCGCTGACCAGGCTCTCACCTAGCTGGCAGGGCTGTAGGCTCACTCAGTGGTTGGAGATGATTTGGAGAGGAGACCCCGAGCAGACCCGCTGACCAGGCTCTCACCTAGCTGGCAGGGATGTAGGCTCACTCTGTGGTTGGAGATGGTTTGGAGAGGAGACCCCGAGCAGGCATGCTGACCAGGCTCTCACCTAGCTAGCAGGGTTGTGGGCTCACTCGGTGGTTGGAGATGGTTTGGAGAGGAGACCCCGAGCAGACCCCCTGACAAGACTCTCATCTAGCTGGCAGGGCTGTAGGCTCACTCGGTGGTTGGATATGGTTTGAAGAGGAAACCCTGAGCATACCCGCTGACCAGGCTCTCACCTAGCTGGCATAGTTGTAGGCTCACTCGATGGTTGGAGATGATTTGGAGTGGAGACCCCGAGCAGACCCACTGACCAGGCTCTCATCTAGCTAGCAGGGCTGTAGGCTCACACGGTGGTTGGAAGTGTGATTGGCCCGCGAACAGACTCTTACTGTGGTTGGTTCGGTGAGTCGATCGCCGCGGGCTTGCTGAGGTAGGCAAGTGCACCTATCGCAAGTAGTACTTGATATTCGGGGGAATACCGAGGTCGTATTGTTCTCGGGGTCGTGTTGACTATTCTTACTCCTCCGGGAGGACTATTATTTTACTGAAAGTAAGGTGGATTTTTTTAGTAAAGTAAAGACGGAAAAAGTAAAGGAGCGAAAAAATGTTTTAGAAAATATTCGATGAAGGGTTAACGCTCGGCATCGAATCGAATTAAAACTAAAATAATTTTTAATAATTATAGGACTTAGTTTTCAAATTAATAAAAGGCAACTTGGCCGTGGAGGTTCCACAAATGTGAGCTCACCTAGCTATAGGGATATCGCTCACCTAAACGTTAAGACTATTCGACCGAACGTTAGTCCGACGAAGGATTCCTCTTAACGGCCGCTTTACGCTAAGAACCCCGCTATTGGGTGGGGAACCCAATCCGGTAGAATTACGCTTGACCTCTTTCGAGGGTATGCACGCAACTCTATTTACCCAGGGGTGATCGGTCCATATGCACGGCCTCTCGGCTAGCTAGCATATGGACTACGGAAATAGGGCCCACACATCGATATGTGGTCCTACGCGTCGTAAACCCGGGGTAAACCTTAAGTCCTTAAATTAAAATGAAAATAAAGAGCTTCAATTATTAGAAATCATTTCAAATGTCCCAAAGCTCTTCGATGCCGAGACTAATAGCGATTAGCCACACATCGGTATGGGGACGGCTTTATAATTTAGTGAGGCACGAGTTCGAAATTAAACGCTAATGTTTATAAGAAGAGGACATAAAAATAAATAACAAACATTTAGAAAGCTGAAAAGTTAGCTAAAACAAGAACTCACGCACACTCCAAATTATAAATTAAATAGGAACTAAGTTACACATGAAAGAAATTTGCATAATTGAAATTTGCGAGTCCCACTCAAACGAGTGGGGGCGGTAAATAAAAGCTGAAAATTGCAAGTCCTACTCAAACGAGTAGGACTGAAATGAAAGCGAGTCCTACTCAAATGAGTAGGAGAAAATAAATGCGATTACAGTGCTTTCTCAAATATTTACAGGGAGATAAAGATCCGTCCATTTAACTCAAGTGAGTAGGCGGAAAAATAAAGAAAGAAAATTACAAGTCCTACTGGAACGAGTAGGCGGGAAATAAAGTCCGTCCATTTAACTCAAGTGAGTAGGCGGAAAAATAAAGAAAGAAAATTACAAGTCCTACTCAAAAGAGTAGGACTGAAAATGAAAACGATGCGTCATTTAACTCTTAACGAGTAGGCGGAAATAAATGCACACAAACACACACACTCCATATGAATTTCAAGAAAGCAATAAAGCTAACACCTACACTCACACACTCTACAAAATTTGAATAAAGCATTAAAAGAAAGCATTAAAATTTAACACCTACACTCACACACTCTACATAATTTGAATCAAAGCATCAAAACATTTATTCTCATACACTCACACACACAAATTAAAAGCAAAATGAAAGTTACCTAAAAATTAAAATTTTTACTTTTTCATGCTTAGGTTTTGCCAAAAACAAATAAAAAGAAGAAATTACAATTTTTAGAAGAAAAAGTTTTTCAAAACAAATTAAAAACCAAAGTTTTTGGAAAATTAAAATTTCAACATTTTCATTCCTAGGATTTCATAAAAGTGCTAAAAAAAGTTGAAATGAAAAGAGAAAGAACAAAAAGGGTTTTCATCCTAAAATAAAGCTAAGTAAAAAAAAATCAAAAATACTTTAGTAACTCTTTTACACATTCATAAGAGTGAAGATGTTGAAAACATTAAAAGAAGACATGAAGAAAAAGAGAAAAAGCTAATTCATCATTTCATAAATTTCTAACAAAACCTATCATGAGACAAATTAAAAGCATGTAAAGTAAATAAGTTACACTCATACACACACACACACTTTTCATAAATGAAGAACAAAGATAAAACCAAGGATAAAAAGGGGAGAAAAAGTGGGCACAAGTGTTCATTCCAAAGCCAAATAAGAAGAGAAAATCTAACATTTTATTGATTAAAGGAAACTATTACAAGCTATTACAAAGACAAAGCTAAAGCAAAAACAAAATTGAAAGAAAAAGGGGGAAGAAATCTCCTTACATAGCAAGGAAATCACGGATGCAGCCCACAAAAAGACACTAAAATGGCCCAAAAATCTGAACCCTTGGACCTTACAGAAATGGGCAATTTATAGGCAAAAAATTCTAAGTACACGCCCTAGGTCACGGGCATGTAGGGGGGGGGGGGCATGTCAGTACTATTCATGAAGGCGGCCGACGTTTGGACAGGAAAGTTGACTTCGGGCTAAGTTCGCGGCAGTCACGCCCATGTCACGGGCGTGACTCTAGGCGTGTCGGGGAGGTAGAACCGGGCGCAGGTTGCATCAAAAGTCTTTGGCAGCATCTTGTCGGGCCAGCTGGAAAGGTCATGCCCCAGGTCACGGGCGTGACTCTGGGCATGTCAGTTGGTGTCGACACTCGACAATCGTCGAGCGGAAAGTGTCGAGTTGAAATCGTCGAGCTGAGATTGAGTCACGCCCCAGGTCACACGCGTGACGCTGCGCGTGACTGTTGGTGTCGACACTCGACAATCGTCGAGCGGAAAGTGTCGAGTGGAGAGGACATGGGCTTGGGTCACGCCCCGTGTCGGGTGACACGGGCGTGACACCAGGTGTGTCAAGCTTTTTACTTCAGAAATTTGCAATTTCACGGAATTTGAGCTGTCACGCCCGGGTCACGGGCGTGACCCAAATGACACGGGCGTGTAGTGCCCAATTTTGGCAGATTTTGGAGTTTTTCTGAAAAATAAAATAAAACAAGTTACTAGTAAATTTACAAGAATAGGAGCATTTTATTGAACAAAAATAAGTAAAAACGACGAAAATAAATGAAAATGACTAAATTAATGTGCACAAAAATACGTATATTTACAATTCATCAAGGTGTTTGGAGAGGAGACCCCGAGCAGACCCGCTGACCAGGCTCTTATCTAGCTGGTAGGGTTGTACGCTTACTAGGTGGTTGGATATGGTTCGGAGAGGAGACCCCGAGTAGACCTGCTGATCAGGCTCTCATCTAGCTGGCGGGGCTGTAGGCTTACTCGGTGGTTGGAGATGATTGGGAGAGGAGACCCCGAGCAGACCAGCTGACCAGGCTGTCATCTAGCTGGCAGGGCTGTAGGCTCACTCGGTAGTTGGAGATGGTTCGGAGAGGAGACCCTGAGCAGACTCACTGACCAGGCTCTCATCCAGCTGGCAGGGCAGTAGGCTCACTCGGTGGTTGGATATGACTGGGAGAGGAGACCCCGAGCAGACCCACTAACCAGGCTCTCATCTAGCTGGCAGGGTTGTAGGCTCACTCGGTGGTTGGAGATGGTTTGGAGAGGAGACGCTTAGCAGACCTGCTAACCAGGCTCTCATCTAGCTAGCAGGGTTGTAGGCTCACTCAGGGGCGAGTCAAGTGGTAAGAGCTCTCAGAGAGAGGTGTCCATATCCATCAGGAAATTGGTAGAGAATTCCTAGAAAAAGAAAGGGTTGGAGACAAGGCCAAGGAGGAGAGGCATCTCTGACTGGCACTCGGCATGGGTGGTCTCGCCCGCAGCGAGCGGGTGCTCACTATCAAAGGCATTGGCCTCACACAAAAATGAGGGAGCTATCATGAGGACTAGTTTGATCTCCAAGGTTTATAGGGCCGGGTTGATCTCGCGGCAAGACGAGATCAAAGGGCTAGATGGTCTCGCGCGAGGCAGGGGCGAGGAGAGGCCCAAGGACTAGCGTTTTAAACTATCAAGCGAAACGGCAATGGGTAAAGCGCAAGGAAGTAAGAAGCGCGAAAGGTTACAATAATGTTCTCTTTGTTCATTGAAGAAAAGAAATACTTTACTATCACAGAAAAATACCACTATTTGAAATATCTACAAGTACAGGAGAAACAAAAAAAGAAGGGGGGAGAAGTCCCCAGACTCTGGCATCCCTTCACTCCTCATCACTGGAGGTGGAGCTGTCATCCATCTCGCCATACAGCTGGCGGACCAAGTCACGGACGGTGACCATCTCGGCATCATCTCGGACCACCCCTAGCTCCTTCATCATCTTGAGAATGAGCTCCGTCGTCTTGATGTTGGAGTCTCGACAGAGGGTGTCAACCTCATCCGAGGAATAGCGAGGTGGCGGGGGAGCGTGGAAGGGATCCGAATGTAGAGCGGTGTTGTCCGCAAGATGGACGTTTTCAGCCTTCAACTTCTTATTCTCTCCCTCTAAGGCCACAATGCGTGAGCGTAAGCGATCAGCAGTCTCGGCATCCTGCATGAAGGCCATCGGTCAGCAAAAATTTGTGAAGAGCTAGCAAACGAAATCGGCGAGTGACAGTGAAAAAGCTTACCACACCGCCCAGGCTTCGTGAGAGGAGGTTGCCAGTGACGGCCAGCCGCTTCTCGAGTTCTTTTGACTTCTCGCACTCTGCAGTTAGGCTGGCCTCGGCATCCTTCCACTTCTAATTATTGTAGAGCAGGCAGCGCGAGATCCGGTGCGAGAGCTCCATGGAGCAAAACTGGGTGTGGGCGGTCTTCAGGATGAGGTCCCGCGATGCTTCATTAACCGCGGGCTCAGTCCCAAGGCCACAGTATAGCCCGTACCCAAGGGAGAAGGCGTGACTTGTGGGCGGGTCTTGCTCCTTCCAAGAGGGAAGGAGAGTAGACACCGACACGCGGTTGGCGTCATTCTCCCACAAGAGTACCGGCTCGGCAGCAGCATCGTCTGTCACGGGCCCCATGTTGTAATTTGGATGCGAGGAGGGGGCCGGGCGGCTGGAAGAGCCCGCCTCGCGAGGGGGAAGATCGGCGGGCCGGACAGAGGTGGTGGCGGTTTGGTCTGGTAGTGTCGTCTCGCGGGTAGGCGAGACGGATGGATGGCGAGGTGAGGGAGACTTTTCCACAGAAATGGGGGACAGAGACCCAGACATTTCCTTCCTTGGGAGCAGCTCTTTTCTTCTCCTTCGGGAAGGACACCACCTTCTTCACTTTTTTCTTGGGGATAGGCCGAGAAGTGGCGGCATCGTCCCCAGGCCTCTTCTTTGGGGCGGGGGTCAGTGTTTCCTTTGCCGCCTCCGCCTCCATACTCGCAAGGGCGAGACCCCTATTACTTTGATAAGGGGGGTGGACAGGGATAGTTCACTCTCCTGAGCGAGACAGTGGTTAGAATAAAGCAAGAAGGTAATCATAATGACAAGGGGACGCAAATATACCTTCACCGGGAAGGACGGGAAGAAGCGAGTCGAACTCTCACCGAAGGAAGTTGACCTCGAAATATTTCCCTGCGAAAAAGTCGCAGAGAGCCTTCTCGGCACCCCCAACTTTGGGGGTCTCATAGTATAGCTCGGTGGGCGACACCAGAGCGAGAGGAACGCCTCCCAAGATCCCACGAATAAAAACAAAGCGAGTGAGCAAATTGTGATTCTTGTTTGGCAACTCGCATACCTTTAGGCCTTGTCCTGTGAAATAATAAACGTCGTCATCCTTGGTCTGGTAGATGAACAGCTTGCGGAAGGCGGTCAAGCTGAATTCGATGCGCTCTCGCCGTACGTAGCAGGCGAAGGTGACCAACATCGAAATCGCATTTGGGTTGAACTTTACGGGAACAACGCCAAAGTATTTGATGACCTATTTAACCTCTGGCCAGAGGGGGAGTCTTAGCCCCGCCTCGAAGTGCGAGACGGGGAAGGCTAGCTCGTCGGGATAGAAGTGATACACTCGCCGACCTTGGGTGGGCGAGACAGATAGCCATCTGCCAGGAACTCGCTGGCAAAGTGATTGTAGTCTTCTTCGGATATCCTGCCGAGAGGGAAATCATGGTCGGCAAACCACCTCCCGTAGCGGCTGCGGCCCTCGCCTTCTTCTACCTTCTTCTTCCCCATAGCCAGCGAGAGGACAGAAATAGAAAAAGGGAAAAGAGTGAAGGGGGAGCGGGATGCGAGAAGTGTTAAGCAAGGAGGAGTAGGCGAGAGCTCTGGATCCCAGAAATAGCAGAGAACAATAATACAAGCGTAGAAGCATCTAGATCATGGAGAGGGGTATTTATAGCAGATAGAGAGAGGAGAGGAGATTGAGAGGGAAAATGAAAAGGCGGAAGCCGAAGGGGCGACCCGACGGTTCATCTTCTTTCTCTCTCTCTCCCTCCAGAACCTGAGGAGCGGAAGCGTCGTGGCAATTCTTTCGAGGAGCCAAAAATATCATGATTAATGATTAATTAAAGAATAGACTGATTAAACACAGCAATGATGAAAAACCCAGCATGACAAGATGGGTTGACAAGAATATCATAATAAAAAATTGTCATAATAAATTATTTCATCCTGCACGAGGCGGGCATCTCGTCCAAGAAGATCTAAATAACAAATTAGTAGTTAAGGGGGGTGGCTGATCGATTCATAACAGTTACAAAGAAGCATTAAGTAGGCGAGACGAATCCAGGATCCCTCAGTTATTGAGCCACTTCCAGTGGCCACCCTGACCTCCCGCGCATGGAGGGCGACCAGGAAGATGAAAGGCGCGAGCGGCCACTGGACCACGGCACGTGAGTCGGAGATGTTCGCCCGTCTCGTTTAGGATGGCCTGGGGGTCTATCCCGTCCATTATGGTGTCGGCCTCGATCTCGGCGGAGAGGCGAGTGCACTCAGTTTCCAGACAGTCAATGTGCCGATCAGAAGCCTGCTTCTCCAGCTCCATCTCGTGGATGATATGTGTATATTTTCGAAACATCCTGGCTGTCTGGCGCTTCAACTCCAGGGTATCCATGGGATCACCCAGGTAGTCCTTGATCACATCTGGGCGAGGAAGAGGCGAGAGGGGAGGCACAGCGGGGGCGTCCTCAGTGTCCGAGTCGAAATGGATACCTACGTAGAAAAAGGAAAGGCGACAGGTCATAATGAAGGAAGCTCTCGCGTCCATGTGTCGTGGGTACAAGGTGTAGCCCTGTGGTCTCGCATGAGCCCGATGAAGGAATAGGTGTCTGTGGGAAACAAAAAGACGGGATGAGTTTTCTTTCTCGGGATGCGGGAGTTTCCCATAATTCGCAAGAGGTCTTCTCTCCTCGTGGTTGGGGGGAGGATTACTCAGGCAAGTTGGGGCATTGATAAGCTTGGTTGGTGACATTAGGAGGATTCGCGAGCATAGGGGAATCGGCAAGATTTCCCTGAAAGGGCATGGTCAATAGGCGAGACGGTAAGAGAAAAGAGAGGCGAGAGGAAGAATCAAGAATCACATGTCTCTCCCCGGAAGACACGGAAAGAAGTGTATCGGCCGTCGAAGGTACCAAGGAGGTCATGCCGGCCGAGTGGAGAGGGTCGGCGGCTTTCGCTTTCTTCGGGCGAGAGGATGAAGGAGCTGAGGCGGGGGTGCGCCCCCAAAGGCAGCATCACGGGAGCCACATTGACTTTGTTTTGCCTGCACACCATCGTGAGACGCTCGCGAAAGCTCTGGCTATGAGACATGTTGAGGGTGGAAAAGAAGCGGAAATGAGAAAGGGATGCATTCCATGTTGAGGTGGGGTAACATATTTATAGACTCAGGGGGAGGGCCCGCCAAATATTCCTGCAAATGAATCCCGGCAACCGCGATCCCCGGTTGGACTTTCTTTCCGAGCATGGGCAAACCTCGAAAAGAGCGAGGATTGTGTACAACCTTGGGCTCGCGAGAGGCATTTTCATCAGAGGGACGGAGGAGTTGGCGAGATGAAGTGAAGAATCAAGTGGGACCTTTTGTCCACTCGTAGAGGGCGAGACGGGGTCTCGGCGCTGTAGGCGAGACATCCTCCAGGGCGCGGTCTGACCCTCGTGGCGAGATGGCCCATAAAGCGAGAGGCCGGCAAGACGAGCGGGTAGGATCATCTCGCCCACCAGTCACTTTCCCCACTCGCAGCACATGTTGAAATATGTTTTTTACCTTTTTACCCCCATGGGGGATTTTACTCTTCTGCCCCAGAAATTTTTACACGTCTACCCCTGGTGGTCTGCATATAGCTCTTCAGGACAGCGGAGTTTGGCTGCTGGCAGACCTGACCCAGTGTATTTTGGTAATTTCAGGTCGGTTCGGTATGGATATTTGTAGATCAAACTCAGAGGCCTATAAATAGACTGACAGGGTGCCTGGATTAGGTTGTTGAACCTTTCCACTTTCTTCCTAACAGGCACCTAGCTCAGCATTGGCTAGGGAGGGGAAGGACTTGAGCTTCTTCCGGGTAAGAGGCGGGACCTTCGAGCTGAGATCCCTCGGTTTGTTTCTAGGTCTGCGACTCACGTCGGGAAGCTGGTTCAAGAGGAGTAGGTGTGGGATGCAACCTTAGGTCCGAACTCTAGGCGGGATCAGAAAGCCAGTTCCAACACCCTTATCCGTTCGGCATGTATCCTTTTGACAAGATCATCAAGCTCACAAATAGTCACACAGTCCCCGAAGGACTGGCTTCACAATCACAGGTTAACTAGGAGCCATTGCTAGCGACACTCACTCTCGCCCGGCGTTAGCGACAAAACACACTTTCCATCCCTAGCCCTAACCTTATCTGAATCAAGCAATCCCTGCAGTCATCTGCAGTATCAGGAACACTGGTCTTTCATAGCATCCAGCACAAGCACTTGCGGGTTTTTTCCTGGACTTTCACTCCAGTACTTCCTGCTACTATCCTTCACAGGCACAACCCACTAAATTCACAAGCATATTCATTTATCCGCGGAGTCTTGTCCGGTGCGCAAAATAAAACATCACCAATCCAGACCAACCTTTCCGGATTGGCTTCACACAGTATGCTTATTCCGTACTTCACGTTTTCGGATCTCATGCAAGACATCTTGGGGATCTCCAGAATCAACCCAAGGAAATTCCTCAATAAGCCACATTTTGGTGGGGGAAACCCATGCACATGGCAAATTAAGGACTTCACATGTCCAAGGAAGAAATATCGTTACCCTTGACGATCGTTTTGAAGTCATGGAAAACTAGCCGGCTGAAAAGCACCACAACAGCTTTGCCTCCACAAATCTGGACTCGGCACACGATTCGGGGCTCTGAAGCTCCACTGATAGCCGGATTCCTCCTCCTCCTCCCTTTCTCTCCCCACTCTCTATCACTTCAAGAAAGAGAAAGGCCTTGAGAAAATGAGAGAGTTTATCCTCAACTCTTGGCCTTATCAGCAGCAGGGAGAATTTTGGGCCTTTGGATCCCCTTTGAAAGGAATGGACGGCCACGAAAAGCCCTAAAAATACTTTCCTGGCTGAACACGACTTGTGACACGCCCGTGTCATAGGCCGTGTACCTTAAGCGGCAAAGAAACTGACTTACCCCGACCAGGACACTACCGTGTAACACACCTGTGTCATAGGTCGTGTGCCAGACACGGCTTCGGACATGCCCGTGTCTCGCCCGTGTTCATTTCCCTGATCAAGAACAGAGAAGGACACGGCCCTTGACACGCCTGTGTAACCGGTCGTGTGCCCCACTCGAGGATCGTTCGAGTGCATTTCGTCGAACTCACTCGAGAAAACGTCGAGCGCATAACATGACACGGCCCTGGACACGCCCGTGTCTCATGCCGTGTACCTCACTCGAGGGTCATCGACTGTATTTCATCGAGCTCACACGAGAACACCCTGCCAGTACTCGAGTGCAGGCCACGGCCATGGACACGCCCGTGTCCTCGGTCGTGTACCTTACAAAGAGTAGGACACCGCTTGGGGACACGCCCGTGTCCCAGGCCATGTTGTCTACTCTCCTCAGCCCAGTCACCACTGAGATTTGGGGAGTTATAATCCTCCCCTCCATACAAGAAATTTTGTCCCGAAATTTGCATACAGTACTCAGGAAACTCTTCAACAAAATGTATTATCACACGATCATTTGAAATCACTTGAGCTGGCTCTTTTACGGCTTTTCAAAGCATTGAGATGTGGAACACATCAGGCAAACCACTCAATTTATTTGAAAGAGCTAGCCGATAGGCAACTTCGCCAACTCTTTTCACCACTTCAAATGGACCAAGATATCGTGGACTTACCGATTTCAAGCGCTAAATCCTGGATATGCCTTTGAAGGGTTTGATTTTCAAATGGACCCAATCGCCAATCGCAAACTGAACAGTTCGGTGCTTGGCATTGTAATATTTAGCATGTCTATCTTGAGCTATCAGTAGCCTCTCCAGAATAGAGCGTATCGTCGAATTAGCCTCTTCGACTTCCTTACGCTGATATAGTTTCGATTAGCCTGTATCCGCCCAAGCTAATGGTGTACGACATTTTTGATCATACAGAGCTTCAAACGGTGTCATACCTATACTTGCTTGATAGCTATTTTTGTAGGCAAACTCGACCATAACCAAGGCACACATGCGGAGCATGTCCTCCTTCTTTCTGTTGGCCCTCTCTGTCTGGCCATCAGTTTGGGGATGAAAGGCTGTAAAGAACATTAACTTTGTTCCCAACAGGTGATGGATTAGCCTCCAATCATTCGATGTGAACCGCTCGTCACGATTACTTACGATGCTACGGGGAGCACCGTGTAATTGTACGATTTGCTCAACATAGAGTTTCGCCAGGACGTCCACTGAATCGTCCCTCTTGTTCGGAGGGAAATGAGCCACTTTAGTCAGTCGGTCTATGATCACCCAAATCGAATCATTATCGCATTGAGACCTCGACAAACTATGCATGAAATCCATCGAATTATCATCAAACTCCACTCCGGAATCGGTGGCGACTTCAGAAAATCTCCAGGCTTCTGGCATTTAGCCACAAAATGTGCTATGTCTCTCTTCATGCCTCGCCACCAGAATAGCTTTTTCATATCTTTGTACATCTTTGTGCTCCCTGGGTGAACTGAGTATTTCGCAAAATGAGCTTCATACATCAATTCTTCTCTTAGCTTACCCATACTTGGAACGCACAAACGACCATCTGTCCGTAAAAGGCCGTCATCCCAGGAGAATTTGTCATTCGACCCATCCACTGCATAGCGGTGCAGACTTTCATCAAGTTCTATTACTTGGTGAATTCTGTCTGCAAGGTCACATTGTACCTCCGTCCAATGCAAGCCCGTATTTGTTGTGGAATCTTTGTCAACACAAGAAATCTCTAACGCTTCCAACTCTTGGATCAGACGCTCATCATGCATCTGCAACCAATATGCCCTTGCAAGAGTCCTCCGACTCAAGGCATCTGCTACCACGTTCCCTTTCCCGGGAGTGTAGTGAATCTCAAAAGTGTAGTCCCCGAGGAATTCCACCCACCTTCGTTGTCGTTTATTGAGATCCTTCTGATCCAATAAGTACTTTAGGCTCTTATGGTCCGTGTATATATCCACTTTCACACCATATAAAGAGTAACGTCTCAGTTTAAGTGCAAAAATTACTGCTGCTAACTCCAAATCATGGATGGGAGAGTTCCGCTCATGCACTTTCAACTGGCGTGAGCCATAAGCAATCACCTTTCCAAATTGAAGAAGAATGCAGCCTAAGCCGCTCCCTGAGGTATCACTATAAATCTCAAAGTCGTCTGTCACACATGACGACGTCAAAACGGGCGTCGTGGTCAAACAACTCTTTAGCTCTTCAAAGGCTCGCGTGCCCTCCGGCATCCAAACGAACTTCTGATCCTTCCTTGTCAACGTGGTCAGAGGCAAAGCAATCCGTGAGAAGTTTTCTACAAAATGTCTATAGTAGCATGCCAGCCCAAGGAAACTCCTGACTTTGGCAACCGAAGACAACACTAGCCACTACTGGATGGCTCTTATCTTTGATGGATCCATCGCAATGCCCTCACTACTCATTACATGGCCAAGAAAAGCCACTGACGACCGCCAAAACTCGCACTTTGAGAACTTGGCGTGGAGCTTGTGTCTCCTCAGGGTATGCAACACCACCCATAAATGGTTCACATGATCTTCTTCCGATTGAGAGTACACTAAGATATCATCAATGAAAACAATCACAAACAAGTCCAAGCACTCTCGAAACATTCGATGCATTAGATCCATAAACACTGATGGTGCATTACATAGTCCAAACGGCATTACAGTGAACTCGTAATGACCGTAGCGTGTTCTAAATGCCATCTTGCGGATGTCACCTTCCATAATTCGCAACTGGTAGTAGCCCGATTTCAAATCCAACTTTGAGTATACTTTAGATCCCGCCAATTGATCAAACAAATCATCTACCTGTGGAATCGGATATTTATTTTTCTCTGTCAACTTGTTCAATTCACGATAATCAATATACAATCACAGGCTACCGTCTTTCTTTTTCACAAAAATAACAGGTGCGCTCCAAGGTGACATACTGGGCGTATATAACCCTGTTTCAACGATTCTTGCAATTGCACTTTTAGTTCGGCCATTTCCTTTGGCGTTACTTGATATGGCGAACTAGCCACATGTTTACACCTGCCACCAGCTCAATCGAGAAATCAATCTCCGCTGTGGTGGTAATCCCGGAAGCTCTTTCGGAAACACATCAGTTGACTACGAAACAATTGGAACATCACGCACACTGGCCTTTAGCTCAACATCCTCCACAAGCGTGAAGAACAACCCTCGCATACCAGCGAACTTAATTTTGCGTTGAGGTTTCTACTCCAGTGTGACTTCCTTTGACTGGAAATCTATAGAGGCAGGCTGCTCCGAGAGCCAATCCATGCCAAAGATCACATCAAATTCCGATATCGGTTGCACCGAGGCTTCCAATCCGAACTCCCAACTGCCTATTCGTAGCTCCACAAAACAAGACCTATCCGCATGCATTACACATCCCTTTAGTAATAACACCTTCACCCTATCTACCATCATCTGAATCGGTACACCGATCTGTGACACGAGGTCCTGATGCGTGTAAATCGGCAAGCGCACCGGTCGCACAAGTAATAAAGTTTGGGAATAAATCCCCGAGTTTCGGTCTCTTGAGGAATGCAATTAGCATAGAGCGACAACAGTTCAGAAAATATTGTTATGAGAGTTATACTTAGAAAAAGAGTAAAAAGGGTGTTGGGTATTGTATCCACAATGTACCTGATTTGAAGAAGCCCCTGGACAAGCTAAGGTGAATAGACTATGTATTTGATAAACCTTTTCTAGTTGTGCTTGTAGTTTTTCCACGCTAAGTGCACACCAATGTCAGGGTGCAGTAGGTCAATATACACGGGTCTGCACGACGTAATCCCTCGTTGAGCAGATCAGTGTGTTGGCCTACGTGTACTCTCTTTATTGGAGTGCACTTATTTTCAAGCACAGGGCCGCTCATATGCAAGAGAAGACAAGGAGCATGGAGGGTCAAGGAGCAGCTCCTAGGTGGAAGACGAAAAATCGTCCAAGGCAAATTCGACGAGAATCACCAAGTGATTCTCGCCGAATCGGCGAGAATCACTTGGTGATTCTCGCCGAATCGACGAGAATCGTCAGTGATTCTCGCCGACTTCTTCTGGCCATCTCAAAATGGTGCCAAGTAAGATTCGGCGAGAATCACTTGTAATTCCCGCCGAACCAGTGGTCAAGCAGCCCATGAACACAAAGTCCAATTCGTTGAGAATCGACAAGAGATTCGACGAGAATCACAAACGACTCTCGACGAATCGTCGAGAATCACTTGGTGATTCTCGCCGATTCGTCGAGAATCGTCTGCGATTCTCGCCGATTTTGACTTGGCGGTTTCTCAGCTTATTCCCTGAACCGGATTCTGCCGCTGTTTAAAATCTGGACCGGGATTTGGGGACTATCTCTGTGGGTCCCACAAACGGTCTTATTGGGGGTAGCTACAGTATAAATACATGGGTATTTTGAACAGTAGAAAAACACAGAAAAATACGCGAGCTCACGGAAACCCTAAAATCGCGAAATCCTTCCGCCGCCTCCGTCGCCGCTCGCGCAAGTCCGTCGCCACCGATAGATCTTCTTCCCGATCTCCGGCGACAGTAGCTTAGCAAGGCTCGAGTCTCACGCGTCTATCTAGAGATCCCTTGTCTCTCGATTTGTTGATCGGAAACACTTCCCATCCGAATCGATCGAGACGACCGATCCTTGTGTGACCGTTGGTAGACCGAGCTTGCTTCGCAACGAAGTTTGGATCTCCAAGTTCAGCAGCTGCTCTTCTTCGTAGCCGCCGATCCCGAAGCTAGCCGCCGCTCGTGTGCCGCCGCCGGTTCCGGGGAGATCTTCTCCAAGCAAGACCAAGGTCGTAGACTCTTCATCGACTTCAAGAACACGTCGTCGACCAAAGAGGAACACCGGAGTCTCCAAGAGAAGTTTGTATCACGTGTACATTCTACTTTTATTTTATTGTAAAGGAACTTTTGTTCCGCGGTGTAAGGGTTGGGTGCAACCCGATTTGTGGGAGTGTTGACTCTCACGTGTGGAAGGGCACCTTCCGTTAGTGAAGGGATTGGATTTCAATCCCGTTGGAGAAGTGACCGAGTCGTCCCTTGTTGGGGGAGATAGGTCGAAGGGGGAAAGTGGATGTACCCAAGTCGGGGAACCACTATAAATTTGCTGTGTATTCTGTGTTCTGTGTTTGTTGCTTTTATTGTGCAGGTACATCTGTGAATTCCGCAAAAGAACCACACGTCACCTATCCCCCCCCCCCCCATAGGTGCACATAGCCGACACTAGGTGGACTTTCAAGTGGTATCAGAGGGAGGTTCCTCAACAAAAAGGCTAACACCTTGAGGTGAATCCTGCCACTAGTGTCAACAAGGAGACATACATCTACCATGGACGGACTCAAGTACTCCGGCAAAATCCCAGTATGCAACAGACTCAACTTTCCTATCTGGAAGGAAAGAATCAGGTTCTACATGGAAGCAGTGGACCCTCGACTGTTCATGATCGTGCTGGAGGGACCTTATGTCCCCACTAAGGCCTCCACCATTGATCCCACCAAGAAAGTGTCGAAGACACTCTCTGAAATGGACAAGGATGAGATGGTTCTAGTGGGCCTTGACATGAAGGCTAGAAACATCCTGGTCAGTGCAGTTGATGACTCGATGATGCAAAACTTCAGCAACTGCAAGGCAGCTCAGGAGATATGGCAGTGTCTGATCATTCTGATGGAGGGCACAGATGAAGTAAGGGATGATCGGAGATCCCTCCTGAACCAGAAGTATGAGGCTTTCCGGCAAGGGCCTAAGGAAGAGATCGGAGTCACATACGAGAACTTCCTGAAGATTGTCAACGCCCTCAAGGGCTATGGAAGAGTGTTCACCAATGGTGAACTCAATGACAAATTCCTTAGGTCCCTGACTAAGGAATGGGACACAAAGATCTGCGCCATCAGAGAATTTGGCAGACTAGCAGAAACTGATCCTCAAATCCTGTTCGGGAAGCTGATGTCCTATGAACTTCAGCTGAACACCAGGAAGGCAGAGGAAGAAGCAGAGAAGGCTGCTGCAAAAGAAAAGACTGTGGCCCTAAAAGCCAGTCACTCCAGAAAAGGGAAGGGTGCGGTGTCCTACCGTGCTAGAAATAAGGAAGAAGAGGAGGACTCCGATCCATGCTCCTCCAGCTCAGAACTGTCGGAAGAGGATTTCTCCCTCATCACTCGAGAGTTCAAGAAATTCCTCAAGATGAGGAATCAAAGAAAGAGAGACGGCTCCTCTTCCAGACATCAGAAGAAAAACTACTCTTCTGACAGGTATGCATCTAAACCTAACAAACACCGTTCTTCTGATATTATTTGCTTTGGATGCAATAAGCCAGGTCACGTTGTGGCCGACTGCCATCAAAGCAAAAGAGATAAAGGGAAAGGAGAGGAGCTCAAATCCTCCAGAGATAAGAAGAAGGAGCGGAGCTATATCGCCAGAAGGCCAAAGACACTAAGTGAGTCTGATTCTTCAGACTCCAGTGATGATGAAGAAGCCTACTTCGGGCTGGTGGGTCGATCGGACTCAGAAGGAGAATGCCCCCCATTCACTGGGAAGGTAAAAACTCACACCCCTCTTTCCGACTCCGACTCTGATCCTGAGTCTCAGGATGATGAACCTGAGGATGGCCCTTCGGCCCGTGAAGCTGAGCTCCTCGACAAGTATGAGCTTCTGCTCAACACTTTTGACGAGTGCCGCAAGAGACTGAAGGCTGAGAAGAAGGAAGTAAGATTCCTTAAGGGTGAGTGTGTATCCCTAAGGGAAGAGGTCACTAGCTTGATCTCTCTCAGACAGGAGCACATTGACCTAACTTCAAAGCACTCAGAGTCTTTGAAGCTCCTTGATCTCAAGCAGGAGGAAGTCAACAGATTGGAAGAACTACTTGCGGCAGAAAGGAAGATCGTACAGAGCTTCTCTATGCCTAAAACAGTGCTTCCAGTCGTTGACACCTTCTCTGCTCAGGCCAAAGGAGCTGGCTTGGGGCATGTTGGGGCATCTGGTTCTTCATCTCGGAGAAACAAGAACCAGAGGAAGAATAAGGCCGCCAAGAAGGCCTCTGCTGATGAAAAGGGGAAGGCTCCTCTTAGTCCTGTTGCATTCAGAAAGCCTGGCTTTCCTTGCAACCAACATGACTTTGAGTCAACATATGGGCATCATTTCCGGCCCTCGGTTGCAAAGCCTAAGAGCCGGTATGAAGGTTGGAACTTCCCCCGGAACTTTGGGGAGAGTGCCTTCAAGGCACCTTATGAGGAGATCCACATAGGAAGTTATGGTCCGTTCTCTAGCGGGCATAATGGAAAGCAGGCGCCAAAAGTCAAGCCTGTTATTCAGAAGGTGACAACGTCATGTGACTGCCATCACCATGAGGCCTCCACCTCCAGATCCAAGGCCCCAGCTGTACCCGTTGTTCCCAGGGTAAGGCAGGAGCCTCGGAAGAGATACAACAGGTTCGACTGTTGGTGCTGTGGCAAAGTCGGTCACTTTGCCGTGGATTGTTGGTTTAATCCAAGGAACTACGAGACTCCCCATGTTAACAATGCGAGACCGACCACTCGTAGGGTTAACCAACCGAGGGGGAGTGTGCTAACCAGGAATCTAGGACCCAAGTTCGATTGGGTTCCTAAGGCAAATTAATTTTGTTTTGCAGGAATGTCCAAAGGCCACCAAAATGCCAATCTGGTATTTGGACAGTGGATGCTCCCGGCATATGACCGGGACAAGAAGCCTGCTGCATGATTATACTCCAGTCGAGAATGGACCCAAAGTCATCTTTGGAGGGTCAGATCGAGGAGTCACCAGAGGTTATGGTATGATTTCCAACGGTATAATCTCTATCACCGACGTGGCTTATGTTGAAGGGTTAAACCATAACCTGATCAGTGTAAGTCAGTTATGTGATAAAGGTTATGACGTTAAGTTCTGCAAGGATAAATGTCTGATAATTTCACGTACCTCCTCTGAGACGGTATTATCAGGCATTAGGAGCAGAAATATCTTCTGCTTAGATTTTCTTAGTATAGATTCATCTACCCCCGTATGCCTTGTGGCAACAGGCAGTGCTTCTCTTTGTGAACAGTGGCACAAGAGATTGGCACATATTAATTATAAGACAATTAGTATGCTATTTTCTAAGAATTTAGTAAGAGATGCTCCCAGTATCAAGTGCATCAAGGATAGCCCCTGTCATGCATGCCAGATGGGCAAACAGACCCGGGCTACCTTTAGGAGCATTGCAGACAAAGACTCTTCCCGATGTCTTTACCTGCTACATATGGACTTGTTTGGCCCAATGCAAGTTCATAGCTTGGGAGGCAAGTCATATACGCTAGTGATAGTTGATGATCACTCACGGTTTACATGGGTGTTCTTTTTAAAACGAAAGTCAGATACTTTTGACATCTTCACTAATTTTGTCAAGCAGGTTCAGAACGAATTTAACTGCTCCGTGGTCAAAATCCGAAGTGACCATGGAACAGAATTCGAATCTGGTGCTATGACAGAATTTTGTGAAGAACATGGTATCTTTCATGAGTTTTCCTCCCCGCGCACTCCTCAGCAAAATGGAGTTGCGGAGAGGAGAAATAGAACTCTCATTGAGGCCTGCACGACTATGTTGAAAGATGCTTCTCTCCCGGAATACTTCTGGGCAAAGGGTGTCAATACGGCATGTCATGTACAAAACCGAGCGTTGATCAACAAACATCATCGTAAGACGCCCTACGAGCTACTGAAAGGCAGGAAACCAACCATGTCCTACTTAAGGATCTTTGGTTGCAGATGCTATGTACTAAATAATGGGAAGTATCCGCGTACTAAATTCGGTGAAAAATGCTTCGAAGGCATATTCATGGGATATAGTTCCCATAGTCGGGCATATAGGGTCTTCAATAAGAAAACCTTAGTGGTAGAAGAATCAATAAATGTTGTATTTGATGAAGGAAGCTTGCTTAACAGCAATTCTTCCAGTTGTATTCTTGAAGATGCAGGTGCTAGACTTGACCAGCTGAATCTGGATGAGACCCCTAAAGATGACGCACCCAAGTACGTCAAAGTTTCCACCTCCTCGTCATCTGAAAATGTTGAAGATCAAGATGGAACAAATCTTTTAGAAGAACGAGAAGCACAAGAAGTAGCTGAAGCTCCAGACGCCGGACTTCTAGAGCTCCGTCACGTGAGGGATCATCCTAGAGAACAGATCATCGGAGATCCTCGTGTAGGCGTCAGAACTCGAAGAGGTACAACTAACGAAGTATTGCATCTCAGCTTCCTGTCTCAGGTTGAGCCAAAGAAGTTCGACGAGGCGAACAAGGATGCAGCATGGATTCTGGCCATGCAAGAGGAACTACATCAATTCGAACGCTGCAAGGTTTGGACGCTGGTTCCCAGACCATACAAGCAGAACGTCATTGGCACGAAGTGGATCTTCAGAAACAAGCTGGATGAACATGGTGTCATCATAAAGAACAAGGCCAGGCTGGTGGCTCAAGGTTACAGACAGGAGGAAGGGATTGACTTCGACCAGACCTTTGCACCAGTAGCAAGGCTCGAGGCAATCCGGTTGTTCCTGGCGTATGCTTCACACAAAGGATTCACAGTCTACCAAATGGATGTGAAATCGGCATTCCTGAACGGAGATCTGAAAGAGGAAGTATACGTCGCTCAACCCCCAGGTTTTGTCGATCCTACTTATCCCAATCACGTTTATTTTCTCAATAAGGCCTTATATGGGTTGAAGCAAGCTCCCCGAGCTTGGTATGAGACTTTATCTAGTTTTCTTCTTGAGAACAAGTTCTCCAGAGGTAAAATAGATAAAACATTGTTTCTCAGGGAAGTCAAAGGCAAGATTTTGCTGGTGCAAATCTATGTCGATGACATAATATTCGGCTCAACGGACAACAATCTTTGCAAAAAGTTTTCTAAACTTATGCAAGGAAAGTTTGAAATGAGCAGTATGGGAGAGCTCAAGTATTTCTTAGGCCTTCAAGTGAAACAGTCTGAGGATGGAATCTTCATCTCTCAGACGAAGTTCACAAATGAACTCCTTAAGAAATTCGGTATGGAGAATGCAACCTCTATGAGGACTCCAATGGGATCCACCATGTCTCTGGATAAGGATGAGAAAGGTAAACCTTTCGATGAAACCAAATACAGAAGCATCATTGGATCCCTGCTCTACCTTACTGCCAGTAGACCGGATATTATGTTCTCCACATGTGTATGTGCCCGATATCAGGTGAACACTAAGGAATCTCACTATGTCGCTGCAAAGCGAATTCTAAGATACCTTAAAGGTACTCCTAATCTTGGCTTGTGGTACCCGAGGAACAATGATGTCGAGCTAATAGGCTTTTCAGATGCTGATTTTGCAGGGAGCAGGGATGACAGGAAAAGCACCTCCGGGACGTGTCAATTCCTCGGCCGGAGGCTTATCTCATGGAACAGCAAGAAACAAAATTGCGTTGCAACCTCCACTGCAGAGTCAGAGTATATCTCGGCAGGGAGCTGTTGCGCACAACTTCTTTGGATCAGAAATCAGTTGGCCGACTACAACCTTCAGTTCAAGGAAGTTCCAATGTACTGCGACTCCTCCAGTACAATTGCCATTGCCAACAATCCGGTGTCGCACAGCCGGACGAAGCATATTGAAGTACGCTACCACTTCATTCGGGAGCACGTGGAGAACAAGGATATCTCTCTCTGTTATGTCCCCACGGACAAGCAGATTGCTGATATATTCACAAAGCCCCTAGACGAGGCCAAGTTCAATCTTTTCAAGACTGAATTGGGAATGCTCAACTATGAGGAGTGAAGACTACAGAAGCTCCAGGCTAGTGCAAGAACCGAGGGGGAGCAAGGAACTCCGCGTGCGTACAGCTGCAAGAACTGAGGGGGAGCAAAAAAACATCAATCGCTACAGACCCCGCTTTGTAGAAGCCGAAAAGGGGGAGATTACCCTCTCGGGGTCAAGGCTAAGGTGTGGCTCCAGCTTGCTCCCAAGAAAGCGGTATTGGTAAGGGATAACTCCACCCAATGTTAAGTTTATGCATTACATTTGCTTTCAATTTCATTCGCTCCATTCACCTTAGCTTGTAGGGTTTAGGCTTCTTCAAATAGGGGGAGATTGTTGGGTATTGTATCCACAATGTACCTGATTTGAAGAAGCCCCTGGACAAGCTAAGGTGAATAGACTATGTATTTGATAAACCTTTTCTAGTTGTGCTTGTAGTTTTTCCACGCTAAGTGCACACCAATGTCAGGGTGCAGTAGGTCAATATACACGGGTCTGCACGACGTAATCCCTCGTTGAGCAGATCAGTGTGTTGGCCTACGTGTACTCTCTCTATTGGAGTGCACTTATTTTCAAGCACAGGGCCGCTCATATGCAAGAGAAGACAAGGAGCATGGAGGGTCAAGGAGCAGCTCCTAGGTGGAAGACGAAAAATCGTCCAAGGCAAATTCGACGAGAATCACCAAGTGATTCTCGCCGAATCGGCGAGAATCACTTGGTGATTCTCGCCGAATCGACGAGAATCGTCAGTGATTCTCGCCGACTTCTTCTGGCCATCTCAAAATGGTGCCAAGTAAGATTCGGCGAGAATCACTTGTAATTCCCGCCGAACCAGTGGTCAAGCAGCCCATGAACACAAAGTCCAATTCGTTGAGAATCGACAAGAGATTCGACGAGAATCACAAACGACTCTCGACGAATCGTCGAGAATCACTTGGTGATTCTCGCCGATTCGTCGAGAATCGTCTGCGATTCTCGCCGATTTTGACTTGGCGGTTTCTCAGCTTATTCCCTGAACCGGATTCTGCCGCTGTTTAAAATCTGGACCGGGATTTGGGGACTATCTCTGTGGGTCCCACAAACGGTCTTATTGGGGGTAGCTACAGTATAAATACATGGGTATTTTGAACAGTAGAAAAACACAGAAAAATACGCGAGCTCACGGAAACCCTAAAATCGCGAAATCCTTCCGCCGCCTCCGTCGCCGCTCGCGCAAGTCCGTCGCCACCGATAGATCTTCTTCCCGATCTCCGGCGACAGTAGCTTAGCAAGGCTCGAGTCTCACGCGTCTATCTAGAGATCCCTTGTCTCTCGATTTGTTGATCGGAAACACTTCCCATCCGAATCGATCGAGACGACCGATCCTTGTGTGACCGTTGGTAGACCGAGCTTGCTTCGCAACGAAGTTTGGATCTCCAAGTTCAGCAGCTGCTCTTCTTCGTAGCCGCCGATCCCGAAGCTAGCCGCCGCTCGTGTGCCGCCGCCGGTTCCGGGGAGATCTTCTCCAAGCAAGACCAAGGTCGTAGACTCTTCATCGACTTCAAGAACACGTCGTCGACCAAAGAGGAACACCGGAGTCTCCAAGAGAAGTTTGTATCACGTGTACATTCTACTTTTATTTTATTGTAAAGGAACTTTTGTTCCGCGGTGTAAGGGTTGGGTGCAACCCGATTTGTGGGAGTGTTGACTCTCACGTGTGGAAGGGCACCTTCCGTTAGTGAAGGGATTGGATTTCAATCCCGTTGGAGAAGTGACCGAGTCGTCCCTTGTTGGGGGAGATAGGTCGAAGGGGGAAAGTGGATGTACCCAAGTCAGGGAACCACTATAAATTTGCTGTGTATTCTGTGTTCTGTGTTTGTTGCTTTTATTGTGCAGGTACATCTGTGAATTCCGCAAAAGAACCACACGTCACCTATCCCCCCCCCCATAGGTGCACATAGCCGACACTAGGTGGACTTTCAAAGGGGACTTGAGAGATTGTGGTTGTTTGATCTAATAAACTAGTAAAATCTATGCGGGTCGAAGGCACCACTTTGCAAGGTGAAGTGAGTGCTTCGGCCGCTATGCCGAACTTTGGTTGCGCGAGTGGACGGAAAGCTAATGGATGGAAGTGTTCTTATGTGGAGTGCAATCAGGTGAGACATGGGTATGGAGTGGATATGGAGTGAGCGAGGTGCATTCACAGACACTACTCACAAGCATAAGAAAACTACAAACATCTCATTAGATATAGAATAAAACTTGATGTTCATTACAATGTTAAACCACTCCATACTACAGAGGAAGGGGAAGAGGAGTAAACCAAAAGAGAGTGAAGATCCACCGCAGGTCGTGGCCGGAATAGCGAGTTGTCAATCCGCTTCCGGGCTCAGTCCGAGGAGGCTTCCGGTACCAATGAGCAGTCACCTCGAAGGCCTTTAAGTCCGCTCTCTAGGTTGTTGATGCAGGTTAAAACTCCAAAATTATTTACGGTCACGCGGCGACCCGGCGGTTTTATTTGCGAAAAAAGGCGGAAGTGAATTTATTTAAGAAAACGGGTCGCGCGTATTTATTTATTTATTTTGGATATAAAAAAGGTTTAGAAATCGAGTTTTAATGAAAGGAGGCAAGAGCACCTATCGTGAGTAGTACAGGATATTCCGGGTGGAATATCGAGGTCGTATTGTTCTCGGGTCCGGTTCGATTATTTCTACTCTTCCCTGGAGGGGACTATTATTTTACCGATAATTATCTTGTCGGGATATTTTATATAAAAATACAGAAAATGGCGGAAAGAAAATGAAAGCAATAAAAAGAAAGCTTGAAGGTGGTGCCGATGAAGAGCATAGCTCGATGGCACCGAAAAAACAATTGAACTAAAATAGACTTTAAATAAAAAGAGCTCCTGAATTTCTAATTAATTAAGGCGGAGACTTGGCCGTGGAGGTTCCACTAAAATGAGCTCACCTATCTCTAGGACTATCGCTCACCTGAACGCTAAGACTATTCGACCGAACGTTAGTCCGACGAAGGATTCCTCTTAACGCCCGCATTACGCTAAGAACCCCGCTATTGGGTGGGGAACCCAATCCGGTAGAGTTGGCGCGCCTCCTCTCTCGAGGGTTAGTGCGGAACTCTCTTTGCCAAGGGGTGATCTGTCCATACGCACGGCCTCTCGGCGAGCGTATGGAAAACGGAAATAGGGCCCACACATCGATATGTGGTCCTACGCGTCGTTAACCCCGGGCAAACCTTAAGTACTTTTAATTAATTAGAAAAATTAGACCTTTAATTATTTTAAGCTATTTTATCTGTCCCAATGCTCTTCGATGCCGAGGGCTAAGAACGATTAGCCACTCATCGGAATGGGGACGGCTTGCGAGAAAAGCAGAAAATAAAGCGATAAAGAAAGCAGTAAATGAAAGCAGTAAAATGAAAGCAGTAAAGGAAAGCTGAAAATTGCAAGTCCTACCCAAACGAGTAGGACTGAAGAAAGCAGTAAATTGCGAGTCCCGGCGCAACTGCGTGGGCGGGAGAAAGAAAGCAGTAAAACGCACACACGCAAGTCCTACTCAAATGAGTAGGAGAAAATAAATACGGGTCCTACTCAAATGAGTAGGATAAAATAAATGCAACGCACGCACACTCTCTCTCGACATAAATGAAAACACACACACTCTACCGAAATAAAATCCAGCCATTAAACTCAAGTGAGTAGGCGGAAAAAAGGAAAATTACAAACTCACGCACTCTACAAAATTGAAAATAAGCAAGCGCCATTTAACTCTTAACGAGTAGGCGGAAATAAATGCGCACAAGTACAGAAAATGTAAAAAAAAACTAAGTTATCTAAAATTGAAAACAACTGCATTTCTACCGCTAGAATGCGGTAGAAATGCATAAAAAGCGAAAATAAAAATTAAACGGGAAGAAAGTTTGCAAATAAAAATGAAAATGCAAGTGATCGAAAAATTAAAACGAATACATTTCTACCGCTAGAATGCGGTAGAAATGCATAAAAAGGGAACGAAAAAATTAAAAGAGGAAAAAGTTTTGACAATAAAATTGAAAATGCAAGTGTTCGAAAAAGCAAAATAACAACTTATCCATTCTTATAATGCTATAAAAATGCCTAAAAAGTGGAAGAAAAGTTAAAAGCATGAAAAGTTTTACAAAAATAACGAAAAGGTTAAGTAAGAAAGATCAAAAACTATCTTTATAACCATTTTTATAGTTTATAAGGATGGATATGAAAGTGCAGAAAAATCCTAACACTAAACTAAGCTAAGTAAACGAAATAATGAAAACATAAAAGTAAAGAACTACACTCATACACACACACACACATATAAATAAGAACGAAAAAAACTAAGTTAAGACAAAATGAAAAAAAGATAAGATTGCATAGGGGAGATTGTAAAGATCCATTCCAAAGCTATAATAAGAGAAGAAAATGGAGACAAATTTTATTAACTAAAAACACGGGTTACAAAGACATGAAAATAAAAGCTAAGGAGAGGGGAAAAATATCCCTTACATAGACTTTGGAGGCATCCCGACAGCATAACACCTAAGCAAAATGGTGCCCAAAAGGGGACAGAATTTCAGAGCAGAACCTCTGAATTTATAGAAAAAATTTTCATGAGTCACGCTCTTGGTCACGGGCGTGACAGGGGGCGTGACAGTACTATTTGGAAGGCGGCCGGCGATTTGACGGGAAAGTTGACTTCGGGTTGGACACGTGGCGGTCTCGCAGTGGGCACGCCCTTGGTCACGGGCGTGACAGGGGGCGTGACAGTACGGTGGATCTGGGCGCGGTGCGCGCCGAAAGTCTTCGGGCAGGTCTTGTCGAGCTAGCTGGAAAGGTCACGCCCCAGGTCACGGGCGTGACTCTGGGCGTGACAGGCAGGTGTCGACACTCGACGATCGTCGAGCTGAAAGTGTCGAGTTGAGTGAACACGGGCTTGGGTCACGCCCCGTGTCGGGTGACACGGGCGTGTCAGCTGGTTCGACGATCGTTGAGCGCGATTTCGTCGATCTGGATGGTCACGGGCATGGGTCACGGGCGTGACACTGGTGACACGGGCGTGACACGGGCGTGTCAAGCTTTGCACTTCAAATTTTTCTAATTTCACGGTTTTTGACGTGTCATGCCCTGGTCACGGGCGTGACCAACATGTCACGGGCGTGACATGTCAAATTTTTGGCAGATTTTCATTTTTTCCTGAAAAATAAAATAAACTAAGTTAGTATAATATTTACAAAAATAGGAGCATTTTATTAAGCAAAAATATGTAAAAGTGACAAAAATAAATGAAAACAAGTACATTAATGTACACAAAAATAGGTATATTTACAACTTATCAAATACCCCCATACTTAAGCTTTTGCTATTCCAGAGCAAAAGTTGGAGATGAACTTATAAGGAATAAAAGAGATCCTAAGTTTAGCTACCGCTTGAATTAATTAAAAGTAAGATCAAAATAAATATCCGGGGTTAAAGAATTAAATCCTAATTTATGAAATGTTATGAATAGAGGAAGAGTTTCAAAAAGACTTCTAGAAAAAATAAAATAGAAAGCAAAAAATTATTTTTGTTAGTTTAACAAAGATGGATTGGATTTATACAAAAAACTTTAGCTTAAAAGAAGTTAAAAGGAAATAATGCAATTTAAAAATTATGCTCTCAAAAAATTTTAAATTAAGTCTAGAATCATTGAAATAGGCTAAGTGGTTTGGTGGATTATGAAGAAGGCTTGAATATTGAGGTGAGGTAATTTTTTCTCGAACCTCCAATTTTTTTTCTTTTGGATAGTTAGGAAAACGAAATCTTATTTTCCTAACACATAATAATTTTTTTTCTTTCTTCATAAGAATAAAATTAACCCAATGTATATTTGTAGGAGTAATGAATTTTATCCTCTTACTCCATATATAATCTTTTTAAATTATTGGGTGCCTATGTTTACGGAACGAAATCTTATTCCCATTGACATAGGATCTTTTAAGGGATAAAGGGGGTAATCATGTCAAAGTAAGACATGAAAAAAAAAGGAAGTGGGTTTAGTTTTTCAAAAAGAAAACTAGATTTTAATAAAAAAGTTTTGAGAGCAACCTTTTTAAAATGAACGTTCCAATGTTTCTAAAAGCATGAAGTAGAAATAATTGAAATCCATGGATGTTATTTTCTAACATAAAAAACGAGCTTCTATTTATAAAATTAGAAGTGGTGGTGAAAAACAAGTTCCCTATTATAAGGAAAAGACATAAAAAATTCTTTAAATCTTAACCCCAGACACTTAAATCTATCGAACTTTAATTAATAAACGAATAGTAAGCAAAGAATAACTAAAATTCGCATATAAATTAACTCGAAACTAGATTTGTGGAAAGCAAAAAGAGTTAAGATATGATATATTCGAATTATTTTGTTACATAATTTATCAAAACATTTTTTTTTTGAATTTTTAGAGTTTTTATCATTTTTTTTTGTGTTTTAATTATTATCTTTTTAGGATTTTTAGATTTTTTATTTTTTGGGGGTTTTTGGGTTTTTCTAATTTTTTTATTTTAGTTTTTGAGGATAAGCTATTTACAAGAAAGAGGAGAGAAAGAAAAGTTATTTACAAAGAAGATAGGGGGGAAAGAGAGATTTTTACAAAAAAACAAAGTAAAAACTCGATTGCGGCCCCGCGAACAGACTCTTATTTGAATGGTTGGTTCGATGAGTCGAACGTCGCGGGCAGGCAAGACGCAAGTTTTTACAAGAAAGAGAAGAAGAGGGGGGAAGAGAGAATTATTATTTTTAAAACATATTTAAAAGTAAAAAATTTTTTGATTTTTTTGTTTAATTATTATTAGAATAATGAGAATTTTTTTTTAAGTTTTTTATTTTTGCATTTTTTTTTTGTATTTTTTGTTAAGTACCGAATATAAAAAGTGCAGAATAGGAAAACACCCCCATACTTAAACCCAACATTGTCCCCAATGTTGCAATCTAAGTATGCGGAACGATAATATACAAAATATAATAAGTACAAAAAAGAAAAAGGGAGGGTAGGAGCTTCCCTAAGACGAGTCCGGGAGGCCCAAGTTGAAACCCTGCATTATTTAGAAAAGAAAAGAAAAGAAAAATGACAGAAAAAACAAAAAAGATAAACTCGGCCTAAAGATCGCGGGCGGTAGGGGGGGCAAGTGCGTGGGTGACTCGGGAGGTAGCTAAGGCCTTAGCGACCACTACGTGATAAAAATGTGATCCCCTAGCGCGCACAAGAGTGAGGACCGCGCCGAATCAAAATAAAATAAGTTAAATTAAATTAAATAAAATATATACTTACGTTTTTTTTTTGGGTTTATTTTTTTTTTTTTTTTTTTAAAAACAAATTATTAATTTTTTTGTTTGTTTTTTTTTTTAAGGAAAATATATTTTTAAGTTTTTCATTTTTCAATTTTTTTTTTTTTTGTTGTTTTTTTTTTTTTTTTTTTTCAAAAACAAGAATGAAAATAAAAATATTTTTTTTGTTAAGTTTTTTTTTTTTTTCATTTTTTGGATTTTTAGTTTTTTTTTTTTTTGTTTTTTGTTTAGTTTTTTTTTTTAGTTTTATAGTTTTTTTTTTTAAAGTTTTTAAGGTTTTGCAAAATTTTTTTTTTTTTAGTTTTATAGGTTTTTCATTTTTTTTTTTTTGGTTTTATAATTTTGTAATTATTATTTTGTTTATTATTATTTTTATTATTATTATTATTATATTTTTGTTGGCCATTTTAAATTTTTGTTATATATAGATATAGGTAAAATTAATAGATTTCCAGGGTTTAAAATAACGAACCTAAAATTCCCCGGCAACGGCGCCAAAAACTTGATGCAGGTTAAAACTCCAAAATTATTTACGGTCACGCGGCGACCGGCGGTTTTATTTGCGAAAAAAGGCGGAAGTGAATTTATTTAAGAAAACGGGTCGCGCGTATTTATTTTTTTATTTTGGATATAAAAAAGGTTTAGAAATCGAGTTTTAACGAAAGGAGGCAAGAGCACCTATCGTGAGTAGTACAGGATATTCCGGGTGGAATATCGAGGTCGTATTGTTCTCGGGTCCGGTTCGATTATTTCTACTCTTCCCTGGAGGGGACTATTATTTTACCGATAATTATCTTGTCGGGATATTTTATATAAAAATACAGAAAATGGCGGAAAGAAAATGAAAGCAATAAAAAGAAAGCTTGAAGGTGGTGCCGATGAAGAGCATAGCTCGATGGCACCGAAAAAACAATTGAACTAAAATAGACTTTAAATAAAAAGAGCTCCTGAATTTTTAATTAATTAAGGCGGAGACTTGGCCGTGGAGGTTCCACTAAAATGAGCTCACTTATCTCTAGGACTATCGCTCACCTGAACGCTAAGACTATTCGACCGAACGTTAGTCCGACGAAGGATTCCTCTTAACGCCCGCATTACGCTAAGAACCCCGCTATTGGGTGGGGAACCCAATCCGGTAGAGTTGGCGCGCCTCCTCTCTCGAGGGTTAGTGCGGAACTCTCTTTGCCAAGGGGTGATCTGTCCATACGCACGGCCTCTCGGCGAGCGTATGGAAAACGGAAATAGGGCCCACATATCGATATGTGGTCCTACGCGTCGTTAACCCCGGGCAAACCTTAAGTACTTTTAATTAATTAGAAAAATTAGACCTTTAATTATTTTAAGCTATTTTATCTGTCCCAATGCTCTTCGATGCCGAGGGCTAAGAACGATTAGCCACTCATCGGAATGGGGACGGCTTGCGAGAAAAGCAGAAAATAAAGCGATAAAGAAAGCAGTAAATGAAAGCAGTAAAATGAAAGCAGTAAAGGAAAGCTGAAAATTGCAAGTCCTACCCAAACGAGTAGGACTGAAGAAAGCAGTAAATTGCGAGTCCCGGCGCAACTGCGTGGGCGGGAGAAAGAAAGCAGTAAAACGCACACACGCAAGTCCTACTCAAATGAGTAGGAGAAAATAAATACGGGTCCTACTCAAACGAGTAGGACAAAATAAATGCAACGCACGCACACTCTCTCTCGACATAAATGAAAACACACACACTCTACCGAAATAAAATCCAGCCATTAAACTCAAGTGAGTAGGCGGAAAAAAGGAAAATTACAAACTCACGCACTCTACAAAATTGAAAATAAGCAAGCGCCATTTAACTCTTAACGAGTAGGCGGAAATAAATGCGCACAAGTACAGAAAATGTAAAAAAAAAACTAAGTTATCTAAAATTGAAAACAACTGCATTTCTACCGCTAGAATGCGGTAGAAATGCATAAAAAGCGAAAATAAAAATTAAACGGGAAGAAAGTTTGCAAATAAAAATGAAAATGCAAGTGATCGAAAAATTAAAACGAATACATTTCTACCGCTAGAATGCGGTAGAAATGCATAAAAAGGGAACGAAAAAATTAAAAGAGGAAAAAGTTTTGACAATAAAATTGAAAATGCAAGTGTTCGAAAAAGCAAAATAACAACTTATCCATTCTTATAATGCTATAAAAATGCCTAAAAAGTGGAAGAAAAGTTAAAAGCATGAAAAGTTTTACAAAAATAACGAAAAGGTTAAGTAAGAAAGATCAAAAACTATCTTTATAACCATTTTTATAGTTTATAAGGATGGATATGAAAGTGCAGAAAAATCCTAACACTAAACTAAGCTAAGTAAACGAAATAATGAAAACATAAAAGTAAAGAACTACACTCATACACACACACACACATATAAATAAGAACGAAAAAAACTAAGTTAAGACAAAATGAAAAAAAGATAAGATTGCATAGGGGAGATTGTAAAGATCCATTCCAAAGCTATAATAAGAGAAGAAAATGGAGACAAATTTTATTAACTAAAAACACGGGTTACAAAGACATGAAAATAAAAGCTAAGGAGAGGGGGAAAAATATCCCTTACATAGACTTTGGAGGCATCCCGACAGCATAACACCTAAGCAAAATGGTGCCCAAAAGGGGACAGAATTTCAGAGCAGAACCTCTGAATTTATAGAAAAAATTTTCATGAGTCACGCCCTTGGTCACGGGCGTGACAGGGGGCGTGACAGTACTATTTGGAAGGCGGCCGGCGATTTGACGGGAAAGTTGACTTCGGGCTGGACACGTGGCGGTCTCGCAGTGGGCACGCCCTTGGTCACGGGCGTGACAGGGGGCGTGACAGTACGGTGGATCTGGGCGCGGTGCGCGCCGAAAGTCTTCGGGCAGGTCTTGTCGAGCTAGCTGGAAAGGTCACGCCCCAGGTCACGGGCGTGACTCTGGGCGTGACAGGCAGGTGTCGACACTCGACGATCGTCGAGCTGAAAGTGTCGAGTTGAGTGAACACGGGCTTGGGTCACGCCCCGTGTCGGGTGACACGGGCGTGTCAGCTGGTTCGACGATCGTTGAGCGCGATTTCGTCGATCTGGATGGTCACGGGCATGGGTCACGGGCGTGACACTGGTGACACGGGCGTGTCAAGCTTTGCACTTCAAATTTTTCTAATTTCACGGTTTTTGACGTGTCACGCCCTGGTCACGGGCGTGACCAACATGTCACGGGCGTGACATGTCAATTTTTTGGCAGATTTTCATTTTTTCCTGAAAAATAAAATAAACTAAGTTAGTATAATATTTACAAAAATAGGAGCATTTTATTAAGCAAAAATATGTAAAAGTGACAAAAATAAATGAAAACAAGTACATTAATGTACACAAAAATAGGTATATTTACAACTTATCAGTTGTCTTCTTCACCAACTCCGGTGGAAAGCTTGGAGTTGAAGTCATCAATGGCCGGGAGCTCGCCGGAGAGTTTGAAAAGCTTCAGAATAGCCGGCTACGAACTCCCGATGAAGGTGGAGGTGATGGAGCAGCTGGAGAAGTAAAATGGCGATTCCCGCGCACTCCCCGTTCGCAGAAAATGACGGGCATTGACCTAAATCGCGGAGTAGGGCCTTAAATATGGAGGCAGCAAAAGCAATGCACACGATCAGTGGCGCACGACAAGTGGTCGTGCGCACTGTCGGTCGATGATTGTGCGCCATTTCCAATTAGACCTGCAACCTGGATAAGAAACATCAGCATAAACGCGCACGATCAGTGGCGCACGACCAGTGGTCGCGCGCACTAAATCCACTGATCGTACGATTGGCAGGGACAGAATTGCATAAAGCAAGGGGCAAACACGCACGAGTAGTGGCGCACGACCAGTAGTCGTGCGCACTACGGCCAGTGCTCATGCGATTACCCGGGCAGAATTAGGAAAAATGAGAATGTAATGCGCACGATCGGTGGCTCACGACCAGTGGTCGTGCGCAATAAGTACAGTGGTCGTGCGCAAAAAGATCGAAGAACAGAGAAAAGTTCTTGAGAAAGTCGTCGAACGGAGATCGATGATAGTAATGCGCACGACCGGTGGTGCACGACCAGTGGTCGTGCGCAATAAGTCCAGTTGTCGTGCGCAGTATTCCTGCATCGTCGGGGTCTCCCGAGCGGTTTCGGAGCACGCACACGAACCCTGCACCAGTAGAAGAGGCAGATAGGCCACCAAACGTGCACTCCACATTCCCATGACAAGGCTAAAGAACAACAAAAACACATAAACAAATAAAGCACATAGAAACGGGCCTATAGTGCACTTAATCGTGAAATAGGCACGTAAGCAAATATAAGCAGTTATGGCTCTCAAGTGTAGTGCTAAGACGATAAAACTGGCCCAGATGAGTCCAAAAATCAGTGTAAAATTTGGACTCATCACACCCCCAGACTTAACCATTTGCACGTCCCGAGCAAATCATCACTCCGTGGACTATAAAATAGCTAGCTGGCTCAGAAATTTCAAAAAAAAGTAAGACGAGAAATCAAATACATCTTGGGCATAGAAGATATAATAGAAAAACTTTTTAATTATACGACATAGTTTAAACTATTCGACAGACGTAAATAAATATTATAATTGCTCAAAATTAGAATTCTGGAGAATCTTGCGATCATGTGTAGGAAGAAAGTAGGCAGGCCAGTAAGGTGAGCATTCCCAAAGATCGGGGCTCAGAATCACCTCCAAAGGAATCCACCAATGTCGGGGACCATACGCTTGCATGTTCACACTCTCTCCACGGCGCGGGTTAGACTCAAGCGTGAATCAGTAGGACTTGTAGGAGAAAATGGGGCTTAGGCTAAGGTTTGGTAGTCAATGATAAACATGAAGGCTACACGCAACCAAAGCGAGCGAATAAAAACCTAAACCAATAGAGCCACTTAGAAATGTATGGGTAACACACCCCCAGACTTAGCTTGAAAACCGGGTGTGTACACGGCCTAACCCGACCAAAATCAAGAAATAGGATTAGGATAGAATTCTCAAAGAAATTCTTTCAGATATTTTTTTTCTTCTTCTTTTTTTTTCTCTTTTTCTTTTTCGCTTTCTTCTTTTTTCTTTTTTGCGCTTGCAATCCCCAAACATAGCAATCAAACCGTTTATGAATTCAGCACTACATTAAACGATGTCCACATATCACAACCTTGGCAAATAGTAAATACAAACAAGCTCAAGCATTTGATTGCGATGGTGGGTTTAGCTTCAGGCCTTGGTGAATATGAGTGGAGCTGGATCAAAGAAGGGGTAGGCACAAATTTGGCATGCAATGGTTAAGGGGTAGGAAAGGCTAAACAAGGCTCAAACTAGCCAAAATGAGGGCCTATGTCATGCTCACACTTGACTAACCGGGAACCAAAACTTCGAGAGTAGCTTAGGGCAAGTTCTTAGCCACCGAGAAAGAGGATCCTTCCTCCCGACTCGAGCAATACGAGTCTGGTGGCGGCTACACGCATTCCTACAGTATCGTTCGATTACTCCAGATTCAGATTTTGAGTAGTACAAATAATATTCACATCTGCAGAAAAATATAAATCTACAAGCATAATGAAAAATTAATTCTATCCTAGTTCTACACAAACCATGAGTACTCGATTAGGAGCACTGCATGAGTTTCGAACTACTTGATCCTGAAATCCTAAGCCAGCACCACTATTTTAAAGTTTACACAAAAACAAAATATTAGACTCGGGTTGTGCGCGTGGATAAGAGCTCACTCGTGTGGGTGACTCAGTGTGTGCAACAGAGATCAGGAAATAACTAAACAAGAAACTGGTATGCAACAGAATGTGTTGTGTAGTGACCACAGGCATGTTCTCCCCCCAGACTTAAATTTGATAACTAGTAAAAATAAGCATTCCAAATGGGATAAATAGCTAGGGTAGGAAGTACTTATGCTCAAAATTGAGCATACCACTCGTGCAATGAGATGTCCAAGTGCGGCCAAGTTGTCGCGCCTTAAAAATTCCTGCACCTGCGATTGAAATATGAACGCCAAACAAAATATGGACACATATAAATATGAATATATAAAAAGAACTCAAAACACAGCATAAGACCAAACTGTCCAACTTGGGTTGTCTCCCAAAAGACCTTTTGTTTACCGTCCTTAAGGTGGACAAAATACCTGTATTAGCAGTTCAGATAGTATATATAAAAAAAACATTCGGCTCCCAGATGGGCGCCCACAAAAAATATATGTGTCTCCTTGCACGGAAAATAAAAACAAAAAAAGAAACAGAAGGAATGGTAGACTAACTCTGTGGTGAGCTCCACTCACTCCCCCTCACTATCGCTGTCATGCATCTCGATGGGCGACGGACGTGGAACAGGCGCTGATGGAGCGACATGAGTGGGTAGTGGTCGAATGTTCAACCAGCCTCGCACTGCTTACTGATAAATAAAGTCCTGCATCCAAAATTGGGAAGCTTCCAGATCAGCAAGGCGCTAAGATAAATATGGGACGCCCCGCTCTTGAGCTGAGCCGAACTGGCGGCTAGATTGCCCCTCATACTTTACGGGAGGCCTCAGTTGCTGCTGACTCTGCTGCGGTGGCACTCCCGTACGCCGCCTACCCATAGCGGAAGATTCACCCGGCTCTCCTTCATCTTCCTCTTCATCTCTACCCGCAGGCGCATCACCAGGCATGCGGACGATAAACTTCCGGCCACCTTTTCTCCCAACCACACGCAGCAAATGGCAACTCACCAGGTTGGCCCTGGAGATCATGGATGGGGCAGTGACCTACACCATCGGAGGTAGCTGGCTCTAAACTCCCAAACTTTTGGCGATGCGGGTAATGTAGTAAGCACCCCCGATCGCGCCCGCGAGGCCATAAGTGGCTTCGTGGTGGAAGAAATAGGCCAGCATATACCCCAGATGGATGGGGTGCTGCTGCTACATGCTAAATAAGGAAATCAAATCCTGCCACCCCACCACATTCTTGCTCAGGGCCCTACCGGTGAGTGAGTGACTAAGCAAATGCTGCATAAACCTTAGAGCGGGGGAGACAATCTTCGTTGATTTGGCACGGCGGGCGACGTACTCCTCGTTCTCTCCGGTCAGAGAACGCCAAGCGGCACGCGGAGTCACACCCTCTGGAAAATCATAGCACAACTCGGGGAAGTTAATCTGGGATGCCTATGCCTCGGTATAGATGCCTGCATGAATGGCAAGCTCCGGCAGTGTGACAGTGAAGACATTTCCCATCATCCGAAAGGAACAAGTGGGGAAATAGCGGTTGTCCGCCGTTGTCTCCCAAGTGAATGTGGAAAGGAACTCCAACGTCAATTCCTGGTATCCAAGCTCATCACACTCGAACAACTTGCTCCAAAAATCGAAGGAGTAGAGAATGAGCGCGGCCTCTGCTAATGCACCGTCATCCCCAATTGAACGCAGTGCGTTCTAGTCAACAAGCCGCTGAGAGAGGAATGGCTTGTCCTTCAAGGAATTGTAGCGTTGAGTATGCTCTGCCTCAGAGAAGGTTCCCATTCTCCCCAAGATCTGAGCAGGGGTTGTCGAAGCACGACCGGATCATTGGTAGGCCTTTGCTACATGGTGGCATCCAGGCTCCATTACAGCACAATGAGGAAGAGAGATCTGAAATTGAGGGAGCCTACAGGAGGGGAGAGAGTCGTACCACCGGAGAGGAATCGGAACGGGATGAGCGTCGACAACGCACGCGTAGCGGACCAAGCGGGAGATTAGGGCGCACACACAGTGGACAGCGGACTGGAATTTAAAGAAACTGGGCATGTGCACGACCAGTGGTCGTGCGATGATAAGTAGTACGCACGACCAGTGGTCGTGTGCAGTGAAATTTTTCACACGCCCGAGTTTTCAGTCAATTTCACACTGCTGACCACGTGGTGCAATAGAGAGCTCATCATGCAGCTGGGCTACCACACCCATATAATTAAATTCAAACATAAATTTAAACAAAAGAAACACTATCCTAGAGAACTGTTGGGTTTATTGTATCCCAACAGGACTTATTCAAAATCTGAGCATTTCCTAACTGATGGGTGAATGAAACTGGAAATGCTCAGGCAGAGGTTCATGGTCGCGCTGCGGTAGCGGGTACCGAAACGGAGACAAAACATAAGCCCCAATACCTGTACACGTATGCCTGTCGTATATGTCAGGCATGGGCAGAAAGTAACTTGGGAATCTCATCGGCTCCAACTCCACCTGCATCTGGTCACAATAAGTCATAGTCCGCATTACAGGCCCTTGCACTGATTGGACCAATTCCACAATGTGGTACTGCATGGAAGTAGACACGAGAGCAGGGTCAAGAAATAAACTAGAAGAATAACATAAAGGAACCTCGATCTTGGGGATGGTCCTGGAGTCATCCCCCATCGGTGGAATTGTGGGTGCTTCCATACAGTTGTCTAGGCTGATGCAAGAATGTTCTAAAGCTGCATCTGCCTCGTCCATGCCTCGGGCATCCTCACATGGGGTGAAGGTCGCAACCTCTGCCACGGAGTCATCCTCCTCGACTGGATCAAACATAATGCTGGAAATGCTAATTTCCACCTGCGAATCAACCTCAACAGTACTGTCAGAAGAAGAAAGAATGCTATGCAAAGAAGAAGGTGAAGGCACAAAGCTCGGTAGGACGTTGAGCGCTGGCTCTCCACAACTAATAGATTCTATGCGAGGTGATGTATGCACTTCAGGTGTATAAATAGTAGTATCGGAATGGGCATAAGAACATGTATCGGTGCACATACCTGGGATGCCTTCTCCATAACATAGAGATGGCAATGGTGCATACCCCGATACAGAAGGGATGCTGCCCAAGGTTGAAGTGGAGACAATCTGAAGATCCGGGTCGGCATCCACTTCTAGCTCAGCTAGGTAAGCGGCACAATCCTTCAATGCATGATCCCAGCTTCGACAAAAAAGGCACTGCTTAGCTGGCTTTGGCGGTGCAACGGGTGCTGAAGCCGAATAAAAGTAGTGCGGCAATGGCTCCGTGGGTCGGTAGCTAACCGGCTTATGTCTACGATATGTAGATTCCTGAATTTCCTGGCTACTATACTTCTGAGGGCATCTGTCACTAGCATGAGAGATGTCTCCACAATGACGGCAACGGATATTGAAATTGGCCTACATTGCGGAGATTTCAAATATAAAGGATACAACTACTTGGCATAGATTCTGCGAATAAAACTAACAATTCCATCTGACGGAATAACAACACAAAAGAAAAGGGATCAAAACAAAACAAAATAATACAACTCTTATACTAAAATTCTCAGTCATCCGGAGTCGCTCTACAGTTGCATTCCCCGGCAACGGCGCAAAAAACTTGATGCGTGTAAATCGGCAAGCGCACCGGTTGCACAAGTAATAAAGTTTGGGAATAAATCCCCGAGTGTCGATCTCTTGAGGAATGCAATTAGCATAGAGCGGCAACAGTTCAGAAAATATTGTTATGAGAGTTATACTTAGAAAAAGAGTAAAAAGGGTACTTGAGAGATTGTGGTTGTTTAATCTAATAAACTAGTAAAAGCTATGTGGGTCGAAGGCACCGCTTCGTAAGGTGAAGTGAGTGTTTCGGCCGCTATGCCGAACTTCGGTTGGGAGAGTGGACGGAAAGCTAATGGATGGAAGTGTTCTTGTGTGGAGTGCAATCGGGTGAGACACGGGTATGGAGTGGATGTGGAGTGAGCGAGGCACATTCACAGACACTACTCACAAGCATAAGAAAACTACAAACATCCCATTAGATATAGAATAAAACTTGATGTTCATTACAATGTTAAACCATTCCATACTACAGAGGAAGGGGAAGACGAGTAAACCAAAAGAGATTGAAGATCCACCGTAGGTCGTGGCCGGAATAGCGAGTTGTCAATCCGCTTCCGGGCTCAGTCCGAGGAGGCTTTTGGTACCAACGAGCTATCACCTCGAAGGCCTTTAAGTCTGTTCATTATGTTGTCTTCTTCACCAACTCCGGTGGAAAGCTTGGAGTTGAAGTCGTCAATGGCCGGGAGCTCGCCGGAGTGTTTGAAAAGCTTCAGAATAGCCGGCTACGGACTCCCGATGAAGGTGGAGGTGATGGAGCAGCTGGAGAAGTAAAATGGTGATTCCCGCGCACTCCCCGATCGCAGAAAATGACGGGCATTGACCTAAATCGTGGAGCATGGCCTTAAATATGGAGGCAGAAAAAGCAAAGCGCACGATCAGTGGCGCACGACCAGTGGTCGTGCGTACTGTCGGCCGATGATCGTGCGCCATTTCCAATTAGACCTGCAACCTGGATAAGAAACATCAGCATAAATGCGCATGATCAGTGGCGGACGACCAGTGGTCATGCGCACTAAATCCACTGATTATGCGATTGGCAGGGACAGAATTGCCGAAAGCAAGGGGCAAATGCGCACGAGCAGTGGCGCACGACCAGTGGTCGTGCGCACTACGGCCAGTGCTCGTGCGATTACCCGGGCAGAATTAGGAAAAATGAGAATGTAATGCGAACGATCAGTAGCGCACGACCAGTGGTCGTGCGCAATAAGTCCAGTGGTCATGGGCAAAAAGATCTACGAATAGAGAAAGGTTCTTGAGAAAGTCGTCGAACGGAGATCGATGATAGTAATGCGCACGACCAGTGGTCGTGCGCAATAAGTCCAGTGGTCGTGCGCAGTATTCCTGCATCGTCGGGGTCTCCCGAGCGGTTCCGGAGCACGCACACGAACCCTGCACTAGTAGAAGAGGCAGATAGGCCACCAAACGTGCACACCACATTCCCAAGACAAGGCTAAAGAACAACAAAAACACAGAAACAAATAAAGCACACAGAAACGGGCCTATAGTGCACTTAATCGTGAAATAGGCACGTAAGAAAATATAAGCAGTTATGGCTCTCAAGTGTAGTGCTAAGACGATAAAACTGGCCCAGATGAGTCCAAAAAATAGTGTAAAATTTGGACTCATCAGGTCCACAGATAGAAATGAATGAGAAGCACCAGTATGAAACAGTGCTCGTGCCGGATAGTCGCGAATCAGGATAAAGCCTAATACAAATACAACATACACAAGCTACAAAGAAGGTATGAAATAGCAAAAATAGCAATCAAGTATGGTACCGCATGCCTGTGACAATGTCATTTTGCTTTGTGGCCTCCTGCTGGCCATGATTATACGCTCGGGATTGCACCTAGGCGGCAGTGGACTCCACCACTGCCTTTCCCTTATCAGCATATGACGCTCCTATCTTCTTTTCAACCTTTGGTTGACAAACCTGATAGTTACGAGCGAAAATGCCCCCACTTTACCCCATGTAGTATTACATCAACTTTCTATTCATGTTCACGACTATCGTGCAAGCACGTTTATCCCAATCATATATGTATGGTACCAAGGTAAGAACAAAAGGAACATTTGAAGCTTCCATTCACAGAACTAACGATATGTTTGTACACACAAAACATGCACAGTACAAGAGGACAATTATCGATGTACATAAACTCGACATTCCCTTTTCGTTTGTTGTCATCTAAGGGCCACCTCGGCAATCTCGGGCTTTATGTCCTTCTTTGCCACACGAGTAACACATGTGTTGCTTCTTTGGCTTCTGGCCACAACCCCGACACTCGCGGGCAAGGTGTCCTTTCTTGCCACAAGTATAACATGCACGCGAAGCTTGACCCTTCAATGCTTTAGTCTTATGTTTCCGCCTCCTGCGGTGAGCAGACTGTCCAACCCTTGGAGAACTCAATTCCCTGATCTCAGGAATTTGATAGGCTCTTGTCAAGTCCATCTCCAATAGTCTAGCTAACTCCACCAATGTTTGGAATCCCAGTAACTTAGCACCCATCAACAAAAAACGTAGTTCCTGACATAGCCCATCATAAAACCTGTTGATCTTAGTCTCCTCGATTTCAAACACAAACTTTGGATGTTGTCACAGCGCAACAAATGCATGAAAGTACTCCTCAACCAAGTACACTCCTTGGCTCAGGCACATGTTCAACGACGAAGCTGATGCTCTTCCCCTTGCCATCTGCTCAAGTACACCGACTGGCATGGGACGCACCACCGAAATAGAGGGTTGTACCTATCCCTCCTGTTGGGCCTTGATCATTGCGAAGACCACACCAGCAATCAATCGGACTGTTTATACCGAAGGAGGAGGTGTTGGTAGCACAGTTGGTGTCATCATTCCCATCGAATGTTGGGGTTCCTGTTGCCCTGCACTCACGCTAGTCGCCTACAGTCGTGAAACACACAATTAAGCAACAAACATATTGCCAAAAGTAATACCAGGAATTCACAGGTTCCCCAAACAGGTGTATTTGCATTCCTTGGTGTACATTCTTGAGTTCATTAATATTATAGTGGGTCACACTTACATGTGCTCTGTAATGCCCCAAAACTCAAAAGAGGGACGGGCAGCATTTAGAGCCAAGTTTGGGTCCTGGTAAGGGTCACACGGCCTAGGACACGGCCGTGTCCAGGGCCGTGTCATGCTGGGGTTCGACGAACAGCGAACCCGGCCTGAGATACAGGCGTGTCCAGTGCCGTGTCCTGCTCGGGCTGTTAGCCGGGCTGTGTCAGGTGAGGAACACGGTCTGCTGCACAAGCGTGTTCTGGTTGACACGGGTGTGTCAAGAAGTCGTGTCCTTCTCTGAGTGTATAGTTGGTTGTGTCAGTTATTGAGCATGAGCTGGGACACGGTCGTGTGTATTGCCATGATTGGCACACGGCATGTGACACGGGTGTGTCCAGGGGCCGTGTCCTGTTCGGGATGCGACGGTTTCGGCACCGATTGAGGCACACGACCTTGGACACGGGCGTGTCACAAGCCATGTTCGGCCCAGGAAATTGATTTTAAGTGCGAATCGTGGTCGTCCATTTCCTTCTTTTGGGATCCAAGGGCCCAGGACTATTCTTGCTGAGTTAAGTCCGGGAATAGGGTTTGAAACCTTCATTCCACTTGGAGCTTTCTCTTTCTAAAGCTTTAGAGAGAGTGGAGAGCAAGGAAGAAGGAGAAGGAGAGTTCTGGCCGCTAGTGGAGCTTCAGAGCCCCAAATCGGAAGCCGAGTCCAGATCTACGGAGGCGAGGCCGTTGCGGTTATTTTCATCCGTCTAGATCTTCATGGCGCCAAAGAGAAACACAAGGGTAATGATTCTCTTCTTGGACATGTGAAGTCCTCTTTCTTTTTGCATAGGAAACTCCCTCTCATGAGTGAGCGGTGAGAGTGAGATTTTCCTTTGGGTAGACATGAATAGTCCCCGTTGTTTTGCATTTAGTGTCCAGAATCGAAGTACGGACAAAGGCATGGTATGTGAAGCCTTCCCGGACAAGTTGGTCTGTATCGGTGATGTTTCATTATGCATGAATAGCCGGAGAAGACTTCGTGTTGATGGTTATTTCCGGGTTTTCTACGTGGTAGATTGCAACAGGGAACCTTGGGGACTAACTCCAAGGTACACCCGGAAAACTAGACAGAAGCGTGATTTTGCCATCTTGGTGGCCTGGGAGCCAACTTGCATATAACTGGGTTATGTAAAGTATGTGATCGGTTTGGGACTTAGGGAAGTTTGACATGCACCTATGGCTTAAACTGACCGGGCGGTGTGAGCAACGGGTTAGGCGGAACCATACTCGCTCTATTTCGTCCGGTTAAAGCGACCTAAAGTACGTGGTACTTGTTGTTGGCATAGATGGAGGGGCTTAGGCTTAGGCCGGAAAGACTATAATGCTCACGAGATTTACTGTCCAAGGGGCGGTGGTGATACCGCGAATTTTGACCGGGTTCACCGAGAATGTGCCCTGAGAGCACGGGGTGTGTGGTCGTGCGTGCCTACGCCTGTGGTGAAGTTTAATTTCACTATATTGTTTGGCTATACTAATAAAGTGCAGGGACAGAGCATCGCCGCCCCGAGTATAGGGGCGGGGTCATTATAATTTGGTCAGCTTTAGTTGACCGTTGCTTTTGTTTGTCACCGCTGCGGTGAATTGTTGATTGCAGGTGCTACGGAGCCTAGTGGCAAATAGCGGGCAAAAGCCCTTGTTGTTGAGCCGGCCCTCGAAGACCTATGCTAATGTTTAATTTTATTCTCATGTGTGACCGGCTTGCGTGCCGATGTTTGGAATAAACTATTTGTATAAGTAAACTCTTGTAAGGCCAAGTACTTTGTGTATTTGTACGCTCATTCCTGTTTTGGGGTTTTTAGTGGACATTCATGCTGTGGCTGGGTTCTTTCTTTGCAACTTTGTAAAAATTCTTCCGCTAGAATATACTCTGTGTAGGACGTGTATTATTGGAAGAATGGTTTCATTTTATAACCCTTCGGTCTGTCTGTGGTATATGGAGTCGGGCCCCGGCCGGACCTATTGCTATTTGCTATGTGACTGATAGGGGTATTACAATTTGGTATCAAAGTACCGGTTTCGATCATGCTTAAATGAATTCGTGGATGAATTCTTTTAAGGGGTGGTGAGCACATGTGTGTGCGTCATCGTTATAACATAAAAAGAACCCATGAATGTCCACTTAGGAATGAAAATACACATGTTTGAGGAACCTGCGTGTTCCTATAATTGCTTTTTGCAATATTGTTCGGTCACTTAATGGTGTTTTGTATGACTATAGGTGACCAGTAGTGGTGCAGGGCCGTCAGAACGCCCGGTTTCTGAGGAAAGTAGCACACTGAATGATGTGCCTGCAACACCTCCCTCGGCAGAAACCATAAGATTGGTTCAGAAGCGATGTTCACTATGATAAATGTCCAGCCTGCAAGACAAATGCAACAGCTTTCCCCTGCAGTGGAGCAGGTACCGCTTTAAGCGGCGGAACCGAGAAGGGTGGAGCAAGTGGTGGTGGAGCCATTGGTACCTAGGAGAGCAACTGAGAAGCAGCTCAAGAATATTATGGGCTTCAATCCTCTGGTGTTCTCGGGGACGGGAACCCCATCCCAAGCTGAGGATTATCTCTTTTGAGTAAAGAGAGTCTTGATAGCTACAGAAACGGAGGAGTGGCAGAAGACCACCATAGCTACTTTCCTGTTGGACGGGGATGCAAGGCTGTGGTGGGAAGGTTTAGAGCTACATCACCTGAGGGGAAGGCAACTCACGGACGTCTCGATGGAAGAATTTTCGAGACTATTCTTGGCAAGGTACCTTCCCTTGGCTCAGAGGATTGCGATGGAGAATGAATTCCAGAAGTTGGTGTAAGGAGAGAGTAGCGTGGACGAGTACCTCCACGAATTTACATGGTTGGGTCGGTATGTTAGCTTTACATTCGCGGATGAGGAGCGTAAGACAAACCGATTCTATGAGGGTCTATGGGATGATCTAAGGCTACTGCTCTCGGGGCCTATGACGCAGGGCTACCTGACCCTGGTTAATATGACCCGGTCATTGGAGAAAGATATGAGGAATGTACAAGCGAAGAAGGACTCCAGTGCGAAGAAGACAGAGTTCAAGGTGCCGACCACCTCAAATTATGCGTACCATAGGTGGAATATGAAGGCTAGGACTTCAGGTCCAACCCCTTCTTCTGGTCCATCTAGGGCGATTACGGGCCAAACCCTGGGTGCATGCTATAATTGAGGAAAGTCGGGACACTTTGCCCGGGACTGTTGGAGCGGATGTCCAAAGTCTAAGAGGAAGTCGGGAGTAACCTATGAGGAGAAGGGCAAGGCGGTGGAGTCAACCGCATCCCACTATTCTCCAGCTCAACCTAGAGTCTATAACCTTGGCCAGCAGGAGGCCATAAAGCAAGCAGATGTGGTGACAGGTACGGTTTAAATTTATAGCAAGTTAGTTTTAAATACTTGTTACCTTGCGCATGTTAGCTTATTACTGTTTGTACTAGGCTTTGTTTTGATCTTTGATAATCCGGCGAGAGCACTCTTTGATACGGGAGCTTTGCACTCCTTTTTTTCTGAAGGATTTGTATCACGCATCGCAGTACCTTCTTCGATGGCAAAGGACAAACTGGATGTGTTGTTGCCAAATGGGTGTTCAATGCGCGCGGATAGAGTCTGTGTCGTAAAGATACAGATTGGGAGTCAGGAGTTCGACTTGCAAGCATCATTAATGCCGCTAGTGGAATTCGACGTGATTTTTGGTATGCACTGACTCTCGGAGCAGCAGGCATACATTGATTGCAATCGCAAGGAGGTCAAATTGGGAACTGGACGTGATACGATATTTGCAGGCTTGAAAGGGTCGAGCAAGACTTTGATGTCTGCTCTTCAAGTGGTTAAGGCAGTTCATGCTAGTGCAGAGCTGTTCTTTACGCTAGTGGAGGCTTTGTAGCCTAAGCCTGCATTGGATAGCATCCCAGTGGCATCCGAGTACCCTGACATGTTCCTCGGCGATCTCCCTGGAGCCCTACCTCAGCAGGAGATTAACTTCACTATTGAGCTAGTGTCAAGTGCCAAACCTGTGTCATGCTCCTTGTATTGGTTAGCGCCTAAGGAGATGTCGGAGCTAACGGTTCAACTTCAAGAGCTGTTGGAACATGGTTATGTGCGTCCAAATTCGTCGTCTTGGAGCGCACCGGTCCCTTTTGTTAAGAAGAAGGATGGAAGCTTGCGACTCTGTATCGATTATCGAGAGCTGAACAAGTTAACGGAGAAGAACAACTACTCGATCCCAAGGATTGATGATCTGTTCGATCAGTTAGTCGGGTCATCGGTGTACTCGAAATTAGATCTTAAATCCGGATATTATCTGCTGAGGATGAGAGAAAGTGATATCCCCAAGACAGCTTTCTGCACGAGATACGGGCATTATGAGTTTACTGTCATGCTGTTTGGGCTGACTAATGAGCCATCCGTGTTCATGGATCTGATGAACAGAACTTTCAGAGAGTACCTGGACAACTTCGTGATCGTCTTTGTCGACGAAACATTGGTGTACTTGCAGTGTAAGGAGGATCACTTTAAACATCTTCATTTGGTGTTGGAGATGCTGAGGAGGAACCAACTGTACACCAAGTTCTCCAAATACGAGTTTTGGTTGTCTTCAGTAGTATTCCTTGGTCACATAGTTAGTGGAGAGGGAATTGCGGTGGATCCGACGAAGATAGTTGTTATACGGGAGTGGCCTGTGCTGTCTTCGGTAGCGAAAGTCTGGAGTTTTCTGGGGTTTGCCGGCTATTACAGGCGCTTCGTGGAGAATTTCTCGCGGATAGCGTTACCCCTCATGACTCTGATGAGGAAAGAGCAGAAGTTTGTTTGGATGCTTGAGTGCGTGCAAGCTTTCGAAGAGTTGAAAAGTCGGTTGACCACGGCGCCTGTTCTTAGTTTGTCGAGTGGGACCGAAGGCTTTGAGATCTACTGTGATGCTTCGGGAAGTGGATTGGGTTGTGTTCTACTGTAGCATGGATGTGTAATAGCTTATGGTTCGCATCAGCTGAAGGTACATGAGAGGAATTATCTGGTCCATGACTTGGAGTTAGCGGTCGTGATATTTGCCCTGAAGCTATGGAGGCATTACCTATACGGTGTGAAGGTCGATATCTATACCGACCATAAGAGCCTGAAGTACTTGTTGGATCAAAAGGATCTAAACATGGGGCAGTGGAGATGGATGGAGTTCCTGGGGGACTACACATTAAAGATTCATTATGTGCCTGGGAAAGGTAATGCAGTTGCGGATGCGTTGAGTCGTAGGGCCCCTGCGCAAGCCAACTGGTTGTCGGTTCATGACGAGCATTTGATTTGGGAGTTGGAGGCATTAGAGATCTCTTGTGTCGACAAGCAGACTAGTGTCAAAGCGTAATTGAACTGGACAGAAGTTCAATATGATCTAGCTTATCGGATTCGGCAGGCTCTGGATTTGGATAGCAACATGAAGCAAATCATGGATGAGGCTTTGGATGGGTTAAATTCTCAATTTATTGTTAAGGATGGATTGTTATGGAAGGACAGTTGTTTGTGAGTCCCAAATGTGGGTAAACTGCGGGTGGAATTGATGTACAAGGCTCATCATACCAAGTACTTGATTCACCCAGGGAGCATGAAGATTTACCGTGATATGAAGAAGTTATTTTGGTGGCCAGGACTTAAGAAGGACGTGGCAATTTATGTGGAGAAGTGTCAACCGTGCGCCTTAGTGAACGCGGAGTGCCAGAAGCCTGGAGGTTTCTTGAAGTCCTTGTCGATCCCGGAGTGGAAGTTCGACGATATTTAAATGGACTTTGTGCATGGGTTGCCAAGGTCGCAGAAGGGAAACGACGACATCTGGGTGATCATAGATCGATTGACGAAAGTGTCGCACTTCATTCCGAATAGGAAGGATGATTCGGTGGAGAAATTGGCAAAACTCTATGTGGATAATATTGTTCGACTTCACGGTGTGCCCCGCAGCATTGTGAGTGACCGAGATGGGTGGTTCACGTCCAATGACTGGAGGTTAGTATAACAAATGTTGGGAACCAAGCTGAGTTTCAGCACGGCCTTTCATCCGCAGACGGATGGTCAGACCGAGAGAGTCAACAGGATAATGGAAGGCAGGCTTCATATGTGCGTCTTGGATTTCGGGAAGCAGTGGGAAGATCACTTGTACTTGGTGGAATTTGCTTATAATAATAGCTACCAAGCAAGCATTCAAATGGTGCCCTTCGAGGCCCTTTATGGTAGGAAATGTCGCAAGCCATTGTCATGGTTGGAAACGGGTGAGTCGAAGCTGTACAAGCGGCAAGAAGTGGAAGATGCAACTTCGTTGGTACGAACTATTCGAGAACGATTGCTAATCGCTCAGGACCGGCAAGTTAAGTATTATAATGCCAAGCATCTGAACATTGAGTTTGATGTTGGCAACTGCGTGTATTTGAAGATTAAGCCATTCAAGGGTGTCTCACGGGTACGGTGCTTGAAGAAGCTAAGCCCGAGGTATCTTGGACCATTTGAGGTTCTGGAGCAAATTGGCGAAGCAGCTTATCGACTAAAGCTATATGTGGAACTATGTGGTCTACACGACATATTCCACATATCTGTGTTGCGGAAGGCGGTGCAAGAGCCTGTGCAAGTTATTACGGTCGATCGAGTATCGGTTGATAATGGGCTGACGACGAAGGTCAAGCCCATTCGCATTAAGGACTTGGAAGTCAAGCGACTGCGTAACAAAGACATCAGGATGGTCAAGGTCCAATTAGACAACTGCGGTCGGGGGGAGCTCTCGTGGGAGCGAGAGCAGACCATGCTTGAGGAGTACCCAGAGTTATTCCACTCGGGTACCGTTTAAGTTTTGTGTAACTTTTCCTTTCTGTAATTTCGGGATGAAATTCTTTTAAGAGGGAGAGAATTATAACGCCCCAAAACTCAAAAGAGGGACGGACAGCGTTTAGAGCCAATTTTGGGTCCTGGTAAGGGTCACACAGCCTAGGATACGGGCATGTCCAGGGCCATGTCATGTTGGGGTTCGACGAACAGCGAACACGGCTTGAGACACGGGCGTGTCCAGGGCCGTGTCCTGCTCGGGCTATTAGTTGGGCTGTGTCGGGTGAGGAATACGGCCTGTTGCACCGGCATGTTCTGGTTGACACTGGTGTGTCAAATTTGACATGGGCGTGTCGAGAAGTCGTGTCCTTCTCAGTCTGTTTAGTCGGCTGTATCGGCTGTTGAGCACAGCCTAAGACACGGTCGTGTGCATAGCCGTGCCTGGCACACAGCATGTGACACGGGTGTGTCCAGGAGTCGTTTCCTGTTCAGGATGGCAACGGTTTTGGCGTCGATTGAGGCATACAGCCTTGGGCACGGGCATGTCACAAGCCATGTTCGGCCCAGGAAATTGGTTTTAAGTGCGAATCGTGGCCGTCCGTTTCCTTCTTTTGGGATCCAAGGGCCCAGGACTATTCTTGCTGAGTTAAGTCTAGGAATAGGGTTTGAAACCCTCATTTCACTTGGAGCTTTCTCTTTCTAAAGCTTTAGAGAAGGGGAGAGCAAGGAAGAAGGAGAAGGAGAGTTTCGGCCACCGGTGGAGCTTCGGAGTCCCAAATCGCAAGCCAAGTCCAGATCTACGGAGGCGAGGCCGTTGCGGTGCCTTTCATCAGTCTAGATCTTCATGGCGCCAAAGAGAAACACAAGGGTAACGATTCTCTTCTTGGAGATGTGAAGTCCTCTTTCTTTCTGCATCGAAAACTCCCTCCCGCGAGTGAGCAGTGAGAGTGAGGTTTTCCTTCGGGTAGACATGAATAGTCCATGTTGTTTTGCATTTAGAGTTCGGAATCGAAGTACGGACATATGCATGGTGTGTGAAGCATACCTGGACAAGTTGGTCTGGATCAGTGATGTTTCATTATGCATGAATAGCAGGAGAAGACTCTGTGCCGATGGTTATTTTGGGTTTTCTACGTAGTAGATTGCAACAGAGAACCTTGGGGACTAACTCCAAGGTGCACCCGGAAACCTGGGCAGAAGCGTGATTCTGCCATCTTGGTGTCCTGGGAGCCAACTTGCACATAACTGGGTTATATAAAGTATGTGATCGATTTGGGACTCGGTGAAGTTTTACCCGCGCCTATGGCTTAAACTGACAGGGCAGTGTGAGCAACGGGTTAGGAGGAACCGTACTCGCTCTATGTCGTCCGGCTATCTGAGAAAATCCTTGCACAAACTTTCGGTAGTACCCGGCCAATCCCAGAAAACTTTGAACATCCGTGGTCGTCTTCAACTGAGGCCAGTCTCACACTACCTAAATCTTCATGGGATCCACCGCAATCCTGCGCCACTGATGATGTGGCCTAAAAAGGCCACCTCCCTCAGCCAAAACTGGCATTTACTGAACTTGGCATACAATTGATGCTCCCTGAGCTTCTCCAAAGTCAAGGCCAGATGTTGTGCATACTCTTCCTTCGTCCTCGAATACATGAGGATGTTATCTGTGAACACAATGACAAATCTATAGAGGTACGGCTCTAACACCCGGTTCATCAAGCTCATATAGGCCGATAGCTCATTTGTGAGCCCAAAGGGCATCACGATAAACTCGTACGTGCCATATCTGCTTCTAAACGTTATAACACCACTATCCGTTGCATGACATATAATAGAAGGTCCGGCCGAGCCCCACACCATATGCCACAAACAGGAGGCGTAGTTACGGGTTAATATCAGAGTAGCACAGCCTAACTCAGAGCATTCTAGCGGAAGCTTTTCAGTTATTTGAACTCAACTCATCAAAAAGTCCACAATATATATAAACCAGCATATATATATACAACACAAAAGAATGTTCGCCAAATACACAACATGTCTGGCCTTATGCCCTTACAGTTACTCTTTATACATGTGACTTCCATATATTGGCACGCAGGCCGACCACACATGAAAATACTATCAAATGAACTTCTTTGGCCTTCGAGGGCTAGCATAGCAGTAGCAGCAGCAATAACAAGGGCTTCAGCCCCCTATTTTCTGCTCGGCTCTCCTACACCTGCACGGGACAATCCACCGCACAGTGGTAAACAAGGCAATGGTCAGCGTTCAGCTGACCAATTTATAACGACCCTACCCCTCACCCGGGGTAGTGGCATTCCTTCCCTGCAGGCATAGCATTTCACAAGTAGGTATATATATCACACCATGTGCACTCATGCACAATCCACATATCACAAACGTCACCCACGCGGCCCGACAATCTGTGCACTCAGGGCACATTATTGGTGTACCGGATATACCAGTCGCCGACCGCCATTCAAGGCCTGAAGCCCAATGGCAAACTTGAGCATTTTGCCCTACGGCTTTCAGCCGGAGACTTTAGTCTTAATGGCGTGTAGGCCTAAGAATCTCGTTATAGGTTCTGCTGAATGCCAATAGCCCAAGCACTCATGGCGGACAGCCATAACGCGGATACAGTTCAGCCTTTGCCCGTTGCTCAAATCGTTAGTTCAATGCTAATACTAACGCGGGTCGGCATCCCCTTGTCCGTTCGGCATGCAGCCTTTTGACGAGCTTATCAAGCTCACAAATAGTCACACAGTCCCCGAAGGACTGGCTTCACAATCACAGGTTAACTAGGAGCCATTACCAGCGACACTCACTCTTGCCCGGCGTTAGCGACAGAACTCACTTTCCATCCCTAGCCCTAACATTATCTGAATCAAGCAATCCCTGCAGTCATCTGCAGTGCCAGGAACACTGGTATTTCATAGCATGCAGCACAAGCACTTGCGGGTATTTTCCTGGACTTTCACTCTAGTACTTCCTGCTACTATCATTCACAGGCACAACCCATTAAATTCACAAGCATATTCATTTATCCGCGGAGTCTTCTCCGGTGCACAAAATAAAACACCACCAATCCAGACCAACCTGTTCGGATGGGCTTCACACAGTATGTCTATTCCGTACTTCACGTTTCCGGATCTACATGCAAGACATCTTGGGGATCTCTAGAATCAACCCAAGGAAATCCCTCAATAATCCACCTTTTGGTGGGGGAAACACATACACATGCCAAATTAAGGACTTCACATGACCAAGGAAGAAAGATCATTACCCTTGATGAGCGTTTTGGAGTCATGGAAAACTAGCCGGCTGAAAAGCACCACAACGGCTTTGCCTCCACAAATCTGGACTCGGCACGAGGTTCGGGGCTCTGAAGCTCCACCGGCAGCCGGATTCCTCCTCCTCCCTTGCTCTCCCCACTCTCTATCACTTGAAGAAAGAGAAAGGCCTTGAGAAAATGAGAGAGTTTATCCTCAACTCTTGGCCTTATCAGCAGCAGGGAGAATTTTGGGCCTTTGGATCCCCTTTGAAAGGAATGGACGGCCACGAAAAGCCCTAAAAATACTTTCCTGGCTGAACACGACTTGTGACACGCCCGTGTCACAGGCCGTGTACCTTAAGCGGCAAAGAAACTAACTTACCCAGACCAGGACACGGCCGTGTGAAACGCATATGTCACAGGCTATGTGACACGCCCATGTCATAGGTCGTGTGCTAGACATGGCTTCAGACACGCCTGTGTCCCGCCCGTGTTCATTTCCCTAATCAAGCACGGAGAAGGACACGGCCCTTGACACGCCCGTGTCACCGGCCGTGTGCCCCACTCGAGGATCGTTCGAGTGCATTTCTTCGAACTCACTCGAGAAAACGTCGAGCGCATAGCATGACACGGCCCTGGACACGCCCGTGTCACAGGCCGTGTACCTCACTCGAGGGTCGTCAACTGTATTTCATCGAGCTCACTCGAGAACATCCTGCCAGTAATCGAGTGTAGGACACGGCCATGGACATGCCCGTGTCCCCGGCCGTGTACCTTACACAGAGTAGGACACAGCTCGGGGACACACTTGTGTCCTAGACCGTATTACCTACTCTCCTTAGCCCAGTCACCACTGAGATTTGGTGCGTTACAAATGTTGTTTTCGGTATGTATTCTTCCTAAATCCTTAACTGATAGTACCCTGACCTCAAATCCAGCTTCGAGAACCAATGTTCTCCCACTAGCTGATCAAATAATTCATCGATCTTTGGCAGTGGGTAGGTGTTCCGGACTGTCAATCGGTTTAGTGCGTGATAGTCGATGCACAACCTAAGGGTCGCTTCCTTCTTCTTCACAAACAAGACCGGAGCTCCCCAAGGCGAGGAACTTGGCCTAACGAATCCAGCCTCCACCAGATCCCTCAGCTGACTCCTGAACCCCACCAGCTCCTTTGAAGCCATCTGGTAGGGAGCCCCAGACACCGACTTAGCTCCAGGCACCAACTGAATCTGGAAATCCTTCTCGCGGTGTGGCAGCAATCCTGGTAGCTTCTCTGGGAACACATACGCAAAGTCCTGCACCACCGATATATCAGCAACCTCCATCTTGGCCTTGACCATCTCGAAGAATACCTGATACACCTCATCTCCCTGCATGTGGGCCTCGACGACCTGAATAGAAGATAGCATCCTACGAGATACGGGAGTAGTACCTTCGAAGATCGCGAACGTACCATCGTAACTCAGTATAACCTTCTTTGCCGGGCAATCTATCTGGGCGTGGTTCCAAGTAAGCCATGTCATGCACAGAACCAGGTCGAAGTCTGACATCCTCAAGACCATAGTCAGGGCCTCGAGTATCAGTCCATCAATAGTCACCTTCAGGAGGCACTTAGCAGTAGCTAAGACCTCCGTCCCATTGGGAAGACGCACCCTCCTGGCGACTCCCGAATATTGTCTGACTCCTTGTGCGAATAGAAAACAAATAGGCTGAAATTTGGAGTAACAAATTTTATTATCCAAAAAAGGTGTGTATTAAAAATGTATAGCCTCCTTTTTATAGAATGGAGGAAGATGAGAGAGATTACAAATAAGCAATATGGGACAAAATAATTACAAGTATATGCGGCTTTATAAATAAACAAACCGAACAAGTCGAGCGGTTAGACAAGTCGGCTAACCGCTCGACTACCAACAAAAGAAGAGAACAAGCTACCACAGAGAACAAGCTGCCACAGGATACCGCTAGACCGTCGGTATCCAAGTCACATGAGACAAACCGCCAGACCGCTGGGACACCAAACAGCAAAAACCCAGCAGACAAGCTGCTGGGATAAACCGCCAGACCGCCCTGACTCTGAACAACAACAGACCGCCCGGTCTCCAAGTAACACCCTAAATCCCAAAATTGAGCTAATGCTGGGCAACATTGCCTGGGACATGGGAAAGTCCCAAGCCGTGTCCTACTCTATATGGTTGAGCAGCCTGTCGAGTGCTCGATGAAATGCACTTGACGAGTTCTCGAGAGGGAACACGGCCTGTGACACGGGTGTGTTCGAGGATTTTTCCTCCTCTGGTTCGACGAACTCCACTCAAGTAAATGTACTCGACGCTTCTCGAGAGGTGAGTCGAGTTGGGCTCACAGCCTGTGACACGGGCGTGTTACATGGTCGTGTCCTTCTCTGGATTTGGCCAAGGTAATGAGGCCTAGTGAACACGGGCAGGACACGGGCGTGTCCAAAGCCGTGTCAGGGTACACGGCCTGTGACACGGACGTATCACATGGTCGTGTCCTGTTTGGGTTAAGTCAGTTATGTGTCGCTTAAGGTACACGGCCTGTGACACGGGCATGTCACAGGCCGTGTTCAGCCCAAAATAGACATTTTCAGGGCGATTCGTGGCTGTTCATTCCCTCCAAGCAGGATCTAATGATCCAGGTTTCCCCTACTGCTTTAAGGCTGGGAGAGGAGAGAATAACTCTCATTCATCTTGGCTATTTCTCTTTATAAAAGAGATAGAGAGAAGGGAGAGCAAGGAGGAGGAGGAGAGTGGATCCGGCCTCCGGTGGAGCTTCAGAGTTCCGAATCGAGATCCGAGGCCAGATTTGTGGAGGCTAGGCCACTGCGGTGCTTTCCAACTGGCTAGATTTCCACGTCTCCAAAGTGGTCGTCAAGGGTAACGATCTTCCTTCTTGGACATGTGAATTCCTTCTTTTTGGCATGTGCATGGATTTCTCCCAACAGAGGGTGGATTGCGGAGGGATTTCCCTTGGGTTGATTCTTGGAATCCCCAATAGTCTTGCATATCGATCCGGAAATGTGTAGTATGGAATAGGCATGCTGTGTGAAGCCCATCTGGACAGGTTGGTCTGGATTGGTGATGTTTTATTTGCACACTGGAGAAGACTCTGCGGTTAAACGTGTAGTTTGTGGAGTAGATGGGTTGGACCTGTGAAGGGCAGTAGCAGGAAGTACTGGAGTGGTAGTCCAGGAAAATACCCTTGTGATGCTTGTGCTGTGTGCTATGGTAAGACCAGTTTTCTGGCACTGCAGGTTGCTGCAGGGTTTGGGCAGAGTTGGGTGCAGAAAGAGAGTTTCTGCTGAACTCGCTAAGAGATCGCGAAGGACATTAGCATGAACTCCCCTTTTTGATTGTGAAGCCAGTCCTTGGTGGACATTGTGACTATTATGAAGCCAGTCCTTGGTGGACATTGTGGCTATTGTGAAGCCAGTCCTTGGTGGACATTGTGGCTATTATGAAGCCAGTCCTTGGTGTACATTGTGGCTATTGTGAAGCCAGTCCTTGGTGGATAGTATGGTTATTGTGAGTTGTAAGCTCTTAAAAAGTCTTCGTGCCGAACAAGAAAGGTGAAACCGACCCGCGCCTTAGATTTGGCCTCGAGTACATTGGTATTCGTGATGGCAAGGCGACTTGAGCAACAGGGGGTGGCTGATCCATACCTGCGTTATGTCCGTCCGACTTGGAGACCTGAAAGTGTGGTCAGTTGGAGAGCATAATGAGAGTCTTAGGTTTGCGCGCCATTAAGACTAAATGCTCAAACTTTACCGTTGGGTTTCAGACCTTGAATGGTGGTTGGACCCTGGGTATTTCCGGTACACCAAGAATATGCCCTGAGTGCACGGAGCGTCGGGCCGTGTGGCCGGCGTTTGTGATATATTGTTTGTGTGTGAGAGCACAATGTGTGATATATCTGCCTATGAATTGCTATGCTACAGGGAAGGAATACCACTGCCCCGTGAAAGGGGTAGGGTCGTTTTAAATTGGTCAGCTAAATGCTGGTCATTGTCTTGTTTGCCACCGCTTGGTGGGCTATCCCTGTGCATGTGCTGGAGAGCCGAGCAAGAAATATAAGGGCTGAAGTCCCTGTTGCTGCTGCTAGCACTTGATGGCTAAGCAAAGCCTTTTTATGTTGTGTTCATGTGTGGCCGGCCTGCGCGCCGATGTATGGAATTCATACTTATAAAGAGGAATTGTAAGGCCTTAAGGCCAAACGTTAATGTATTTGTTGTACATTCATATATAAATGTGGTTATTTATATTAGTGGACATTCCTGGTTTGAGTTCAGTATTATTGTTAAAAGCTTCCGCTAGAATGCTCTGTGTTAGGATGCGATTATGAATTGGTATTAACATGTAACCTCGTCACCTGTTTTGTGGTATATGGTGTGGGGCCCCGGCCGGACCTTCTATTATATGTTATATGAATGGATGGAGTCGTTACATTTTTGGTATCAGATTGTCTCGGTCTTCCTCTTTCGAATTCGTGGTCGAATTCTTTTGTGGGGTGGCAAGTACGTGTCAGTGCGAACCACATTAACACTAATGAACTCTTGAATGTCCACTTAGGAATACAAATACACTTGTTTGAGGAACCTGTGCGTTCCTACATTATTGTTATTGCTTGTGCAAGGTCGCTAATGTATGCCTTGTTCACCTATAGGTGACTCATAGTGGTGCTGAGCAGTCTGAGCCATAGCATTCTGATGAGAGTACGACACCAGCTGAGGTGCCTATACCTCCCCCTTCTGCGGAAACTGTCCGCTTAATTGTTTATGCACTGTTTGCAATGTTTCATGCACAGCCCGGTGGACAAGTGCAGCCGGCAGTGGTGTTAGAATATGTTGGTGTAAGGCCCAAACCTGTTGCGGCTGTTGATACTCGAGCAGCTGAATGGCAGTTGAAGCAGTTCATGAGCTTCAATCCTCCTACATTTACAGGTGTGGGATATCCAACGCAGGCGGAGGATTGGTTATCACGCGTTAAGCGTATATTTACGGCGATCAGGAAAGAGGAAGATCAGAAGGTCACCTTGGCCACCTTCTTATTGGAAGGAGAGGCTCGGCTATGGTGGGAAGAGCTAGAGTTACACCACTTAGCAGTCAGGCAGTTAACACAAGTCTTGATTGAGGAGTTCTCGCGACTATTTCTGACAAAGCACCTACCAGCGGCACAACGCATTGCCATGGAAAATGAGTTCCAACGGCTAACGCAAGGAGAAAGTAGTGTTGATACTTACCTGCATGAGTTCACAAGGTTGGGATGTTATGCGGGCTCTATCTTTGCTGATGAACAAAGAAAAACCAATAGGCTCTACGAAGGGTTATGGGATGAGTTGAGATTCCTGCTCTCGAGTTCGGTGAACCAAGGGTTTCAGGCGTTGGTCGATACTGCATGTGCGCTGGAGAAGGATATAAAATGGGTGCAAGGAAAAAGGGACTTGGCGGTGACAAAGCCAGAGTTCAAAGCACCCCGTACGGGAAAATCGTACTATCAAAAGAAATGGGGCAAGAGGCCCAAGCCTTCTGGGCAAGCTCCTTCAATAGTTGTGTCGGGGGAACTTCGAGGCAAGGGCCTCGTACCTGCTATACATGTGGGAAAGTGGGACATATAGCCCATGACTGTTGGGCTGGTCCGCCAAAGGGAGCAAAGAAGACAGGAGCGTCTTATGCCGATAAGGGAAAGGCAGTGGTGGAGTCCTCTGCATCCCAGGCGCAGCCCCAAGTCTATAACCTTGGCCAGCAGGAGGCCATAAAGAAAAGTGACGTCATCATAGGTATGATTTAAGTTATTGATTTCTTTTCTTATTGCTTACCTTGTTTGTAGCTTGTGTATGATGTGTTTTTCACAGGCTTTGTCCTGATTCGGAATAATCCGGCAAGAGCACTGTTTAATACGGGTGCTTCGCATTCATTTATGTATAAGGACATCGTAACTCGAATTGGAGTACCTAGTCATGTGACGACAGATAGTGTAAAGGTGTTATTACCAAATAGATGTCTGATGCTTGCGGATAGGGCTTGCGATGTGGAGGTTCAAATAGGAAGTCGGGATTTCTGTTTGAATGCATTTGTGCTTCCGATATCAGAATTTGATGTGATCTGTGGTATGGACTGGCTCTCGGAGCAGCGTGCCTTTATTGATTGCAATTCAAAAGATATCACACTAGGCCAGACTACTGAGCTTGAGACTAAGTTCACTGGTATACGAGGAGTGAGCGGGACCCTGTTGTCTGCACTCCAAGTCGTCAATACTGTTTGGAAGGGCACGGAGTTATTCTTCATGCTTATTCAAGTTGTTGAGCCCAAGGCCAGTGTAAGTGATGTTCCGATTGTATCGGAGTTTTCTGATGTGTTTCCTAAGGATCTTCTTGGGTTACCACCCCAGGGGGAGATAGACTTCACTATTGAGTTGGTGCCTGGTGCGAAACCTGTGGCCCGCTCGCCATATCGCGTAGCGCCAAAGGAAATGGCTGAATTGAAATTCCAATTGCAGGAGTTGTCGGAACAGGGGTACATATGCCCAAGTATGTCACCTTGGAGCGCACCTGTTCTTTTTGTGAAAAAGAAGAACGGTAGTTTGCGGTTATGTATTGACTATCGTGAATTGAATAAGCTGACAGAGAAGAACAAGTATCTGATTCCATGGATAGATGAATTGTTCGATCAGCTAGTGGGATCAACCGTCTATTCCAAATTGGATTTGAAATCTGGATATTACCAATAGAGGATTTGGGAAGGTGACATTCCCAGAACAGCATTTGGAACACGATATGGTCATTATGAGTTCATTGTAATGTCGTTTGGGCTATGTAATGCGTCATCGGTGTTCATGGACCTAATGCACCGAATGTTCTGAGAGTACTTGGACCTGTTTGTGATTGTATTCATTGATGATATCTTGGTTTACTCTCAATCTGAAGTTGATCATGCAAATCACTTGCGGTTGGTGTTACATACCTTGCGAAGGAATAAGCTCTATGTCAAGTGCTCAAAGTGTGAGTTTTGGCTGTCGTCGGTGGCTTTTCTTGGCCATATGGTAAGTGGAGAGGGCATATCAGTGGATCCGTCAAAGATAAAAGCCATATAGGAGTGGCTGGTGTTGTCTTCGGTGGCCAAGGTCAGGAGTTTACTTGGACTGGCAGGCTACTACAGACGTTTTGTTGAAAACTTCTCACGGATCGCTTTGCCTCTTACCACATTAACGTGGAAAATCAGAAGTTCATTTGGACGCCAGAGTGCGTGCGAGCTTTTGAAGAGCTAAAGAGTCGTTTGACCACGGCGCCTATTTTAACATTGTCATGTGGTAAAGACGGCTATGAGATCTATAGTGATGTATCAGGGAGCGTCTTAGGTTGCGTTCTTCTGCAGTTTGGAAAGGTGATTGCTTATGGCTCATGCCAGTTGAAAGTGCATGAGCGAAATTATCCCGTGCACGACTTGGAGTTGGCGGCGGTGATCTTTGCGCTTAAATTGTGGCGGCATTTTTTATATGGCGTAAAAGTGGATATCTTTATGGACCATAAGAGCATAAAGTACTTGCTGGATCAGAAGGATCTCAATATGCGACAACGAAGGTGGATGGAGTTCCTTGGGACTACACCTTTGATATTCATTATACTCCCGAAAAGTGAAACGTGGTCGTTGATGCCTTGAGTTGTAGGACTCCGTCAAGGGAAAATTGGTTGCATATGCATGATGAGCATCTGATCGAGGAGTTGGAAGCGCTAGAGAATTCTTGTGTTGACAAGAATTCCACAGTCGATGCATGCTTAAACTGGACGGAGGTACAATATGACCTTGCGGACAGGGTTCGACGAGCAATGAAGTTGGATGAAAGTCTCCAACGCTATACAAAGGATGGGCTAGATGGCCAATTCTCCTGGGATGACGGCCTTTTGCAGAAAGAGGGTCGTTTGTGCGTCCCGAGTATGGGTAAGTTGAGAGAAGAATTGATGTATGAAGCTCACTTTACAAAATACTCAATTCACTCTGGGAGCACAAAGATGTTCAAGGACATGAAAAGGTTATTCTGGTGGCCAGGATTAAAGAAATACATAGCTCATTATGTGGCTAAATATCAAACTTGTGCTTTGGTGAAAGCGGAATGCCAGAAGCCCGGAGATTTCTTGAAGTCGTTACCTATCCTGGAATAGAAGTTTGATGATATTTTAATGGATTTCGTGCACGGGTTGCCGAGGTCTCAATGCGGGAATGATTCAGTCTGGGTGATTGTAGACTGGTTGACTAAAGTGGCTCACTTCCATCCGAACAAGCGGGACGATTCAGTGGAAACTTTGGCAAAACTCTAGGTGGAGCAGATTGTACGATTGCACAGTGTTCCCTATAGCATCGTGAGTGACCGTGATGGGCGATTCACATCGAATGATTGGAGGCTAATTCATCAATTGTTGGGAACAAATTTAATGTTCAGTACGGCCTTTCATCCCCAAATAGATGGCCAGACTGAGAGGACCAACAGAACAATGGAGGATATGCTCCGAATGTGCACCCTGGATTTTAGTAAGAGATGGAAAGATCATCTCTATATGGTAGAGTTTTCCTACAATAATAGCTACAAAAACGAGTATCGGTATGGCACCGTTTGAAGCTTTGTATGGTCGTAAATGCCGTACACTATTAGCTTGGGCAGAAGCAGGCAATTCCAAGCTATATAAGCGTAAAGAAGTCGAAGAAGCTAACTTGACGATACACTCTATTCGGGAGAGGCTACTGATAGCTCGAGATCGTCAAGCAAAATACTACAACGCCAAGCATCGGAACGTGGAGTTCGCGGTGGGCGATTGGGTATATTTGAAGATTAAACCCTTCAAAGGCATGTCCAGGATTCGGCGTCTGAAAAAGTTAAGTCCGAGATATCTTGGTCCGTTTGAAGTGGTGGAGCGAATTGGGGAAGCTGCCTATCGGCTAGCTCTTTCAGCGGAATTGAGTGGATTACATGATGTGTTCCACATATCTGTACTTCAGAAAGCCGTCAAAGATCCAGCTCAAGTAATTGCGAGTGATCGCGTACCGGTTGAATATGGGCTAACGACGAAGGTTTGGCCCATTCGGATCGAGGATAGAGCCGATAAATAGTTGTGGAACAAGACAATCGGGATGGTCAAGGTCCGATGGGACAACTGTGGCCTAGAGGAGCTAACATGGGAGCGAGAGCAGACCAAGCAAGTTGAATTTCCCGAGCTGTTTGTTTAACTGTTGTATAGTACATATCTTGTTGTAACATACACTTTGACGTTATAACATTTTGACTGCTGGTTTCCCTACTATGTGTAAATTTCGGGATGAAATTTCTTGTAAGGAGGGGAGGGTTGTAACACCCCAAATCCCAAAATTGAGCTAATGTTGGGCAACACAGCCTGGGATACGTGCGTGTCCCAAGCCATGTCGTGCTCTGTATGGTTGAGCATCCTGTGGAGTGCTCGATGAAATGCACTCGACGAGTTCTCGAGATGGACTCCATTCGAGTAAATGCACTCGATGCTTCTCGAGAGGTGAGTTAAGTTGGGCATACGGCCTGTTACACGGGCATGTCAGATGGTCGTGTCCTTCTCTGGATTTGGCCAAGGCAATGAGGCCTGGTGAACAAGGGCGGGACACGGGAGTGTCCAAAGCCGTGTCAGGGAAGACGGACTGTGACATAGGCGTGTCACATGGTCGTGTCCTGTTCGGGTTAAGTCAGTTGTGTGCTGTTTACGGTACACGGCCTGTGACACGGGAGTGTCACCCCGTGTCACAGGCCGTGTTCAGCCAAAAATAGACATTTACAGGGCGATTCGTGGTCGTTCATTCCCTCCAAGCAGGATCTAATAATCCAGGTTTCCCCCTGCTGCTTTAAGCCTGGAAGAGGAGAGATTAACTCTCATTCATCTTGGCTATTTCTCTTTCTAATAGAGATAGGGAGATGGGAGAGCAAGGAGGAGGAGGAGAGAGGATCCAGCCGTCGGTGGAGCTTCAGAGTTCTGAATCGAGATTTGAGGCCAGATTTGTGGAGGATAGGCCGCTACGGTGCTTTCCAACCGGCTAGATTTTCATGGCTCCAAAGAGGTCGTCAAGGGTAACAATCTTCCTTCTTGGACAAGTGAAGTCCTTCTTTTTGGCATGTGCATGGATTTCCCCCACCAGAGGGTGGATTGCGGAGGAATTTCCCTTGGGTTGATTCTTGGAATCCCCAATAGTCTTGCATATAGATCTGGAAATGTGTAGTACGGAATAGGCATGTTGTGTGAAGCCCATCTGGATAGGTTGGTCTGGATTGGTGATGTTTAATTTACACACCGGAGAAGACTCCATGGTTAGACGTGTAGTTTGTGGAGTTGATGGGTTGGACCTGTGAAGGGAAGTAGTAGGAATTACTGGAGTGGTAATCCAGGAAAATACTCTTGTGATGCTTGTGTAGTGTGCTATGGCAAGACCAGTTTTCTGGCACTGCAGGATGCTGCAGGGTTTGGGCGGAGTTGGGTGCAGAAAGAGAGTTTCTGCTGAACCCACTAAGCGATCGCAAAGGATGCTAGCATGAACTCCCCTTTTTGATTGTGAAGCCATTCCTTGGTGGACATTGTGGCTATTGTGAAGCCAGTCCTTGGTGGACATTGTAGCTATTATGAAGCCAGTCCTTGATGGACATTATGGCTATTGTGAAGTGATGGTTAAAACTCCAAAATTATTTACGGTCACGCGGCGACCCGGCGGTTTTATTTGAGAAAAAGGCGGAAGTGATTTTATTTAAGAAAACGGGGCGCGCGTATTTATTTATTTTGGATATAAAAAAAAGGTTTAGATCGAGTTTTAACGAAAGGAGGCAAGTGCACCTATCGTGAGTAGTACAGGATATTCCGGGTGGAATATCGAGGTCGTATTGTTCTCGGGTCCGGTTCGATTATTTCTACTCTTCCCTGGAGGGGACTATTATTTTACCGATAATTATCTTGTCGGGATATTTTATATATAATAAAATGCAGAAAATGACAGAAAGAAAATGAAAGCATAAAAAGAAAGCTTGAAGGTGGTGCCGATGAAGAGCTTAGCTCGATGGCACCGAAAAAACAATTGAACTAAAATAGACTTTAAATAAAAAGAGCTCCTAAATTTCTAATTAATTAAGGCGGAGACTTGGCCGTGGAGGTTCCACTAAAATGAGCTCACCTAGCTATAGGGCTATCGCTCACCTGAACGCTAAGACTATTCGACCGGGCTCTCGTCCGACGAAGGATTCCTCTTAACGCCCGCATTACGCTAAGAACCCCGCTATTGGGTGGGGAACCCAATCCGGTAGAGTTGGCGCGCCTCCTCTCTCGAGGGTTAGTGCGGAACTTTCTTTGCCAAGGGGTGATCTGTCCATACGCACGGCCTCTCGGCGAGCGTATGGAAAACGGAAATAGGGCCCACACATCGATATGTGGTCCTACGCGTCGTTAACCCCGGGCAAACCTTAAGTACTTTTAATTAATTAGAAAAATTAGACCTTTAATTATTTTAAGCTATTTTATCTGTCCCAATGCTCTTCGATGTCGAGGGCTAAGAACGATTAGCCACTCATCGGAATGGGGACGGCTTGCGGGAAAAGCAGAAAAGAAAGCAGAAAAAGAAAGCAGTAAATGAAAGCGATAAAATGAAAGCAGTAAAATAAAGCAGTAAATTGCAAGTCCTACCCAAACGAGTAGGACTGAAGAAAGCTGTAAAGTGCGAGTCCCGGCGCAACTGCGTGGGCGGGAGAAATGAAAACAGTAAAACGCACACACGCAAGTCCTACTCAAATGAGTAGGAGAAAATAAATGCGGGTCCTACTCAACCGAGTAGGACAAAATAAATGCAACGCACGCACACTCTCTTTCGACATAAATGAAAACACACACACTCTACCGAAATAAAATCCAGCCATTAAACTCAAGTGAGTAGGCGGAAAAAAGGAAAATTACAAACTCACGCACTCTACAGAAAGTAAAATAAGCGAGCGCCATTTAACTCTTAATGAGTAGGCGGAAATAAATGCGCAAGTACAAAAAAATGTAAAAAACTAAGTTATCTAAAATTGAAAACAACTGCATTTTTACCGCTAAAATGCGGTAGAAATGCATAAAAAGAGAAAATAAAAATTAAACGGGAAGAAAGTTTTGCAAATAAACGCAAAAATGCAAGTGCTTGAAAAATAAAAACGAATACATTTCTACCGCTAGAATGCGGTAGAAATGCATAAAAAGAGAACGAAAAAATTAAATAAGGAAAAAGATTTGAAAATAAATGCAAAAACGAAAATGCTAGAAAAATTAAAACGATTATATTATCATTCCTATAACTCCGTAAAAGTGCTAAAAAAGTGAGAATAAAGAGAAAAGAACGAAAAAGTTTTACAATCAAAACATGAAAATCTAAGTTAGAAAAAATTAAAATCACTTTGAAAACATTTTTTACGGGTTTATAACAATGAAATAGAAAGCTATAAAAACCTAAGTTAACAAAACTAAGTAAGAAAATGAAAACATAAAAGTCAATAAACTATACTCATACACTCACACACCCTTCTTAAAGAGAACAAAAACTAAGTTAAAACAAAAACAAAAAAATAAGATTGCTTGAGGGATGAAACATAGATGAAGTCCAAGGGTTGTAATGGAAAAAAAACTATAATTGCATTAATAAAAAGGTTATTACAAAGCTAAAAAAAAGAAAGAGGGAGAAAATATCCCTTACAACACATTTGGAACTCATCCGAGCAGCACCTCCCCTTACAAAATGGATCCAAAAAGTGGAACAGAAATCCAGAGCAGAACCTCTGAATTTATAGAAAAAATTTACATGGGTCACGCCCTTGGTCACGGGCGTGACAGGGGGCGTGACAGTACTATTTGAGAAGGCGGCCGGCGATTTGACGGAAAACTTGACTTTGGCTGGACACGTGTCGGTCTCGCAGTGGTCACGCCCTTGGTCACAGGCGTGACAGGGGGCGTGACAGGCAGGTAGATCTGGGCGCGGTGCGCGCCGAAAGTCTTCGGGCAGGTCTTGTCGGCCAGGCGCAGTGGTCACGCCCTTGGTCACGGGCGTGACTCTGGGCGTGTCGGCTGGTGTCGACACTCGACGAATGTCGAGCTGAAAGTGTCGAGTTGAAAATCGTCGAGCGGAAAGAGGTGTCACGCCCTAGGTCACGGGCGTGACTCTAGGCGTGACTGCTAGTGTCGACACTCGACGATCGTCGAGATGAATTCGTCGAGTGGAGTGAACACGGGCTTGGGTCACGCCCCGTGTCGGGTGACACGGGCGTGACCCCGGGCGTGTCAGGCTTTGCTTCTCGAAAATCGCAGATTTCACGGTTTTTGACGTGTCACGCCCTGGTCACAGGCGTGACCAATATGTCACGGGCGTGACATGTCAATTTTTGGCAAATTTTGATTTTTCCTGAAAAATAAAATAAAATAAGTTAGTATAATATTTACAAAAATAGGAGCATTTTATTGAACAAAAATAAGTAAAAACGACAAAAATAAATGAAAACGACTAAATTAATGTACAGAAAATAGGTATATTTACAACTTATCAAATACCCCCATACTTAAGCTTTTGCTATTCCAGAGCAAAAGTTGGAGATGAACTTATAAGGAATAAAAGAAATCCTAAGTTTAGCTACCGCTTGAATTAATTAAAAGGAAGATCAAAATAAACATCCGGGGTTAAAGAATTAAATCCTAATTTATGAAATGTTATGAATAGAGGAAGAGTTTCAAAAAGACTTCTAGATAAAAAATAAAATAGAAAGCAGAAATTTATTTTTGTTAGTTTAACAAAGATGGATTGGATTTATATAAAAAACCTTTGCTTAAAAGAAGTTAAAGGAAATAATGCAATTTAAAAATTATGCTCTCAAAAAGAATTTAAATTAATTCTAGAATCATTAAAATGAGATAAGTGGTTTGGTGGTTTATGAAGAAGGTTTGAATATTGAGGTGAGGTAATTTTTTCTCGAACCTCCAATTTTTTTCTTTTTGGATAGTTAGGAAAACGAAATCTTATTTTCCTAACACATAATAATAATTTTTTTTTCTTTCTTCATAAGGATAAAATTAACCCAATGTATATTTGTAGGAGTAATGAATTTTATCCTCTTACTCCATATATAATCTTTTTATATTATTGGGTGCCTATGTTTACGGAACGAAATCTTATTCCCATTGACATAGGATCTTTTAAGGGATCGGGGTAAATCATGTTAAGTAAGACATGAAAAAAATGGAAGTGGGTTTATTTTTTCAAAAGGAAAACTAGATTTTAATAAAAAAGTTTTGAGAGCAACCTTTTTAAAATGAACGTTCCGATATTTCTAAAAGCATGAAGTAGAAATAATTGAAATCCATGGATGTTATTTTCTAACATAAAAAACGAGCTTCTATTTATAAAATTAGAAGTGGTGGTGAAAAACAAGTTCTCTATTATAAGAAAAAGACATAAAAAATTCTTTAAATCTTAACCCCAGACACTTAAATCTATCGAACTTTAATTAATAAACGAATAGTAAGCAAAGAATAACTAAAATTCGCATATAAATTAACTCGAAACTAGATTTTTGGAAAGCAAAAGTGGTTAAGAAATGGTATATTCAAATTATTTTGTTACATAATTAACAAAACCTTTTTTTGATTTTTTAGAGTTTTATCATTTTTTTTTTGTGTTTTAATTATTATCTTTTTAGGATTTTTTAGATTTTTTATCTTTTTAGGGTTTTTGGGTTTTTCTAATTTTTTTTATTTTTAGAGTTATTTTGATAAGTTATTTACAAGAAAGAGGAGAGAAAGAAGTGTTATTTATAAAGAAGATAGGGGGGAAAGAGAGATTTTTACAAAAAAGGCAAAGTAAAAACTCGACTGCGGCCCCGCGAACAGACTCTTATTTGAATGGTTGGTTCGATGAGTCGAACGTCGCGGGCAGGCAAGACGCAAGTTTTTACAAAAAAGAGAAGAAGAGGGGGGGAAGAGAGATTTTTTACAAAAAATATTTACGAAGTAAAAAGATTTTTTTGAAAATTTTTTTTTTTTTTTGAGTTTTATGATTTTTTTTTGAAGTTTTATGATTTTTAAAAACAAGAAAATTTTTTTAGATTTTAAGTTTTGCAAATTTTTTTTTGTAGTTTTGATGAGTACAGAATAAAAAAAATGCAGTATAGGAAAACACCCCCATACTTAAACCCAACATTGTCCCCAATGTTGCAGTCTAAGTATGCGGAACGATTAATATACAAAATATAATAAGTACAAAAAGAAAAAGGGAGGGTAGGAGCTTCCCTTAGACGAGTCCGGGAAGGCGCAGGTTGAAACGCTGCATTATTTAGAAGAGGAAAGAAGAGCAAAACAATAATAGAAAAAACAAAAAAACGAAAAATTCGGCTAAAGGGTTGCAGGCGGTAGGGGGGCAAGTGCGTGGGGGAGGCGAAGGTAGCTAAGGCCTTAGCTACGTGAGTGGGATGGAAATGCGCACCCCTAACGTGCACAAGAATGGAAGCGCGCCGAAGCGAAACAAAACAAAATAAAACAAGTTAAAAAAATAAAGACAAAATATATACACTTGTATTTTTTGTGTTTTTAAGGACGTTTTTTAATTTTTAGTTGTTTTTTCATTTTTTTTTTCGAATGTTTTTTTTTTAGTTTTGTTTGTTTTATAGTTTTTTTTTTGTCTTTTTATTAAAAGAATGAAAAATAAAATTTTTTTGTTAAGTTTTTTGTTGTTTTTTTTCATTTTTTTTGGGTTTTAGTTGTTTTTTATTTAGTTTTTTTTTAGTTTTATAGTTTTTTTCAAATTTTTAATTTTTAAGGTTTTTCAAAAATTTTTGGTTTTGTAAGTTTTTCAAAATTTTTTTTTTTTTTTAAATTTGTATATATATTTTTTTATTATTTATTATTATTATTATGATTATTATTATTATATTATTTTTGTTGGCCATTTTTAATTTTTGTTATATATAGATATAGGTAAAATTAATAGATTTCCAGGGTTTAAAATAACGAACCAAAAATCTCCCCGGCAACGGCGCCAAAAACTTGATGGTTAAAACTCCAAAATTATTTACGGTCACGCGGCGACCCGGCGGTTTTATTTGAGAAAAAGGCGGAAGTGATTTTATTTAAGAAAACGGGGCGCGCGTATTTATTTATTTTGGATATAAAAAAAAGGTTTAGATCGAGTTTTAACGAAAGGAGGCAAGTGCACCTATCGTGAGTAGTACAGGATATTCCGGGTGGAATATCGAGGTCGTATTGTTCTCGGGTCCGGTTCGATTATTTCTACTCTTCCCTGGAGGGGACTATTATTTTACCGATAATTATCTTGTCGGGATATTTTATATATAATAAAATGCAGAAAATGACAGAAAGAAAATGAAAGCATAAAAAGAAAGCTTGAAGGTGGTGCCGATGAAGAGCTTAGCTCGATGGCACCGAAAAAACAATTGAACTAAAATAGACTTTAAATAAAAAGAGCTCCTAAATTTCTAATTAATTAAGGCGGAGACTTGGCCGTGGAGGTTCCACTAAAATGAGCTCACCTAGCTATAGGGCTATCGCTCACCTGAACGCTAAGACTATTCGACCGGGCTCTCGTCCGACGAAGGATTCCTCTTAACGCCCGCATTACGCTAAGAACCCCGCTATTAGGTGGGGAACCCAATCCGGTAGAGTTGGCGCGCCTCCTCTCTCGAGGGTTAGTGCGGAACTTTCTTTGCCAAGGGGTGATCTGTCCATACGCACGGCCTCTCGGCGAGCGTATGGAAAACGGAAATAGGGCCCACACATCGATATGTGGTCCTACGCGTCGTTAACCCCGGGCAAACCTTAAGTACTTTTAATTAATTAGAAAAATTAGACCTTTAATTATTTTAAGCTATTTTATCTGTCCCAATGCTCTTCGATGCCGAGGGCTAAGAACGATTAGCCACTCATCGGAATGGGGACGGCTTGCGGGAAAAGCAGAAAAGAAAGCAGAAAAAGAAAGCAGTAAATGAAAGCGATAAAATGAAAGCAGTAAAATAAAGCAGTAAATTGCAAGTCCTACCCAAACGAGTAGGACTGAAGAAAGCTGTAAAGTGCGAGTCCCGGCGCAACTGCGTGGGCGGGAGAAATGAAAACAGTAAAACGCACACACGCAAGTCCTACTCAAATGAGTAGGAGAAAATAAATGCGGGTCCTACTCAACCGAGTAGGACAAAATAAATGCAACGCACGCACACTCTCTTTCGACATAAATGAAAACACACACACTCTACCGAAATAAAATCCAGCCATTAAACTCAAGTGAGTAGGCGGAAAAAAGGAAAATTACAAACTCACGCACTCTACAGAAAGTAAAATAAGCGAGCGCCATTTAACTCTTAACGAGTAGGCGGAAATAAATGCGCAAGTACAAAAAAATGTAAAAAACTAAGTTATCTAAAATTGAAAACAACTGCATTTTTACCGCTAAAATGCGGTAGAAATGCATAAAAAGAGAAAATAAAAATTAAACGGGAAGAAAGTTTTGCAAATAAACGCAAAAATGCAAGTGCTTGAAAAATAAAAACGAATACATTTCTACCGCTAGAATGCGGTAGAAATGCATAAAAAGAGAACGAAAAAATTAAATAAGGAAAAAGATTTGAAAATAAATGCAAAAACGAAAATGCTAGAAAAATTAAAACGATTATATTATCATTCCTATAACTCCGTAAAAGTGCTAAAAAAGTGAGAATAAAGAGAAAAGAACGAAAAAGTTTTACAATCAAAACATGAAAATCTAAGTTAGAAAAAATTAAAATCACTTTGAAAACATTTTTTACGGGTTTATAACAATGAAATAGAAAGCTATAAAAACCTAAGTTAACAAAACTAAGTAAGAAAATGAAAACATAAAAGTCAATAAACTATACTCATACACTCACACACCCTTCTTAAAGAGAACAAAAACTAAGTTAAAACAAAAACAAAAAAATAAGATTGCATGAGGGATGAAACATAGATGAAGTCCAAGGGTTGTAATGGAAAAAAAACTACAATTGCATTAATAAAAAGGTTATTACAAAGCTAAAAAAAAGAAAGAGGGAGAAAATATCCCTTACAACACATTTGGAACTCATCCGAGCAGCACCTCCCCTTACAAAATGGATCCAAAAAGTGGAACAGAAATCCAGAGCAGAACCTCTGAATTTATAGAAAAAATTTACATGGGTCACGCCCTTGGTCACGGGCGTGACAGGGGGCGTGACAGTACTATTTGAGAAGGCGGCCGGCGATTTGACGGAAAAGTTGACTTTGGCTGGACACGTGTCGGTCTCGCAGTGGTCACGCCCTTGGTCACGGGCGTGACAGGGGGCGTGACAGGCAGGTGGATCTGGGCGCGGTGCGCGCCGAAAGTCTTCGGGCAGGTCTTGTCGGCCAGGCGCAGTGGTCACGCCCTTGGTCACGGGCGTGACTCTGGGCGTGTCGGCTGGTGTCGACACTCGACGAATGTCGAGCTGAAAGTGTCGAGTTGAAAATCGTCGAGCGGAAAGAGGTGTCACGCCCTAGGTCACGGGCGTGACTCTAGGCGTGACTGCTAGTGTCGACACTCGACGATCGTCGAGATGAATTCGTCGAGTGGAGTGAACACGGGCTTGGGTCACGCCCCGTGTCGGGTGACACGGGCGTGACCCCGGGCGTGTCAGGCTTTGCTTCTCGAAAATCGCAGATTTCACGGTTTTTGACGTGTCACGCCCTGGTCACGGGCGTGACCAATATGTCACGGGCGTGACATGTCAATTTTTGGCAAATTTTGATTTTTCCTGAAAAATAAAATAAAATAAGTTAGTATAATATTTACAAAAATAGGAGCATTTTATTGAACAAAAATAAGTAAAAACGACAAAAATAAATGAAAACGACTAAATTAATGTACAGAAAAATAGGTATATTTACAACTTATCATGAAGCCAGTCCTTGGTGGACAGTATGGCTATTGTTAGTTGTAATCTCTTAAAAAGGCTTCGTGTCGAACAGGAAAGGTGAAACCGACCTGCGCCTGAGATTTGGCATCAAGTACGTTGGTATTCTTGATGGCAAGGCGACTTGAGCAATGAGGGGTGGCTGATCCGTACCTGCATTATGTCCGTCGGACTTGGAGACCTGAAAGTGTGGTCAGTTTGAGCGCATAATGAGACTCTTAGGCCTGCGCGTCGTTAAGACTAAATGCTCAAACTTTACCGTTGGGTTTCGGACCTTGAACGGTGGTGGGACCCTGGGTATTTCCGGTACACCAAGAATGTGTCTTGAGTGCACGGAGCGTCGGGCCGCGTGGCCGGCGTTTGTGACGTATTGTTTGTGCGTGATAGCACAATGTGTGATATATCTGCCTATGAATTACTATGCCTGCAAGGAAGGAATACCACTGCCCCGGGAAAGGGGTAGGGTCGTTATAAATTAGTCAGCTGAATGTTGACTGTTGTCTTGTTTGCCACCACTTGGTGGACTATCCCTGTGCAGGTGCTGGAGAGCCGAGCGAGAAATATAAGGGCTGAAGTCCCTGCTACTGCTGTTGTTGATATCCCTTGAAGGCTAAGCAAAGTCTTTTTATGTTGTGTTCATGTGTGGTCGGCCTGCACGTCGATGTATGGAATCCACACTTGTAAAGAGGAACTGTATGGCCTTATGGCCAAACGTTAATGTATTTGTTGTACATTCCTATATAAATATGGTTGTTTATATTAGTGGACATTCCTGATTTGAGTTCAGTAATATTGTTAAAAGCTTCCGCTAGAATGCTCTGTGTTAGGATGCGATTATGAATTGGTATTAACATGTAACCTCGCAGCTTGTTTTGTGGCATATGGTGTGGGGCCCCAGCCAAACCTTCTATTATATGCTATATGAACGGATGGAGTCGTTACACTCCATACTACAACACTCCCCCTAAATCTGAAGCATCGATATCAATCATGCCCAGCTTGTTGCAAATGTGGAAAAAGGAAGCGGACACCGGCTTGGTGAAGATATCTGCCAACTCGTTGTCGGAAGTGATGAACGGAGTACAAATCTGTTTCTTCAAGATCTCTTCCCGAATAAAATGACAGTCGACTTCTATGTGTTTTGTTCTCTCATGAAAGACCGGAATTTTGGAGATTTATATCACGGACTTCTTGTTACAGAACATAGGAAGAGGATAGTTGTAGACCTCTCCTAAGTCAAGCATGAGAGCTCGTAACCATTTCAACTCACATGTGGTCGATGCCATGCTTTGATATTCCGCTTCTGCACTAGACCTGGAGACCACAGACTGTTTCTTGCTCTTCCAGCTCACAAGATTTCCTCCGACAAATGTGCAGAAATCTGATCTTGACTTGCGGTCACCTTTGTCATCAGCAAAGCTCGAATCTGAGTACGCTTTAACCCTTGAGTTACCATTTTTCTGAAAAAGGAGTCCTTTCCCTGGCGTTGCTTTAACATAATCCAATATCCTCTGGGTAGATTGTAGATGACACTCCCTAGGAGCTTGCATGAATTGGCTCACCTTGCCCACATCATAGGAGATGTCGGGTCTGGTTACCGTGAGATAAATGAGTTTGCCAACCAGACGTCGGTACCTCGTAAGATCAGATAGAAGAGGCAAGTCATCTGTCCAAGTTTTGTCTTCTCCAATAGCCATGGGACATCATGCAGTTTTAGCACCCTGCCTCTTTTAGAAGATCAAGAGCATACTTCCATTGGGAAAGGACCATGGAGTTGGGCTTCCTAGAAATTTCAATCCCCAGAAAGTATTTTGGGGAGCCCATATCCTTTTTGACCAGGTGTTGATGGAGGTGGTTCTTTGTCAAAGTTACCCCATCTTGGTCATCGCCAGAAAGAAGAATGTCATCCACATATACCACAAGAACTACCAGACCCGAGGTGGTTTTGCGAACGAACAAGGAGTGATCGGCTGAACTTCTTGCAAAACCAATGGCCGCAACAATGCCGCTAAAGTTGTCAAACCAAGCCCGAGGGATTTGCTTTAGGCCATAGATGGTCTTCTTCAGCCGACATACTCGTGTCTCCCCCTGAGCAACATACCCATGAGGTTGCTCCATGTAAACATCTTCATGAAGATCACCATAGAGAAAAGCATTATTAACATCCATCTGTGAAATGGGTCAATCCCTGTCGACATCAACAGATAGAAGGACCTGAATGGTGCTGAGATGAGCAACGGGAGAGAAGGTATCAAAATAATCAACATTATAGGTCTGAGTGAAGCCTTTAGCAATCAGGCTGGCCTTGTATCGATCCACACTGCCATCCGGACGAAACTTCACAACAAAGACCCAGCGACAACCAACCACATCAGTGCCCAAAGGGGGAGGAATAAGGGTCCAGGTACCCCGTTCAGTGAGGGTAGCAATTTCCTCATCCATGGTGGCATTCCAATGAGGAACAACAAAAGCTTCCTGGTAGGTGCGGGGAGTGGCAGTCACAGAGATAGCCAATGCGAAGAGCAATGGGAAGATCCAGGTCGGTGTGTTCCTCAATAACCGGAGCATCCGTGGCAGAGAGAGCTGGCTCGAGAGTGGAGAGAGACGGCCACGGAGAGGAGGGAGAGAGCAGTGGTGATGAGGGAGAGAGGGAAGGAGGAGACGGTAGAGGTGACGGTGGGAAAATCTGATGGGAGTAGACGTGGAGGAGGGGATGGTGGGAGAATATGAAAGAACTGCAGAGGGAGAGGGGTCAGAAGAGAATAGGATGCATTCTCGAAGAAGGTCACATCCGCGGATACGTATTGCTTACGAAGAATGAGATCAAAGCAACAGTAGCCTTTTTGAGTAGTTGAGTAACCCAAAAAGACACACTTATTGGCACGTGAGTCGAGTTTGTCATGAGTGGTGGAAGGATTGTGCACAAAAGCCGTGCACCCAAAGATACGCAGAGGGAGAGGAAATGAACTCTTGCCCGGATATAGAATAGAGAATGGGGTTTGTCCGTGGAGAACTGTAGACGGAATGCGATTAATGAGGTAACAGAGATGACAACAGCATAGCCCCAAAAGGAGCGAGTAACCTGCATCTGTGTCATTAGAGTGCGAGCGACATCGAGGAGGTGACGGTTTTTGCGTTCCGCCACCCCATTTTGTTGTAAGGTATAAACACAGCTAGTTTGATGAATAATACCATGTTGCATACCGAAAGAAGAGAAAGCAATGCTAAGATATTCCTTGGCGTTGTCCGAGCGAAATATTTTAATAGACATATAAAATTGATTCTTAATCATATTATAAAATGATGTCCATACAGAAAATAGTTTGGAGCAGTCCTTTAAAATATACACCCACGTACACCAAGAGAAATCATCAATAAATGTTACAAAATATGAACTACCCCGATCGATGGTGAGGGTAGGAGCAGGACCTCAGATGTCGGAGTGAACAAGTTCAAATGGCCAGGAAGAGCCACGACCTTGCTTCGGTGGGAAGGACGAGCGGTGATGCTTGCCAAGCTGGCATGCGTCAAAGTTGAGAGGAGGACTGTAACACCCCAAAGCCCACTTTGGGTTCAGGAATGGGTGACACGGCCTGGGACACGGGCGTGTACCAGGGCGTGTCGTGCTTGGGTTGAGGAGTTGGGTGTGTGGTCAACGAATTTTGGTCGATGATCGTTGAGTGCAGGGTACACGGCCTGTGACACGGGCATGTCACAGGGCGTGTCCTTTGCGGGTTTCAGATGGGACTACGTGTACTGGTGGACACGGGTGTGTCCTGGTGAACATGGCCTGGGACACGGGCATATCCCAGGGCCTTGTCCCGCTCGGGTGTGGAATAGTTGTGTTGTGTGACGTACAGGCTACATGACACGGGCGTGTAGGGTATGACACGGGCGTGTCACACGACCGTGTACTGGTTGGATATGAGTCGGTTGCCTACCGCTTAAGTGATACGGCCTATGACACAGGCATGCCACAGGGCGTGTCAGGCCGTGTTCCGCCTATTTTGTGGCAAATCTGAGCCGTTCATTTTCCTTATCCTGGAACCATGGGTCGGGCTTCTTCCCTGTGGATATAAGGCCGAGAAATGAGGGATAAAATCCCATCATTTCAAGTCTTCTTCTTCACATTCTCAAAAAGAGAGAAAGAGAGAGGGGGGTCATATGAAGGAAAGGAGGAAGGAGAAGCCAGCTGCTGGAGGAGCTGCGGAGTGTGGAGCGAAGATCCTAGATCGGATTTGTGAAGGCAAGGTCGAGGCGGTGATTTCCATCCGGCTAATTCATGGCTCTGAAACGATCTTCAAGGGTAACGATCTCCTTATTGGACATCAAAGTCCTTTCTTTATGCATATGCATGGAATCCTCCACCAAGAGGTGGATCTCGTAAGTGATTCCTAAGTTGAGTCTGCATCTAGAGCCAGAAGTGTGGAGTACGGCATAGGCATGCTGTGTGAAGCTCATCTGGATGGGTAGTCTGGATTGGTGATGATTATGCGTAAACTGGAGAAGACTCCGTGGATTTGATGATATGAAAGGTTATGCTTTGTTGGATGGATGTATGGATGTATGTATGGATGTTGTTTATGGATGCATGGATGCTTTGTGTAAGCTCCTGGTTGTGATGAGAGGTCAATTGGTAGCATGTCTGGGGAGCGCGAGATAAACCTGGCATGCTACACCACTAAGGTGGAATGATCTGGATAGATAAGGGGTCGATTGGTGGAAACGCCTGGGGAGCCGAGTTAAACTCGTCTTGCTACACCACAAGGGTGGGTCGATCAGGAATAGGTTGAGGGGTCGATTGGTGGTCATGCCTGGGTAGCATCGATAAACCCGGCTTGCTACACCACTAGGGTGGGTCGATCTGCTCTGGTTATGTTTGTGGATGCTGTGAGGTATTACCTCTGAGTGGTATGGATGGAATGTCGCCAGCCCGCGAGATTGGTGGACTAGGATTGAACCGCCCAACCAATAAGGGAAGAACCTCTGATCGGCGGTGTACGACTGGGATATCTAGTACACCAATAAGGTGCCCTGAGTGCACGGAGCGTCTGGTGGATACCGGTGTTTGTGATGTGGTTGTGATTGGTATATTGATAGCTTGTGATGGCAATTCATGCAGGGAAGGAAGCACTTTCCAGGGTAAGGGGTAGGGTCGTTATAATTGGTCAGCTAATGCTGACCGTTACTTTGCTTTCCGCTCTTCGGTGGATATCTAATTGCAGGTGTTGATGATTGAATTGATTTGAGCGGAATGGAGGCTTGTTGCTAAAGGCCCTTGAAGGCCGTGCGAAGAAAGCGTGTTTGGATTTCATGTGTGGCCGGCCTGCATGCCGATGTATGAAATTATATATGTTTGTAAAGAGAAACCTGTAAGGCCTTAAGGCCATGGGTGTGTGTGTTGTATACATTCTGGTTATAAATATATAAATGTGGAGTTTATATATTAGTGGACATTCATTGAGCTGAGTTTATCTAACATAAAATGATGTGCTAGAATATTTTGAGTTAGGATACGAGTAGATTTTGATTTCCACACGTAATTCTGCCGCTTGTCTGTGAAGTATGGCATGGGGCCCCGGCCGGATCCACCGTTATATTCCATGTGATGAGTGGAGGCATTACAAAGTGGTATCAGAGCCAGGTTGAGATTGTTTGGGAGGGAAGAATATAATTGAACTCACGAATGTCCACTAGGAATGTGCATCAATGTATAGTTGCCAGTGATTAATTGTGTTTTGTACATTGATTGATAGGTGGAGAGGAGTGGTGCTGGGCAGTCTGAGCCCTAGCAGTCCGAGGAGAGTGCAGCACCCGTTGAAGCACCTACGCCTCCCTCGGTGGAGACCATACGGATGGTGACGGAGACGGTGCTTGCAGTGTTACAGGCACAGCCTACTGGGCAGGCAAGGCCTGTAGGGGTGCCAGTACGGCCTGATGTAAGGCAGGAGAGCGCTGAAGTTGTGGTGGACGAGCAAGCAATTGATGAGTCGTTGAAAATATTTATGGAATTTCATTCACCTATGTTTGGTGGGGCGATTTCCCCAACACAGGCAGAATATTGGCTTGCTAGAGTGAAGAGGATCCTGACTGCAATCAGGATGACAGAGGAGTAGAAAGTGACCTTAGCCACTTTTCTTCTAGATGGAGATGCATCACTTGGCAGGTTGCGGATTAGAGGAAGTCTCAATTGATGAATTCTCCAGATTTTTTTTAGCCAAGTACTTGACAGTGTCGCAACGGATTGCGATGGAGAACGAGTTTTAACGTTTGGTGCAGGGTGACACTGTTATTGATACGTACCTACATGAGTTTACCAAACTTCGGCGATATGCGGGGTCTACCTTTGCGGAGGAAGCGTGAAAGACGAATCATTTTTATGAGGGACTGCGGGATGAGTTGAGATTGGTACTCCCGAGTTCAGTGAACCAAGGCTTCCAAGCGTTGGTAGATACAGCCCGTGCGTTGGAGAAGGATTTGAAGTGGGTACAAGAGAAGAAGAGACTGGTAGTGGAGAAGCCAGAATTCAAAGTGTCGCAGTCAGAATAATCGGAATTTCGAAGACGAGAAAAGAAAAGGTTCAGGCCTGCGGAATCAGCATCGTCGACTGTCTCTTCGGGGGCAACTTATGGGCAGGGACGTGCGGATACACGAACATGTTATAATTGAGGGAAGCAAGGACATATTGCTAAGTTTTGTTGGAATGCCCCTTCAGGGAGCGAGAAAAAGACAGGTGGGTCTTATGAAGAAAAGGGTAAAGTAATGCCCGAGTCATCTGCATCCCGGACGCAACCTCGACTGCATAATTTGGAAGTGCAAGAGTCGCAAAGTTCAATTGGGGAAATTCAGCCTCGAGTGTTTAATTTGACGCCTCGAGTGTTTAATCAGGCGGCTGAGCGGAAGGAAACATAGAAAAGTGACTTGTATCACTTGATGATGTGCTTACTGGTGTATCTAAAGCACGAATAAGGAGATGGTTGTGTACATAGATGTTATATGTTATGTAAATATCGGTACACATTTGGTGTTATGTATATGATCGATCAATCATGGTGGCTATATATATTATGTGTTTTGTTGGATCTATCGCATTCAATAAAATTGTGCATGGATGTGCACCTGAGGAGATATGTGTGTGTGTGTGTGTGTGTGTGTGTGTGTGTGTGTGTGTGTGTGTGTGTGTGTGTGTGTGTGTGTGTGTGTGTATGTGATGCATGTGTTGTTTGGATTATGCGAGGCCTTGGGGTACGACCTCTGAGCTCTAACCCGGCTCTCCTTATTTGAGTGCGCGGGTATGTATGATGCAACGTCAGTGGTTATGTTGCTGGTGGTCGTTGAGGCAAATTTCAGGGACAAAAATTTTTTGAAGGATGGGAGGGTTGTAACACCCCAAAGCAACTTTGGGTTTAGGAATGGGTGACACGGTCTGGGGCACGGGCGTGTCCCAGGGAGTGTCGTGGTCGGGTTGAGGAGTTGGGTGTGTGGTCGATGAATTCTGGTCGACGATCATCGAGTGCAGGGTACACGGCCTGTGACACGGGCGTGTCACAGGGCGTACCTTTGCGGGTTTCAGGCGGGACTACGTGTACTGGTGGACACGGGTGTGTCCTGGTGAACACGGCCTGGGATACGGGCATGTCCCAGGGCCGTGTCCCGCTCGGGTGAAGAATAGTTGTGCTGTGTGACGTACACGGCTACATGACACGGGCGTGTCAGGAATGACACGGGCGTGTAGGGTGTGACACGGGCGTGTCACACGGCCGTGTACTGGTCGAATATGAGTAGGTTGCCTACCGCTTAAGTGACACGGCCTGTGACACGGGCGTGTCACAGGGAGTGTCAGGCCGTGTTCAGCCTATTTTGGGGCAAATCTAAGCCGTTCGTTTTCCTTATCCTGGATCTAATGGCCAGGCTTCTTCCCTGTGGATATAAGGCCGAGAAATGAGGGATAAAATCCCTTCATTTCCAGTCTTCTTCTTCTCATTCTGAAAAAGAGAGAAAGAGAGAGAGGGGTCAAGGGAAGGAAAGGAGGAAGGAGAAGCCAGCTGCTGGAGGAGCTGCGGAGGGCGGAGCGAAGATCCGAGATCGGATTCGTGAAGGCAAGGTCGAGGCTGTGATTTTGCATCCAACTAATTCATGGCTCCAAAATGATCTTCAAGGGTAATGATCTCCTTCTTGGACATCGAAGTCCTTTCTTTATGCATATGCATGGAATCCTCCACCAAGAGGTGGATCTCGTAAGGGATTCCTTGGTTGAGTATACATCTAGAGCCGGAAGTGTGGAGTATGGCATATGCATGCTTTGTGAAGCCCATCTGGACGGGTAGTCTGGATTGGTGATGATTATGCGTAAACTGGAGAAGACTTCGTGGATTTGATGATATGAAAGGTTAGGATTTGTTGGATGGATGTATGGATGTATGGATGTATGGATGTATGTATGGATGTTGCTTATGGATGCATGGATGCTTTGCGTAAGCTCCTGGTTGTGATGAGAGGTCAATTGGTAGCACGCCTGGGGAGCGCGAGATAAACCCGGCCTGCTACACCACTAAGGTGGGTTGATCTAGATAGATAACTGGTCGATTGGTGGCAATGCCTGAGGAGCCGAGTTAAACCTGGCTTGCTACACCACAAGGGTGGGTCGATCAGGAATAGGTTGAGGGGTCGATTGGTGGTCATGCCTGGGGAGCATCGATAAACCCGGCTTGCTACACCACTAGTGATGTAGGGATGTCGGATCGGAGATCTCCACGAAGCTAATGCTCTATCTCCGCTCTACACGTCGTAGATCTACCGCACCTACACAGCACCTATCGCCCACAATAGTTCCTCATCACAAGAACGCAGCACAAACAACAAAGGAGGAATGGTCGACTCGAAAACAACGATCGGAAATTTGAGTCGGAATATTCCCCAAGAAAACACAAAGGTTGCCACTCCTTTTTGAGAACAAGACCAAGGCTATAGGCCAAGATCCGCTCAGGCAAATAGGATCCACCCGATCCGGAAATAAAAAGCCTTGCAACGGCGATTTCGATTCAAAACTTGCAGCAATTAAATTAACGATCCGGAGAAAACGATTTGTGAATACCGCCACAACTAAAGAGAAGAAGTCACACAAGGAGGGGGAAGAGATTACCCAACCGAAAAGCTTTCACACAAGATAACTGTGGGAGAATCACTCTCTCCACGGATCCACCGGCGTCACACCGAATGGTTTGCAACCTTCTTCCAAGAAGTCGCACCGAAGGAAGCCGCGCCGGAGTCGCACCGAACGGATGGAGGGAGCAAGGGGGGCGGCGGCTTCACACCACACAAGGGGGGCGGCGGCTTGGAGAACACTCCTCTTGGCCGAAATTTCACAAGGAGGAAATTAGGTTTTCAATCTTCTCTTTATATCATAAGAAAGCCTTCTTATATAGGAGTTACAAACAAGCCTTAACCCTTCATGATGGAGATGTAATCTCATCCATCCGAATGGCTAATTGCACACCAACATTAAAATTGTTCAAAATTAAAAATAATAAAACATGCAATGAATATAAAATTATCACATAAACATAGGATAATTTTATATTCCAAATAAAAAATAGAGTGCAAGAAAGGAAATAAATAAGGCTAATGCTTTGCAGTGGCGGTAGCACGCCGCGGGCGGAGGTTGTAGCGTAGCCTTCCGTTAGCGTCATCGTGCCGCCTCACATCCTTGAGTTGTATTTCCTTATCAACCGGATCATCATCAGCATCGTCAGCATCGTCTTCAAATGGTGGAGGAGGGGGCACGCCATCAATCCTCCCCCGCTCAAATGCACGCATATCCGTTGCGTGGTCCAAGCGATAGCGGTGAAGGAGATCGGCATCCAAACTCTGCAGCTCCGTCTCGAGTACCCAAGAGTCATCCGAAGGGGGCCGATCATGCCAACGGATGAGAAAGCGGTGAGTGTCGCCATCAGCAGTGGTAACAGGCTCAGCATCAAGTATCATCTCCGGAGTGGAAAATGTCCGTGGAAACCTGGGGAATATATTAGCAGTAGGCAGGAAAGAAGACAACTTACCATCCGATGATATACCTGTGGGGACCGAAAGAGAGAGATCATCCGTACTACCACTCCCCAACCCATGAGAATTTTCAGTGGGAGAAGAAGACGACAAAGAAATCAACTCTTGTGGTGGTGACACAAACATCGTTAAATCCGAAACATTAAAAATGGGGGAGATACCCCAATCAGCAGGCAAGTCCAAAACGAAAGCGTTGTCACCTAACTTCTTAATAATCTGAAAAGGGCCGGCGCGCTTTGGTGCTAACTTTTTAACGGTGCCAGTTGGCAAGCGTTCGGGAACCAAACGGACTAAAACTAGATCGCCAATTTTGAAGTCTGATACTCTCCTATGTAAATTAGCATGCGCATGATAAGAGTCGTATTGCGTAGTCAAGGTGGCCCGTATACGTGCATATAAATCATGGATGTGCTGGGCGAAGGATTGTGCAAACTGACTTGCCTTGTACGTTGGGGGCAACGACACCAAGTCAAGCGGCACAGGAGCCTTATACCCGTGGACAATCTCATTTGGAGACAGACCCGTAGACCTATTCTTGGAATTATTGTAGGCTAATTGGGCATGGGGAAGAAGAAGATCCCAAGTGCTCTTGTGATCACTCACAAGGCATCGTAACAAATTTCCTAAGCTCCGATTAACCACTTCCGTCTGCCCATCGGTTTGGGGATGATAGGCGGAGGAAAACAATAATTTTGTTCCCATTAATATCCAAAGAGTCTTCCAAAAATAACTAGTGAATTTTACGTCCCTATCCAATACTATGGTCTTTGGCACTCCACGGTGACTAACGACTACTTTAAAATATAGTTTAGCGACGTGAGACGCATCGTTTGTCCTCTGCACGGGATGAAATAAGCCATCTTTGAAAACCTATCCATAACTACAAAAATTGAGTCGTGACGGCGTAGAGTAATGGGGAGGGCCAATACAAAATCCATACTAACGTCTACCCAAGGCATGGAGGGAATAGGCAATGGTGTATATAATCCTACGTTGGTCTTACTACCCTTAGACACCTGACATGTGCGGCAGCTACTCACTACCTGTCCCACCATAACCTTAAGTTTTGGCCAATAAAATTTGTCCTCGACTAATGTAATGGTCTTATCTCTACCGAAGTGGCCACTCAACCCTCCGCTATGCAACTCCCATATGATATGTAGTCGTAACGATGACTGCGGAATACATAGCTTCCCGTTCCTAAACAAGTAACCGTCCTTGATGACGTATGCAGATATCGTCGTGGGGGAGCTATCCTGGGTAGATAGATAGAAGTCCTGGAAGTCAGGACACGTGGCATACTCATCCTTAATCCGCTCAAATCCTACAACATGTACTTCCATAGAGGTGAGTAAAAGAGTAAGACGACTAAGGGCATCCGCGACTCGGTTATCAGCTCCATTAAGGTGCTTGAGATTAAACGTGTAATCTTGTAAGAAAGCAACCCACTTAGCGTGTCGTCGGCTGATCTTATGCTGGCCGTTGATTAAAAGTAAAGCCTCATGATCGGAGAGGATCACAAACTCCTTGGAGAGAAGATAGTGCCTCCAATGGTGTAGACATCGGACTACAGCATAAAATTCCCTATCGTAATTGGAATCGTTCAGCTTAGGGTCGGACAACTTCTCGCTAAAATAACTAACGGGATGGCCCTCCTGGATCAAGACACCTCCAATCCCTACCCCAGACGCATCGCATGTGAGCTCAAACACTTTAGCAAAGTCAGGTAGACGTAAGACAGGTGCCTCAATCATAAGCTCCTTGACTCGTTCAAAAGCATGGGTGGCGGACTTCGTCCACGTAAACTCTCCCTTCTTCATACAGTCTATGATAGGCGCCATAATACTACTGAAGTCTCGTATGAACAGACGATAAAACGTGGCTAACCCATGGAAACTACGCACCTCACGTAGGGTAGTTGGCACGGGCCAGTCCTTAATGACCTGAACCTTGCCCGGATCGACTCGAATACCCTCAGAGCTGACTATATAGCCTAATAACTCTACCTCCGAGACATAGAAAGTGCATTTCTTAAGATTGAGAAATAAAGTCTCCTTTCGCAGGGTGGAAAGGATCACTCTCATGTGGGAGATGTGCTCGGTAGTAGAGGTGCTATAAATCAGAATATCGTCAAAGTAGACGACAACGAACTTCCCCATGAATGGCTGAAAGACATGTGTCATCATCCGGGAGAAGGTACTAGGGGCATTGGACAACCCAAAGGGCATCACAAGCCATTCGTACAGACCATCCTTCGACTTAAACGTCGTCTTCCACTCATCGCCCTCTCGTATTCTAATCTGGTGATAGCCACTCCGAAGATCTAATTTGGAGAATACGGTGGCTCCGGACAAGACATCCAACAAATCATCTAGGCGGGGAATGGGGAACATATACTTGATGGTGATTTTGTTGATAGCCCGGCTATCAACGCACATCCGCCATGTACCATCCTTCTTGGGGGCAAGTAGAGCTGGTACAGCACATGGACTCATACTAGTCCTAATAAAACCTTTCGCTAGCAAACCCTCTATCTGGGACTGCAACTCCAGGTGAGCTGCGGGGTGGAGTCAATAATGGGGCTGATTTGGCAAGGAAGACCCCGGGATGAGATCTATCGCATGCTGGATATTCCTAAGCGGAGGTAACGTGGGCGGCAACTCATCCGGGTACACGTCCCTATACTCCTCCAACAGTACCCGTAACTCACTAGGTAACTCATCCAAAATGCTAGAATCGGGCTTCGCACTTAAGAGGACTAGCGCATACATAATTCCATCAAAGAACGGATCTCTCTCAAACTCTTTCCTACCAACTAGATTCAACGCTTTCCGTTCTACCGGAATAGTGGTGTCCTTAGCCAAGACTAAGGGCTCCTTTGGGATGGTCGGCTTCAAAGTGATGGTTTTGCCATTGAATTTGAACTCATAAGTGTTGGCTCTACCAAAATTTGTAACATCACGGTCGTATAGCCAAGGGCGGCCTAACAACACATGACAAGCGTCCATCGGAAGGACATCACACCACACCTCATCAATGTAGGATTTGATTGAGAGTGGGACCAGGCAGCGCTTGGTAACGGGTACAGAGATCTTGTTGATCCAAGCAACCTGATATGGGGTCGGGTGTGGTTCCGTGATCAAGGACATACGTGCAACGGCGTTCTCAGATACGACATTCACGCAGCTACCACTATCAACAATCAGCTTGCAAAGCTTCTCACCATTGTTAAAAATCAGAGAAAATATGCTCGTCCTCTTCTAATCATCTAATGGACAAGGAGTGGTCAAAATACAACGCATCACCATAAGGGGGTGATCGTCCTCTAAGTCACTAGGGACTCCTTCGGGGTCACTCTCCTCTGCAGCCTCGAATACATAATCGTCAGGGTCGGTAGTTGGTTCTAATAAGGCTAGAGTTTTCGTCTTTGTTGGGCATTCGTAGGCATAATGGCCTTGAATGCCGCAAGAGTAACAAGTGGTGTTAGCCTTGCTAACCTTCCCTATAGGGACTCGCTCACTCGCAGGGTTCTTGGTGTTCCTAGCGGTGATCACGATTGACTTCGACTCGGTGGATTTGAACTTTCCCTTATCAGGGTAGGTGGAAGAAGATGCCCCTGTGGTGGACTTGTTCTTCGCATGAGCGTAACGGGAGTGAGACTTAGAGGCTAGGTGTTTTTCAATGTCCAAGGCGGCATTGAAAGTCGTGTTCAAGTCTGTATGCCCATATCACAAGAGCTTCTTTTGGATATCGGGGTGAAGGCCTTTTCGAAATCTAGATAAAGTGACTTCGGGGATCTCCCTAAGGTCACATCGCACCATACGGTCCTTAGGCTCACCCATATATTCAGCTACTGAGCTTGAGCCCTGCCGCAGAGTGGCAAGCTCATCGAACATCTGTGTCCGATGGTACGCGGGAACGTACTGATCGGTCAACAGGTTCTTCATTACTGGCCAACCTATAAGGGGGGCTCCGTGTCCAGTTCCTAACCTTTGCTCCTCATTCAGCCAGAACGTCTTAGCAGGACCTGTTAACTTCATCCGGGCAACTTGGATCTTTTGGGGATCCGTTAGGCTGTGCCACTCGAAGTAGCACTCCATGTCCACCGTCTAGTTTAGGAAGATTTGGGGATCTCCCATGCCATCATAAGTGGGGGCATTTATCTTAATGGCCCTAGTAATATCAAAGTCTCGCTCGGGGCGGTGTCCTCTAGGGGGCACCCGTGGAGATTCCCCATCAGAATCCGAATCAGAGTTATGTTGGTGCCGGTTGGGCCGGTCAACATTAACGGGTGGCGGGGGTGGCCTAGCTTGGTTTTGTAGGATCTGTGTTAACATATCTCTAAGTTCCGTTATCTCGTTTCGCAGACCTGCTATGGCCTCGGTGTTGGGATCCCCACGCTCATTCGCAGCCATCCTAGACGTAGACGGAGTCGAATATTCCGATCCGAGCCTAGTGCGCATTGAGGTTTAGTAAAAGTTTGGAAAGATGATTTTTCCTAGTGCTGTAGCTACGTTGAAAATAAGATATTTTTATATATTCCCAATGTGAATAACACGTAGATCATTAAAAAAAATTGTTTTTGAAATTTTGCTGAAAAATAAACATTTCAGCCCGCTATTGGCAGACCACAAAAAATAATTTTTTTGATTTTTTTGATTTTCTAGAGATCCGATCAACCAACAAGGAACGCAGGGAGGATGTTTGCAACGTGAAAGTTGAAACGACCGCCTCTGATACCAAATTGATGTAGGGATGTCGGATCGGATATCTCCACGAAGCTAACGCTCTATCTCCGCTCTACACGTCGTAGATCTACCGCACCTACACAGCACCTATCGCCCACAATAGTTCCTCGTCACAAGAACGCAGCACAAACAACAAAGGTGGAATGGTCGACTCGAAAACAACGATCGGAAATTTGAGTCGGAATATTCCCCAAGAAAACACAAAGGTTGTCACTCCTTTTTGAGAACAAGACCAAGGCTATAGGCCAAGATCCGCTCAGGCAAATAGGATCCACCCGTTCCGGAAATAAAAAGCCTTGCAACGGAGATTTCGATTCAAAACTTGCAGCGATTAAATTAACGATCCGGAGAAAACGATTTGCGAAAACTGCCACAACTAAAGAGAAGAAGTGACACAATGAGGGGGAAGAGATTACCCAATCGGAAAGCTTTCACACAAGATAACTGTGGGAGAATCACTCTCTCCACGAATCCACCGGCGTCACACCGAATGGTTTGCAACCTTCTTCCAAGGAGTCGCACCGAAGGAAGCCGTGCCGGAGTCGCACCGAACGGATGGAGGGAGCAAGGGGGCGGCGGCTTCACACCACACAAGGGGGGCGGCGGCTTGGAGAACACTCCTCTTGGCCGAAATTTCACAAGGAGGAAATTAGGTTTTCAATATTCTCTTTATCTCATAAGAAAGCCTCCTTATATAGGAGTTACAAACAAACCTTAACCCTTCATGATGGAGATGTAATCTCATCCATCCGAATGGCTAATTGCACACCAACATTAAAATTGTTCAAAATTAAAAATAATAAAACATGCAATGAATATAAAATTATCACATAAATATAGGATAATTTTATATTCCAAATATAAAATAGAGTGCAAGAAAGGAAATAAATAAGGCTAATGCTTTGCAGTGGCGGTAGCACGCCGCGGGCGGAGGTTGTAGCGTAGCCTTCCGTTAGCGTCATCGCGCCGCCTCACATCCTTGAGTTGTATTGCCTTATCAACCGGATCATCATCAGCATCGTCAGCATCATCTTCAAATGGTGGAGGAGGGGGCACGCCATCAACTAGGGTGGGTCGATCTGCTCTGGTTATGTTTGTGGATGCTGTGAGGTAGTACTCTGAGTGGTATGGATGGAATGTCGCCAGCCCGCGGGATTGGTGGACTAGGATTGAACCTCCCAACCAACAAGTGAAGAACCTCTGTTCGAAGATGTACGACTGGGATATCTGGTACACCAATAAGGTGCCCTGAGTGCATGGAGCGTCTGGTGGATACCGGCGTTTGTGATGTGGTTTTGATTGGTAGATTGATAGCTTGTGATGGTAATTCATAAAGGGAAGGAACCACTGCCCCGGGTAAGGGGTAGGGTCGTTATAATTGGTCAGCTAATGCGGACCGTTACTTTGTTTGTCGGTCTTCGATGGATATCTAATTGCAGGTGTTGATGATTGAATTGATTTGAGCGGAATGGAGGCTTGCTGCTAAAGGCCCTTGAAGGTCGTGCGAAGAAAGCGTGTTTGGATTTCATGTGTGGCCGGCCTGCGTGCCGATGTATGAAATTGTATATGTTTGTAAAGAGAAACCTGTAAGGCCTTAAGGCCATGGGTGTGTGTGTTGTATACATTCCTGGTTATAAATATATAAATGTGGAGTTTATATATTAGTAGGCATTCATTGAGCTGAGTTTATCTAACATAAAATGCTGTGCTAGAATATTTTGAGTTAGGATACGAGTAGATTTTGATTTCCACACATAATTCTGTCGCTTGTCTGTGAAGTATGGTGTGGGGCCCCGACCGGACCCATCGTTATATTCCATGTGATGAGTGGAGGCGTTACAAGGACTCTGCGGAGGAAGATGTGGCAGAAGCTGACGAAGAAGTTGTAACGCCTTCATTCGTCATATGGAATATAACGGTGGGTCCGGCCGGGGCCCCACGCCATATTTCACAGACAAATGGCGAAATCACCTATGATTATCAAAATCACATTCTACTCATATCCTAGCTCAGAGCATTCTAGCGAAAGAGTTTTAAGTTGCAAGAACTCATCATAATGAATGTCCACTAAATATATAAACCATACATTTATATATGTCACCAGAAATATATACAAATACACAAACGCTCATGGCCTTAAGGCCTTATAAGTTGCTCTTTACAAACATATGGCTTCATATATCAGCACGCAGGCCGGCCATACATGAAATCCGTGACTCCTCAGCGAAAGTAGACCCCGCATAGCGTCCCAGCCTGGTAAACTCATGTAGGTAAGTATCCACATTACTCTCACCCTGCACTAGACATTGGAACTCATTTTCCATGGCAATTTATTGCGACACTGGCAAATACTTGGCCAGAAATAATCTTGAAAATTCTTCGATCGAAATCTCCTTTAATCCTCGACCTGCCAAGTGGTGCAGTTCCACTTCATCACACCAAAGCCTCGCGTCTCCTTCCAGCATAAAAGTGGCTAAGGTAACTTTCTACCCCTCCGCAGTCCTGATTGCTGTCAGGATCCTCTTCACTCTTGCAAACCAATCTTCAGCCTGCGTTGGGGAACCCGTCCCTCCAAACGTAGGTGGATGAAACTCCATAAACCGTTTCAGTTGCTCGTCAGCTGCTTGCTCGTCAACCAGAGCCTCAACACGCTCTTGCCTTGCACCAAGCTGTACTGGCACCCCCGCAGGCCTTGCCTGCCCAATAGGCTGTGCATGTAACACTATGAGCACCGTCTCAGTAACCACATGTATGGTCTCCATTGAGGGAGGAGGTGTAGGCACCTCAGCTGGTGCCGCACTCTCATCATTACACTGGGGCTCAGACTGCCCAACACCAATCCTCGTCACCTATCAATGTACAAAACAACATTATCGTCATTCCATAATGGCAAATATACATTGACTACACGCTCACGCTCCTCATGTGCATGTGTTACATTCCTAGTGGACATTCTTGAGTTCAAATATGTTCTTCCTACCAAAACAAAACAAAACCTGATCCTCTGATACCACTTTGTAACACCTCCACTCGTCATATGGAATATAACGGTGGGTCCGGCTGGGGCCCCACGCCATATTTCACAGACAAACGGCGGAAACACGTATGAATATCAAAATCACGTTCTACTCGCATCCTAGCTCAGAGCATTCTAGTGAAAGAGTTTTAAGTTGCAAGAACTCATCATAATGAATGTCAACTAAATATATAAACCGTACATTTATATATGTCACCAGGAATCTATATAAATACACAAACGCTTATGGCCTTAAGGCCTTACAAGTTGCTCTTTACAAACATATGACTTCATACATCGGCACGCAGGCCAGCCACACATGAAATCCAAGACTTCGCACGGCCTTCAAGGGACTTTAAGCAGCAAGGGCTTCAATCCACCCAATCCAATTCCACCCGTCAGCACCTGCAGTTAGACATCCACCCCAAGAGTGGTAAACAAGGCAATGGTCAGCATTAGCTGACCAATTATAACGACCCTACCCCTTACTCGGGGCAGTAGTTCCTTCCCTGTATGCATCGCAATTACAACATATAACTATCACAACAAGTATCACAACAATATCACAAGCACCCATCTCCACCAGTAGCTCCGTGCACTCTGGGCACATTACGGTGGGCCGGACTCCTTTGCACCACCACCGAGCATAGGTTTTTAACTTGTTGGTTGGGCGATCCTAGTCAACCAACATGCATGCTGGGGACATTCCATCCATCCCACTCAGAGGTGCTAACCTCATGGCAAACTTGAGCATTTAGATCGACCCACCATTGTGGTGTGACAAGACGGGTTGGGGCCGCATACGCCCATGCATTGCCACCAATCGATCTCTCACAACACAGGTCCAGGTCAGCCTTTTCCCGTTGCTCAATTCGTCAATAGTGCAGATGTTGACGCGGGTCGGCCTTCCCCTTCCTGCTCTGCACACAGCTCTCGCAGAGCCGCTTTCCAATTCATTCCAATTCAAAACAGCCAATATAAGGGCTCATACAAAGATTTTAAAGGATTCACAAGTCACAGGCATCCATACAATAAACGGAGTCTTCTCCGATTCACAACATAAACATCACCAATCCAGACTTGCCATCCGGATGGGATTCACACAGCATGCCTATACCGTACTATATATTTTCGGCTCTAAATGCAGACTCAACCTGGAAATCACCGCCACGAATCTCTAGCCGGATGGAAATCACCGCCACGGCCTTGCCTCTACGAATCTGAACTCGGCTCTTGATTCGACACGCTGAAGATCCTCCAGCAGCCAGCTTCCTTCCCTTCCTTCCTTCCTTCCTCTCCTCCCTTCCTATCTCTTTAGAAAGAGAAAAGCTAAGGATGAATGAGAGTTCATTCTTCCATCCACGGTTATATAATAGCAGGGAAGGTCTTGGATCCTTAGATCCAAGTTGAAGGAAATGAACAGCCACGATTTGCCCAGAAATATCTATTTATGGGCGGACACGGCTTGTGACGAGCCCGTATCACAGGCCATGTTCCTTAAGAGGCAAAGGAACCGACTTAAACCCGACCAGGACATAGGGTTAGACACGCCCGTGTTAACCTTGACACGCCCGTGTCACTCAGTACATGCTCGTGTGGCATGGCATGTTCCTCAATCAACACAGGACCAAAAACAACCCGAAGAGGAAATGGGTTCCCGACACGCCCGTATCGATGTTGACACGCCCAAGTTAACAAGAACATGGCCATGTTTGTTGTCTCGAGTGCATTTCGTCGACCACTCGAGAAGTTCGTCGACCAGAGGAGAACGCGGCCTAAGACACGCCCGTGTCCCAGGCCATGTTCCTCACTTGAGGCACACTCGAGGCCCACTCGAGACACACCCGAGATCCACTCGAGTGCACGGAGCAAGACACGGCTTAGGACAAGCTCGTGTCCCAGGCCGTGTCGCCCAGCCTGAACCCAAATTTGGGATTTAGAGTGTTACAACCCTCCCCTCCTTACAAGAAATTTCATCCCGAAATTTAGCGCAATAGTAGACATCAACATAACCACGCCTTTGTTATACCTTAATAAACGATCCGGGTTAGAGCTCAAAGGCCGCAGCTTGTCTCGCCCCACGGTATCGCACAAACAAGTCATACATACATAATGTCATACATACATACACCATCTAGTTACATCACACGAAGGGACAAGGTGCACTTATTTCCGCTCATCTGCATCTCTCATAATCCATTTTATGTCTTCCTGTACTTCCAAACTAAACACTCGAGGCTGTTATACTTCACCGATTGAGATTTGTGGCTCCTGTAATTCGAGATTGTACACTCGAGGTTGCGTTCGGGATGCAGATGACTCTGTCACTGCCTTACCCTTTTCCTCATAAGACACACCTGTCTTTTTCTCATCTCTTGACGGGCTACGCCAACAATTAAGGGCTATATGTCCCTGCTTCCCACATTTAAAACATGTTTGTGTATCAACACGTGAAATAGTCGAAAGAGTTGGTTCAGCAGGCCTGAACTTCTTTTTGTCTCGTTTCCTAAATTCCGATTGTTCTGACTGTGGAACTTTGAATTCCGGCTTTTCTGCCACCAAGCTCTTCTTATCTTGCACCCGTTTCAAATCTTTCTCCAGCTCTCGGGTTGTATCTACTAATGCTTGGAAGCCTTGGTTCACCGAACTTGGGAGTGCCAACCTCAGCTCATCATGAAGTCCCTCATAGAACCTATTCATCTTACGTGACTCCTCAGCGAAAGTAGACCCCGCATAGCGTCCCAGCCTGGTAAACTCATGCAGGTAAGTATTCACATTACTCTCACCCTGCACCAGACGTTGGAACTCATTTTTCATGGCAATTTATTGCGACACTGGCAAATACTTGGCCAGAAATAATCTTGAAAATTCTTCGATCGAAATCTCCTCTAATCCTCGACCTACCAAGTGGTGCAGTTCCACTTCATCACACCAAAGCCTTGCGTCTCCTTCCAGCATAAAAGTGGCTAAGGTAACTTTTTACCCCTCCGCAGTCCTGATTGCTGTCAGGATCCTCTTCACTCTCGCAAGCCAATCTTCAGCCTGCGTTGGGGAACCCGTCCCTCCAAACGTAGGTGGATGAAACTCCATAAACCGTTTCAATTGCTCGTCAGCTGCTTACTCGTAAACCAGAGCCTCAACACGCTCTTGCCTTGCACCAAGCTGTACTGGCACCCCTACAGGCCTTGCCTGCCCAATAGGCTGTGCATGTAACACTACGAGCACCGTCTCAGTAACCACATGTATGGTCTCCGTCGAGGGAGGAGGTGTAGGCACCTCAGCTGGTGCCGCACTCTCATCATTACGCTGGGGCTCAGACTGCCCAGCACCAATCCTCGTCACCTATCAATGTACAAAACAATATTATCGTCATTCCATAATGGCAAATATACATTGACTACACGCTCACGCTCCTCATGTGCATGTATTACATTCCTAGTGGACATTCTTGAGTTCAAATATGTTCTTCCTACCAAAACAGAACAAAACTTGATCCTCTGATACCACTTTGTAACGCCTCCACTCGTCATATGGAATATAACGGTGGGTTCGGCCGGGGCCCCATGCCATATTTCACAGACAAACGGCGGAAACACGTATGAATATCAAAATCACGTTCTACTCGCATCCTAGCTCAAAGCATTCTAGTGAAAGAGTTTTAAGTTGCAAGAACTCATCATAATGAATGTCAACTAAATATATAAACCGTACATTTATATATGTCACCAGGAATGTATATAAATACACAAACGCTCATGGCCTTAAGGCCTTACAAGTTGCTCTTTACAAACATATGACTTCATACATCGGCACGCAGGCCGGCCACACATGAAATCCAAGACTTTGCACGGCCTTCAAGGGCCTTTAAGCAGCAAGGGCTTCAATCCACCCAATCCAATTCCACCCGTCAGCACCTGAAAGTTAGACATCCACCCCAAGAGTGGTAAACAAAGCAACGGTCAGCATTAGCTGACCAATTATAACGACCCGACTTCTTACCCGGGGCAGTGGTTCCTTCCCCGTATGCATTGTAATTACAACATATAACTATCACAATAAGTATCACAACAGTATCACAAGCACCCATCTCCACCAGACGCTCTGTGCACTCAGGGCATATTACGGTGGACCGGACTCCTTGGCACCACCACCGAGCAGAGGTTTTTAACTTGTTGATTGGGCGGTCCTAGTCTACCAAAACGCATGTGATGAGTCCATTTCATATACCTATTTTTGGACTCATCAGGGCTAGTTTTCACGCGTTTGAACTTCACTTTTAGTTCTATATCGTTCATATTTCATCTTATCTTTATTTCCATAGGAAGTGCACATTTATGCCCGTGGTTGTGTATTTTGTTATTTTTATAGTTTGTACTCCTTTTTGTGATTGCCTGGAATGTCTGCACATATCATTGATGGGTTTTTCCTTTCGGTACAGGGGTCGTGTGAGTGTCCGGGGATGGTTTTGAAACAGGAATAATGCGCACGATCATGGGATCTAATGCGCACGACCACTGGTCGTGCGCCCCTGATCGTGCGCACTACTCTACGTTTTCTAGAATCAGCCTGGGTAATCGCACGACCATTGGACCTAGTGCGCACGACCACCGGTCGTGCGCCACTGTTCGTGTGCATTGATTCCTCTTTTCTGGAGTCCTGTTTGGGGTAATCGCACGACCATTGAACTTAGTGTGCATGACCACTGGTCGTGCGCCACTGCTCGTGCGCGTTATCCAAGTTCTTCTTCCTAATCTGCCATGTTAATACGCACGATCACCGGACATAGTGCGCACGACCACTGGTCGTGCGCCCGTGATCGTGCGCATTGTTCATTTCTGCTTTGTATAAATAGTGCAGGTCTCGCCCTAATTCAGGGGATCACTGATCGCTCGACATTTCTCCGTCGTTTTCCGCCTTCTCCGCCTTTCTTCATCATCTTCCACCCTAGGGAGGTGCTCCGGGCAAGCTTTCACTGTCAAATCCAAGCCGGAGCTTCCTCTCGGCCTCCTCCATCATCTCTTGGGTTCATTTCAAGCTTCAACGCCATAGCCATCAAGCAAAGGGAAGCTTGCAACTTTCGTCCGCTATCATGAGACGAAGAAGACGGGCCATTATAAGGTGGTGACAGCCCTTCTCTACCTCAGACGCAGTTGAGGACCAAGATTGGATGCGGATTGACAACCCGACGATTCCAACCGTGAATCCTCAGCATGACTTCGGATTCGGTCGATCTCTTGACTTGTTCTTCCTTTATTGTTGTTTATGTGTTGTTGTAAACCTTATGTATAGATGATGTGTGCTTATTTGTAAAACATTTTTATAAAATCATGTCTTTGTGATTTGTAATTTCGTATATTTGCTTGAGGTGCGCCATATTTCATCCACCACCATCCACCCTTGCCGCACTAGCAATTGCTATTGGCGTGCGTAGTGAATAGGTGCTTTCGACCCTCATTCCGTCGTTCTCACCACCTCATCCGCAAGCCTACTCGCCCATCCGCCTAGTGATTCGGTGCATAGCGGCCCGACTAGTCTTCCATCCCACCTGGCGAAGCATCGCATAGCGGCGTTGCATAGGAGCAGTTGATAGCCTTTTTTTTCTGTTTCCACAAATATTAAAACCCCCCTTAGTTAGCTCCGACATAAGGACTTCAATCTTAAGTCCTCCTCGACATTAACTCCACCTTACTGTGTTCCTTGAGAGATCGATACTTGGGAAAGCCCCCATTTTATATTACTTGTGCGACCGATTCACTGCCGTGATCTTTAGAATCAAGTTTTTGGAGCCGTTGTCGGGGAACACAGTCGTGTGAGTTTCTGGAGAGGGAGACGTGAGATTGCTTTCCTTTTCCTTTGTAAATCGCTTTTGTTTTGTTCTATTTCTGTTTTGCCTGCCTTTTCCTTGTTTGTTTAGGCAATTGTAGTAATATATTGTTGGATTTGGTAATTTCCACAATTTATTTTGAATCTGTTGTTTCGACAACATGTGGGGATATTCGTATGCCCAATGTCATTGGTGTGGGAAGCCTTCCGATGCTAGTCATGAATGCCCGAAGAGAGATATTGAGCATAAGCCTCAGCGCACAATGCATGAGATGTTGTATTCGTACAGCCCTTCAAACACTGTGCCCCGAGCTTATGGTCAATCATCCTCACCACATGCACCGTTCTCTTATTCCTCTCCGGCCCCACAAGGACCGCAGAGAAATGGGAGAAAGTGTTTGTATTGTCGTAGAACATATCATGTCCTGAAGGATTGTGTCGAGTACCTCCGTGTTATGGAAGAGGATGATGAGCCGGACATCCGGATCATCCCGAATCCTACACTTGGTGGCACAACTTCATCATCTGGTTACGTATCCCTATCACCTTCATTTGTTGAAGGGAATGATGTGGACACAACTTCCAAATGTGTGGCTGATCTAGGCTTCGACGTGGCTGAGCCCATCTTTCCTGTGCATACATCTCCAAGCGTGGAGCTGATTCTTTATGAGGAACCTGCGCTTGACTTTTATCCAAGCAAAGTTCTTCCGCCTTTTGTGCATTCTACTTCAGTCGTCCCTGACGACATTTTCGACGATGCAACACAAGTTGAGGCTTGTGATATATGGGTTGTTTCCACTCCCATGGAGGAGGACAACCTTCCTGGTGTCGAGGATTCTCCCTCGATACCAAAGGAGGAAGTCCAAGTCTTGGTGGAGGCCTCTATGGATCCGTCCGAGCCTTGTAGCATTGTTGACATTGCTGACGATATTTTTCTACCTCAGCCTTTGGGGACTGAAACTGGGATCACTCCCCCAATTATTTCTTTATGTTCTTCGTCTCTTTTTTTTCTTCACCCCCTTCCTTATCTGAGCCTGTGCAGGTTGAATCTCCACGGGTAAGTTGGGTTGACGTTGAGCCTTGCGCTCAGGCTGTCGACAAGTGCATCCTCTTGTGTGAGGAGGTTCCTACCTCCTTCACAGTGGAAGCCCCTGCCGTCACCTTCTCCCCCAGCGAACTTGTGGTGGACGAAACCTTGCAAGGCAAGGATTTATTTTGTGGTGAGAAGAGTGAGGACCAGCGCTCCTTCTCTTCTTCCTATTTCCTCTACCTATGTTGGGCAGGTATTACTATTTAGGTAGAGGGGTAACTGTTCTATCGTCGTATCGGTACCCATTACCGAAACGGATATTGGAACAGTTACCTGTGCATTTTTCTTTTCATAGGCCCATTAGCTAGAACCTTTTCGTAGCCGAATAAGTCGTGCTAGGATGACAATAACCCCAGTACTTATCTTTCATTTAATGCATTTTGTTTTTCATGTCTATTTAGTTTTAGTATTTCTTTGTAGTTTGTATATTTTTGTTTTGTTTTTGTGGAGCTCACCAGTGCAGGTATTCATGGCAAATTGCATTAGCGGGGTTGTGATTCTTCGTATGGAGGGCCTGCTTCAGGTTTCCATGCATCTTCTGGTATGCTCACTAGCTGAGCATTGGGTAACCTCTTCCCTTAGCTCTTTATGATCTTAATTTCTCTATCATATGCTGTGTAGTTTAGTTTAAGTCTGGGGGAGAGATTTGTTACCTTTTGCACGCACACATTTCTTGTGCATACTAGAAGCCTTTATTATTTTATTTTGCTTAGTTCATTGCATCACACACCACTGCACCCACATAAGCGCGTGCTTAGCTATAGTATGCCATGAGTTAAACTCATTTCTTCGTTATTTTTGGGAAAATTATGGTGATGACATAGGATTGTGAGATGAAGTAAAATGTTGACCTTGCTATGCTCCTAGTCGAGTGCTCTCGTCTCGTGTAGAAATTTGAGTAGATTTAATTTTTTTGTATGCTTATAGTTTTATATTTTTCTAATTGCGTAAATACATTTTATTCTACTCAAAAATTGGTGAATCCGGTGTGAATCCGACGATAGCTTAGGGATGTGTGTAGACGGCCGTTAGTTTCGTATTGCTAGAGTCGGGAGGATGGATAGTCTTTCTCGTTGGCTAAGAACTTACCCCAAGCTATTCTTGAAGCATGGGTATAGGTTAGTCATGCATGAGCGGGATGTAGACCATCATTTTGGCCCGGTTGAGCTTTGTACCATTCCTAACGTCTTATCCTTGCTAACCCCGTTGTGCCTACCCCTCCTTTTGATTAAGCTCCACTATGATTTCACCAAAGCCTCATAGCCAATCCTAGTCGCACACCCAAGTCGAGTTAGTGTTTTATATTTTCATGTTGGGATGTGATGTGGTGTTATTATTTGTGAAAATGTGGAAGTGCTCCCAAGTTTATATCTGCTGAATTGTGAAAATAAAATGAAGAAAAAGAAAAAAAAGAGAAAAATATTTGTAAAGAAAAAAAACAAAAAAGTGAAAAGAAAAAGTTTAAATTGAAAATCTTTTTGGAAATGTGATTATATTTGGAGTAGGCGGTGCACACACCCATATGTTAAAAGTTAAGTCTGGGGTGTGGTGTACCCGCATTTATTTTGGTTAGCTGATGGATTCTATATTTGATAGCTCATTTGGGTTAGGTGCATAGCCTTCCTGTTTATCTTTGTTTACCTCACTGAAACCCAAGCCCCATCTCTTCACCTAAAGTCCTACTGATTCGTGCGTGAACCAAACCAGTGCCGTGAAGAGAATGCAAAAGGGCAAGCATATGGTCACCGACATTGGTGGATTCTTTTGGAGGTTATCCCGAGCCCCGATCTTTGGCAATGCTCGCCTAGCGATTAGACTGCTTTCTCCCTACGCATGACCGGATGATTCACCGTGACTCCATTTTTGAGTAATAATAAAATGTTGATGCGCATTGTGAAAAATATAAACTATTTTGCATACTTAGAAATTTCTTCTATTATATTTTTACGTTTGCGAGCATGCGTCTTCGCATGGTACTCCGTATCGCAATTTCCTTGTTAGCTAAATCATTTTTCCTATCTGCTTAGATTTTGTTTGCTCGGGACGCGCAAACAGTTAAGTCTGGGGGTGTGATGAGTCCATTTTATATACATATTTTCGGACTCATCTGGGCTAGTTTTCACGCGTTTGCACTTCACTTTTAGTTTTATATCGTTCATATTTCATCTTATCTTTATTTTCATTGGAAGTGCACATTTATGCCCGTGGTTGTGTATTTTGTTATTTTTATAGTTTGTACTCCTTTTGTGATTGCCTGGAATATCTGCACATATCAGTGATGGGTTTTTCCTTTCGGTACAGGGGTCGTGTGCGTGTCCGGGGATGGTTTTGAAACAGGAATACTGCGCGATCATGGGATCTAATGCGCACGACCACTGGTCGTGCGCCCCTAATTGTGCACACTACTCTACGTTTTCCGGAATCAGCCTGGGTAATCGCACGACCACTGGACCTAGTGCGCACGACCACCGGTCGTGCGCCACTGTTCGTGTGCATTGATTCCTCCTTTCTGGAGTCCTGTCTGGGGTAATCGCACGACCATTGGACTTAGTGCGCACGACCACTGGTCGTGCGCCACTGCTCGTGCGCGTTATCCCAGTTCTTCTTCCTAATCTGCCATGCCAGTGCGCACGATCACCGGACATAGTGTACACGACCACTGGTTGTGCGCCCGTGATCGTGCGCATTGTTCATTTCTGCTTTGTATAAATAGTGCAGGTCTCGCCCTAATTCAGGGGATCGCTGATCGCTCGACATTTCTCCGCCATTTTCGACCTTCTCCACCTTTCTTCATCATCTTCCACCCTAGGGAGGTGCTCCGGGCAAGCTTTCACTGTCAAATCCAAGCTGGAGCTTCCTCTTGGCCTCCTCCATCATCTCTTGGGTTCATTTCAAGCTTCAACGCCATAGCCATCAAGCAAAGGGAAACTTGCAACTTTCGTCCGCTATCGTGAGACGAAGAAGATGGGCCATTGGAAGGTGGTGACAGCCCTTCTCTACCTCGAACGCAGTTGAGGACCGAGCTTGGACGCCGATTGACAACCCGATGATTCCAACCGTGAATCCTCAGCAAGACTTCGGATTCGGTCGATCTCTTGACTTGTTCTTCCTTTATTGTTGTTTATGTGTTGTTGTAAACCTTATGTATAGATGATATGTGCTTATTTGTAAAACGTTTTTATAAAATCATGTCTTTATGATTTGTAATTTCGTATATTTGCTTAAGGTGCGTCATATTTCACCCACCACCATCCACCCTTGCCGCACTAGCAATAGCTAGTGGCGCGCGTAGTGAAGAGGTGCTTTCGACCCTCATTCCGCCATTCTCACCACCTCATCTGCAAGCCTACTTGCCCATCCGCCTAGTGATTCGGTGCATAGTGGCCCGACTAGTCTTCCATCCCACCTGGCGAAGCATCGCATAGCGGCGTTGCATAGGAGTAGTTGATAGCCTTTTATTTTCTGTTTCCGCAAATATCAAAACCCCCTTAGTTAGCTCCGACCTAAGGACTACAATCTCAAGTCCTCCTCGACATTAACTCCACTTTACTGTGTTCCTTGAGAGATCGATACTTGGGAAAGCCCCCATTTTATATTACTTGTGCGACCGGTTCACTGTCGTGATCTTTAGCATCAGCATGTTGGGGACATTCCGTCCATCCCACTCAGAGGTACTAACCCCACGGCAAACTTGAGCATTTAGATTGGCCCACCATTGTGGTGTGACAAGCCGGGTCGGGGCCGCATCCGCACATGCATTGCCACCAATCGATCTCTCACAACACAGGTCCAGGTCAGCCTTTCCTGTTGCTCAATTCGTCAATAGCGCATATCTTGACGCGGGTCGGCCTTCCCCTTCTTGCTCCGCACACCGCTCTCACAGAGTCGTTTTCCAATTCATCCCAGTTCAACACACCCAATACAAGGGCTCATACAAAGCTTTTAAAGGATTCACAAGTCACAGGCATCCATACAACACACGGAGTCTTCTCCGATTCACAACATAAACATCACCAATCCAGACTAACCGTCTGGATGGGTTTCACACAGCATGCCTATGTCATACTACATATTTCCGGCTCTAGATGCAGACTCAACCTAGAATCACTTACGCCTTCCACCGCTTGGTGGAGGATTCCATGCTTATGCATAAAGTAGGACTTCGCTTGTCCAAGAAGGAGATCATTACCCTTGACGATCACTTTGGAGCCATGAATCTCTAGCCGGATGGAAATCACCGCCACGGCCTTGCCTCCATGAATCTGAACTCGGCTCTCGATTTGGCACGCTGAAGATACTCTGTCAGCCGGCTTCCTTCCCTTCCTTCCTTCCTTCCTTCCTCTCCTCCCTTCCTATCTCTTTAGAAAGAGAAAAGCTAAGGATGAATGAGAGTTCATTCTTCCATCCACGGTTATATAACAGCGGGGAAGGTCCTGGACCCTTAGATCCAAGTTGAAGGAAATGAACGGCCACAATTTGCCCAGAAATATCTATTTTTGGCCTGACACGGCCTGTGACACGCCCATGTCACAGGCCGTGTTCCTTAAGCGGCAAAGGAACCGACTTAAACCTGTCACAACCCGCATTTTTCTCATTAATAAATAAATCAGAGCACGAGATAACTACGAGCTGTGATGCCACGTCAAGCAGGTGATAACTGCTGACGCACATGCAACACTCTAATCCTTCAAATCATAAGTTAAAATGAATATAAAACTGATTTTTAAATTAATTGGCCGTATCCCTCGGCTCAGTGGATCAGATAGTCCACGGTTTGAAAACTATTTTTATACGTAGCGGAAAAATACTTCATTTATGCTTAACATCCTAAAAGAGCGCATAAGTGTCCTAAGAGGACAACTTACACTATGCAAGACCCTAGATTTCAATTTATAATATTTATAAAGAAAACAATCTTTTTACGCATTTGGAAAATAATGATTGAGCGTTTATAAAACATGCTGATCATGCAATACATATAGTAGTTTTTTTTATATGTTTTAAAGTAACTAGCAACCTAGCATAAAACATTCCCAGAGAGCAAGTGAAACTACCACAAAACAGGTAAACTAGCAGCTAAGCAAAGACTTAGTATCACCAAGGAAAATCACCAACGAGCGTCAACAACCTGACACAAACTCGCTGGCGAGCATGCACGTTTGTACTACTACAAAGCTAAAGAACTACCTCAACAGGTAAGGAAAACACTGCCACAACACAGTCCACAAGGGAACTCCTGAAATTAGCCGTTCAGCCGGCTACAGACCTGAACCTGAGGCATTCAAAAGAAGAACACCTCAGCAAGAAATAATAAAACAAGTGGCAAGAAACATCAGATAATAATCGAATGAAAAGAGCAGAAAGAAAAAAAAGGTTACCAACTCTGCAAGAGAAATGCTGAAAATCTCAGCTAAAGAATCCAAAAAAAGGACAAAAATGTAAGGATAACAATCAATAAAGTGAGAGAAATGCATCAAGTACTAAAACGTACCAAACTCCGCTCAAGCCTGCAGAGACAAAAAGGAAACCAATATACATCAAATGAACAGTATGAAAGGAACTAACAGTCCTAAACTTGTAAATCGTTAGCACTGGCACAAATCTCAAACCTGTGTCGGAGACTAAGAACAGTCACAACCGAACAACCAGGTCCAGGTGTCTCAAGAGTACTAAAGGGGCCGCCACAGGGTCCACACACATAGAGTTCCAACCTCTTACAGGAACCCAAAATGTCCAAAGGAGGGAATGGTGGTGGCCATGGCTCGAACTCCCCCGGTACCATACTCCCTCAGAAACCCAGCTACCACATGCTAAGGATCCACGAATCGGCGCCAAAACTAGCCGACAACACCACTTAGAAACTACCAAGTTCTACAACCAAAACCCGCCGAATTATTTCCCCCTACCCGCCGAATTATTTCCCCCTACCCGCCGAATTATTTCCCCCTACCCGCCGAATTCAACTTAAAATAAATTCCGATATCTTCCTAGTTTAGGCCGACCACAAGCCCTAACCTAGGAATATTTCTAATCTCACCTATACTACTCCGGTATTCTACGACAAGGAGAGTTAATAAGGCGAAATACAACCCATGGAGGCACGCAAGAGGGGAGAAATCCACTTGCCTCAAATCGTTCTTGAAAACGTCCACCCAAAATACTCCCCCACGTAGATCCGTCCAAAAAGGGGGCACGCGGAGACGAGATCTACGAAAAAACGGGCAACCGGGGTTAGGGCCGAAACAATCTATGCCGAAACGGTCACCGAAACGGGAAAAGCTTACCGCGATCTCGAAGCTCTCGCCGAGAGCTTTCCAACGCCGCGATCGGATCGAAATTCCGTCCACCGGATCGGCAGTGGCGGCCGCCGGAAGGTTCGCGAACGAGAGGATCCGCACTCGCCTTTTTTTTTCGCACAGGAGGGGGGCTGCTGGTTCGGAGGAAGGAGAAAGGGGGGTTTTATTTTTTCTTTTATATATAAATACTTAATAATAATAATATTAATAATAATATTATATTTATTATTAATATAACATAAAGGGGGGGCTGCTCGATCGGCGGGAAAGGCAAAAGGGGGGGGGGGCTGAATCGGTGAGAATGGTAAACCATTCTCACCGATTCCCTCTCCCCCTTTTTCTTTTATTTATTATTTATTTTTTTATTATTATTATTCTTTATATAAATATAATAATAATATTTATAATTATTAAAACAAATGATATAACATTATATCGCTACGGAGGGCCAAACGCGCGCCGAATCGAACGAAATTCGCATCGTAGGCGAATGACGACGGTACGAATCCAACGGCGAAGTCGAAATCGAATTCCGACGCACTGTTTTCGAGATAATAATTTCTAAAGTTAACGGCGTACGCGAAAACATACAAACTTCAATCGCGCGCCGAGGCTCCAAATATGCTCGGAACGCGACGAAACTTGACGAGCAAGTCTAAAATTAGCCGATCTAATTTCCTAATGTAAAATTTTCCACTCCCGACGCAAATCCCAAAATTTAGCCGGTCAAACCTAACGAACGCAAAACGCGCTAACGACAAAGTCGGTAACAAAATCCGACGAACAAAACTCGGGCAAATTTCTCCCGAAGCTAAAACACAAGCATTCCCCAAGAGGCTCCACCGAGTCACCAAACAGACTCCGGCTCGCTAGGGAATCTTGCTACCAGGCATCACCAAGCCACGCAGGGAACCTAAAGAGCTAAGAGCACACTCTAACAACGTCACATGACCAATACGCGCTAACATAACGCTCTGACGTCATAATACGTCAAATAAGAAATTAAATAAATCACTGGAAAATCGGGGGCGTTACAGTCACTCCCCCTAAAAGAAAGTTTCGTCCCGAAACTTTACGCAAAAAACACTTCTACCATAGAAGGAAAAGAAAAAATAACCAAGGGTTATCGAATGCTTACCGAGCACAGCTAGGAGAACATATGAGGATGCGCCTCCCTCATAGCTGACTCCAACTCCCAAGTCGCGCTCTCCACGTCTTGGTTTCTCCACAGAATCTTTACCATCGGTATTGTCTTTCTCCGCAACACTCGATCTTGCACATCCAAAACACGAATAGGAACTTCCACGTAGGAAAGGTTAGGCTCCAACTGGGGCACTGCATCCAGAACTTGTCTGTCACTTAGCACGCACCTCCGCAGTTGGCTCACGTGAAAAACATTGTGCACGCCAGAAAAATTTGCGGGCAATTTCAACTTGTAGGCTGACACACCAATCCGCTCTACAATTTCAAATGGTCCCACATACCTTGGGTCCAACTTATGGTTCTTACCGAACCTCTTCACTCTAACCATCGGGGAAACCTTAAGGAATAACATGTCCCCCACAGAAAATTCCAAAACGGACCTACGCCGATTGGCGTTCTTCTCGTATCGCTCTTGAGCTATCCGAAGCTTCTCTCGAATAAGCTTTACAGAGACTTCCATTTCTTCTAAGGCATCTGGACCTAACATCGGCCTCTCACCAACCTCAGCCCAAAATAGAGGAGTTCTACATCGTCTTCCATATAGCGCTTCGAAAGGAGCCATTTGCAGACTCTCTTGATAACTGTTATTGTACGCGAACTCCATCAACCTCAAGCGTTCATCCCACGCTCCTCCGTGGTCTAATATATAACAACGGATCATATCTTCCACAATCTGATTAACACGCTCCGTTTGACCATTGGTCTGTGGATGATATGCGGTAGAATATCTCAAGTCAGTTCCCAATCCTTCTTGAAGGCTCTTCCAGAAACGAGACGTAAACCTGGAGTCTCGATCTGATACTATACTTACGGGTACTCCATGTAACCTGATAACTTCATTCAAATATAGTTCCGCTATCTTTTTCATCGAGTAACCAATCTGAAAGGGTACGAAGTGCGCACACTTTGTTAATCTATCAACAATCACCCAAACAGAGTCATGCCCTCGGGGAGATCTCGGCAAACCAGTAATGAAATCCATTGAGATACTCTCCCACTTCCAAGTTGGAATCTCTAAAGGCGCTAACTTTCCACCAGGCCTTCCATGATCAGCCTTAACTCTTTTGCACGTAAAACATTCTGACACAAACCTTGCAATGTCACCCTTCATCCCAATCCACTAGGTAATCTGTTTCAAGTCCTTATATATTTTTGTAGACCCTGGATGGTAGGCCACACTTGAACCGTGTGCCTCACTGCACAACTTAACTCGAATATCTCGAAAATTGGGGACGCAAAATCTACCGCGGTACTTTAGAGTACCCGCGTCATCGATCGAAAAGTCAGGCAGCTCCCCCTTCTCAGTTCTATTATGAAGGTGCAGTAGATCAGGATCGTCCTTTTGATGAAGCCTCGTAAGAGAAATCCATGAAGGCTCAGACACTTCCAAACTGCTTGGCGAGTCACATCTACCAACTGAAATATCCATTAAAAGGAACTCTTCTACTAACAACTCAGTGGAGAGATTGAAAATTTTCCCTGTCTTCCTGCTTAAGGCGTCGGCTACCACGTAAGCCTTACCCGGATGGTATAGGATCTCCACTTCATAATCAGCCACATACTCTAACCATCTGCGCTGGCGCAAGTTCAACTCCTTTTGAGTGAAGACGTACTTCAAACTCTTATGATCTGTATAAATCTTGCACTGCGCGCCATACAACAAGTGTCTCCATAATTTCAATGCATAAATAACCGTTGTGAATTCCAAGTCATGCGTAGGGTAGTTCCTTTCATGAATCTTAAGCTGTCTTGACCCATACGCAATCACTTTTCCTTCTTGCATCAGCACACAACCAAGACCCACGTGGGATGCGTCCACGTAAACGGCATAGTCTAATCCTTCCGTAGGCAATGTCAATATCGGAGCAGTGCACAGTCTATTCTTTAGCTCTTGGAACGCTTCTTCGCACTTATCGCTCCACACAAATGCTGCATTCTTCTGCGTCAATTTGGTCAATGGCGCAGATAATGTATAGAAACCCTCTACAAATCTTCTATAGTAGCCAGCCAACCCTAGGAAGCTTCTTATTTCTTTGGGTGTGGCAGGCCTCGTCCATTCCATAACTGCGGCTATCTTTTCTGGGTCGACAGAGATTCCGTTCTTGTTAACCACATATCCCAGGAAAGAAACCTGAGGCAACCAGAACTCGCATTTACTTAGCTTGGCGAACAACTTATGGTCCCTCAAGGCAGATAAAACTAGACGCAAATGTTGGTCATGCTCCTCAACATTGCGTGAATACACCAACACATCGTCTATAAATACGACTACAAACTTGTCCAGAAAGTCCTTGAAAACCCTATTCATCATGTCCATGAAAGCAGAAGGTGCGTTGGTCAAACCAAACGACATCACCAAAAATTCAAAATGTCCATGTCTGGAACGGAAGCCAGTCCGCGGGATATCTGATTCACGGATCCTTAACTGGTGGTAGCCCGAATGAAGGTCAATCTTAGAGAACACGGCGCTGCCTCGCAGTTGGTGAAACAAATCATCTATCCTCGGCAATGGATACCTATTCTTGATCGTTACCTTATTTAGCTCTCTATAATCGATGCACAACCTCATCGATCCATCTTTTTTCTTGACGAACAAAACGGGAGCACCCCAAGGCGAAGAACTCGGCCTTATAAATCCGTTCTCAAGCAACTCGTCTAACTGGATACGCAACTCCTCCAGTTCGCGTGGGGCCATCCGGTAAGGCGCCTTGGCAATAGGACGCGTACCCGGCTCCAAATCTATAACAAACTCCACGTCTCGATCAGGCGAGAGACCAGGAAGATTAGCTGGAAAGACATCAGAAAAATCACGAACCACCGGGATCTCCTCCAAACACGGCAAACTAACCTTGGTTTCTAAAACCGAAACCAAATAAGCAAAACATCCGGAATCTACAAGATTCCGAGCACATACCGCCGATATAGTCGGAGAATCCTGGCGCGGATAACCGTAAACACTCCCGGGCTGACCGTTGTCCATCCTGAAGTCCAAGCGTTTACCCTTGCATTGGATCACAGCATCATATCTGGACAACCAGTCCATGCCTAGGATCACATCAAAGTCTTCCAGATCCAACAGCTTCAAATCAGCAATCGCGAGAAAATCGCCTAGTAAAATCGGACAACTCTGAATACCCTGATCCGAAACTACAGATTCACCTGAAGGAAACTTGACACAGAACGCATCACCAACACGATCGAGATCCAAACGGTAACGCTCTACGAAGGCCCTAGCCACAAATGAGTGGGTAGCACCGGAATCGAACAGAACACGCGCCCAGCGGTTCTTTACCTTAAATCGTCCTATAAAATTGCACACGCGACTAAGGAAGCGAACGCTCAAAACTATAACTATGAGCTAAACATTAAAACTAGGGGAGAATCTAACCCGATATCACTTGCGTGGACGCCTGAGCTTCCTCCATAGAGACCACGTTCAACTTTCCTTTTCCTTTGTCCACTCGCTGCGGTGGCGGCAAATCCTGAAGAGGAACTGGCTGCAGAGTAAGCTGAGCTTGCGGGCACTGATACTTGAGATGACCCTCTTGACCGCACAAGAAACAACTTCTCGCCTTCTTCCAGCAATGGGCAGCATCGTGCCCCGGCTTCTTGCATACAGAACAAAGCAAGTCTTTCTTTGGGATACCTTGGATCGCATGAATCTGCTCTTTCTTCTGAGCTCCTAATCTTTGATAGCACCTTTCCAATGGATGGCCCGGTCGGCCACAGAAACTGCATACCTCTTTATTTCTCTTCCTCGGAGCAGCGTCAGGGACCTGAGTACTCTTACCCTCATCAGACTTTCTTTTATCTTTTCTCAGTTGTTGACCTCGATTCTTGGCGTTATCAATTGCCTCTACCTTTAAGGCAGCTTCCACTATACCAGCATAACTTGATGTCGCATAGGCACTTGCTAATTGCTGGACGTCACTCCTTAGCCCAGCCAGAAATCGCTTGCTTCTATTTTCATCGGAACTCACCAAGTCTGGGGCAAATCGGCTTAGCTTACTAAACTCGATTTCGTACTCACTAACCGTGTGCTGCCTCTGCTTTAAGTGCAGGAAATCATTCATCAGACGGTCCCTCTCGACCGATGGCAGAAACTTGCTCAGAAGTAGCTCCTTAAAGGAATCCCAGGAACACCCGTCCTTCAGACCTTCTTTCTCCCTCAGCCACCAGCCCTTTGCCAACCCTTTGAGCTGATATGCGGCTAACATCACTTTCTGATTATCAGTGATCCCGGAGTATGAGAACATCTCCTCGATTGATATCATCCAATCGTCTAAGACCATGTAATCTGCCTTGCCATCATACATCAGAGGCCTAAGTCGCTGAAACTGAGAAATAAAGGTCATCTCTGGTGGCACCACGACCGGAGGCACTAGAGGAGCGGGGGGAATAGGGACAGCTTAACCCACAACAGGGTCCTGAACTCTCGGAATTTGCCCTGCCACAACTGCTAACAAGGACTGGACCTGAGACTGCAAATCCACTACTTGCTTTGACAAGGCTTCATTGCTTTGTCGCAGACCTTCTATCATTGCACTGCTCTGCGCACCTGAAGATTCTCCCTCCGATTGGGGAGTCAACCTTGTCGAAGGACGCCTCGACATTCTAATGGAACAACAAAACACTAATCAGACACCTAGCCCACCCACTAGAACCAAACAACATAGTACAAACAATACATACTTAAGTACTTGCTCATGCTGCTAACTTGCTCTGGGATTTTCAATAATGATGTTATGTTTATCCTACGATGATTCACTATCATCACACTAACTCTTGTGCCTAGATCGGGAATGCATGAATTTATATTCTTTTTGACTCAAAAAAATTATGTATGTACACATGTCATCCTGCAAATCTTTAGCTTGGCACATTGTGCTTATGCAATGTTATGCATTCTAAAAAGGCCCTAATACATGTTATGAGCGGCGTACACATGAAAATGTTATGCATCTCATACTACATAACATTTCCATGCAACGAAAAAAGAAAATGTGCTAGCCGCATTCATGTGGTGAGGTTATGCATCCCATATTACATAACCCTCACATATTGCCTCCTATGGTGGATCCATATACAAACACATAGTATGCATCCCATACTACATAATATGCCTTATATACTTCATGTCATGCTATGAGTGTAGTGTTCGTGCTTCAGCCAAGACGTGCTGATGACATATCGGTGTGTGTATGATATGACTCTAAACACATAATACTTACAGGGACAGGTTGCCCGACAATTTGTCAAGCAACCTCCCTCTGATACCAACTGTCACAACCCGCATTTTTCTCATTAATAAATAAATCAGAGCACGAGATAACTACGAGCTATGATGCCACGTCAAGCAGGGGATAACTGCTGACGCACAGGCAACACTCTAATCCTTCAAATCATAAGTTAAAATGAATAGAAAACTGATTTTTAAATTAATTGGTCGTATCCCTCGGCTCAGTGGATCAGATAGTCCACGGTTTGAAAATTATTTTTATACGTAGCGAAAAAATACTTCATTTATGCTTAACATCCTAAAAGAGCGCATAAGTGTCCTAAGAGGACAACTTACACTATGCAAGACCCTAGATTTCAATTTATAATATTTATAAAGAAAACAATCTTTTTACGCATTTGGAAAATAATGATTGAGCTTTTATAAAACATGCTGATCATGCAATATATATAGTAGTTTTTTTATAGGTTTTAAAGTAACTATCAACCTAGCATAAAACATTCCCAGAGAGCAAGTGAAACTACCACAAAATAGGTAAACTAGCAGCTAAGCAAAGACTTAGTATCACCAAGGAAAATCACCAACGAGCGTCAACAACCTGACACGAACTCGCTGGCGAGCATGCACGTCTGTACTACTACAAAGCTAAAGAACTACCTCAATAGGTGAGGAAAACACTGCCACAACGCAGTCCACAAGGGAACTCCTGAAATTAGCCGTTCAGCCGGCTACAGACCTGAACCTGAGGCATTCAAAAGAAGAACACCTCAGCAAGAAATAATAAAACAAGTGGCAAGAAACATCAGATAATAATCGAATGAAAAGATCAGAAAGAAAAAAAAAGGGTTACCAACCCTGCAAGAGAAATGCTGAAAATCTCAGCTAAAGAATCCAAAAAAAGGACAAAAATGTAAGGATAACAATCAGTAAAGTGAGAGAAATGCATCAAGTACTAAAACGTACCAAACTCCGCTCAAGCCTGCAGAGACAAAAAGGAAACCAATATGCATCAAATGAACAGTATGAAAGGAACTAACAGTCCTAAACTTGTAAATCGTTAGCACTGGCACAAATCCCAAACCTGTGTCGGAGACTAAGAACAGTCACAACCGAACAACCAGGTCCAGGTGTCTCAAGAGTACTAAAGGGGCCGCCACAGGGTCCACACACATAGAGTTCCAACCTCTTACAGGAACCCAAAATGTCCAAAGGAGGGAATGGTGGTGGCCACGGCTCGAACTCCCCCGGTACCATACTCCCTCAGAAACCCAGCTACCACATGCTAAGGATCCACGATTCGGCGCCAAAACTAGCCGACAACACCACTTAGAAACTACCAAGTTCTACAACCAAAACCCGCCGAATTATTTCCCCCTACCCGCCGAATTATTTCCCCATACCCGCCGAATTATTTCCCCCTACCCGCCGAATTCAACTTAAAATAAATTCTGATATCTTCCTAGTTTAGGCCGACCACAAGCCCTAACCTAGGAATATTTCTAATCTCACCTATACTACTCCGGTATTCTACGACAAGGAGAGTTAATAAGGAGAAACACAACCCATGGAGGCACGCAAGAGGGGAGAAATCCACTTGCCTCAAATCGTTCTTGAAAACGTCCACCCAAAATACTCCACCACGTAGATCCGTCCAAAAAGGGGGCACGCGGAGACGAGATCTACGAAAAAACGGACAACCGGGGTTAGGGCCGAAAAACTCTATGGCGAAACGGTCACCGAAACGGGAAAAGCTTACCGCGATCTCGAAGCTCTCGCCTAGAGCTTTCCAACGCCGCGATCGGATCGAAATTCCGTCCACCGGATCGGCGGTGGCGGCCGCCGGAAGGTTCGCGGACGAGAGGATCCGCACTCGCCTTTTTTTTCGCACAGGAGGGGGGCTGCTGGTTCGGAGGAAGGAGAAAGGGGGGTTTTCTTTTTTCTTTTATATATAAATACTTAATAATAATAATATTAATAATATTATTATATTTATTATTAATATAACATAAAGGGGGGGCTGCTCGATCGGCGGGAAAGGCAAAAGGGGGGGGGGGGCTGAATCGGTGAGAATGGTAAACCATTCTCACCGATTCCCTCTCCCCCTTTTTCTTTTATTTATTATTTATTTATTTTTATTATTATTCTTTATATAAATATAATAATAATATTTATAATTATTAAAACAAATGATATAACATTATATCGCTACGGAGGGCCAAACGCGCGCCGAATCGAACGAAATTCGCACCGTAGGCGAATGACGACGGTACGAATCCAACGGCGAAGTCGAAATCGAATTCCGACGCACCGTTTTCGAGATAATAATTTCTAAAGTTAACGGCGTACGCGAAAACATACAAACTTCAATCGCGCGCCGAGGCTCCAAATATGCTCGGAACGCGACGAAACTTGACGAGCAAGTCTAAAATTAGCCGATCTAATTTCCTAATGTAAAATTTTCCACTCCCGACGCAAATCCCAAAATTTGGCCGGTCAAACCTAACGAACGCAAAACGCGCTAACGACAAAGTCGGTAACAAAATCCGACGAACAAAACTCGGGCAAATTTCTCCCGAAGCCAAAACACAAGCATTCCCCAAGAGGCTCCACCGAGTCACCAAACAGGCTCCTGCTCGCTAGGGAATCTTGCTACCAGGCATCACCAAGCCACGCAGGGAACCTAAAGAGCTAAGAGCACGCTCTAACAACGTCACATGACCAACACGCGCTAACATAACACTCTGACGTCATAATACGTCAAATAAGAAATTAAATAAATCACTGGAAAATAGGGGGCGTTACAAAACCCGACCAGGACACAGGGTTAGATACGCCCGTGTTAACCTTGACATGCCCGTGTCACTCAGTACACGCCCATGTGGCATGGCGTGTTCCTCAATCGACACAAGACCAAAAACAACCCGAAGAGGACATGGGTTCCCGACATGCCCGTGTCGATGTTGACACGCCCGTGTCAACCAGAACATGGTCGTGTTCACTGTCTCGAGTGCATTTCGTCGACCACTCGAGAAGTTCGTCGACTAGAGGAGGTCACGGCCTAGGACACGCCCGTGTCCCAGGCTGTGTGCCTCACTCGAGGCACACTCGAGGCCCAATTGAGACCCACCCAAGATTCACTCTAGTGCATATAGCAGGACACGGCTTGGGACACGCCCGTGTCCCAAGCCCTGTCGCCTAGCCTGAACCCAAATTTGGGATTTGGGGTGTTACAGAAGCCATGGAGGAGCATGATCAAGACAAAGGTGTCACTGGAGAAGATCAGTAAAAGATGAGGAGAAGGCGGACAGTACGAAAACGTTGTCGAGGAAGTAGAGGCCGCCGCTCTTAGTCCCCGTAGCAATCGTTCTCTTAGAGCCCGGATCCTGAAAAGAACAAGTAGTAGAAGTGAATGTGACAGAGCATTGTAGTTGCTTGCAGAGAGAGGGAACTGATAACAAGTTGCAAGGGAACTTGGGCACGTAGTTGGTGTCCGCCAAGCGAAGAGACGGAGTGACTTGAACAACACCCGTTCCATTGACCGGTGAGGGAGAGTCATCCTCAATAAGAACTTGGGGCAACCAGTCATGCTGTTCTAGGAGAGAAAAACATTGCGGATTGCCGGTCATATGATTTGTAGCTGATGAGCCCGATTTATATAGGCTTTTTAGGACTCGTCTGGGCTTATTTTCTTGCATGTGCACTACTTTTTCAATTGGAAAAGTTATATTTTTGTTTAGGGCTTCACTTCACCAATAGTGCATTGTTTTGGGCCCATGGGTGTGCAATTGAGCATTCTTTTGTCGGGGGTATGCACATGGTGCTCCTCGTTATCGTTCTATTTAGTTTTGTGTGCATTTTGGTGCTGGAAGCTTGTGCTCCAGCCTGGTTTTATTGTTGTGCAGGTGGTCGGGATGTCCCGAATTCCATTTTCAATTCTGTGTAAAACGCAAGATCGTGCGCTTTTCTTCGCGCACGGTTTCAGTGCAATCGTGCATTTCACACAACAATTCAGAATACATCTGTTTCTACCCGTGCGTTTTGTTCCCGCACGGTTTTGACCAAACCGTGCGAGAAGGAATCGCACGGCCTGCACCTTTTGCCTAGCTTTCTAGTGCTCTGTGGTTAATCGTGCATTTCCTTCACGCATGGGCAACAACGCCTGTGTGCGAGTAAAACGCACGGTTCCACTGTTTTCTCCTGCATTCCTACGCTCTGTGTTTACCCGTGCGAGTTCCTTCACGCACGGGCGGAACTGCCCGTGCGCGAGTAAAACGCACGGGTCAACGCATCTTATTCCGCGATCCATATCTGAAAGTTAATAATGCACGGTTAGCGCACGGTCGTGCACGGGACCGTGCGTGACCATTTTTTTGATCTTGTTCAATTTAAGCGCAGATTTTCAGCCATTGGAAGGGAACTCGATTCCAGCCATTTCCTCCGCATTTTTAGGGTAAAGCTCCGCCCTTCCACCTCCGCCCTTCATCTTCCACCAAGGGGAGAAGCTCCGGCCATGCTCGCGAAGCCTATACCTTGTTGGTGCTTGCACTCGGACTTCTCCTTCATCTTCTAAGCTTTATTTCAAGCTTCGATGCCATAGCTAGCAAGCGAAGGGAATCTTGCAACTTTCTTCCGGATCGTGACACGAAGAAGACGGGTGTACAACCCCGTGTTCGTCGAGCGGGCCCCGCCAGGAAAATCGAGCGAACCAAGTTCCACGGCCCGCACCCAAGCAACAAGCGGGCTTGCGGCAAGAGGTTGGTCCGCTCCCGCTCAGTTCAAGCGAGCGAGCCAGGCGAGACGACTCCTTCACCCCTCCCGCTCGCTCAGAGAATCGTTGACCGGAGTGGGAGGAGCTATTCGACGAACCGATGTCCGCGGATGGGTTCGACGACCCGCGACCTGCGAACCATTCTAATGGTCGCAATGGCCATCAGCCCGTTCCCTATCCGCGACCTGTCCGCCTGACCGCCTCAGCAGAGGATTGGCGGGTCGTGATGGCCCGGCTCGCGCTTGCCCGAGAAGAGTAGGCGAGCTGCTAGAGCCAGGTCGCACCCGCCCCTCGCGGAGGGGGATAAGTGGCGAGCTGACCTCCCAATCCATGGAGGGAGCCAGTAGAAGCCCCGAGGAGAAATTACATGGATGCCCTCCCCATGGGTGTGAATAGCTTCTCAGAACAGCGGAGCTATGCTGTTGGCAGACCAAGTTGGACTGTACATAGTTGTTCAAAACAGCGGAGTTTGGCTGTTGGCAGACCCAACCAAGGGCTTTCTGGTAATTTCAAGTTAGTTCTTTTGGTTATTGGCAGTTCAGATTCTAAAAACTATAAATAGAACCCAAGTGGGGCACCTCAGGACACGCTCTCATATTCTCTTGCTCCCTTATTTAGTAGTGCTTCCTGAGGTAGCCTTAGCTCGGCCTGTGGCTAAGGAGGGGAAGTATTCTCTAGTCTTCTGGGTGTGTGGTGGGTCCTCCCCGCCGAGCCCTTGGGTCGGTTTCTCCTTGTTTTCTCTGTTGTTTTGCTTGCAGGAGTGAAGTAGGTGCGAGACCACCCATTCCCCAAGGGTCGAACTCCACAGGAGACCGAATTTCGGTTTCAACATTTTGGTGCGGTGAGCGTGGAACGTGGTCAGTACAGAAAAGCTTCAGCGAGCTCGATGACGGGTGGACAGAGATCTGACAGGCCGAACTCGCCGCCCCCCCCCCCCCACCTCTCGCCACGGTGGGGATGTTTGAAGATTTCAGGAATGAAGTGTTGAATCTTGTCAAGTTCGCACTCGTCACGCAGGCCGAGTTCTCGACTCCAGCAGTCCAGATCGCGGCTGCCCCCTCCTTGGGCGAGGACGCTCCCGGCAGGCGAGCTGGGAAGGAGGTGGCCGAGGAAGGCCGGGGGTGCGAGCTCCCCGGGCGCGAGCTCTTCCCCAACTCGGCAGGATGAGGCCGGTTCGGCGAGGTGGGCTCGCAAGACTCGCCATCTCGCCCAGCGGGGGGAGGAAGCCCTTTCAGCGAGCTGGTCTCTTTAGCTCCAGTTCCAGATGGGTTCAGGGAACCCGAGATGTCCTACTACACCGGGAAGGGAGATCCGGTCCAACATGTTCAATGGTTTGAGGATGTAGTCTCCATCCAACAGATGTCGGACGGGTTCAAGTGCTGAATCTTCGCTATCACCCTCAGGGAGAAGGCGAGGGAGTGGTTCCATCAGCTACCGGCCAGCTCCATCTACTGCTTTGAGGACATGCGATGGGGTTTCATGCTGAGGTTCACTACCTCGAAGAAGAGGAAGAAGGAGTCGGAGTCACTGTTCCACATCAAGCAGGGCGTGAACGAGACGTTGGGGAGCTACGTGGACCGGTTCTAGGAGGAGGTTACTCAGGTCCAGGAGATGTCGGGCCACAGTCTGATGATGGCCTTTACCCTGGGCCTGCAGCCGGGGTTCTTCAGAATGGAGCTGAAGAGAGTTCCCTCCCTCTCCTACGAGGAGCTGATGGAGAGGGCGGCGAGAGAAGTTGACGGGGAGGCGTCGAACTCGGAGTTTGCGCGGAAGCTGGCCAGGTGGGCCACAGAGGAAGAGAAGGAGTCGAAGGGAGGAAGAGGACAGGAGGAAAGGAGAGGAGAGCCCCGGCAGAGGGAGCAGAGGCAGCTCTAGTGGCAGCAGCAGCCGAGGTGGGGGCATCAGGAGCCCGACCGTTGACTGGGCTTGAGGCCTGAGTGGCAGGGACATGGGCCACAAAGGGGATACCACGGAAGGGATCGCTATCAAGGGGGGCAAGATCAGTTCCACCCCCCGGGCTGGAGGCAGGCCCAGAGACCCCGGCTCCCCGACCAAGAGGAGGTTATGGCCATAGCCTTGGGGGCGAGGAGGAGGATAATAAGGAGGAGGAGAGAGTTTAGGGTGGAGTTGCCCTATTGCGACTTCCATCAGGAAGAGGGGCACGCCACAGCCACCTGCCCGGAATTTCTTGAGATGAGGGGAAATAGGGAGCAGCAACAGCAGCAGGGGTGACAAGAAGTGAGGATTGAGGAGGTCCTGCCTCGGGTGGAGGAGGATCGTTGCGAAGACCGGGTGGATGTTGGAACCCGAGGAGGGATCAGAGTGATCCATGGGGGAGTCGGGGTCGAGGCTTCCCGCAATGCGAGCCTCCACACCATGTATCGCTGGAGAGTCGTCTCCACATCCCAGACCCCGCCCCCAGAGGAGAGGATCACCTTCTCCAGAAGTGATATGCCAGATCACGAGGATCCATTCTGTGATGCGCTGGTCATCAAGGCAGCCATCGAGAATTTTACCGTCTCTCGGATCCTCGTGGACAACGGGAGTTCCCTCAATGTCGTCTTCAAAAAGGCGTTTGATGCGATGAAGGTGGAGGCAAAGAAGGTGCTGGCCTCGGATGGACCCTTGTTCGGGTTTTCAGGAGAGAGGAAGGAAGTGGAGGGAGGAGTAGGCCTCCATGTTACCTTGGAGGGCAGTCCAGAAACTGCAGGTTCGTCATTGTGGACGCCCCCAGCAGCTACAGCGCCATCTTCGGGAGTACCCTTATCAGCGCCTTCCACTGCGTCCCCTCATCTTTCCATCAGTGCTTGAAGTTCAATGCTGAGGGGATCCAGGTCAGGGGGTGGACACAAAGGTGGCGCGGGAGTGCTATGTCACTGCGGTGAACACCATCTCTTGGCAGGAGGGAGCCGAGGAGATGGGGCGGAGGATGGAGGAAGACGAGCAAGAAGGAAGAAGGGAGGAGCTGGAGATGGGGAACTGCGCAGAGGGGGAGGCGACAGGAGGAGACCGGGAGGAGCTGGCCGAAGTGATGGCCGTAGAGGAGGAGATGGAAGTGGAGGTCCCCGTCCCAGAGGGGAGAGATGTCGAGGAATGGGGGAAGCAGTCCAGGCTAGAGGCTACGGAAGAAGTAGTGGAGCTGGAGGTGCTAACCCGTCGGGGCAGGATGGAGAAGATCCGCGTCAGCGGGGGGCTAACCCCGGAGGACCAAGGCAGGATGCTGGAGTGAATCCAGAAGAACATGGACATCTTCGCTTGGAACGCCGCGGAGATGTCGGGGGTTGACGCGGATGTGGCCTGCCACCGCCTCAACCTGGACCCGGGAACACGCCATGTTCAACAGAAGAAGAGGTCCACTGCGGACAAGCTGGCAGAGCCCATCAGGGAGGAGGTGGCAGAGCTCCTCAAGGCCGGCTTCGTGTCCGAGATCCAATACCCCGACCGAGTCTCCAATGTGGTCATGGTCAAAAAGGGAGACGGCTGGTGGAGGATGTGTATCGATTTTTCTTTACTTAATAAAGCTTGTCCTAAGGACTGTTATCCTTTGCCTCGAATCAACGCGCTGGTTGACTCAGCTGTCAGTTTTTCTATAATGAGTTTTCTAGATGCTTTTTCAGGTTATCATCAAATCAGGATGCACCCCCCAGACATCAAGGATGTCTCGTTCATCACAGGGGATGGATGCTATTGTTACAAGATGATGCCCTTCAGGCTGAAGAATGCAGGGGCAACCTACCAGAAAATGATGGATAGTGTCTTCAAGGAGCAGAAGGGGAGGAATTTGGAGGTGTGCGTAGATGGCCTCTTGATCAAAAGTCGGGATGTGGACTCCCACCTCCGGGACCTAGAGGAGACCTTTGCCACCCTGTGCAAGTACAAAATGCGGTTGAATCCCCTAAAATGTGTCTTCGGCGCTAGCAGGGGAAAGTTCTTGGGGCACCTCCTCACCCCCGCGGGGGTCGAGCCGAATCATGATAAGGTCAAGGCTATCTTGGAGCTGGGGTCGCCACTGAATGCTAAGGAGGTCCAACGGCTGACGGGGAAGCTAGCAGGGCTGAGTAGGTTCCTCTCCCGGGCAGAAGAGAAGTGCTCCCCCTTCTTCAAAACGCTGAGGGGTGGTCAGAAGTTCGAATGGACCAATGAGTGCGAGGAGGCGTTCCAGGCCCTCAAGATGCAGTTGACTCAGGCTCCGCTACTCCAAGGGCCGAAGGAGGGGGAAGACCTATTTTTGTACCTCGAGGTCGGGGCAGAGGCCTTGAGCTCCGTCCTAGTTCGTGAAGAGGGGAAGAAGCAGCTCCCTATTTATTACATGAGCCGGGTCCTGAGGAAGGCCGAGCTCCGGTACCCGATTCTGGAGAGGCTAGCCTTCGCCCTGATCATCTCAGCCCGGAGGCTGCGACCTTACTTCCAGGCACACTCAATCCGAGTGGTGACCGACCATCCTCTCCACAACATCTTTGAGGGGGTGGAGCATTCAGGTAGGCTGGCCAAGTGGTCGGTGGAGCTGAGTGAGTTTGACGTTTCCTTCGTTCCGCGGCTCTCGATCAAAGCTCAAGCGATGGCCGACTTCTTGGTTGAATATGTGATCGAGGTAGCAGAGGAAGAACTCACCCGTCCGACTCCTTGGAAGGTGAAGGTAGACGGCGCCTCGGGGAGGCATTCCCTAGGAGTGGGGGTGATCCTGGAAAGCCCTTAGGGGACTCGAATTGAGCAGACGGTGGTGTTGCACTTTCCCATTACAAATAATCAGGCCGAGTACGAGGCCGTGATAGCAGGGCTACGCCTAGACAGGGATCTGGGGGTGTTGGACGTGGAGGTCCTTACTGATTCCATGGTGGTAGCTTCCCAGATCAACGGGGAGTTTGAGGCAAGGGAGCCCACCCTGCAATTATACTTATCCAAAGAGAAGGGGGTCATAGGCACTTTCCAAACCTTCTCCATCCGACACGTGCCCAGGGAAGAGAACGAACAAGTCGACCAACTAGCAAAGCATGGTCCCCAGGTGGGGGCACCATCACTGACCTGTTCCGCCCCTCCATCGAAGAGGGGGAGCTCATGGAAATTGATCAACAAACTTCGTTGATGGACCCAGTTGTGACCTTCCTCTCCATGGGAGAGTATCCGGAGGGGGAAAATAAGAAGAAGCTAAGGCACAAGTCAGCGTATTACCTCCTCCAGGACGGGCAGCTGTACAGGAAGACACTCTCGGGGATATTGGCCTGTTGCGTGGCCGAGGAGGAGGTACAAAGAATCTTGGAGGAAGTCCACTCTAGAGAGTGTGGGAGTCACTCCGGGAGTCGGACCCTGGAGGGAAGAATAGTCAGGCAAGGGTATTTCTGGCCCACCCTAGGCCAAGACGCCACGGAGTTTGCAAGAAGATGCCATAAGTGCCAGATGTTTGCCCCTCTCCAGCTACAGCCGGCCCAGCGACTCAAAAGTATCACGGCCCCCTGGCCCTTCGCCATTTGGGGAATGGATTTGGTTGGGCCGTTCCCCCAGGCCAGTGGGCAGAGGAGGTTCCTCCTAGTGATGATCGATTACTTCTCCAAGTGGTTGAAAGTGAAGGCACTGGCCAAGGTGACCTCCCAGGTAATCAGGAACTTTGTTTGGGGGGAGATCATCTGTCGCCATGGGTTTCCCCAAGCCATTGTCACGGACAACGGGCCCCAATTCGCCAGCGCCGAGTTCACTAGCTTCTGCGAGCAGCTTGGAATCGACCTCAGGTTCGCCTCGGTCCATCACCCCAGGAGCAACGGGCAGGTGGAGGCCGCAAACAAGATCATCGTCAACCTCCTCAAGAAGAAAGCGGAGAATTTGAAGGGGAGCTGGGTGGAGCAGCTTCCCGCGGTTCTCTGGGCTCTAAGAACCACCCCTAATACAGCTACTGGAGAGACCCCCTTCAAGCTCTCTCATGGGTGCGAGGCAGTGCTCCCCGTGGAATTTGAAGTCCAAACACCTCGAGTCGTTGCGGCCAAGGAAGGCAGAGAGGAATGGTGGGAAGAGAACGAGGAGGAGTTGAGGCTCTCCCTTGACATGGTGGAAGAGCTGAGGGACCTTTCCGCTATCCGACAGGAGGAGGTGAAAAGAAGAATGGTCAAGTACTTTGGCAAGCATGTCAGGGTCAAACAGTTCGTGGAAGGGGATTTGGTGCTGAAGAAGGTAGATGCAGCAGGGAGGTCAGCACCCGTAGGGAAGCTCAACCCCAGCTGGGAGGGACCATTCATTGTGAGAGAGGCTTTAAAATCGGGAGGTTATCGACTCCAAAATATAGAGGGCGGGACCCTGAGTCTCACCTGGAGTGGTGATGACTTAAAATGTTTTTTCCCCTGAAACATGTAAGTGATATCTTGATGATAATAAAATTCTTTAACACTTCAAGTACTGTCACAGCTAGCTTGCATGGAGAAATGGAATGTGTTTGGACCCCGAGCAGATCCCGCTGCCAGGCTCTCACCTAGCTGGCAGGGCAGGAAGTCACTCGGTGTCATCCTTGGCCTCGAGAAGATCCCGATGTCAGGCTCTCACCTAACTGGCAGGGTAGGAAGTCACTCGATGGTATTGATAGTGGACCCCGAGCAGATCAAGCTGACAGGCTCTCACCTAGCTGACAGGGCAGGAAGTCACTCGGTGTCATCCTTGGCCTCGAGCAGATCCCGCTGTCAGGCTCTCACCTAGCTGGCATGGCAGGAAGTCACTCGATGGTATTAATAGTGGACCCCGAGCAGATCCCGCTGCCAGGCTCACACCTAGCTGGCAGGGCAGGAAGTCACTCGGTATCATCCTTGGCCTCGAGCAGATCCCGCTATCAGGCTCTCACCTAGCTGGCAGGGCAGGAAGTCACTCGATGGTATTGATAGTGGACCCCGAGTAGATCCCGCTGACAAGCTCTCACCTAGCTGGCAGGGCAGGAAGTCACGAGGTGTCATCCTTGGCCTGGAGCAGATCCCGCTTTCAGGCTCTCACCTAGCTGGCAGGGCAGGAAGTCACTCGATGGTATTGATAGTGGACCCCAAGCAGATCCCGCTGCCAGGCTCTCACCTAGCTGGCAGGGCAGGAAGTCACTCGGTGTCATACTTGGCCTCGAGCAGATACCGCTCTCAGGCTCTCACCTAGCTGGCAGGGCAGGAAGTCACTCGATGGTATCGATAGTGGACCCCGAGCGGATCCTGCTGCCAGGCTCTCACCAAGTTGGTAGGGATGGAAGACACTCGTCGGGGAAAAACGTCGACTCCTCGTCAACCAACGAGGAGGCCTTGACGTGCAAAGCCAGGTCAGAGGTCGGGGAACCGGGTGTCCAGAGAGCGAGGAGTTGGAACTGCGAAGCTAACCAAAAAAGAGGAAGAAAAGGACCCGAGTCGCATGTGAGCGGATTGGCTTGCCAGAATTCCGGTGGCTCAGACGAGCGACGAAATCGGCTCGCCTCTCTTGATGAGCAAGCAGTCTCCTTAGCGAGTCCGGACGGCAGGGACAGGTCGCCGCCAGCGAGGTAACCGACCGGGCCCCTGATGATTCCTGAGCCGGATCTATAGGCGTACGACCTCATCGACATAACACGAAGCGAACGACTGCGAGTGCGGAAAGGGGAGGTTCACATCAAACAATAACGACAAACATCCATATAACACGATTGCAGAAACATTTGTAAGGGCAAGAGTAGACAAAAATCACAATGTCGTGACATTTTTCACGAATACGTCTCAAACAAACAAAAAATGCATAAGATATACATATAACAAGTGAATTGCAAGGGCGCGAGGGCGATGCGAGATCCTGGGCAGGAAGTCTTAGATGGGCTGGTAGGACTTATCCCCGGGGTCCGGCACGGGAAGGAACAGCGTCGGCACCACCTCGACCGCCGAGAGTTCCGCGGCCTCGCTCTTGAGGAGGTCGGCACGTCGCAGAATCTGCATTGTGTACTTCGCGGCACTGGCGGCATTCTTTTGCATCAACACCTCCAACTCGTAGTCAGAATGATGTTCGAGCGGGCAGCCTCTATTGGCTGGCGGAGGGGCAGCGGCGGCAGCTTCCAGCTCGAGCACCCGCACCTCCAGTGCCGACTTGTCCTGACCGAGGGCGGCGATCTCGGCACCCATCCGGCTGGCCGTCGCCGCATCTTGAGAAAAGAAAAAAGGTCTTAAGGTGAATTCATGAAAGGAAGCGGTAATTGGAAGTAAGCACGTACCACCCCTCCCAAGTACTGCGTGAGGGTCTCCTCGGCCGCGTCGGCCCGCTTCCTCTGGAGATCCACGTCCTCCTGAGAAAGTTTTCTGGCCTCCTCCTTTTCGTCCGCCATCTTCTTGAGAGAAGTGGCGTTCCGCTCCAGCTGGGTGCAGCGCCGCTCAACCATATGGGCCAACTCCAGGCCGCGTAGTTGGGCCCGCGCGCTTTCATGCACCAGTACTTGAGTTCCCTCCTTGTTGTAGATAGCGGCGTCCTCTCGCGAGTAAAGGCCGAACGAGAAGTTATAGGCCTCCCCGTCGATGGTGTCCTGCTCCAACCAACTCGGCAACAGAGTCGAGACCACCGCGCGATTTGATTCCTTGTCCCATAACAGAAGCGGGACGTCGAGCTCGTCCAGGTATTTCTCGCCATAGCCGAAATTGCGGTGCCCTCTCGGCACCGGCTTCGCAGCAGTATGCGCCCCGTCTGGCGGCCCAGAAGTGCCCGCCGCCCCGCCGGGAGTGTCGCTGGTCGAAGAGACCAAGGGGGGGACCCTCGGTCGATTGCTCCGTCGGGGCCTTGCCTTTTCTCTGGCACACGGCGAGTTGCTGCCCCGCAGTCTTCGCCATCTTGGGCGGGGGAGCAGGCTGTTCGCGGCCCGGCCGCTTCTTAGCAGGGACTGACGGGACGTCGCGCTGGGGGGCGTCAGCGGCCTAAGCTCGGGTGAGGACCCCGGAGCAGACCCTAGCACTCTCGTAGGGGGGTGAAGGGGAACGTCTCGCTCGCCTTCCAAGAAGAGCGGGGGTGAAACTAAAGAAGAAAATAGCGAGACAGAGCAATGGCGAGTGGCTAACCTCCCCCAGGCGGGACGGCAGCTAGGCCATCGAGGTTGCGGTGCAAATACGCGACCTCGAAGTTCTTCCCGGCAAAGAACCCCCACAGGTCGGCCTCATGGCCTCCCAGGCTGGGCGGGCGGTAACTCGCCTCGCTGAGTTGCACCGGCGAGAAGGGGATGTTGCCAAAATCCCCCTTGACGAACAAGAACTTCTTGAGCTAGTTGTGACTCTTATTAACGGTCTCCCACACCTTGAGATGGGCGCTGGAGAAATAGGCGGTCCCGTCCCGATTCGCGTGGAAGGAGAATAATTTACGGAAAACCGCGAGACTGAACTCGACCCGCTCCTCCCGCAGAAAGCAGGCGAACCCTACCATAACAGCCACGGAGTTTGGGTTCATCTGGACTATGACGACCCCGAAGTACTTCAGCACTTGACGCACTTCCGGCCACAGGGGAAGCCGAAGACCCACCTCAAAGTGAGCCAGAGGAATGGCGAGCTCGTCCCTGGACAGTTCATTGATCTTCTCCCCTTCCCCAGGCCGTCTCGCCGAAAATACAGGCTGGACGTGATCGCCAAGGGCGTCTAAGTACTCGCGCTATGAGATAACGTCGTGGGGGAAGTCATGCTCCGAGAAGGTCCAGGCGCATTTACTTCGCCCGTCCGCATCGCCGCCGCCGCCGCCACCCATTTCACAAAACGACCGCCGATCGAGCGAGATAGACCCAGAAGGCGAACGCGAGCCGTGCTTCACAAAGAGCAGGAGAGGGGAAAGTGCTTTGAAGCGGTGGGAGGACAAGAACCGGCAAGGCCTATTTATAGGAAGAAAGAAAGAGCGGGAAAATTTTCTGCCGATAGGAAAAGTGCGTGTAGCAAAAATCGGGCCTGACTGTTCGACTTCCCGACCCGCAATCGCACTGCCAAGACCATTCAGGAGCGGGTCTCGCCCGTCCGCATCCATGCGAGGAACAAGCGGGCGAGTCACAGCCCGTGCCCACCCAGGATTCTGAGCGAGTCGGGGAGACTCTTATCCGGCAAGCTCCTCGGCCCGCTCCCGCTAAAATCAGGATGGCAGGTCGAGCGAGTCCATCCTCTGACCCGCACTCACCCGAGGAGGGTGGGGAGCGGAGGACGTGGGTACACTCGAGCCCGCCCCGCGGAGAATAAAGCAGCAACATGGTAAGAACGATATGCATCAGAAATCAAAAACCAAACCCATAGGCGGGCGAGGAGAGTCACAAATAGTTACAGATACAGAATAAGTCTTTGAAATAATAGTACCCCCCCCCCCCCCCCCCCCCCCGCCGAGCGGGTCGACTCGAAGCACATACATGGCCCGATCCAGCGATATTCCACGAATGGGGAGAAGAAAGGGTGGATCAGTACTAGATCCACTTCCATCTGTCCCGTCGTTGCGTCCCGATTCGCAGCGGCACGTGAGGATAATGATAATCGCGCACCGCCACCAACTCCTGCTGGGTCAAGCCAACTTATTCCGAGACACTCTATAGACGCTCCTCGGCCTGCGTAATGTGCAAGCTGGGTGAAGTGACCTCGCCACCTGAAAGTCCACCTAGTGTCAGCTATGTGCACCTATGGGGGGGGAATAGGTGACGTGTGGTTCTTTTGCGGAATTTACGGATGTACCTGCACAATAAAAACAACAAGCACAGCACACAGAATACACAGCAAATTTATAGTGGTTCCCCGACTTGGGTACATCCACTTTCCCCCTTCGACCTATCTCCCCAACAAGGGACGACTCGGTCACTTCTCCAACGGGATTGAAATCCAATCCCTTCACTAACGGAAGGAGCCCTTCCACACGTGAGAGTCAACACTCCCACAAAACGGGTTGCACCCAACCCTTACAACACGGAACAAAAGTTCCTTTACAACAAAAGTAAATATGGAATGTATATGAGATACAAACTTCTTTCGGAGACTACGGTGTTCCTCTTCGTTCGACGACGTGTTCTCGAGGTCGATGAAGAGTCTACGACCTTGGTCTCACTTGGAGAGGATCTCCCCGGAACCGGCGGCGGCACACGAGCGGTGGCTAGCTTCGGGGTCGGCGGCTACGATGACGAGCGGCAGCTGCAGGACTTTGAGATCCAAACTTCGTAGCGAAGCAAGCTCGGTCTTCCAACGGTCACACGAGGATCGGTCGTCTCGATCGATTCGGATGGGAAGTTTTTCCGATCAACAAATCGAGAGACAAAGGATCTCTGGATAGACGCGTGAGACACAAGCCTTGCTAAGCTTCTGTCGCCGGAGATCGGGAAGAAGATAGATCAGCGGCGGCGACGAACTTGCGCGAGCGGCGACGGAGGCGGCGGAAGGATTTCGCGATCTTTGGGTTTCCGTACGCTCGGCGTCTTTTTCTATGTCTGTCTCGTTCAAAAAATACTCGTGTATAAATACTGTAGGATTCTCAAATATGACCGTTTGTGGGACCCACAAAAGAATTCCCCAAATCCTGGTTCAAACTAGTCCAAAAGCAAAATCCGGTTCAGCAGCGTTCTGAGAAAACGCCAAGTAAAAATCGGCGAGAATCGCAGACGATTCTCGAACGAATCGGCGAGAATCACCAAGTGATTCTCGACGATTCGTCGAGAATCGTTTGTGATTCTCGTCGAATCACTTGTCGATTCTCAACGAATTTTACTTTATACATGGGCTGCTTGACCACTGGTTCGGCGGGAATTACAAGTGATTCTCGCCGAATCTTACTTGGCACCATTTTGAGGTGGCCAGAAGGAGTCGGCGAGAATCACTAATGATTCTCGTCGATTCGGCGAGAATCACTAGTGATTCTCGCCGATTCGGCGAGAATCACTTGGTGATTCTCGTCGAATTTGCCTAGGATGATTTTACGTCTTCCACCCAGGAGCTGCTCCTTGATCCTCCATGCTCCTTGTCTTCTCTTGCATATGAACGGCCCTGTACTTGAAAGTAAGTGCACTCCAATAGAGAGAGTACACATAGGCCAACACACTGATCTGCTCAACGAGGGATTACGTCGTGCAGACCCGTGTATATTGACCTACTGCACCCTGACATTGGTGTGCACTTAGCGTGGAGAAACTGCAAGTACAACTTGAAAAAGTTTATCAAATACATAGTCTATTGACCTTAGCTTGTCCAGGGGCTTCTTCAAATCAGGTACATTGTGGATACAATACCCAACAATCTCCCCCTATTTGAAGAAGCCTAAACCCTACAAGCTAAGGTGAATAGAGCAAATGGAAAGGAAAGCAACTGAAAGCCATAAACTTAACATCATTAAGTGGAGTCATCCCTTACCAATACCGATTGCTTGGGAGCAAGCTGGAGCCACCTTAGCCTTGACCCCGAGAGGGTAATCTCCCCCTTTTCGGCTTCGGCAAATCGGGGTCAGCAACCTTTGGCCCTTAGCTCCCCCTCAGATCATGCACGGGTCGGAAGCTTCTGTAGTCTTCATTCTTCATAATTGAGCATCCCCAATTCAGTCTTGAAAAGATTGAACTTTGCCTCGTCTAAGGGCTTTGTGAATATATCAGCAATCTGCCTGTCCGTGGGGACATAACAGAGAGAGATGTCCTTGTTTTCCACGTGCTCCCGAATGAAGTGGTAGCGCACTTCAATATGCTTCGTTCTGCTGTGCGAGACAGGATTGTTGGCAATGGCAATAGCACTGGAGGAGTCGCAGTACATAGGAACTTCCTTGAACTGAAGGTTGTAGTCGGCCAACTGATTTCGGATCCAAAGGAGTTGTGCGCAACAGCTGCCTGCGGAGATGTACTCAGATTCTGCTATGGAGGTAGCCACACAGTTCTGCTTCTTGCTGTTCCATGAGATAAGCCTTCTTCCGAGGAATTGGCACGTCCCGGAAGTGCTTTTCCTGTCATCCCTACTCCCTGCAAAATCAGCATCTGAAAAGCCTATTAGCTCGACATCATTGTTTCTCGGGTACCACAAGCCAAGATTAGGAGTACCTTTAAGGTATCTTAGAATTCGCTTTGCAGCGACATGGTGAGATTCCTTAGTGTTCACCTGATATCTGGCACAGACACATGTGGAGAACATAATATCCGGTCTACTGGCAGTAAGGTAGAGCAGGGATCCAATGATGCTTCTGTATTTGGTTTCATCGAAAGGTTTACCTTTCTCATCCTTATCCAGAGACATGGTGGATCCCATTGGAGTCCTCATAGAGGTTGCACTCTCCATATCGAATTTCTTAAGGAGTTCATTTGTGAACTTCGTCTGAGAGATGAAGATTCCATCCTCAGATTGTTTCACTTGAAGTCCTAAGAAATACTTGAGCTCTCCCATACTGCTCATTTCAAACTTTCCTTGCATAAGTTTAGAAAACTTTTTGCAAAGATTGTTGTCCGTTGAGCCGAATATTATGTCGTCGACATAGATTTGCACCAGCAAAATCTTGCCTTTGACTTCCCTGAGAAACAATGTTTTATCTATTTTACCTCTAGAGAACTTGTTCTCAAGAAGAAACCTAGATAAAGTCTCATACCAAGCTCGTGGAGCTTGTTTCAACCCATATAATGCTTTATTAAGAAAGTAAACATGGTTGGGAAAAGTAGGATCGACAAAACCTGGGGGTTGAGCGACGTATACTTCCTCTTTCAGATCTCCGTTTAGGAATGCCGATTTCACATCCATTTGATAGACTGTGAATCCTTTGACTGCAGCATACGCCAGGAACAACCTGATTGCCTCGAGCCTTGCTACTGGTGCAAAGGTCTGATCGAAATCAATCCCTTCCTCCTGTCGGTAACCTTGAGCCACCAGCCTGGCTTTGTTCTTTACGATGACACCATGTTCATCCAGCTTGTTTCTGAAGATCCACTTTGTGCCGATCACATTCTGCTTGTATGGTCTGGGAACCAGCGTCCAAACTTTGCACCGTTCGAATTGATGTAGTTCCTCTTGCATGGCCAGAATCCATGCCGCATCCTTGTTCGCCTCGTCGAACTTCTTTGGCTCTACCTGTGACAGGAAGCTAAGATGCAATACTTTGTTAGTTGTATCTCTTCGAGTTCTGACGCCGACACGAGGATCTCCGATGATCTGTTCTCTAGGATGATCCCTCACGTGACGGAGCTCTAGAAGTCTGGCGTCCGGTGCTTCAACTACTTCTTGGGCTTCTCTTTCTTCCAAGTGATTTGATTCATCTTGGTCTTCGACATTTTCAGATGACGTGGAGGTGGACACTTTGATGTACTTAGGAGTGTCATCTTGAGCGGGCTCATCCAGACTCAGCTGTTTCAATCGTGCACCTGCATCTTCAAGAATACCACTGGAAGAGTTGCTGTGAAGCAAACTTCCTTCATCAAATACAACATTTATTGATTCTTCTACCACTAGGGTTTTCTTATTGAAGACCCTATATGCCCGACTATGGGAACTATATCCCATGAATATGCCTTCGAAGCATTTTTCACCGAATTTAGTACGCGGGTACTTCCCATTATTTAGTACATAGCATCTGCAACCAAAAATCCTTAAGTAGGACATGGTTGGTTTCCTGCCTTTCAGTAGCTCGTAGGGCGTCTTACGATGATGCTTGTTGATCAATGCTCGGTTTTGTGCATGACAAGCTGTATTGACAGCCTCTGCCCAGAAGTATTCCGGGAGAGAGGCGTCTTTCAACATTGTCGTGCAGGCTTCAATGAGAGTTCTATTTCTCCTCTCCACAACCCCATTTTGCTGAGGAGTGCGTGGGGAGGAAAACTCATGAAAGATACCGTGTTCTTCACAGAATTCTGTCATAGCACCAGATTCGAATTCTGTTCCATGGTCACTTCTGACTTTGACCACGGAGCAGTTAAATTCATTCTGAACCTGCTTGACAAAATTAGTGAAGATGTCAAAAGTATCTGACTTTCGTTTCAAAAAGAACACCCATGTAAACCGAGAGTGATCATCAACTATCACTAGCGTATATGATTTGCCTCCCAAGCTATGAACTTGCATTGGACCAAACAAGTCCATATGTAACAGGTAAAGACATCGGGAAGAGTCTTTGTCTGCAATGCTCTTAAAGGTAGCCCGTGTCTGTTTGCCCATCTGGCATGCATGACAGGGGCTATCCTTGATGCACTTGATACTGGGAGCATCTCTTACTAAATTCTTAGAAAATAGCATACTAATTGTCTTATAATTAATATGTGCCAATCTCTTGTGCCATTGTTCACAAAGAGATGCACTGCCTGTTGCCACAAGGCATACGGGGGTAGATGAATCTATACTAAGAAAATCTAAGCAGAAGATATTTCTGCTCCTAATGCCTGATAATACCGTCTCAGAAGAGGTACGTGAAATTATCAGACATTTATCCTTGCAGAACTTAACGTCATAACCTTTGTCACATAACTGACTTACGCTGATCAGGTTATGGTTTAACCCTTCAACATACGCCACGTCGGTGATAGAGATTATACCGTTGGAAATCATACCGTAACCTCTGGTGACTCCTCGATCTGACCCTCCGAAGATGACTTTGGGTCCATTCTCGACGGGAGTGTAATCACGCAGCAGGCTTCTTGTCCCAGTCATATGCCGGGAGCATCCACTGTCCAAATACCAGATTGGCTTTTGGTGGCCTTTGGACATTCCTGCAAAACAAAATTAATTCGCCTTAGGAACCCAATCGACTTTGGGTCCTAGATTCCGGGTTAGCACACTCCCCCTCGGTTGGTTAACCCTACGAGTGGTCGGCCTCGCATTATTAACATGGGGAGTCTCGTAATGTCTTGGATTAAACCAACAATCCACGGCAAAGTGACCGACTTTGCCACAGCACCAACAGTCGAACCTGTTGTATCTCTTCCTAGGCTCCTGCCTTACCCTTGGAACGGTGGGTGCAGCTGGGGCCTTGGATCTGGAGGTGGAGACCTCATGGTGACAACAGTCATATGACTTTGTCACCTTCTGTATAACAGGTTTGGCCTTAGGTGCCTGCTTTCTATTATGGCCGCTAGAGAACGGACCATAATTTCCTATGTGGATTTCCTCATAAGGTGCCTTGAAGGCACTCTCACCAAAGTTCCGGGGGAAGTTCCAACCGTCATACCGGCTCTTAGGCTTTGCAGCCGAGGGCCGGAAATGATGCCCAAATGTTGAGTCAAAGTCATGTTGGTTGCAAGGAAAGCCAGGCTTTCTGAACGCAACAGGACTGAGAGGAGCCTTACCCTTTTCATCAGCAGAGGCCTTCTTGGCGGCCTTATTCTTCCTCTGGTTCTTGTTTCTCCTAGATGAAGAACCAGATGCCCCAATATGCCCCAAGCCAGCTCCTTTGGCCTGAGCAGAGAAGGTGTCAACGACTGGAAGCACTGTTTTTGGCATAGAGAAGCTCTGTACGATCTTCCTTTCTGCCGCAAGTAGTTCTTCCAATTTGTTGACTTCCTCCTGCTTGAGATCAAGGAGCTTCAAAGACTCTGAGTGCTTTGAAGTTAGGTCAATGTGCTCCTGTCTGAGAGAGATCAAGCTAGTGACCTCTTCCCTTAGGGATACACACTCACCCTTAAGGAATTTTACTTCCTTCTTCTCAGCCTTCAGTCTCTTGCGGCACTCGTCGAAAGTGTTGAGCAGAAGCTCATACTTTTCGAGGAGCTCAGCTTCACGGGCCGAAGGGCCATCCTCAGGTTCATCATCCTGAGACTCAGGATCAGAGTCGGAGTCGGAGAGAGGGGTGTGAGCTTTTACCTTCCCAGTGAATGGGGGGCATTCTCCTTCTGAGTCCGATCGACCCACCAGCCCGAAGTAGGCTTCTTCATCATCACTGGAGTCTGAGGAATCAGACTCACTTAGTGTCTTTGGCCGTTTAGCGATGTAGCTTCGCTCCTTCTTCTTGTCTCTGGAGGACTTGTGCTCCTCTTCTTTTCCTTTTTCCCTCTTGCCTTGATAGCAGTCGGCCACGACGTGCCCTGGTTTATTACATCCAAAGCAAATAATGTCAGAAGAACGATGTTTATTGGGTTTAGATGCATACCTGTCAGAAGAGTAGTTTTTCTTCTGATGTCTGGAAGAGGAGCCGTCTCTCTTTCTTTGATTCCTCATCTTGAGGAACTTCTTGAACTCTCGAGTGATGAGGGAGAAATCCTCCTCCGACAGTTCTGAGCTGGAGGAGCATGGATCGGAGTCCTCCTCCTCATCCTTTTTCCTGGCACGGTACGACACCGTGCTCTTCCCTTTTCTGGAGTGACTTGCTTTTAGAGCCACAGTCTTTTCTTTTGCAGCAGCCTTTTCTGCTTCTTCCTCAGCTTTCCTGGTGTTCAGCTGAAGCTCATAGGACATCAGCTTCCCAAACAGAAATTGTGGATCAGTTTCTGCCAGTCTGCCAAATTCTCTGATGGCGCAGATCTTAGTGTCCCATTCCTTAGTAAGGGACCTAAGGAATTTGTCATTGAGTTCACCATTGGTGAACACTCTTCCGTACCCCTTGAGGGCGTTGACAATCTTTAGGAAGTTCTCGTAGGTGACCCCGATCTCTTCCTTCGGCCCTTGTCTGAAGGCTTCATACTTCTGGTTCAGGAGGGATCTCCGATCATCCCTCACTTCATCTGTGCCCTCCATAAGAATGATCAGACACTGCCAGATCTCTTGAGCTGTCCTGCAGTTGCTGAAGTTCTGCATCATCGAGTCATCAACTGCACTGACCAGGATGTTTCTTGCCTTCATGTCAAGGCCCACTAGGACCATCTCATCCTTGTCCATTTCAGAGAGTGTCTTCGGCACTTTCTTGGTGGGATCAATGGTGGAGGCCTTAGTGGGGACATAAGGTCCCTCCAGCACGATCATGAACAGTCGAGGGTCCACAGCTTCCATGTAGAACCTGATCCTTTCCTTCCAGATAGGAAAGTTGAGTCTGTTGCACACTGGGATCTTGCCGGAGTACTTGAGCCCGTCCATAGTAGATGTAAGTCTCCTTGTTGACACTAGAGGCAGGATTCTACTCAAGGTGTTAACCTTTTGATGAGCAACCTCCCTCTGATACCACTTGAAAGTCCACCTAGTGTCAGCTATGTGCACCTATGGGGGGGGGAATAGGTGACGTGTGGTTCTTTTGCGGAATTTACGGATGTACCTGCACAATAAAAACAACAAGCACAGCACACAGAATACACAGCAAATTTATAGTGGTTCCCCGACTTGGGTACATCCACTTTCCCCCTTCGACCTATCTCCCCAACAAGGGACGACTCGGTCACTTCTCCAACGGGATTGAAATCCAATCCCTTCACTAACGGAAGGAGCCCTTCCACACGTGAGAGTCAACACTCCCACAAAACGGGTTGCACCCAACCCTTACAACACGGAACAAAAGTTCCTTTACAACAAAAGTAAATATGGAATGTATATGAGATACAAACTTCTTTCGGAGACTACGGTGTTCCTCTTCGTTCGACGACGTGTTCTCGAGGTCGATGAAGAGTCTACGACCTTGGTCTCACTTGGAGAGGATCTCCCCGGAACCGGCGGCGGCACACGAGCGGCGGCTAGCTTCGGGGTCGGCGGCTACGATGACGAGCGGCAGCTGCAGGACTTTGAGATCCAAACTTCGTAGCGAAGCAAGCTCGGTCTTCCAACGGTCACACGAGGATCGGTCGTCTCGATCGATTCGGATGGGAAGTTTTTCCGATCAATAAATCGAGAGACAAAGGATCTCTGGATAGACGCGTGAGACACAAGCCTTGCTAAGCTTCTGTCGCCGGAGATCGGGAAGAAGATAGATCAGCGGCGGCGACGAACTTACGCGAGCGGCGACGGAGGCGGCGGAAGGATTTTGCGATCTTAGGGTTTCCGTACGCTCGACGTCTTTTTCTATGTCTGTCTCGTTCAAAAAATACCCGTGTATAAATACTGTAGGATTCTCAAATATGACCGTTTGTGGGACCCACAAAAGAATTCCCCAAATCCCGGTTCAAACTAGTCCAAAAGCAGAATCCGGTTCAGCAGCGTTCTGAGAAAATGCCAAGTAAAAATCGGCGAGAATCGCAGACGATTCTCGACGAATCGGCGAGAATCACCAAGTGATTCTCGACGATTCGTCGAGAATCGTTTGTGATTCTCGTCGAATCACTTGTCGATTCTCAACGAATTTTACTTTATACATGGGCTGCTTGACCACTGGTTCGGCGGGAATTACAAGTGATTCTCGCCGAATCTTACTTGGCACCATTTTGAGGTGGCCAGAAGGAGTCGGCGAGAATCACTAATGATTCTCGTCGATTCGGCGAGAATCACTAGTGATTCTCGCCGATTCGGCGAGAATCACTTGGTGATTCTCGTCGAATTTGCCTTGGACGATTTTACGTCTTCCACCCAGGAGCTGCTCCTTGATCCTCCATGCTCCTTGTCTTCTCTTGCATATGAACAGTCCTATACTTGAAAGTAAGTGCACTCCAATAGAGAGAGTACACATAGGCCAACACATTGATCTGCTCAACGAGGGATTACGTCGTGCAGACCCGTGTATATTGACCTACTGCACCCTGACATTGGTGTGCACTTAGCGTGGAGAAACTGCAAGTACAACTTGAAAAAGTTTATCAAATACATAGTCTATTGACCTTAGCTTGTCCAGGGGCTTCTTCAAATCAGGTACATTGTGGATACAATACCCAACACCACCTTCTGCTGCACGTGGAGCCCCCTCCAAAGCCGCGAGTCGAGCCTCAGTCTCGGCCTTGTCTCGGTCGACCCTCTTGACGAGCTCCTGAAGCAGTAGAGTATGTTTCTGGAACAGTCGTGTCACCTACCTCTTCATCCCCACCGTATCAGTCGGATCGCCCAGGTAATCCGAAACGCCCTCCATGTCAGGCGGAGGCGAGTACCCTTTGCTCATCTCAGTTTCGGAGGAGATCGCGTTGTAGCCTGCAAAAAGGAGATTTAGAAGGGACGGGCGAGAACAAGGCAAGCGCCGAGTACGAGCTTACCAGGGGTTGGCACGTCATCCATACCGATGGAAGGACGATAAGAGCCCGGACGATCCTGAAAGGGTTCTCCCTCGAAGGCCGCAAGAGATTTCCCTAGTCCGGGGGGAACCGGCGAACGAGGGGTATTCGGGGGTGGACGGTCCAGACCAGAGGGGCTAGCAACCCTCTCAGACGACAAGGGAGGGGAGCGATCCTCCCCCCCCCCCCCCCCCCCCCCCCGTCACCCTCGTCTTCATGAGGCAGTACCTACAGGACAAAGGGTCAGAAATATAGCAACAAGCCAGGAAGGGAGATCACGTACCTGAGAAGCGACCTCGATACCGGCCGCCGAGCTGGAACCCGGGAAGTTATTCGTCGGGGACCGCCTCACAATATTTCCCTTTACCGGTCTAAATAGAGGGCCGGGAGACCCACGCGCTAACCAGGGGGCGGCCTCGAGGGCCTCCTCCCGAGTCTTCTGGCCCGCGGCCGCCAGGCGGGCTCGCACCTCTTCGCTGACCGGCATCAAGAAGCTGTAGTCTGCTTGAAAAGACGAGATGGCCTAGGGAGACCCCCCTGGGCTCAGTGGTATATTTATAGCCGAATAGTGGGGCCCCATCAGAAGATTCCATGCCAACTCAGCACAGTACTCGCCGAACACGCGGGTTGGATGGTTCTTTCCGAGCTTTATCAAGCTCAAAAAGAGCGGGGATTGTGTACAACCCCGTGTTCGTCGAGCGGGACCCGCCAGGAAAATCGAGCGAACCAAGTTCCACGGCCCGCACCCAAGCAACAAGCGGGCATGCGGCAAGAGGCTGCTCCGCTCCCGCTCAGTTCAAGCGAGTGAGCCAGGCGAGACGACTCCTTCACCCCTCCCGCTCGCTCAGAGAATCGTCGACCAGAGTGGGAGGCACTATTCGTCGAACCGATGTCCGCGGATAGGTTCGATGACCCGCGACCTGCGAACCATTCTAATGGTCACAATGGCCATCAGCCTGTTCCCTATCCGCGACCTGGCCTCCTGACCGCCTCAGCAGAGGATTGGCGGGCCGTGATGGCCCAGCTCGCGCTTGCCCGAGAAGAGTAGGCGAGCTGTTAGAGCCAGGTCGCGCCCGCCCCTCACGGAGGGGGATAAGTGGCGAGCTGACCTCCCAATCCATGGAGGGAGCCAGTAGAAACCCCGAGGAGAAATTACATGGATTCCCTCCCCATGGGTGCGAATAGCTTCTCCCAACAGCGGAGCTACGCTATTGGCAGACCAAGTTGGATTGCACATAGTTGTTCAAAACAGCGGAGTTTGGATGTTGGCAGACCCAACCAAGGGCTTTCTGGTAATTTCAGGTCAGTTCTTTTGGTTATTGGCAGTTCAGATTCTAAAAACTATAAATAGAACCCAAGTGGGGCACCTCAGGACACGCTTTCATATTCTCTTGCTCCCCGATTTAGTAGTGCTTCCTGAGGTAGCCTTAGCTCGGCCTGTGGCTAAGGAGGGGAAGTATTCTCTAGTCTTCCGGGTGTGTGGTGGGTCCTCCCCGCCGAGCCCTTGGGTTGGTTTCTACTTGTTTTCTCTGTTGTTTTTCTTGCAGGAGTGAAGTAGGTGCGAGACCACCCCTTCCCCAAGGGTCGAACTCCACAGGAGACCGAATTTCTGTTTCAACAACGGGTCCATTGGGAGGTAGTTACAGCCCTTCTCTACCCCGGACGTAGTTGAGGACCGAGCTTGGACCCGGGTTGACAACCCGGTGATTCCCTCCGCAACACCTCGATGAGCCTTCGGATTCGGTCAATCTCTTGACTTGTTCTTCCTTTATTGTTTTTTATGTGTTGTTAGAACTTTTGTGTTGATGATGTGCTCTTAGTTGTAAACATTATTAGTTTCATGTCTATGTGAACTTGTATTGTTTATGCTTAAGTTGCTTGAGTTGCACCATCCTTCCATCCGCCATCCATTTGTTCTTACCGTTCTAGCAATTGCTAGAAGCGTGCGTAGCGAAGAGGTGCTTACGACCCTCAAATTCTGGTTCTTACGCTTGCCTACTCGCCCATCCGTCCAGCGATTCGGTGCACAGCGGCCCGTGTAGTCTTTCATCCTGCCTGGCGAAGCGATGCATAGCGGCATTGCATAGGAGTAGTTGATAGTATTTTATTTTACTTTTCCGCAACATACCAAAACCCCCCATAGTTAACTCTGTCCTAAGGACTTCAATCTCAAATTCTCCTCGATATTAACTCCCCCCTTACTGTGTTCCTTAAAGAGATCGATACTTGGGAAAGCTACCCATTTTATATTACTTGTACGACCGGTACACTTGTCGTTCAATGCATCAAGTTTTTGACGCCGTTGCTGGGGAACACAGTCGTGTGAGTTTTTGGAGAGGTAGATAGTAGATCAAAGCCCTTTTCCATTTGTATATTTCTTGTTTCTTCGTTTCGTTAGTTTTTAGAATTGTTGCTTATTTTTCTTTGTTCCTTTTCTAGTTTTAAATTTTCAGCAGCAGGCATTCCTTTTCTTTTATCTGCTGGTGTGTAGTTAATTTTTGCTTAAAATATTTCTATTGGTGAATTCTTTCTTGTTGCACCATGTATTCTTATATGAATATCCGTTGTAGATGGTGCGGGGATTATAGTCATTGTAGTGATGAGTGCCCCATTGAAGATAGTGAGCATATTTCTCGCGGTTCAGTGTATGGAGCACCGTCTTCTTATGGTACTTCAAACACTATACCCATGTATTTTGGTCACTTCTCTTCGACACCTTCACCTTTTTCTAATTCCTTTCCGGTCCCCCCTGGACCGAGGAGTAATGGAAAATGGTGTTTGTGTTATCATAGCACAGATCACGTGTTGAACGATTGTGCAGAATGGCACCACTAGTTGGAGGAGAATGATGAACCGGCTATCTGATTCGTTCCACCCACCTCTCAATCATTTTCCCCTTATGATTCTGATGATATATTCGTGGTACCACCTTGTCTATGGGGGACTACTGCATATATACCCATCAGACTTTCTGCTGATCGGTGTGATGCACTCTTCCCCTCTTGTTGATTCACCCCCAGAGGAACCCGCTCATATTTTCTCTAATGTTGTTATTCCTCCGCCTTTTTTGCAAGAATTATCTATCCCTATTTTTAGTGAGTCGGTTGATGATGTTAGGCCGGATTATGATTCTGAGCCTGAGGATATGCCCATATGTGACGGGGATATTATTTTCATTAATGGAAAGTATTACGTCTTGGAACATGTGGACGCACCGAGGTGTGTTGATGAGGAGATCCTTTCTGATGAGGAAGTTTTCACTTCCTTGTTGGATGAGGAGGTCGAAACCACCACCGAGGGCCTCGAGCTCTCGGATTCCCCTCGCTATGACTCATATGACACCGATGGTGATCTATGTTTGGATCCTACTGAGAGTGAGACCGGGACCACTCCCCCTATTTCTGATTATTTAAGTTTTTCTTCTCCTTTATTTCTTGATCCCCTTTCTGCATCTGAGCCTATGCGGGTTGAGTCTTCGCAGGTACTTCAGGAGGACTTGGAGCTTTTAGCTCGAGTCATGTATGATAGCATCCTCTTTCGTGAGGAGGTTGATTCCTCCTCTATTGAGGAAGCTCAATTTATTGCTCTCTCCTCCTGCCATCTCCCTGTAGTGGACGATACCTTGCTGGGCAAGGATTTTTTGTGTGATAAGATGAGCGAGGACCAGCGCTCCTTCTCTTCTTATTTCTTATTGCCTCTACCTGTGTTGGGCAGGTATTCTTATTTAGGTATAGGGGTAACTGTTTTATCACTGTATCGGTACTGTTACCGCAATGGATAATGGAACAGTTACCTGTGCACTTTTAATTTCATAGGGTCATTAGCTAGAACTCTTAGTTGAATAAGTCGTGTTGGGATGACAGTAACCCCAGTACTTATCTTTTATTTACTGCATTTTTATTTTTCATGTCTATTTTAGTGTTAGTATTTCTTTGTATTTTGTATATTTTTCTTTTGTTTTTGCGGAGCTCACCCCTGCAGGTATTCATGGCAACTCATTTTGGCGGGGTTGTGATTCTTTGTATGGCGGAGCTGCTTCTGTTTTTCAAGCGTCTTCTGGTATGCTCACCAGCTGAGCATTGGGTAACATCTTCCCTTGTCTCTATTTGATTTAAATTTCCATATCATTTTCTGTGTCGCTTAGTTTAAGTCTGGGAGAGAGCCATTATTAGTTACCTTTTGCACGCGCACATTTCTTGTGCATATTAGAAGCTTTTATAGATTTATTTTGATTAGTTCATTACATCACACACCACTGCACCCACATGAGCGCATGCTTAGTTGTTAGCGTGCTGCGAGTTAAACTCGTTTCTTTTGTATGATTTGGGAAAATTTTTGTGCTAGCATAGGATTGTGAGGCGGAGTAAAATGTTGACCTTGCTGTGCTCCTAGTCAAGTGCTCTCGTCTCGTGTAGAAATTGGAGTAGATTTAATTTTTTTTGTATGCTTATAGTTTTATATTTTTCTAATTGTGTAAATACTTTTTATTCTACTCAAAAGTTGGTGAATCCGGTGTGAATCTGACGGTAGCATAGGGATATGTGTAGACAGCCGTTAGTTTCGTATTGCTCGAGTCGGGAGGAAGGATAGTCTTTCTCGTTTCCTAAGAACTTGCCCCAAGCTATTCTTGAAACATGGGTATTGGTTAGTCATGCATGAGTGTGATGTAGGCCATCGTTTTGACCCGGTTGAGCTTTGTACCGTTCCTAACGTCATAACCTCGCTAGCCCCATTGTGCCTACCCTTCTTTTGATTCAGCTCCACCATTATTTCAACAAAGCCTCATAGTCGATCCTAGTCGCACACCCAAATCGAGCTTTAGTGTTTTACATTTTCATTTGGGGTGTTGATGTGGTGATATTCTTTGTGAAAATGTGGATGTGCTCCAAAGTTTTATTTGCTAAAATGGTTAAAAGAAAACTGATTTGAAAAAGATGATTTGAAAAACATGGATAAAAAAAAGAAAAGTAAAAAAATGTGTAATTGAAAATTTCATTTGAGAAGAGTTTGTATTTGAAATAGGCGGTGCACACACCCATATTTGAAAAATTAAGTCAGGGGTGTGGTGTACCCTCTTGTATTTTGGTTAGCGGATAGATTCATTTTATGCTAGCTCATTTGGGTTAGGTGCGTAGCCTTCCTGTTTATCTTTGTTTACCTCACCGTAACCCAAGCCCCATCTCTTCACCTAAAGTCCTACTGATTCGTGTGTGAACCAAACCAGTGTCGGGGAGAGAGTGTGATCGGGCAAGCATATGGTCATCGACATTTGTGGATTCCTTTGGAGGTTATCCTGAGCCCCGATCTTTGGCAATGCTCGCCTAGCGATTAGTCTACTTTCTTCCTACGCGTGACCGGAAGACTCATCATGATTCCATTTTTGAGTAATAATAAAATTTTGATACGCATTGTGAAAAGTATAAACTATTTTGTATATTTAGAAATTTCTTCTATTATATTTTTACGCGTACGATCATGTGACTTCGCATGATACTCTGTATCTCAATTTCTGTGTTAGCTATTTTATTTTCTTTATCTGCATAGATTTTGTTTTCTCGGGACGCGCAAACAGGTAAGTCTGGGGGTGTGATGAGTCCGATTTATATAGGCTTTTTAGGAGTCATCTGGGCTTATTTTCTTGCATGTGCACTACTTTTTCAATTGGAAAAGTTATATTTTTGTTTAGGGCTTCACTTCACCAATAGTGCATTGTTTTGGACCCGTGGGTGTGCAATTGAGCATTCTTTTGTCGGGGGTATGCACATGGTGCTCCTCGTTATCTTTTTGTTTCATTTTGTGTGCATTTTGGTGTCGGAAGCTTGTGCTCCAGCCTGGTTTTATTGTTGTGCAGGTGGTCGGGATTTCCCGAATTCCATTTTCTATTCTGTGTAAAACGCACGGTCGTGCACTTTTCTTCACGCACGGTTTCAGTGCAATCGTGCATTTCACACATCAATTCAGAATACATCTATTTCTACCCATGCGTTTTGTTCTCGCACGGCTTCGACCAAACCGTGCGAGAAGGAATCGCACGGCCTGCACCTTTTGCCTAGCTTTCCAGTGCTCTGTGGTTAATCGTGTGTTTCCTTCACGTACGGGCATCAGCGCCCGTGCTCGAGTAAAACGCACGGTTCCACTATTTTCTCCTGCATTCCTGCGCTCTGTGGTTACCCGTGCGAGTTCCATCACGCACGGGCGGAATCGCCCGTGCGCGATTAAAATGTACGGGTCAACGCATCTTCTTCTGCGGTCCATATCTGAAAGATAATAACGCACAGTTAGCGCACGGCCGTGCGCGGGACCATGCGTGACCATTTTTCTGATCTTTTTCTATTTAAGCGCAGATTTTTAGCCATTGGAAGGGAACTTGATTCCAGGCATTTCCACCGCATTTTTAGGGCAAAGCTCCGCCCTTCCACCTCCACCCTTCATCTTCCACCAAGGGGAGAAGCTTCAGCCATGCTCGCGAAGCATATACCTTATCGGTGCTTGCTCTCGGCCTTCTCCTTCATCTTCTAAGCTTTATTTCAAGCTTCAACGCCATAGCTAGCAAGTGAAGGGAAGCTTGCAACTTTCTACTGGATCGTAACACGAAGAAGATGGGTCCATTGGGAGGTAGTGACAGCCCTTCTCTACCCCGGACGTAGTTGAGGACCGAGCTTGGACGCGGGTTGACAACCCGGTGATTCCTTCTGCGACACCTCGATGAGCCTTCAGATTCGGTCGATCTCTTGACTTGTTCTTCCTTTATTGTTGTTTATGTGTTGTTAGAACTTTTGTGTTGATGATGTGTTCTTAGTTGTAAACATTATTAGCTTCATGTCTATGTGAACTTGTATTGTTTATGCTTAAGTTGCTTGAGTTGCGCCATCCTTCCATCTGCCATCCATCTGTTCTTGTCGTTCTAGCAATTGCTAGAAGCATGCGTAGTGAAGAGGTGCTTACGACCCTCAAATTCTGGTTCTTACGCTTGCCTACTCGCCCATCCGTCCAGCGATTTGGTGCACAGTGGCCCGTGTAGTCTTCCATCCCGCCTGGCGAAGCGATGCATAGCAGAATTGTATAGGAGTAGTTGATAGTGTTTTATTTTACTTTTCTGCAACATACCAAAACCCCCCATAGTTAACTCCGACCTAAGGACTTCAATCTCAAGTCCTCCTCGATATTAACTCCCCCCTTAATGTGTTCCTTGAAGAGATCGATACTTAGGAAAGCCACCCATTTTATATTACTTGTGCGACCAGTACACTTTCCGTTCAATGCATCAGTAGCACCAGAGTCGATCAACCATTTACCTTGAGTAGCGATGTGGGCACTACCTGAAGATGTGACTATAGAGGCAGACGGCTTCGTATAATAAGTGGAAGCATCCCTAAATGGTCGAAGATGAGGATGTTTCTTCCATCAGCGATCAACCGTGTGGCCGGTGCGGCCATAGTGAGAGTAGAGAAAGCAGGAAGCACCACGTTCGCTGGATGGGACGTGGCGGCCACCAGAGCCACTTCATTGAGTATGGTGGGCTGAGTTGTCCGGTTGAGGAGGGGAGGATAATAGCGGATGTTGTAGTAGAGAGGTAATAGCGGCAATGCGGGCAGTAGTGGCATCCAGGGTGGGAGACTCTGCCTCGCCAAGGATTTGTTGACGGATCATGTCATACGACTCAGGAAGTCGCAGAAGATAACACACAACCAGAAGTTCTTGGAAGTGTTTATGTTGCTCAGCAAGATGGAACACCCCGAAGTCAAGAGAATCATTTTGAGCAAAATCGGGTTCAGGCATGGGTGACACGGCCTGGGACACGGGCGTGTCCCAGGGCGTGTCAGTTGACACGGCCTGCGACACGGGCGTGTCACAGGGCGTGTCGAGGTTGTGTCGACGATTGGACTTGGTGTCGACGATTTTCGCTCGACATCGTCGAGAGGGGGCACACGGCCCAGGACACGGCCGTGTCGGATGCCGTGTCGAATGCTCGACGAGTGTTACGCGACGATCGTCGAGTATCGAGTTCCAGTGAGGGCACGGCCTGTGACACGGGCGTGTCACAGGGCGTGTCAGTGGCCGTCGAATTCAGCTCGACGTCTCGGGTTAGGGCGTGTTTGCGGGACACGGGCGTGTCCTGGTGCACACGGCCATGAACACGGGCGTGTGCCAAGCCGTGTGCCAGGCCGTGTTAAGTCTCGGGTTGATTTGGGATTATTTCTGTTGAGGTACACAGCCTCAGACACGGGCGTGTCTGAGGGCGTGTCGGGTACACGGCCGTGACACGGGCGTGTCACACGGGCGTGTACTGGTTGGATTGAGTCGGTTGTCTGCCGCTTAGGGGGACACGGCCTGTGACACGGGCGTGTCACAGGGCGTGTCAGGCCGTGTTCAGGGTTTTCTGGCCAGATCTGAGCCGTTTGTTTCCCTCTTCCTGGATCCAAGGGCTGGGCTTTGTCCAGGTGTTGGGGAGGCCGAGAATTTGAAGATAAATCCCTTATCTTCTCTTCTTCTTCTTCATCTTCATTCCAAGGGAGAAAGAAGAAAGGCCTAAGGGAGAGAGAAGGGAGGAGTCTTCCAGCTGCTGTAGGAGCTGCGGAGTGCGGAACGAAGATCCGAGAGCGGATTCGTGAAGGCAGAGCCGAGGCGGTGATTTCCATCCGGCTACTTCATGGCGCCGAAGCGAGCTTCAAGGGTAACGATCTCCTTCTTGGACATCGAAGTCCTTTCTCTATACATGTGCTTGGAATCCTCCACCAAGAGGTGGATCGCGGAAGTGATTCCTTTGTTGTGTCTGCATTTAGAGCCGGAAATATAAAGTACGGCGTAGGCATGCTGTGTGAAGCCCATCTGGACCGGTAGTCTGGATTGGTGATGTTCATGGGTAAACCGGAGAAGACTCCGTGACTTTGATGATGTGCAAAAATGGATTTTTGTTGTGATGAATGTATGGATGTACTGCTTGTGAGGAGGCTTTGGTGAAGCTCCTGGTTATGAGATGATCAATTGGTAGCACGCCTGGGGAGCTCGTGATAAACCCGGCCTGTTACACCACTAGGGTGGGTTGATCTAGTTAAGGAAGGGATCGATGGGCGGCAATGCTAGGGGAGCCGAGTTAAACCCGGGTTGCTGCACCACATGGTGTGGGTCGATCGGATTAGGAGGGGGACCGATGGGTAGACATTGCCTGGGGAGCTTAGATAAACCCGGCTTGCTACACCACGGAGTGTGGGTCGGTCTGCTCTGTTTGTGATGCTGTGAGGATGGACCTCTGAGTGGCTTGGGCGGGATGTCGCCAGCCTGCGAGCTGGTGGACTAGGGCCGGTCAACCAACAAGTTAAAGCCTCGAGAGACAGCGGTGTACGACGGTGGATTCCGGTACGCCAAGAAGGTGCCCTGAGTGCACGGAGCGTTGGTGGACTCCAGCGTTTGTGATGTGGTGTGTTTGTTAGATAGTGACATAAAGAGAATGATCCTATGATATGATTTGGTGATGTTTGCTGATGCTTGATGAAAAAGGAAGCACTGTATACAGGGAAGGAACCACTACCCCGGGTAGGGGGTAGGGTCGTTATAATGGGTCAGCAATGCTGACCGTTACTTTGTTTTCTGTGTTGGTTTGGATGATGAATTGCAGGTGCTGCGGTTTGGAAAGAATAAGTGGATTGGCTAGCCTGGTGTTCTTAGTCCTTGAAGGCTATGTGAAGAATCGTGGTTGGATTTCATGTGTGGCCGGCCTGCGTGCCGATGTACGAACTTATTGCTATGTAAAGAGAAACTTGTAAGGCCATAAGGCCAGGGTGTGTGAGTTGTATACATTCCTGGTGTTGTTTTTATATAAATCTGGTATTTATATGTGGGTGGACATTCTGGTTTGAGTTCATGCTAACAAGAAAAATGCTGTGCTAGAATGGACTGAGTTAAGGATACGCATAGATTTTGATTTCCACACGTGATTCCTTCGCTTGTCTGTGCTATATGGCGTGGGGCCCCGGCCGGACCCACTGTTATATGTCATGTGACAGGTGGGGGCGTTACAAGGTGGTATCAGAGCCAGGTTGAGATTGTTTGGGAGGAGAGAACATAAGGAACTCATGAATGTCCACTAGGAATGTATGTCATGCACATGATGTGCGTGAGGGTGTAGTCAATGTACTAGTACCGTTATGATTTGGAAGGATTTAATGGTGTTCTGTACATTGATAGGTGGCGAGGGATGGAGCTGGGCCGTCTGAGCCCCAGCGGTCGGATGAAAGTGCAGCACCTGTGGAAGCGCCGATGCCTCCCTCGGCAGAGGCTATACGGGTGGTAGCGGAGACAGTGCTTGCAGTGTTACAAGCACAACCAACTGGACAGGCAAGATCTGGTGGAAGGCAAGAGCATGCTGCCGAGGTGGTGGAAGCGCAAGCAAGTGACGATGCCTTGTCACGTTTTATGCACTTTCACCCACCTATGTTTGGTGGAGCGCTTTCACCAACGCAGGCAGAAGATTGGTTGGCAAGAGTAAAAAGGATCTTAACTGCAATCAGGACGGTCGAAGAACAGAAAGTGATGTTGGCCACTTTTCTGTTGGAAGGAGATGCGAGATTATGGTGGGATGAGATTGAAGTGCACCACTTGGCAGGTCGAGGTTTAACAGAGATTTCAATGGAGGAATTCTCCCAAATATTTTTAGCCAAGTATGTGCCAGTGCCGCAAAGGATTGCGATGGAAAATGAGTTTCTCCGTTTGGTGCAGGGTGAGCAAGATATCGATACCTACCTGCATGAGTTTACAAGATTGGGGAGATATGCGGGATCGACCTTTGCGGAGGAAGCGCGAAAGACAAATCGGTTTTATGGAGGATTGCGGGACGAATTGCGGTTAGCACTTCCGAGTTCCGTGAGCCAAGGCTTTCAGGCGTTGGTTGATACAGCTCGTGCGTTGGAGAAGGATATGAAGCGAGTACAGGAGAATAAGAAACTGGCAAGGGAAAAGTCTGAGTTGAAAGAATCGGAGTTTCGACGACAAGAGAAGAAAAGATTTAGACCAGTGGAATCAGCGCCGTTGAATGTTTCGTCGCCCCTGACGTATGGGCCAGGACGTGTGGATACACGTAGATGTTATAAATGTGGGCAGCAAGGACACATAGCAAAATTCTGTTGGAATGTCCCTCCAGGGAGTGAGAAAAAGACAGGTGCGTCATATGAAGAAAAAGGGAAAGCAGTGGCCGAATCATCTGCACCCCGGACGCAACCTCGCTTGCATGCGATGGAAGTGCAAGAGCCGCAAAGCTCAGTTGGTGAAATTCAGCCTCGAGCGGTTCATTTATCATTAACTCACGAATTTCAAAATCGGGAGGCTGAGAGGAAGTGAACTGATGTGAATCATATCGATGTTATGAAAGTTGTGTATGTACAGTATGTTTTGATATCAGATGTGATTCATCATAGCTGATGTGCTTCACTTGTGATTGAATCGCGAATTGGAACTTGATGAATCATCCATCTTCAATGATGTTGATACTTGTGATTGTGCCGAAATTAATCAATTCTGTCGTTTTGTTTGAGGTCTTATGTGGTTGAATGTGCACAAGTGGAAGTTAGGGATGTTTGTTGTGCTGTCTGTTTGTTCGTGTGTGTGGAGGCTTGCGGTGTAAGCTTTGAGAATGTTGTGACTAATTGGCTGTTTGGAGTCAAATTTCGAGGACGAAATTATTTGAAGGGGGGGAGGATTGTAACACCCCGAAGTCAAGAGAATCATTTTGAGCAAAATCGGGTTCAGACATGGGTGACACGGCCTGGGACACGGGCGTGTCCCAGGGCGTGTCAGTTGACACGGCCTGCGACACGGGCGTGTCGCAGGGCGTGTCGAGGTTGTGTCGACGATTGGACTTGGTGTCGACGATTTTCGCTCGACATCGTCGAGAGGGGGCACACGGCCCAGGACACGGCCGTGTCGGATGCCGTGTCGAATGCTCGACGAGTGTTACGCGACGATCGTCGAGTATCGAGTTCCAGTGAGGACACGGCCTGTGACACGGGCGTGTCACAGGGCGTGTCAGTGGCCGTCGAATTCAGCTCGATGTCTCGGGTTAGGGCGTGTTTGCGGGACACGGGCGTGTCCTGGTGCACACGGCCATGAACACGGGCGTGTGCCAAGCCGTGTGCCAGGCCGTGTGAAGTCTCGGGTTGATTTGGGATTATTTCTGTTGAGGTACACGGCCTCAGACACGGGCGTGTCTGAGGGCGTGTCGGGTACACGGCCGTGACACGGGCGTGTCACACGGGCGTGTACTGGTTGGATTGAGTCGGTTGTCTGCCGCTTAGGGGGACACGGCCTGTGACACGGGCGTGTCACAGGGCGTGTCAGGCCGTGTTCAGGGTTTTCTGGCCAGATCTGAGCCGTTTGTTTCCCTCTTCCTGGATCCAAGGGCTGGGCTTTGTCCAGGTGTTGGGGAGGCCGAGAATTTGAAGATAAATCCCTTATCTTCTCTTCTTCTTCTTCTTCATCTTCATTCCAAGGGAGAAAGAAGAAAGGCCTAAGGGAGAGAGAAGGGAGGAGTCTTCCAGCTGCTGTAGGAGCTGCGGAGTGCAGAACAAAGATCCGAGAGCGGATTCGTGAAGGCAGAGCCGAGGCGGTGATTTTCATCCGGCTACTTCATGGCGCCGAAGCGAGCTTCAAGGGTAACGATCTCCTTCTTGGACATCGAAGTCCTTTCTCTATACATGTGCTTGGAATCCTCCACCAAGAGGTGGATCGCGGAAGTGATTCCTTTGTTGTGTCTGCATTTAGAGCCGGAAATATAAAGTACGGCGTAGGCATGCTGTGTGAAGCCCATCTGGACCGGTAGTCTGGATTGGTGATGTTCATGGGTAAACCGGAGAAGACTCCGTGACTTTGATGATGTGCAAAAATGGATTTTTGTTGTGATGAATGTATGGATGTACTGCTTGTGAGGAGGCTTTGGTGAAGCTCCTGGTTATGAGATGATCAATTGGTAGCACGTCTGGGGAGCTCGTGATAAACCCGGCCTGTTACACCACTAGGGTGGGTTGATCTAGTTAAGGAAGGGATCGATGGGCGGCAATGCTAGGGGAGCCGAGTTAAACCCGGGTTGCTGCACCACATGGTGTGGGTCGATCGGATTAGGAGGGGGACCGATGGGTAGACATTGCCTGGGGAGCTTAGATAAACCCGGCTTGCTACACCACGGAGTGTGGGTCGGTCTGCTCTGTTTGTGATGCTGTGAGGATGGACCTCTGAGTGGCTTGGGCGGGATGTCGCCAGCCAGCGAGCTGGTGGACTAGGGCCGGTCAACCAACAAGTTAAAGCCTCGAGAGACAGCGGTGTACGACGGTGGATTCCGGTACGCCAAGAAGGTGCCCTGAGTGCACGGAGCGTTGGTGGACTCCAGCGTTTGTGATGTGGTGTGTTTGTTAGATAGTGACATAAAGAGAATGATCCTATGATATGATTTGGTGATGTTTGCTGATGCTTGATGAAAAAGGAAGCATTGTATACAGGGAAGGAACCACTACCCCGGGTAGGGGGTAGGGTCGTTATAATGGGCCAGCAATGCTGACCGTTACTTTGTTTTCTGTGTTGGTTTGGATGATGAATTGCAGGTGCTGCGGTTTGGAAAGAATAAGTGGATTGGCTAGCCTGGTGTTCTTAGTCCTTGAAGGCTATGTGAAGAATCGTGGTTGGATTTCATGTGTGACCGGCCTGCGTGCCGATGTACGAACTTATTGCTATGTAAAGAGAAACTTGTAAGGCCATAAGGCCAGGGTGTGTGAGTTGTATACATTCCTGGTGTTGTTTTTATATAAATCTGGTATTTATATGTGGGTGGACATTCTGGTTTGAGTTCATGCTAACAAGAAAAATGCTGCGCTAGAATGGACTGAGTTAAGGATACGCATAGATTTTGATTTCCACACGTGATTCCTTCGCTTGTCTGTGCTATATGGCGTGGGGCCCCGGCCGGACCCACTGTTATATGTCATGTGACAGGTGGGGGCGTTACACAAGATCAGCAGAGAAGGGGCGATTTTGGAGAATTTCGGCTCCGATAGCCTGAACTTGTTGGTAAGCAGCAGGAGGAGACATGGAGGGGCGGGCAAAGAGGTCCGCATACAGAGTATAGATGTGGAACGTCTGAGGCCCCTTGGAGTAGAGAGCGGCGAGATGAAGCCAAGCAGCCTTGATGGTTTCATCATGATGGAAGACGGGTAGGCATTCATCAGAGAGGCTGTTAGCCAGCCATGTGCAGACAAGAGCATCGCTGGCATCCCAATCGTCAAAGAGAGGGGAATCATGCGGAGGAGGGTGAAGGAGACATTCCAATCCGGGTAGTTGGGACCGATGAGTTTGTAAACCGTGCCAAGGTTGCCTGAAGGAGTGGGAGGAGTGGGAGCAGGAGCGACAACGGGAGTGGTGGTGGTAGAGATATCAGAGATTGTCATAGAAGAGAGCAGCAAGAAGAACAAGTCGCGGTTAGAAGGAGAGGTCGCGGCGACAAAGAGCAGGTCACGGCTAGAAAAGGAGGGCACGACGACTAGACACAGGTCGTGGCAAGAAGAACAGGTCGCGACGACTTAAGAACTAGTCGCGGCGAGAAGAAAGAGAAATCAAAGAGGTCGCGCACATAAAGGGAAACGACAAGGAGTGAAAGAAACCGCGCGAACAGGGTGAAAGCCGGTGGAAGAAACAAGTCGCACAGACAGGTCGCGAGTAGAAGACACAAGTCGCAAAGACAGACCGCGAGAAGAAGAAATAAGCCACGCAGACAGAGAGGGCTCACAAAATCAGGAGGAAAAGATCGAGTCCTCTGATACCATGTGCGAACAGATAACAAATAGGACGAAAATTTGGAGTAACAAATTTTATTATCCAAAAAAGGTGTGTATTACAAAGGTATAGCCTCCCTTTTATAGAATGAAAGAGATGAAAAAGATTACAAATAAGCAATGTGGGACTAAATAATTACAAGTATATACGGCTTTACAAATAAACAAACCGAACAAGCCGCGCGGTTAGACAGGCCGGCTAACTGCTCGACTACTAACAGAAGGAGAGAACAAGCTGCCACAGAGAACAAGCCACCACAGGAGACTGCTAGACTGCCGGTATCCAAGTTGCTTGAGACAAACCGTCAGACTGCTGGGACACCAAACAGCAACAACCCAGTAGATAAGCCCCTGGGATAAACCGCCTGACCGCCCAGACTCCGAACAGCAACAGACCGCCCGGCATCCATACTGCAACACTCCTTCCAGTCCCCTTATGAACTCCTCGGAGACAAAATTGTGCGACGCTCCCGTATCCACCAAGGTGTGGGCAGGTTTGTAGCACACCATAACTATTCATGTTTATTTAAGTATGGTTAGGTAACTGGGCCTATGGTTTCTTTTTCTAGCATGCTACTATTGTTTGTTATTTCCAAAAGTTCCAAAAGTAAATAATAACATAAAATTACTAGCATACCTGCAATCACCCTGCCCGAGTCCCGGGGTGGAGCCAAGTACAGAGCATACACCTGCTCCCTCTCGTGCTTGCGATCTCTGCCCTGGAAACCACGTCCTCTTCTACGGCCTCGGCCTGCAAACTACTGAGCAGGCGGGGTAGCCTGTGGTGTCGGTAGAGGTTCCCCCTCTCATAGGATAGTTCCTCCGGATGTGCCCTACCTGATGACAGTTGTAGAACTCGGGTGGGGAAAGTGTCATACCCCCGAGCCTCTATATCTTTCGCATTTGAAGAGGTTGAGGGGCCAATACAACCGGCTCTCTCGGCTCCTGTCTCACCTCTTGTCGTGGTTGGTCCTCTGCCCTTCTCTCCTCAACAAAGCGGCCCCTCCGTTGATCATTCCTGCCTCCTCGGCCCTGATCAACAGTTGGCCTCTTTCGGCCTCGAGTCGTGTGCCAGTCAGCCTCCATCCTCTTTGCCATCTCCAGAATCTGAGGTATAGGCCCGTCGGATACAAACAGAAGAGCATGTCTCAGATCCTCTCGAAGTCCCTTATAGAACCTCTTGGTATACCCCGCTTCGTCCAGCTGATAGGAGTCCAAAAATCGGGCTACGTGGTTGAACTCCTGATGGTACTCCACCACTGTCATGTTACCCTGCCTCAGCTGCAGGAACCTATCTTCCAGCTCGTCTCTTGCTGACTGTGGGATGAAGTACTCCAATAGTACGGCCCTAAACTCCTCCCAAGTGACGTCAGCAACCTCCCGATCTACAAATATTGTATCCAGAAGTGTCTTCCACCATCTCTTGGCATGAGACTCCAAGTAGGAGACCACCAGAGGTACCCTCTCCTCCCACGGGCACCGTATCCCGGTCAGCATCTAGAACATGATATCAAGCCACTCTTCCATCCATACTTCCGACTCCATCCCCATGTAAGACGGGTGAGAGAGTCCTCAGAAGATGCTCAACTAATTGGCCGCCAGGTTCGGCTGTGGAGTCGGAGCCTGCTGGGCCCTAAAGGCCTCCAGAATTGTCGTCAGAGTCTGCCCCATCTCCGACTATAAAAATGGAGTTGGAGCCAGTGGAGGTGGTGCAACATTTGGAGTTTGCTGGGCTCCACCCTGCGGTATAAGATGTGTCGGGGGGCTACATAACAAAGGCAATTGTAAGAAATTTGACACAAACCTAATTAAAAGTGGACAATTATTTGTGATCCCCCATATGGGCACACCACAGCTTCCACTGCTTAGTTTGTACCCAAACTAAACTTGAGCGGGGGTGACCTGTAACACCCCCTATACGTCACATAGCATATAGCAGTAGGTCCGGCCGGGGTCCGACGTCATATACCACAGACAGACCGGAAGGTTACTCAATGGAAACCATCCAACTAATAGCCAACGTCCTACAAAGAGTAATTCTAACGGAAGCAATTTAAAAGTTGCAAAACAAAGAACCCAGCACGAGCATGAATGTCCACTACTCAAACCAACAGGAATGAAGCACAATACACAAGCACAATGGCCATAAGGCCTTATAATTGTTTACTCCAATTACAGTGTTTTCCAAACCTCGGCACGCAGGCTGGTCACACATGAATAAAGCAAGTAAACACTCCAATTAGGCCTTCGAGGTCCGGCTCAGCAACTTCGGCTTTTACCCGCTATTTACCGCGCGGCTCCGCACTACCTGCAAGCAACAATCCACCGCAACGGTGGCAAACAAAAGCAACGGTCAGCTATGCTGACCAAATTATAACGATCCCGCCCCCAAACTCGAGGCGGCGATGCTCCTTTCCCTGCACTTTGTTAGCATAACCAAGAAGTATAATGTAAACACTTCAACACAGGCGTGGGCACGCACGACCACACACCTCGTGCTCTCTGGGCACATTCCCGGTGAACCGGGCAACGTCACGTCAATTTAATTCATAGACATTTCAGTCTCACCACCGCCACATGGATGGCCAATCTTGCGAGCATTTTTGTCTTTCCGGCATTGGTCACGTCATTTTAAGCCATAAACCACCTAAGACCCTCCATCTATGCCAACGGCTATAACAGAATGACATAGAGCGGGTACGGTTCCGCCTAACTCGTTTCTCACATCGCAACGACAATTTAAGTCATATGCGTGGGTCAAACTTTCCCGAGTCCCAATCTGATCACACACTTCACATAACCCGATTATGTGCAAGTTGGCTCTCAGGCTACCATGTTGGCAGAATCACGCATCTGCCCAGTTTTTTGGGTGCACCTTGGAGTTAATCCCCAAGGCTCCCTGCTGCAATCTACCGCGTAGAAAACCCGAAAACAAACATCCGCACGGAGTCTTCTCCTGCCATTTATGCAATGCAACATCACCGATCCAAACCAACTTGTTCGGGTAGGCTTCACACATCATACCTATATCTGTTCTCGATTACGGACTCTACATGTACACAATGGGGACTATTAATCTCTACCCGAAGGAACGCCTCAAACTCACCGCAAACTCGCGAGAGCGGGCTTCCTATGCAAAGAAAAGAGGACTTCACATGTCCTAGGATGAGAATCGTTACCCTAGCATTTTTCCTTGGCGCCATGGAAATCTATGCGGATGAAAAGCACCGCAATCTCCTTGCCTCCGTAGATCCGAAGACGGCTCGCAATTTGGAGCTCCGAAGCTCCGCCGGTGACCGGATCTAGACTCCTTTCTTCTTCCTTGCTCTCCGTTCTCTCTAAACTTTAGAAAGAGAATAACCCAAGTTAAATGGGGTTTTCAAAGCCCTAAACCCGGGTATATCTGAGCAAGAACAACCCCCATCCATCGGATCCCAAAATAAGGAAACGGACGGCCACGATTCGCGCATGATTTCCAAAATCTGGGCCAAACACGGCCTGTGACACGCCCGTGTCCAGGGCCATGTTCCCCATTCGCCGTCGAAACCGATGCATCCCGAAAAGGATACAGGTTCTCGACACTCCCGTGTCCGGATTGACACGCCCGTGTCATCCAGTACACGGCCTTGCCATTGGCCGTGTTCCTCCATCGACACAGGCCCAACACCAACCCGTGAAGGACACGGGTATTGGACACGCTCGTGTCCCAAATGACATGCCCGTGTCATACCCGAACACGCCTGGGCTCTAGGACATGTTTCTCTGGGCATTATAGTACTTAGCCTGGTGGTCCTGAGTATTTAGCAACCTCTCTCGAATCGTTCGAACCAACGACGTAGCATCTTCCACCTCTTGGCGCTTGTACAACTTTGACTCACCCATTTTCAACCAAGACAACGGCGTGCGACATCTTATACCATAAAGGGCCTCGAAGGACGCCATTTGTATGCTCAACTGGTAGTTATTGTTGTACGCGAACTCCACCAAGTATAGATGATCTTCCCACTGTAACATCTCATTTCCGACTAGACCCCCAAGAGTGGTTTTGGTCATGTCAAAACCCTAGGAAGCCCAAGGGACCAAGTGAAGAAGGCCAAGGTGAAAATCACTTTGGTTTGCCTATAGCTCAGCCTTATATCAGCAAGGGGAGATCTGAACCGTCGGATCCTATAGGAAGAAATAAACAGCCACACAAATTCCCTACAAACAACTCTTTTGGGTCTGACACGCCTGTGTCGGCCCAGACACGCCTGTGTCGGCCCAGACACGCCCGTGTCGCCAGGCGTGTCATCAGCTCGACGATCGTCGAGCTCATTTCGTCGACCAGAGGGGATCACGCACACCCGACACGCCCATGTCGGATGATACACGCCGTGTCACCAGGCGTGTCCTCAGCTCGACGATCGTCGAGTTCATTTCGTAGAACAGGGGGTACACGCCCCCGACACGCCCGTGTTGCCAGGCGTGTCATCAGCCCGACGATCGTCGAGCTCATTTCGTCGAGTTCATTTCATAGAACAGGGGGAACACGCCCCCGACACACCCGTGTCGCCAGGCGTTTCGTCAGCCCGACTATCGTCGAGCTCAGCTCATATCGTCGAGTTCATTTCGTAGAACAGGGGAAAACACGCCCCGACACGCCCGTGTCGCCAGGCGTGTCGTCAGCCCGACGATCGTCGAGCTCATTTCATCGAGCTCAGCTCATATCGTCGATTTCATTTCGTAGAACAGGGAGGAACACGCCCCTGACATGCCCGTGTCGCCAGGCGTGTCGTCAGCCCGACGATCGTCGAGCTCATTTCATCGAGCTCAGCTCATATCATCGAGTTCATTTCAAAGAACAGGGGGGAACACGCCCCCGACACGCCCGTGTCGCCAGGCGTGTCGTCAGCCCGACGATCGTCGAGCTCATTTCGTCGAACAGAAGGGAACATGCCCACCCGACATGCCCGTGTCGGATGATACATGCCCGTGTCACAGCCGTGTCACCAGGCGTGATGCGGCGATTCTGGGCAGAATCGCCGTGAATAGGAGAGAGAAAGCTCCATTTTTCCTCCAATTTGGAGGAGAGAGGAAGTGTCCATTAAGGTGATACACCCTTCGGTACCCCTCCATTATGCTCCCATTCATCTTCCCTGATGAATTAAAGGGGATTCCAGCAGTTTCCAGAGACATTTAATGAAGGGGGGATGTATAGGGTCGGCCGTGGGAGGGGAGGTGAAGAGGTCAACCATGGCCAAGAGAATTAAATCCCCCACACCACCCAACCGACCCCTCCATCATCTTTAGAGACCTCTGAGGAGTAGAATTTCCCATTTTCCCAAACACTTAGAGCTCTCGGAGGAGGAAAAGCCATGGCACTGAAAGCTTTGAGGAGGAGCAATGGCGGCCGGCGACTGGTGCAAGGAAACGCTCCAAATGAGGTCCAATCCTTCTCCTCTCTATGCGTGCTATATCTAGACTTGTTTAGGTTGAGAAGTCAGGCTCAAACGAGCCGGATCAGAGAGAAAATTTCCTTGAAATTCCATGAAAAATAGTGGTGAGAGTTCGCCGGAAACCGCCGCCTCCGGCGGCATGGTCGCCGCCAAACGCTAGCCACCACCTCAATGGAAGTGGTGGTGGTGGTGGTGGCCAGCCAGGGAGGTGGTAGGGGTGGCCGGAACATCAGCTAGAAGAGGCTCCAGGTCGGGCCAATCTTGGCCCTTGGCTGGAGGTTGAGGATGAACGGATGCCATCCGTTTTGATCAATGCGATTCAAATGATATTAATGTTATTGATTTTTCTGAAGATTATTAGTAGTAGATATTTCTAATTATTAAAAATACTTAGATGCCTCTACTGTAAAAGTGTTCAACATAGACAATGTAGCCCTTGATGTCTAGTGTAATGTAAAATTGATTTCACTCAGTTTTGAATCCTGGTGTGACCACAGCACTCATTTTGGTGCAACCTATACATAGGCATGACCAGACATTAGAATTAGTGCCCACACCAAACCACTCATCCAAATGCTTTGAAATTTTTAACATAGGCTCCTCATAGCCTTCCCCTTAGATTGTCCAAAAATAAGAATTTTTGGAAAAAAATATTTCTATAGTGTTTGTGAAAATTAAATAAACCAATTATAAATTAATTAGGTGTCATAAACACCTCAAAATTCCCCCAACTTTGGGTGGGTGGTCTTAGAGGGCATGTTAGGGCTCTGGTAAAATTTTCATCTCATTTGGAGATGTTTTGATTATGTTTTATTCAACCCTAGGTTGACCCTTATGGGGTTAATTAGGTCAAAGCACCCCCTTTGGGTTTTGAGTGGCCAAACCACCTCAACTGAGGCTGATATTTTGGCCACTGACTTTATATGGCATGTAACACCCTCTAATGGAATTTGGTGTGGTTAAGAGCAGGGTAATCCTAGAACCCTAGGGAGGGCCCCATGATGGGGATTTTTAGGGTTTGAAGGTCATGGGGTCAAATGACCTTGGAATGTCTTGAAAATTGGTGGAGAAGACCATTGGGTTGGTGTAGTCCTCTGCTTAAAATGTTAGGGAATTTGGAAGTCTTAAACCCCCTCAAAACCCTAACCCTAGTTTAGGGCACCAAACTTAATTTGGAGTATTAGGCTATCAAATCACTTTAAAATCACTTGAAATTTGGGATGAGTGGTGTTTAAAGTTTGTAAAAGCTCTGGAGATTTTTGTTATGAATTTAGGATTATTATTTTGGATACTTCATTAACAATTTAGTAATTTGTAATATTTGCTTAGAAATTTATTATGAAGGAACTACTTGCTGGAAATTGATTAACTTTAGCCAGGGGACTCCTTATTATGTTTTAAAGCTGTGAATATTTATGGGATTTTTGGAAGAGTATTTCTAAGGGTTGCTTCATTAAGTAGTGTTTCCCATGAAAATTTAATATAATTTATTTTGGAGTCTAGTAAGCCTCTAAAATTATGATTTTTGTACAATGATCTTTTCTGAACCATATTAAGAGTTTATAATTTTTATATAATTTTTTGATGAATAATTTTGGTACTTCCTCCTTTACATACGATTAAGGGAATTATTTTGGATAAATTAATTGGAGGTCACATATTTTCTGAAAAATTATGAAAATTAGTATCTAGTAATATATCTCTGTTATTTAGTGATCAAAATTTTTGGGTGGTCATTACTTGAGTAGATCATATAGTTCATGTTCAAAATTGCCCATGGCCAAACATTTGGGAAAATTCAATAAATATCAAATTAATTAGAAAAATTATGATTCTCTGATTTTAGACTAAATTGGATATGATATACCTCTGGTAAATTTTATAGGAGATTTGGAAGACAAACCGGAGTACCTCCTTTATACATCTCATATAGTATAGGGTGGTCTGCATATAGTAATTGCGGAAACTGAACTAGAGTGGGTAATGAATTTGAAGAGTTGAATCCTTAGTAGGTTGCTGGTTTGGGTAAATAAATGAGAGATCTGATCAAGGGTAGAAATCAACAATATTAAGTGCCTTGCGAAAGGGAGCTTTGGGCGTAATCCCATCATAGTTCCTAGTGCCTTCGAGAGCCCTTCACAGGGAATACCTTGGGCAGTCCTGGGCTAACGTAAACCTTAGGAATAATTTGGGCAAGAGTAACCCTAATAATAGTTTCACCTTACACTCACACTTGTATACGTAGGGAGATGAATTGGTAGTGAAAGGATAGCGTAGGCCCTTGGCCTAAGGGCTTACTGGTAGAGTTAAATGGACTCGGTATTGATTTGGAAGTCCGGGGAGCTGGATGCTCGGGGACTTGGAAAAAAAGGAGACTTGATTAGTCCAGGGAGCCGTGGGCTCGGGAATATGGTGAACTAGTAGGATTGGTAGTCTAAAGAGCTGGAGGCTTGGTACTATAATTAGATACAACTATCATGGTTGCATGTGCATAATAGTGGTGGGTCCTCGGTATTGGATGATCGATCACACTGTCGTCGGTACGTTGACTCGGGGAGACTAGATGGTTTGCTAGGAATAGTACAGAAACGTACGAGAGGGGCTAGGCTGGGTAGTGTGATTACTAGTCTAGGAGTGGAGAGGCCCAACCCACTATCTCCGTTGGCCACGACGAGAGGCTCCTGAGAGTTTAGCTAACTCCAAAAAGGGGAACTAAAGGTCTGTGCGCATAGAGTCGTGTGTGTGAGTTGCACTTACATGTGCATACCATAGCATACTTGTATGTCATAGCATAATCATTGCATTTAACCCCTGACACCTATCGTATAAAATGGTATGGGACGTTTTATACGATAGGCCCCGCAAAACGACCCCTTGGTCTATAGGGGTAATCCCTATAAATCAACGGTTATATTTCTTGTTGCTCTTACTTACTCTTCTTACTGCTTTTACTTACTTGCTACTCCTTACTGTTTACTTTTGTTACATACTTGTTTACTCATGTTTAATTATTGTGATACCCCTGCCATACCTTATTATTTATTCCTTAGGATAGATGTCACCTACTTGATTACGCCCTGCTTTTGGTCCTCCTTTTCACTCCTTTCTGCCAGGTGCCTAGGATCCACGGGTAGAGGGGTGGGGGATTGTTGACTGAGTCTAGTTTGACTGACGGTTGTTTGACCACCATATTTTAGGTGCTCCGGATGGGAGACAGGGAACAGCCGCAGGAGACGCAACACCAGCAGGGTACGGTGCAGATAGAGATGGGCCAGTGTAGCTCGGGTGGACAGGCATCCGGATCCGTGAGTGGAGCCGAGTATTAGTAGTTTTACTTTTATGAGTGAATTGTAGTGAGGTTATTATGTACCGGGCTTAACCCTGTATTCACTTTCTGGCGTTGGTACTTAGACTTTCTTCTGGTGTGGACTATTTATTTGTCATGTGATTTCCTCCTTTATACTATTGTGGACTTGGATGCTTACACTTTCATTCATTATACATTCTATCGGTGGTGATCGATTTGGCCGACAGGATCGGCATTTTGTAGTGATGACCTTCCCGGGTGCGAAGGTGTCACCGCAAAGCGGCGGTTCTGGGCCTAAGACCCCGGAGGTTGTTGCAAGAAAAATGGGGTCTTACACCCACTGCTTCCCGAAGTTCAGAACGCACATGCGAATCATGTCTTCCATTGTCCTATTGACCCTCTCGGTCTGCCCATCCGTCTGCGGATGAAAGGCTGTACTGAAACTCAGCTTTGTTCCCAACATTTGTTGCACCAACCTCTAATCATTGGACGTGAACCGCCCATCCCTGTCACTCACGATGTTGCGGGGCACATCGTGAAGTCGTACTATGTTATCCACATATAACTTTGTCAATTTCTCCACGGGATCATCCTTCCTATGCGGAATGAAGTGCGACACTTTCGTTAGACGATCTACGACCACCCAAATGGCGTCGTTCCCCTTCCGCGACCTTGGCAACCCAGGCACAAAATCCATAGTATTGTCGTCGAACTTCCACTTCGGTATAAGCAAGGACTTCAAGAATCCTCCCGGCTTTTGGCACTCCGCCTTCACTAAGGCGCATGTTTGACACTTCGCCACGTACAGTGCCACATCCTTCTTTAGTCCTGGCCACCAGAACAATTTCTTCACATCACGGTACATCTTCGTGCTCCCCAGGTGAATCGTGTACTTGGTATGATGCGCCTCGTATAACAATTCCACTCGCAAAGTGCCCACATTTGGGACGCACAGACGATCGTCTTTCCAAAGCAATCCATCCATAACCTCATATTGGGAATTTGACTCATCCAAAGCCTCTATCATGAGTTGCTTCATGTTATTATCCATATCGAAAGCCTGTCGAACCCGGTCAGCCAGGTCACACTGAACTTCTGTCCATTTCAATAGCGCTTCAGCACTCGACAGCTTGTCTATGCAAGAAATCTCTAATGCGTCCAATTCCCGAACCAACCGCTCGTCATGAATCGATAGCCAATTGGCTTGAGCTGGGGCCCTGCGGCTCAACGCGTCCGCAACTGCATTGCCTTTACCAGGCACGTAATGGATCTTGAATGTGTAGTCCCCCAGGAACTCCATCCATCTACGCTGCCGCATGTTTGGATCCTTTTGATCCAACAAATATTTCAGGCTTTTGTGGTCGGTATAGATATCGACCTTCACCCCGTACAAGTAGTGCCTCCACAGCTTCAAGGCAAAAATCACCGTCGCTAACTCCAAGTCATGGACTGGATAATTCCTCTCATGCACCTTCAGCTGTCTCGAGCCATACACTATCACACTTCTGTGCTGCAGTAGCACACAACCCAAACCACTGCCCGAAGCATCGTTGTAGATCTCAAAACCTTCGGTCCCACTCGGCAAACTCATCACAGGTGTCATGGTCAACCGACACTTCAACTCCTCAAAAGCTCGTGCGCACTCCGGCGTCCAAACAAACTTATGCTCTTTCCTCGTCAAAGTCGTGAGGTGTAACGCTATCCGCGAGAAGTTCTCCACAAAATGCTTATAATAGTCGGCAAGCCCCAGAAAACTCGGAACTTCTGCTACCGTAGACAGCACAGGCCACTCTCGTATCGCAACAATCTTCGTCGGATCCACTGCAATTCCCTCTCCACTGACTATGTGACCAAGGAATGCCATTGAGGATAACCAAAACTCGCATTTGGAGAACTTGGCGTACAATTGATTCCTTCTCAGCGTCTCCAACACCAAATACAGATGGTTGAAGTGATCCTCCTCACATTTTGAGTACACCAATATATCATCGATGAAGACGATCACAAAATGATCCAAGTACTCCCTGAAAGTCCTATTCATCAAATCCATGAACACCGATGACACATTAGACAGCCCAAAAGGCATGACCGTAAACTCGTAATGCTCGTATCTCGCACTGAATGTTATCTTAGGGATATCACTCTCCCTTATTCTCGGCTGCTAGTAACCGGACTTAAGATCCAATTTTGAGTACATCGTCGACCCGACTAACTGATCAAAAAGATCATCAATCCTCTGGATCAGGTACTTGTTCTTCTCCAACTCCCGATAATCGATACAAAGTCTCAAGCTTCCGTCCTTCTTAACAAAATGGATCGGTGCGCTCCAAGGCGATGAACTTAGACGCACATACCACTGCTCCAACAACTCTTGCAGTTGAACCTTCAGCTCTGTCATTTCCTTAGGCCCTAGTCGATACGGAGAGCGTGACACAGGTTTCGCACTTGGCACTAGCTCAATCGTGAAGTCTATCTCCCGTTGAGGTGGGGCTCCAGAAAGATCGTCAGGGAACACATCAGGTTACTCGGATACCACTGAAATACTGTCCAACATAGGCTTAGGATTTGCAACCTCCACTATCGTAAAGACAGCTCTACACCAGCACGAACCGCCTTCACCACCTGAAGAGCAGACATCAAAGTCTTGCTCGATCCTTTCAAGCCCGTAAAAGTCATCTCACGACCTGTTCCCAAATTGACTTCCTTGCGACCGCAATCAATATAAGCTTGCTACTCTGAGAGCCAGTCCATGCCAAATATCACGCCGAACTCCACCAGTGGTAGTAACGATGCTTGCAAATCGAACTCTTGACTCCCAGTACGAATCTTTACGCCACAGATTCTATCCGCACGCATTGAACACCCATTCGGCAACAACACATCCAGTTTGTCCTTCGCCATCGAAGAAGGTACTCTGATGCGCGATATGAATCCTTCGGACAAAAAGGAGTGTGAAGCTCCCGTATCAAAGAGTGCTCTCGCCGGATTCTCACAAATCAAAACAAATCCTATACAAGCAGTGGTAAGGTAACACGCACATAACAAGTATTTAAAAATTAACTTGCTATAAATTTAAATCATACTTGTCACCACATCTGCTTGCTTAATGTCCTCCTGCTGGCTAAGATTGTAAACTCTCGGTTGAGCCGAAGCATAATGGGACGCAGTTGACTCCACCGCCTTGCCCTTCTCTTCATATGTTGCTCCCGGCTTCCTCTCGGACTTGGGACGTCCGCTCCAGCAGTCACGGGCAAAGTGCCCCAGCTTTCCACAAGTAAAACATGCACCCGGGGTTCGACCCGTAGTCGCCCTAGAAGCACCAGAAGAGGGGGCTGGACCCGAGGTCCTAGCCTTCTTGTAGAACCTACGATATCCAGACTTCGAAGTAGTCGACACTTTAAACTCCGTATTCTTATCACCAGTGCTTTTCTTTGCTTTCACATTCTTCAAGTCCTTCTCCAAAGACCGGGCCATGTTGACCAGGGTCAAGAAGCCCTGCGTCATCAGCCCCGAGAGCAATAGCCTCAAGTCATCTCTCAGCCATTCATAGAAACGATTCGTCTTGCACTCCTCATCCGCAAATGTGGAGCTAGCGTACTGACCCAATCGAGTAAACTCGTGGAGATACTTATCCGCGCTACTCTCTCCTTGCACCAACATCTGGAACTCATTCTCCAATGCTATCCTCTGCGCCGAAGGGAGGTACCTTGCCAAGAATAGTCTCGAGAACTCTTCCATCGAGACGTTTGTAAGTTGTCTTCCTCTCAAGAGATGCAGCGCCAAACCCTCCCCCCACAGCCTAGCATCTCCATCCAACAGGAACGTAGCTATAGTGGTCATTTGCCACTCCTCCGTTTCAGTAGCTATCAGGACTCTCTTCACTCGGGAGAGCCAGTCTTCCGCTTGAGATGAGGTTCTCATCCCTGAGAACACTGGGGGATTGAATCCCATAACATGTTTGAGCTGTCTTTCGGTTGCTCTCCTCGGCACCAAAGGCTCCACCACTACCTACTCCACTCTTCTCGGTTCATCCCTTTGAAACGGTACCTGCTCCATCGTAGGAGAGGTCTGCTGCATTTGCATTGCAGGTTGCGCATTGATCATGGCAAACACTGCTTTGGCAACCAATCGTATGGTTTTAGCCGAGAGAGGTGTTGCAGGAGCATCATTTGGTGCGCTACTAGCCTCAGAAACTGGGCGTTCTGACAGCACTGCACCACTTCTGGTCACCTATAGTTGTACAAACACCATTAAGTGACCATACAAAATTGCAAAAAACAATTATAGAAACACGCAGGTTCTTCAAACACGTGTATTTTCATTCCTAAGTGGAAATTCATGGGTTCTTTTGATGTTATAACGATGACGCACACACATGTGCTCACCACCCCTTAAAAAGAATTCGCCCACGAATTCATTTAAGCCTGACCTAAACCAGTAGTCTGATACCAAATTATAACACCCCTTATCTGTCACATAGCATATAGCAGTAGATCCGGCCGGGGCCCGACGTCATACACCACAAACAGACCGGAAGGTTACTCAATGGAAACCATCCAACTAATAACAAACATCCTACACAGAGTCATTCTAGCGGAAGCAATTTAAAAGTTGCAAAACAAAGAACCCAGCACGAGCATGAATGTCCACTACTCAAACCAACTGGAATGAAGTACAATACACAAGCACAATGGCCTTAAGGCCTTACAATTGTTTACTCCAATTACAGTGTTTTCCAAACCTCGGCACGCAGACCGGTCACACATGAATAAAGCAAGTAAACACTCCAATTAGGCCTTCGAGTGCCGCTCAGCAACTTGGGCTTTTGCCCACTATTTACCGCATGGCTCCGCAGCACCTGCAAGCAATAATCCCTTGCAACGGTGGCAAACAAAAGCAACGGTCAGCTATGCTGACCAAATTATAACGATCACGCCCCCAAACTCGGGGCGGCGATGCTCCTTTCCCTGCATTTTGTTAGCATAACCAAGCAGTATAATGTACACTCTTTATCACAGGCGTGGGCACGCACGGCCACACAGCCCGTACTCTCATGGCCCATTCTTGGTGAACCGGGCAACGTCACGTCAATTTAAGCCATAGATATTTTGTTCTCACCACCGCCACATGGACGGCCAATCTTGCGAGCATTTTTGTCTTTTCGGCATTGGTCACGTCATTTTAAGCCATAGACCGCCTAAGACCCTCCATCTATGCCAACGGCTCCAACCGAACGACGTAGAGCGGGTACGGTTCCGCCTAACTCGTTGCTCACATCGCAACGACAATTTAAGCCATATGCGCGGGTCAAACTTTCCCGAGTCCCAATCTGATCACACACTTCACATAACCCGGTTATGTGCAAGTTGGCTCCCAGGCCACCATGTTGGCAGAATCACGCATCTACCTAGTTTTCTGGGTGCACCTTGGAGTTAATCCCCAAGTCTCCCTGCTGCAATCTACCACGTAAAAAACCAGAAAAACAAACATCTGCACGGAGTCTTCTCCGGCCATTTATGCAATGCAACATCACCGATCCAGACCAACTTGTCTGGGTAGGCTTCGCACATCATGCCTTTGTCCGTTCTCGATTACGGACTCTACATGTACACAACGGGGACTATTTATGTTTACCCGAAGGAACGCCTCAAACTCACCGCAAACTCACGAGAGCAGGCATCCTATACAAAGAAAAGAGTACTTCACATGTCCTCGGATGAGAATCGTTACCCTAGCATTTTTCCTTAGTGCCATGGAAATATATGCGGATGAAAAACATTGTAATCTCCTTGCCTCCGTAGATCCGAAGTGGGCTCGCGATTTGGAGCTCCGAAGCTCCGCCGGTGACCGGATCTAGACTCCTTTCTTCTTCCTTGCTCTCCCCTCTCTCTAAACTTTAGAAAGAGAATAACCCAAGTTAAATGGGGTTTTCAAAGCCCTAAACCCGGGTATATCTCAGCAGGAACAACCCCCAGCCGTTGGATCCCAAAATAAGGAAACGGACGGCCACGATTCGGGCTTGATTTCCAAAATATGGGCCGAACACGGCCTGTGACACGCCCGGGTCCAGGGTCATTTTCCCCATTCGCCGTCGAAACCGATGCGTGCCAAAAAGGATACGGGTTCGTGACACGCCCGTGTCCAGATTGACATGCCCGTATCATCCAGTACACGGCCATGTCGTTGGCTGTGTTCCTCCATCGACACAGGCCAAACACCAACCCGTGAAGGACACGGGTATTGGACACGCCCGTGTCCCAAATGACACGCCCGTGTCCCAAATGACACGCCCGTGTCATACCCGAACACGCCTGGGCTCCAGGCCGTGTTTCTCACACAACTCAACTTGGCCAACCACCCGAGAAGGACACGGCCTGGGACACGCCCGTATCACAGGCCGTGTTCGCTGCTCGACGATCGTCGACTCCAAATTTGTTGACCACACGGCTAGATCATCGACCCGAGCACGACACGCCTCTGGGACACGCCCGTGTCCCAGGCCGTGTGCCCCCTGCCAAGTTCCAAACTTGGCCCAAAACGCCTCCCGTCGCTCTTTTGAGTTTCGGGGCGTTACATGACACAGGGTTAGTGGACTTCTACTTTTGCGATCGAGGTTTCGCTTTGATACCAGTTTGTAAGACCCTATATTTTTTTTTAAAACCAACTGGGGTCTTATGACCAAAACAGCTGTTTTGCAGTGACACCGACACACCCGGGAAGGTCGTCACAAAACACCAATCCTGCCGGTCATACGGATCGCAGAAGAGTAGAATAAATATAAGAGTAATGTAAAACTCAGATATTTGTCCATAGAAAATCACATATATATAAATAATTCTCCACGAAGGGAGAGTGCACAGTAATGATAAAGCAAAGTACTAAAGAGGGATCCTGCCCGATACATCAAAATCCTTAAAACAAATCACTGAATCAAGGAAGCAAATCTATAATATCTACTAATGGTCGGGACTCACTGTCACTGCTGGCTGGACTCCCTTGCTAGATTACCCTGTCTTCATGCGCACCGACCTCTGGGGCTGCGTTTCCTAGTTCGGCTCCATGATCCCCTAAAATGATTTGATCAACGGCCGTTAGTCTAAAAGACTAAGTCCTATCATCCCCCACCCCTCCCCTATGGCTCCTAGGCACCGAGCGGGGAGGTGGAAAGGGAAGGTAATGAAGGTGGAGAGTAACAAAGTAAGCAGGTGACGGCGAAACTAGTCAAACATGAGCATACAACCATAGCAAGTATAAGTAAGCAAATACTAGGTAAGCAGTATGAGTATACACATGAACATAGTGAGCAAGTAAAAGTACAAGAAGGTAAAGTAAGTAACCACGACCTATATAAATGCCTATACAAACTTATAGACCAAGAGGTCGTTTTGTAAGGCCTATTGTATAAAGAGTCTCATACCAATTTATACAATAGGTGTCAAGAATTATATGCAATGATGATGCTATGTACTGCAAGTATGCTATAGTATGAACATGAAAGTGCAACTCATACACCCGACTCTGTGCACACAGACCTTTAGTTCCCCTTTTCTGGAGCCTAACCTCCTAGGATACCTCTGTAGTGGCAAACGGAGGCGGTGGGTTGGGCCTCGCCCACCTCTAAACCGGTAACAGCACCACCAGTCAGACTTATCGTATGCCTCAATGCTGGTGCACTAAGCAGAGCTCCTGCGTACTCTTCCCGGGTGTCACACCGGACTTTATTTGGCCAAGTGCTAAACCACACTTGCCGAGTCAACGTTCTGGTGTCGGTGCGACGACCCTCCAATACCGAAGACCGACCACCTTATATCTTATGTGCATGAAACATTAATGTATTTCCCACCGAGCTAAATAAATCCGGACAATCCTGTCCGTCACAAATATCTAACGAGCCAAAGATCCCTGGACTAACCCGTCCGTCACGAAACCATCTGAGCCATCGGCTCGCCGGGCTAACTTGCCATCACCAAAACCACCGAGCTTACTGCTCGTGAGACCTAACCTGACTCCCACAACACCAGGAGTGTGAGTGTAAGTGTAACCCTAGAGTATTTCTAATTACTCTTCCATTCCATTTATTCCTACGACTTACGTTAACCTTGGACTGCCCAAGGCATTCCCTATGAAGGGCTCTCGAGGGCACTAGGAACTACGATGGGCTGAAGCCCAATGCTCCCTTTCGTAAGGCACTTACTATTATTAGTTATTACACAATTCTCGATCCCTTTTAAACATTATTATGGATCTAACTCTAGTGTATTTTGACTCTCTCTCTCTCACTCCACAGGAAAGACGATCTTTCGTCGATCCCGAGTGCGTCTTAACACTAGTCAACCTATCACTCTCCTATCATGACTCCTAATGAAGCTCTCTTTTTGTTTTTCACTTTACCAAGATCAGTAAACTGTTAACCACATCTCCCTATGTCCATTCCACATGTTATTACAATTTCCGCAGTTTTACTAAATGCAGACCAACCTAAGCTATATGATGTACATGATAGGAGGTACTCCAAATTTTCATCCAAATGCCCTGAGATATTTATTGTGGGTCTACCATGACACATTTATCCTAAATCCAGAAACTTGTAATTTTCCTAATTAATTTGCATTTATTAAATTTTCTCAAATGTTAGGTCATGGGATATTTGAACACAAAGTACTAAATTTCCTTAAGTTTTGACCACCCAAAATTTTTGAACACTATATGATAGAATATATCAGTGTATACCAAATTTCACAACTTTTTATAAAGGTAATAACCTCTAAATAATTAATTCAAAGTAATTCAAATAATTTGAGTTAAAGAAAGGAGTACCACAAATCATAGTCCAAAAATTATATAAAAATTACCAGAGCCTTATAATGATCATAAAATATTACTGACTAAGTTTCATGAAGTTCCAAGGTAAGTAGGCTATATATATAAATATTTTTAATAAATCCATTAAGGTGCACTTTGTGAAGAAAAATTCTTGTAAACTCATAAAAATAACATGTAATAAATTTTTTAAACTTTATTATGCCCTAAAAGATTCTCTAGCCAAGTAACAAAAATATTTAGCAAGATATAATATTTATTAACTATTCATCCAAGTATGGTGCACTAGTTCACTTAACACATGAAGTACTAAGAGGAAATGCCCAAAAGATCCCAATAATTCATTAATGCCTACAAATAGTATTTGATTAACTTTTCCAGAGTTTTATATCATCCTAAGACATTTAAATCATAGTTACTCCAAAAGTCATCAACAAGGGCAAGGTGGAGTTTATACCTATAAGTATGAGCTACTCTTTTCTAAACACCCTATAATAATTTTCAGATATTATCATCACTATAAAATTACTCCTATCAAAATATCATGAAAATCCAAGATCACATGATCCATTATTTATTCCATAAGGTGTATAGACCTAATTAATTTACTAGTGATTAAAGTGGGGTGCATGTGCCCAAATACTACCAAACCCCTTCCTAGGGCATTTCACCACCCTAGTATCACATGGACTAAGCACCAAGTCCATATAAGGACATATCACCCCATGTCCTTCACAAACCCCCAAAGTTCAACCTTAGAGTTTAAACTAGGGTTCTAGGGCAAATCCACCCTAATCCACCCCAAACTCCATGTGAGAGTGTTGAATGTCATAACAAATCAGTGGCCCAAGTTTTAACCTCTGTTGAGGTGATTTGGTCACTCAACACCACAAGGGACAATTTAACATAATTACCCCTTTTTAGGCTAGGCTAGGGTTTACCAAATTCCAAACCAAATCATCTCCAAATGGGATGAAATTTAAAATAGAGCCCTATATTGATCCAAAGAACCACTCACCAAAATTTGGGATGGTTTGGTGGTCATTAGACCCTTTAAATAATTCCTACATGGATTAATAAATTTCTACAAAAACTTTAGGAAAATGTTTTTCAAAAATTCTCATTTTTGGATATGTTATAAGTATAGGTAAGAGTAATCCCCATCCAAAATTTTAAGTCGTTTGGATGGCTGGATTTATGGGGTCACTCAAAACAATCTCTGATCTAGCCTAGGTATAGAAATCACCAAAATGAGTGTTGTGGTCTGACCTGAACTCCAAATTGGTTCAAACCAATTTTAAATTAAACTAGACTCTTAGGGTTACAATTTTCATATTGACCACTTTTTTGAATAGGCCCGTGATATTTTTAATAATTAATTTAAACAGCCCAAAAACAGTGTCAGAAAATGAAATAAAATGAATTAATGGCACGAATCTTAAAGCAAATCGAGTGGCCCTGTCATTATCTTCTTCCTCCAGCCAAGGGATGAGATCAACCCAACATGGAGTACATTCCAAGCCAATTTACCGGCCACCCAGCCACCTCCCTGGCCGGCCACAACCGCCACCACCTTCATTGAGGTGGGCTATGGCCAGGCGGCGGCACGGCTGCCAGAGGGGTGGTTTCCGGCGAACCCACAAGGTAGAAAAAACATGAAAATCCAGAAATTTCTCTCACCCGATTGGGCTCAATTGAGCCCGATTTCTCTCCTAAAAGGTCTAAGATGCTAGCCCATGAAGAGAGGAGTAGAGGAGGACCTGTTGGGAGAGTTAGAGGCGGGTCGATCGTCGGATTGCCATGGCCGGATCTTGAGCTTGCGGGTGTTCTACAACAACACTGTAAAAGGCCTTAGATCCTATAGGTAAAGTGTGGAAACTGCTACTTCTAACCTAGGGAAGCTTTTAAAATCATCAAATGCGGGAGGGGAAGGGTCTAGCATGCAATGGACATTAATGGCCACTAAAGGCTCATTTCGGCCAAGGTGGGTTCTCCTTCCTAGGAATGAATCCATCAGAAAACCTCCCATAATTGATAGAGGCAGTCAATCTCCATCAATTGGGAGAGGAAATGAGGAGTCAATGGCATTCAATCACCATGAATCGCCATTTTCTCCCTCTTTCTCTCTCCTCCATTAAAAGGGAAGAATGCTTTTCTCTCTCATAGTAATCAAGGATGAATTTGATGACTAATCCAGCCTAATGGCAGCCCATTAGCTCATATTATTCATGGAAATAAGGTTTTAGCCCAAGGGGGATTGGGCTTGAGCTTGAGTTAGCCCATTTGAGCTAGTTTGACCTATTTCAAGGATTGAGTTGACCTTGGTCAAATTGACCATTTAGGTTGAACCCAATGGGTCCTTGGTGACCAATTGGCCTCCCCTAAGATCTAGGAAGGCTTAGGTAGGGTTGGTTGGGCATCTTGGAGGTCACTTGACCCTTAGTTAGAGCACTTTGACCTTTTTAGGGATAGGGTTGACTTGGGTCAACTTAGCCTCTTTGGTTGACCCAATTGGTCCTTGGTGACCCAATTGGCCTCCCTTAGGGCTTTGGAAGGTCTAGGTGGTTCCCTTTGGCTAAGGGGAGGTCGATTGGGCATATGTGAGCTTAGTTTGACCTAATCATGGCTTGGGTTGACTTTGGTCAACTTGAACTATTTAGTTGACCCTAGTGGGTCTTTATGGCTCTACTTGACCCTCTAATAGGTTAATGATGTTGTGGTGGGGTCATGGAGTCATGGTGAAGCCCTATGGCCATCCCTAAGCTAGTAATTAGAATTCTACTATTTGCAGACCAAGGTGGTTCACACACAAGTTCCCAAGTTCACCCCAACCTTTTGGTACTTCACAGGATTTTGTCATGACCCAGTCATGACAAAACCATACTATGGATCTAGAAGTCTGAGGGATGTTACAGTATGCATATCATGAGTTGTCCTGTTTGGATGTTTATACTCATGCAGGATGTCAATCTATGCAAACAAAGTATTTTTTTCGCAGCGTATATTGATATTTTTACTCGTGAACTAGTTAATCCACTAAGCCGAGGAATAAGACCGTCAAAACGTAATTTAAATTGCAGTTTCTTCTTAATAACTTGAGAATTTCATATAAAGTGTTAAGTTCGAGTTCTTGCCTGAGCGCTTCTAGTTATCCCCTACACTGCGGAGATCACAACGAGTGTTTTATCTTACTCTGATATATCGTTTAAATACGGAGAAAATGCGGGTTGTGACAGACTTAGCGATAAGTCTGAGGTAGGTGGTCTGTGGAACACTAACTGGTAGGGTTTTGTGTCTGAGGTAGGTCTTGTATGAGACTGAGAGATCTTGAGGGATCTATGTTGTAAGCTCATTGAGCTGAGTTTGGAGAAGTTGCATTGCCTAACAATCTATTAGAAAGGTGGGAGGGATAGTGGATGAACACATAATCTGGGGATCCACGATCAAATTCTGGTGTGTTATTTGTGACTTGAAAGCTGAGTATAACTAAATCATAACTCACCTAAAATAGAAAAAGGATAAAAAGACTCAAAAACCTATTAACCCCTCTCTAGGTGGTTAGCTACTCTTAAAACTAAAGACTTTCAGAGGAGATGAGTCAGGTCCCCTACACTCCTGTAGTGTGGAGTTTGATGTATGTTATGGTCTACTTGAGGCCAGACATCACATATGTAGTGAGGGTATTTAGCAGAAACTTGGTGAACCCATGGAGGGTCCATTGGGATGTTGTGAATTGGATGCTCTGATAACTCAGAGGTACCTCATGTTAATGTTTGCAGTATAGAGGAGGGTCACCGAACCTTTTTGGGTACTCCGATTCAGATTTGGCAGGAGATGTTGACTCTTGGAGGTCCACATCGGGGTTTGTAGTCATATTTGCAGGGGGATCAGTGTCGGTGTTGTTATTGTTACAAAAGTGCATGGAAATATTGACGATAGAGGCAGAATACCTCGCTTTGGCGGGGCGTCAAAGGAGATCTTATGGGTAAATAAGTTCATGCTTGAACTTGGACTCATGAAAGAGGTGTTCACTGTTCTTAGTGACAGTCAAAGCGACGTTGTTTTGGCCAAGAATCCCGCCTACGACTCCAAGAAGCATATTGATGTCAGGTATCATTAGATACATAATGCTGTCGAGGATAAAGTGGAGAAGGTCTACATGGAAGAAAATCCTTCGGACATGATGACGAAGGTTGTGCCAAAGTAGAAGCATGTCTTCTGCCGACCGCAGATCAGTATGATGTCAATCTGAAGATGACAGGTATGAAACTTCTCTTTATGATCTAGAGGGGGAGTTTGTTGGGATCCAACCCTTAAAGAGTCGAAGGACTTTAAAAACTGATCAAGACTACAACTGTGCTACTACAGGTGCGCACTATCGGCTTGACGTCATGTTAACACGACGATAACATCTTGTTAACACGATGATGCGTCATATTAACATGACAATAACATTGTGATGAGTCCTGCCATCTCAATGGCATTGTGTGAAGGGCTATGCCATCGTGTGAAGGGATATGGCATCATGTGAAGTGCTATGGTGTCGTGTGATGGGCTTTTAAGTGCTGATGTTGTAGTGGACGAAGCCTATTCCATCACACACATTTTTTGACGTCTGATTATTTGGGGGTTGATCCAAGGGCCAAGATAGTCTTGCTCTTTGCCCATTCCTGAACAATATATCTAGAGATTAGAGTCGTCAAGAGAAGAAAACCGAGGTTCTCATTTTTGGGAAAGAAACTCTACTGTCATTGCTGCCAGAAGCTGATTCTTCAAGAGGAAGAATAGTTTTTCTCTGATCGGTACCTTATCTTCGTTGTAAGGGTGTTTTTTCTCTTTCTTATCTTCATTTGCTTTTTGGGCATGAGAAGAGGGGTTTGAGTTTGTGACCTTTTCTTGAAGAAAAAATTTTCTACCGTGAGTTGAGAAGAGGATTCAATCTGTGAATCCAGGGGATCTGGGTTGGGCAAACCTAGATCTTTTGTAATCCTGATTCATTTTTGATAGTGGATTGCTCGAGTGTCCCACCCTGTGTTTTTTCCCTCGTCAATTTTTAAGAGGGTTTTCCACGTAAATCTTGTGTCATTTGTGTTGTGGTTTTTTCTTGTGTTGTAGCATTTTATTTTTCCATATGTTTGACTGGTGCGCAAGCGAGTAGTGAGATATTCTATTTCCTAACACGCACTCTCGAAAGAGGTGCGTTCATAATTCAGGAATCTCCACAGTCAACGATCGATATATGAATTTATAAATCATCTTTAATATTTCATCTAAAGCGCATGTAACAACCCCATCCATTTACATAGTATATACTAGAAGGTACGGTCGGGGCCCCATAGCATATACCACAAAACAGGCGGTGAAGTTACGGCATGATACCAGAGTAGCGCAGCGCACCCTAACACATGGCATTCTAGCGGAAGCCTAAACACTAAACTTGAACTCCAGACCTGAATGCCCAATATATAGAAACTCCTCAGTTAGATATAACATAGGAATGTTTTACAAGCACAAACAGTTGGCTTTATGGCCTTACATGGCTTTCACAATAGTGGCCTCAACATTGGCGCGCAGGCCGGCCACGTATAAATAAAACACAACATTTAAAAGTTTAGCTTTCGAGGGCTAGCAGCAGTAGCAAAGGCAGCAGGGACTTCAGCCCTTATGCATCCCGCTCGGCTCTCCAACACCTGCACAGGGACAGCCCACCCAACGGTGGAAAACAGAGGCAACGGTCAGCATTCAGCTGACCAAATTATAACGACCCTACCCCTTTCTCGGGGAAGTGGTATTCTTCCCTGCAAGCATAGCATTTCACAAGCATATATATATCTCATATAATGTGCTTTCACACACGCATTCCATCACAACCGTCAGCCACTCGGCCCGACGATCTGTTCACTCAGGGCACATTCTTGATGTACCGGCGAACCAGGGTCCCACCACCATATCAGGGTCATAACCCAACGGTAAAACATTGAGCATTTCACTCCATGGCGTGTAGCCGGAGTTCTAGTCGTAATGCACCGGGATTGGCCCGTAGCCCCCCATTGTGTCATGTCGTGCAGGACTATGACTCTTGCTATGCGCTCCAACAGACTGCACTTTCAGGTCTCACGTCGGACGGACATAGCGCAGGTCGGATCATCCACCCCCCATTACTCAAATCGCTTTGCCATCACCGAGCACATCGTACTCGTGGCTATATCAAAGGCGCGGGTCGGTTTCACCGATCCTGTTCTGGCATTCAAGCCTGGGTGCTTTCCTGGGCGCACCAGTACTTACTCTTACACCCATTTCATCTCACACATCAGCGGGTCTTTCCTGGGCACACCAGTACTTCCTGCAACTCTCTTCACAGGTATGACCCCGCAATTATCACAAATGTCAAGGGTATTTCCATGGCTTACCACGCCAGTACTTCCTGCTACTTCCCTTCACAGGTCCACCCATGAACATCAAGCATTATAAAGGGTATTTCCTGGACCTATAATCCAGTACTTCCTGCTACTTCCTTTCGCAGGTACAACCCAATAGCACAGACATCACAAGCATCACAAGGGTATTTTCCTGGACAACCACTCCAATACTTCCTACTACTGCCTTTCACAGGGTTAACCCACCGACTCTAAAACTACACGTTTATCATGGAGTCTTCTTCGGTTCGTATATGCAACATCACCAATCCAGACCAACCTGTCCAGATGGGCTTCACACAGCATGTCTATTCCATACTCCATTTCCGGATCTATATTCCAAATTGGGGATTCCATGAATCAACCAAAAGACTCCCACAACAAGCCACCCTCTGGTGGGGGAATCAGATGCACATGCCAAAAAGGAAACCTTCACATGGCTAGGAAGAAAGGTCGTTACCCTTGAAGACCGCTTCGGTGACATGATCTCCTAGCTGGCGAGAAAGAACCGCAACAGCTTTTCCTCCGCAAAGATGGCATCGGATCTCAGCTTCACACTCTGAAGCTCTACCAGCGATCATCTCCACTTCCTCCTCCTCCTTCTTCCTCTCCCTTTCTCTTTCTAAGTTTTAGAAAGATGAAGGCATAATCATAATGAGAATTCTTTCTCAGTTTTTGGCCTTAAGGAAGCAGGGAGGACTCTCAGCTGTTAGATCCCTGCTGAAGAAAATGGACGGCCACAAAAAAGGCTAAAAATCACTTTTCGAATCCGACACGCCCGGTGACACGCCCGTGTCACAGGCCGTGTACTCTAAGCGGTGCACAAACCGCCTTATCCCGAAACAGGTCACGGCCAGGGTACACGCCCATGTCGGCCCGGATACGCCCGTGTTACAGGGCGTGTTATTGCGCTCATTTCGTCGACTAAAAGGGGGAACATGCCCTCCGACATGCCCGTGTCGGATGGTACACGCCCGTGTAGTATGGTGTGTTTCCTCTGTCGACCACGTTCGTCGACCAAAGCACTCGAGTGTCGACCAGGGGGGACACGCCCTAGGCCACGCCCGTGTCACAGGGCGTGTACCTCCTGAACACTTCGTCGAACACATTTTCGTCGAACTCGCGACGTCTTCGCACTCGAGCACGACACGCCCTGGGACATGCTCGTGTCTCAGGTCGTGTCACCCAAAATATTCTCATTCTGAAATTTGGGCTGTTACAACCCTCCCCTCCTATAAGAAATTTCGTCCTCGAAATTCGCACACTGGAAGGAAACCAGCAAGCAAAATGTTATAACATCAAAATTTTATGTTACAACAAAATTTACACGATACAACGATTTTATAGAAACAGTTCGGGAAATTCAGCTCGCATGGTTTGCTCTCGCTCCCATGTCAGCTCCTCACGGCCGCAATTATCCCACCGGACTTTGACCATCCCGACTGTCTTGTTCCGCAATTGTTTCTTGGCTCGATCCTCGATTTGAATGGGCCTAACCTTCATCTTTAGCCCATACTCTACCGGCACACGATCATCCTTGATCACCTGAGCTGGATCTTTCACGGCTTTCCGCAACACTGAGATGTGAAACACATCATGCAATCTACTCAAGTCTGCCGACAGAGCTAACCGATATGCAGCCTCCTCGACTCTTTCTACCACTTCAAATTGACCAAGGTATCTTGGACTCAACTTTTTCAGACGTCAAATCCGAGATACACCTTTGAAGGGCTTGATCTTCAAGTATACCCAATCGCCGACTACAAACTCCACGTTCTGGTGCTTGGTGTTGTAGTATTTCGCTTGTCGATCCTGGGTTATGAGTAGCCTCTCTCAAATAGTACGTATGGTCGAGTTTGATTCATCGACTTCATTACGATTATAAACTCTAGCTTCGCCCGCTTCTACCCAAGCCAAAGGAGTACGGCACTTCCGTCCATACAGAGCTTCAAGCGGTGCCATCCCGATGCTCGCTTGGTAGTTGTTATTATAGGCAAACTCCGCCATATAGATATGATCTTCTCATCTCTTTCCAAAGTCTAGGTCGCACATCCGGAGCATATCCTCCATAATCCTGTTGGTCTGTTCAGTTTGTTCATCTGTTTGGGGATGAAAGGCCGTACTGAATGTCAACTTCGTGCCCAACAGTTGATGAACTAGCCTCCAGTCATTCGATGTGAATCACCCATCTCTATCACTTACGATGCTCCGAGAAACACCATGTAGCCGCACAATCTGCTCAACATATAATTTTGCCAAACTTTCCACCGAATCATCCCGTCTGTTCGGCAGGAAGTGTGCCACTTTCATTAGCCGATCGACAATCACCCAAATCGAATCATTTTCGCACTGAGATCTCGGCAACCCGTGCACGAAATCCATGGAAATATCGTCGAACTTCCATTCTGGAATCGGCAACGACTTCAAATAACCGCCAGGCTTCTGGCATTCCGCCTTCACCATAGCACAGGTTTGGCATTTGGCCACATAATGAGCAACATCTTTCTTTAGCCCTGGCCACTAGAACAGCTTTTTCATATCCATGAACATCTTTGTGCTCTCTGGGTGGATTGAGTACTTCGTATAATGCGCTTCATACATGAGTTCTTCCCTCAATTTACCCAAATTCGGGACACACAAACGACCCTCCTTCCACAGAAGACTGCCATCCCAGGAGAAGTTGCCCTCTGGCACATCTTTATCATAGCGTATGAGATCTTCATGATGGAGACATTGCTGACACCCCGTCTGAGAGAGTTCGTCGATTGGGATGATCACTGCCGCAAGCTCGAGGTTGGGATCGACGTCCGCCGCCATTATATAAAAATATATAATTATAAATTAAATAATTATAATTATATATTTTTAATAATTTTCTTATTTTAGCAATTTTATTTTAAGTATTTATTTCATGTTTTAATTTTCATTTCATGTGTAATGATGGGTGCATATAACCATCATATTTTTAATTATGAATTTTGAATTTTTAATTTTTAATTTTTAATTTTGAATGAAGGGGATGGAGTGGTGTAAGCCTATATATAGAGGCCATGATATTTGTCATATTGATTAGAGAATGAAAAAAAGAAATCCTATTATAACGACCCTACCCCTTTCCCGGGGCAGTGGTATTCTTCCCTGCAGGCATAGCATTTCACAAGCATATATATATCTCATATAATGTGCTTTCACGCACACATTCCATCACAACCGTCAGCCACTCGGCGTAACGATCCGTGCACTTAGGGCACATTCTTGGTATACTAGCGAACTAGGGTCCCACCACCGTATCAGGGTCACAACCCAATGGTAAAACATTGAGCATTTCACTCCATGGCGTGCAGCCGGAGTTCTACTCGTAATGCACCGGGATTGGCCCGTAGCCCCCCATTGTGTCATGGCGCGCAGGCCTACGACTCTTGCTATGCGCTCCAACAGACCGCACTTTCAGGTCTCACGTCGGACGGACATAGAGCAGGTCTGATTATCCACCCCCCCCCCCCCCCCTTGCTCAAATCGCCTTGCAATCACCGAGCACAGCATACTTGCGGCTATATCAAAGGCGCGGGTCGGTTTCACCGATCCTATTCTGGCATTCAAGCCTGGGTGCTTTCCTGGGCACACAAGTACTTACTCTTACACCCATTTCATCTCACACATCAGCGAGTCTTTCCTGGGCACACCAGTACTTCCTGCTACTCTCTTCACAGGTATGACCCCGCAATTATCACAAATATCAAGGGTATTTCCATGGCTTACCACGACATCACTTCATACTACTTCCCTTCACAGGTCCTGTAAGACCCCCCCCCCCCTCCCGGATCTCAAAACACGACACGAAGGGGGGGGTCTTATGCCCGGAACAGCCGCCTTGCGGTAGCATTAGCACAGGGCTAACCTATACCACAAGACGCCTATTCCGCCGGATACAACCAATATCAATATATACATGTCAACCCAACCATAATATAAAGATAGAGAGAAGTCAAATCCACACTAAGCATATATGTCCAAATACATCAAATAAGAGAAGCTAAAACATGCTTCTGCAATATCAGACTACAGCTATAAAAAGTTGCCCAAACGGGCTACATCAGAATCTCACAACACTCACATCCGTAACCGTCAGTAGGGACGGTACCGTCACTTCAGGCCCTGTCGTCCTGGCCTGGCTGTCCTGCTGTAAAGTCTGTGGCTGCTCTACCTGCTAGGTGACCTCCTAAAAAGGAAGACGTAGCAACCGTTAGTCGAAAAGTGGCTTCACATCCGCTCCCCCGGCGACTCCTCGGCTGTCCTGCTGTAAGACCCCCCTTTTTTTTCCTATCGACACCGGGGTCTTAGGCCCAAAACCGTCGTTTTGCGGTGACTCCTTCACGCCCTGAAGGGTCATCACCACAAATCGCCGATTCTGCCGCCTGATTTCGATCATAGAAAAGTAGTATAAAGAAGTAATGGAAACTATCAGTCCACAGAAAACCACATATCATAGTAATAAATCTCCACGAAGGGAGTGTCCACAGAATAAAACATCAGAGTAGCAAAATAAGGGCTTATGCCCGGTACATCATATCCTCACTACAAAATCACTCATGCGGAAGCGAAAGCATAAAACTACTCAAGGTCGAGACTCACGGTCCCGGCAGTATGAACTCCGGAGCTAGACTGCCCCACCTCCAAGCGCACCAGTATCTGGGGCTGCTCCTCCATGCTGGACTCCACGATCCCCTAAATGATGTGGTTCGAAAACCATTAGTATAAAAGACTAAGTCCTATCATCCCCCGCCCCTTCCCCCACGACTCCTAGGCACCGAGCGGAGAGGAAGAAAGGGGAGGACTTGAAGGTGGAGAAAATCAAAAACAGATGGCAGCGAACCTATACTAGCAATTCTATAACAGGTATTGACAATAAGATTAAATAAGAAAAGTAACCTTCACTTATGTGAGATCACATAAGCCAAGGGGTCTTTTGCAAGGCTCCCATCGTATAAAAAGTCCCATACCAATTTATACGTTGGGGTGTCGGTTATCAAACAGCGGTGTATGAATATATATATCAAAATTGACCTTAATTTATAAACTTGCCCACACAAGCTTATAGACTAAGGGGTCGATTTGCAGGGCCTAAAGTATAAGCGTCCCATTCCACTTATACTTTAGGTGTCAGGGTTAAATGAATCGATTATGCTATGACATGCAAGTGGGTATGATGGACATGCAAGTGCAACGCACACACCCAACTCTGTGCACACAGACCTTTAGTTCCCCCTTTCTGGAGCCGTAACCTCCCAGGATACCTCCGTAGTGGCAGACGGAAGCGGTGGGTTGGGCCTCGCCCACCTCTAAACCAGTAAAGCACTACCGGTCAGACCTATCGTACGCCTCAACGCTTGGTGCACGAAGTGGACTCCTGCGTACTCTTGCCGGCTGGCGCACCGGACTTCTGTTGGCGAAGTGCTAACCACACTTGCCGAGTCAACGTATTGGCGTCGGTGCATCGACCCTCCAATACCGAAGACCCACCACCTTAATTTCTCTTTCCTTTTATGCACATGCAAATTTAGCGTAAACAAAAACCGAGCTGAAGCTCCCCGGACCAAAATGTTCGTCTCAACAAGAGAGCCGAAGCTCCCCGGACCCAAAGTCCGTCTTTTAACCATCCGAGCCGAAGCTCCCAGCTAACTTCTGGTGCTACAGTGTTTGTGAAAGGTGCAACCCTAATTACTAAGTTACTCTTTTCAGCTTGTTAAAACAGTTTATGTTAACCCAGGACTGCCACCGGTATTCCCTGTGAAGGGCTCTCAAGGGGCACTAGGAACTGTGTTGGGATTACGCCCAGCGTTCCCTTTCGCTAATCCTAAGGTGATTTGACTCCACTCACCTCGGGGAGGACGATCTTTCGTCGGGCACGAGCGCCTCTAAACCCTAGACAAAACAACACCCTACTCACTTATCTTCCAAAGATGCATCTAATTCTATTTATCCTTTTCAGAAAACCAACAAGACCCATCACATGTGCTCTAATTCATATCCCGAATGATTTCCTGCAGTTTTACTAAATGCAGACCACTTAAGCTATATGACTCGTAAAAAGGGAAGTATGTCAAATGATCATCCAGTGCTCATATAATAATTATTATAGGCCTATATTGGCATATGTAGACTGAATCCACAATTTCCTAATTTTCATAATTTAAACGCTAATTTATTTATTTATTTTAAAAGTCAAAAGTTCCAAGGTTGAACAGGAAGTACAAGATTTATGCAAGATAAAGCTCCCCTAAAATTATGATAAATGCAAGATGGGTAATCATCTAAAAATCCAGAATCTCCAAATTTTCCAGCAATATTTTAGCCCTTAAATTTTATTTCCAATTTATTCCAAAATAAATCATTAAAAGGGGATGCACAATAACAATACTTCCAAAAATTCAGAGAAAATTCCAGGATAATTGTAAGGGCACATAAAACCTCTAAACAAACTTTCATAAATTGTTTGAAAGAATTATTCCCTAAATTAATTAATTATCCTATTCTCAAAAATACGGCCTTGTAAAGAAAGTTCTGAAAACAGACCTATAAAAATTATAAATAAATTTATACAAGTACGTTTTGGCCTAAAAACATCAAAACCTAAGCCTCATGATTTTTCAATAGATATATCATCAATAATGAATTTTCTTTACCAAAGCCCCTTTCTGAAATTAATGAAGGAAGTACCAAATAAAATTTATTAATAATTGTGATAAAAATTCAGAGATGTTCAACTAGACCTATACTAACCTCTGACCAAGTTTCATCATATTTTAAAGCACATAATATCCATAAGAAAATCAAAAATCATTTTGGCCCTTTTGGTAATTAACAAAAGAAGTACCAAGAATAAAACTCAAAAAATTCTACAAAAGTTACCAGAGGTTCTAGGTGGCCTAAAACCGATTCTACCCAAGTTTCATAACATTTGGGGAAGGTTTAGTGGTTGAATCTTCAAATTTGTGCTCCTATCCTAAAACTAGGGTTAGGGTTTTGAGATGTCTACCTTGCTCCAATCCTTCTAAAGTTCCTACCAGAGATCTTAGGTTACATTACCCTCAGTTCTTCTAGATTTCCAAGGCCATGCAAGGGCATTTGCCCCCATGTCCTTCACAACCCTCAAAAGTCCTTCCTTAGGGTTTGGGGTTGAACCCTAGGGCAAATCAAGCCTAAATCATCCCATTTTCCATAAGAGGATGACATTAGCCTTGCCAAGTCAGTGTGCAAAACCTCAGCCTCTGTTGAGGGGAGGGAACCACCCTAAGTCCATAGGGCACTTGAAATCAAAAATACCCTCTTAAGGCCAAACTAGGGTTTGGTGATTCCCTAACCAAAACTCATCCAAATGTGCTCAAATTTCCTACAGAACTAGGTCTTGATGCCAGGGACCACTCACCAAAATTTGGGAGGGTTTGGAGGCAATTTGACCACTTAATTAAATTACCATAGCTTTATTAAATAAAAGCAAAAACTTTAGGACAAGTGTTTCCAAAAATTCTGAGTTTTGGGCAGGCCCTAGGTATAGCTAGGTTAGGCTCCCGGCAAAAATTTCAAGTGATTTGGACCAGGGATGAGGTGTGGGCTCTCAGTTTAATGACTGTCTAGCCCTAAGTACATGTCTCACCAAAATGGGTGCCCTGGTCAGACCATGCATCTCAATTGGTTCAAACTAATTTTAAAATACAGTAGACACAAAGTACTACAACTTTCATGTTGGTGACGTTTTCTGTAGAGGGGCCTAAGTATTTTTAAAATTTAAAACCAATTATATCAAATTCTGTGACATAATTCACATTAATATAAAATGATATCCTATAGTTAAATCATTTAGCCGCACAGATCCTGAAGCAAAAGGGACGGGATCCCTTCATCTTCCTCCTTGAGCCGACGGCTAGGATCCATCCCACCTGGAGCCGTTTCCAAGCCCTACCGTCGGCGATCCAGCCCCTTCCCCGGCCGGCCACCACCACCTCCGTTGAGGTGGTGGCTATCGCCAGGCGGCGGCACTACCGCCGGAGGGGCATTTTCTGGCGATTCTAGCAGGAAAATTTCTTGCCGAAAACCATGAAACGTTTGGTTTTGATCGGGCTCAATTGAGCCCGAAACTTAAACATAAGGAATCCTATGATCTACCCGTGAGTTAAGGAGAGGGGGAGGACCTTCCTGGCGGCCTGAATGCGGGAGGTGCGGCGGGATGCCATTGTTGACGGCGGCGGAGCTCGGCTTCTGCAACAGTACAGTGGGACGGATTGTCTCCTCCAGGTAAAGGCTCGAAAATGTTCCCCTCTGCCCACTGATGGTGTTTAAATGGCAATTGGGGATGGGGGAGGCTGGTTCTTCAATGCCCATCAACACCATTTATTGTGAGGCTCGGGTTGAGTGGAGGGGGGCTGAATCCACCCCTTGGTGGCCGGGAAACATCTGGAATCAACTCCTCTTCCCTAGAGGAGTTGATTGAAGCCATTAAAGGTGGTTGTTAGCCTCCCTTGACCGGCTTCACTCTCCCCTTCCTCTCCCTCATCTTCTCTCTCCACCATTAACATGGGGGGAAGCTCCCTTCTCTCTCCTAGTCACCCCTGATTGACTGGTCAACCCCATAGGCTAAGTGCAGCCCACTTAGTCATGATGATCATGAAAGTGAGGTTAGCCTAAGAAAGAAGTGGCTTGGGCTTGGGTTAGCCCTTTTTTGGGCTAGGTTTGACTTGGTTTAAATTAGGGTTGACCTGGGTTAACTTGATCATTTGGGTTGACCCCATTGGGTTTTTAGTGACCCATTGGACTCCCTTAAGGTCTAGGAATACTTGAATAGGGTTGGTTGGGCATCTTGGGGGTCGCATGTCCCTTGGTAAGGGCACTTTGACCATTTTAGGGCTAGAGTTGACTTGGGTCAACATAACCATTTGGGTTGACCCCATTGGGTCCTTGGTGACCCATTGGCTTCCCCTAAGGTCTAGGTAGGGTTATGTAGGGTTACCTTGCACTTTGGAGGTCACATACCCTTAGTAAGGGTACTTTGACCAGATTAGGGGCTTGAGTTGACTTGGGTCAACCTGGCCTCTAGGGCTGACCCCAATGTGTCCTTAGTGACCCATTGACCTCACTTTAGGGTTAGGAGGGCATAGGTGGGGTCCTCTAGGCTAGGAGTAGGTCAATTGACCCTAAGTAGGCTAGTTTGACCCATTTAGGGCTAGGGTTGACCTTGGTCAACTGAGCCTCTTTGGTTGATCCCTATGGGTCCTTATGGCTCTAATGGGCCTCCCAAGGTATTAGGGGGGTGTTGTGGTAGGGTCTTGGGGTCAAGGTGTAGCCCATAGTCATCCTAAACCATTATTCAGAGTTCTACTATTTGCAGACCATGATGATTTTCCACATTTTGTCTCCTATCTCTTGACCCATTCCTGGCTTCCTAGGGTTTGTCATGACCTAGTCATGGACAAAACCACACCTAGGGGTCTAGTTGGAAATGGGATGTTACCAATCCCAATAAACAAAACAAAGATTTCGTCCCCGAAATCAAGGTTAAGCCTACGGGAATTTCTACCGAAGAGAGAAACTTGTAACATCCCATCACGATGTCATGTTTGCTAAACTAGGTTTTAAGGGAAACCTAAATCTATGACCAATTCACCCAATTGATGAAGCCAAGATCCCAATAAATAAAAGATAAGCCCCCAATAAACAAAAGATAAGCCTCTACCTGCCTAAAGCAGCCCTTGCTAGTTTTACGTAGGAAAATAATTAAAACATCTTGAGGGGTTTGTGAGCTATACCTGACTGAACAGCTCTGGGTATCTTTGTCGCATCAAGTCCTGCGGCTCCCAGGTATGCTCCTCCTGGCCGTGGTTCCTCCACAGGACCTTGACTAGTGGGACCTTCTTGTGACGCAAGACTCGTACTCCTCGGTCATCGATCCTAACCGGCTCCAAACGAACTGACCGGTCTGAAGCTACCGGCCCTTCGGTGGTCAAAATCTGCTGCTCCGGGCGTAGCAGAGCCCTCCTCAGCAAAGAAATATAGAAGACGTCGTGCAGAGCTTCCAGCTCTGGTGGTAACTCCAGCCTGTAGGCTAGGGGCCCGATCCGCTCCAGGATCCTGTAAGGGCCCATGTACCTAGGGCTGAGCTTCTTCCTCCGACCACGCACCCGCGAGACTCCATGCATGGGCCGGATCTTCAAAAACACACGATCTCCCACCTGGAACTCCACCTGCCGATGACGGGCGTCATAGTACTTAGTCTGTCTGCTCTGCGCCTCTAGCATCCTGTCTCTGATCAGCCTCACCTGAGCCTTGGTGTCTTCAACAAACTCTGATCCCAACACCTTCGGATCTTCGTCCTGAACCCAAGAAAGCGGGGTCCGGCATCTCCTTCCGTACAAGGCTTCGTAAGGCGCCATCCTGATGCTGGACTGGTAGCTGTTGTTATAGGAGAACTCGACCAGGGGTAAGAGTTTCTCCCACGGTTCCCCGCGGTCCAAAATGCATAGCCTCAAAAGATCTTCCAGCATCCGGTTGGTGCGTTCTGTCTGCCCGTCCGTCTGGGGATGGAATGCAGTGCTGAAGGTCAATCGCGTGCCTAAGTAAGCTTGCACGGATCTTCACTCCCTGGAAGTGAACCAGCCATCCCGATCCGACACGATCGTCTTGGGCACCCCGTGATATCGAACGAACTGCTCCACAAATCTCCGTACTAATACTCCCACAGCGTCGTCCTTCCTGATCGGAATGAACCTGGCTACTTTTGTCAACCGATCGACGATGACCCAAATCGAGTCATTTCCTGTTCGTGATCGGGGAAGTCCGTGAATAAAGTCCATCGTGATGTCTTCGAACTTCCATTCTGGTACCGGGAGTGGTTGCAACAAACCCGCAGGGTTTTTGCACTCTGCCTTCACTAGCTAGCAAGCTTCGTAGTGGGTCACAAACTGAGTGATATCCTTCTTCATACCAGGCCAGTACATAGTCTTCTTCAAATCCGCAGTCATCTTCGTGATGCCCGGGTGCACCGAGTATCTGCTGTGGTGGGCCTCCGCCATAATATCTTCCCAGACCTGGCCTCCTTCCGGTATATAAGTCCGACCTCTAAAGCATACCACACCATCCCTCATCGTGTAATCTCCTGCTGCACCGTTCTCCAAGGCCCAGAATATCGGCTCCAATTTGACATCTCGCCTCTGTCCCTCTCTGACTCGGTACCGGATATCGTCTGTAACACTCACCGCAGCTAAATACTCCATGTAAAGCTCATGGTCCTCGGATGACACCAGTGTGATATGCATATCCTCCAATCTCCTCACCAGCTCCATAGACATAACCTGGGGCCCGACCTCAGAAGTGGCAGCTCTCCGACTCAATGCGTCTGCCACCACGTTTGACTTCCCTGGATGATAGTGCATTTCATATTGATAATCTGCTAAGAACTCCACCCATCGCCTCTGCCTGATGTTCAGTTCCTTATGCGTGTCCACGTATTTCAGGTTCTTGTGGTCGGAATAGATATCACAGTGGACTCCATAAAGATAATGGCGTCAGACCTTCAAAGCAAAAACGACCGCCCCCATCTCAAGGTCGTGCACCGGATAGTTCTGTTCGTGCTTCTTCAACTGGCGAGATGTATATGCAATCACATAGCCCTTCTGCATCAGTACAGCTCCCATACCCTGGTAGGAAGCATCAGTATAGACCTGAAATCCTTCGCTCCCCGAGGGGAGAGTAAGAATGGGAGCCGAGGTTAGCTGATCCGTCAGCTCCTGGAAAGCTGCCTGGCACTGCGGGGTCCACACGAACGGTACCTCCTTCTTCATCAAGGATGTGAGCGGGAGGGCGATTCGAGAGAATCCCTCCACGAACTTCCGGTAGTAACCGGCAAGTCCTAGAAAACTCTGTACGTCGGTGGCTGTCTTCAGCTGCGGCCAATCCCAAATAGCCTGAACCTTTGTCGGATCCACTGCCAATCCGGCTCCACTGATAATATGGCCTAAGAATCCCACCTCCTTCAGCCAGAACTGACATTTACTAAACTTCGCATATAGATGATTCTCCCGTAGTCGCTATAAGGTCAGTGTCAGATGGCGAGTGTGCTCCTCCTCCGTCCTCGAGTAGATGAGGATGTCATCGATAAACACAATGACAAACACGTCTAGGTACTCCTTGAAAACTTGGTTCATGAGAGTCGTGAACGCCGAGGGTGCATTGGTGAGCCCGAATGGCATCACCGTAAACTCAAATAAACCATATCTGCTACTAAAAGCAGTCTTCGGAAAGTCCTCCTCTCGAATCCGAAGCTGGTAGTATCCCGACCTCAAATCTAATTTCGAAAAGAACTGCGCTCCCTGCAGCTGGTCGAACAGCTCGTCTATCCTTGGCAGTGGATAGGTGTTCCGGACCGTCAGCCGATTTAGTGCTCGGTAGTCGATGCACAATCTGAGGGTCCCGTCTTTCTTCTTGACGAACAATACCGGGGCTCCCCAAGGTGAAGAGCTTGGCCGGACAAATCCGGCTTCCACTAACTCCTGAAGCTGGCTCCGGAACTCTGTCAACTCCCTAGGGGCCATCCGGTAAGGTGCCTTGGATGCTGGCTTGGCCCCCGGCACAAGCTGTATCTGGAAGTCCTGCTCCCTGCGTGGGGGTAATCCGGGTAATTTCTCTGGAAAGACGTCCTCAAACTCCCGCACCACCGGAATATTCAATATAGAACTCGTGGCTTCCGCCATCTCAAACAGCACCTCGTAGACCTCCTCCCCCTATAAATAGGCCTTAACGGCATGTACTGAAGATAAGGGTATACGTGAGGCAGGTCTTATACCTTCGATGATGATGGTAGAGTCCCCGTGCCTTACGGTGATCCTCTTCGCTTGACAATCAATCTGGGCGTGATTCCACTGTAGCCAAGTCATGCCCAGGATCAGCTCGAAGACTGGCATCCTCAGGACCGTTACCGGAACTTCGAACGACTTTCCACCAATCTCCGCCTCCATACTGCAGTGGGTTGAGGTGAGTATCTCTGATCCGTCGGGTAGATGCACCCTCCTCATCCGGCCTGTGAACCGTTCCACTCCTTCCAGCCCTTCCAGAAAGGCCTCCGACACAAACGAGTGCGAGGCACCCGTGTCGAACAGAGTATAGGCGGGCTTGCCGCTGATGAAGACTATACCTGAGACGATTAAATGTCTTAGTATTTTATAACACGTTTTCTTTCCTATTTATTCTACCTAGGGTAGTTCTACTTGTTGGGCACTTGGGAACGGGAATTTAATTTAAACAATTTAAAACATCTTATCTTACATATGATGACCCGCTCTGGATTTCGAGGCTGTGCCAGATCCAAGGCATATGCCTGCTCCCTTTCCTGTCTTCGGTCTCCTCCCTGGTAACCACGTCCTCGGCCGCGTCCTCGGCCTCCGAAATGCTGGGCAGGTGGGCCACCCTGTAGTGCTGGAGGTGGTGCCCCCCTCATGGGGCAGTTTCTCCGGAGGGGTCCCACCTAATGACAATGGAAGCACTCTGGCGGGGGATACGTCATACCCCAGGGTCTCGGCATCTCCTGTATCCGAAGAGGTTGAGGGGCCAAAACCACCTGCTCTCTCGGTTCCTGCCTCACCTCCTGACAAGGCTGCTCCTCTGTCCTTCTCCCATCTGGTATGGTGCCTCGCCGCTGATCATTTCGGGCCCTCCGGCCCTGATCCTCCGCTTGCCGCTTCCGGCCCCGAGTGGTGTGCCAATCAGCCTCAATCCTCTTTGCCATCTCCAAAATCCGGGAGATAGGCCCGTCAGATACAAACAGCAAGGCCTCCCTAAACTCCTCTTTTAGGCCCTTATAGAATCTCTTGACGTATCCTGCTTCGTCCAGCTGGTACGAACCTGCATATCGAGCCAAATGGTCAAACTCTCGGTGGTACTCCACCACCGTCCTGGTGCCCTGCCTCAGCTGTAAGAACCGCTCCTCCAACTCGTCCCTGGCCGACTGCGGAACAAAGTGCTCCAGCAGCGTGGCCCTGAATTCCTCCCCAAGTAATTTCTGCAATCTCCCTATCGGCAAACGTCGTGTCCAACAGCGTCTTCCTCCACCTCTTGGCATGGGACTCCAAGCAAGATACCACCAAAGCCACCCTCTCCTCCCAATGGCACCGTATCCCGGTCAACATCTCGTACATAACATCCAGCCACTCCTCTGTCCGCACTGCCGACTCTGTCCCCAAGTATGACGGGGGAGAGAGTCCCCGGAAGGTGCTCATCCAGTTGGCCCCTGGGTTTGGCTGCTGGGCCGGAGCCTGCTGAGCCCGGAAGGCCTCAAGGATAGCTATAAGAGTTTGCCCCATGTCTGACTGAAGGAAAGGTGTGGGGACCATGGGATGTGGTGCAATGTCTAGAGTCTGCTGAGCTCCACCTTGTGGGGTGAGCTGAGCTGGGGGCTGCAAAACGAACTACATTAGTAGGTAATTGAATCAATACCTAATAAGAAGTGGACAATTTACATGTGATCCCCCATATGGGCACACCACTGCTTCCGCTGCTTAGTTTGTACCCAAACTAAACTCGCGCGGGGGTGACCCAGGGTTGTGGACTGCTACTTTTCGATCGAGGTCTGCTTTGATACCACTTGTAAGACCCCCTTTTTTTCCTATCGACACCGGGGTCTTAGGCCCAGAACCGCCGTTTTGCGGTGACTCCTTCACGCCCTGAAGGGTCATCACCACACAGCGCCGATTCTGCCGGCCGATTTCGATCACAGAAAAGTAGCATAAAGAAGTAATGGAAACTATCAGTCCACAGAAAACCACATATCATAGTAATAAATCTCCACGAAGGGAGTGTCCACAAAATAAAACATCAGAGTAGCAAAATAAGGGCTTATGCCCGGTACATCATATCCTCACTACAAAATCACTCATGCGGAAGCGAAAGCAGAAAACTACTCAAGGTCGAGACTCACGGTCCCGGCAGTATGAACTCCAGAGCTAGACTGCCCCACCTCCAAGCGCACCGGTCTCTGGGGCTGCTCCTCCATGCTGGAATCCACGATCCCCTAAATGATGCGGTTCGAAAACTGTTAGTCTAAAAGACTAAGTCCTATCATCCCCCGCCCCTTCCCCCACGGCTCCTAGGCACCGAGCGGGGAGGAAGAAAGGGGAGGACTTGAAGGTGGAGAAAATCAAAAACAGATGGCAGCGGACCTATACTAGCAATTCTATAACAGGTATTGACAATAAGATTAAATAAGGAAAGTAACCTTCACTTATGTGAGGCCACATAAGCCAAGGGGTCTTTTACAAGGCTCCCATCGTATAAAAAGTCGCATACCAATTTATACGTTGGGTTGTCGGTTATCAAACAGCGGTGTATGAATATATATATCAAAATTGACCTTAATTTATAAACCTGCCCACACAAGCTTATAGACTAAGGGGTCGTTTTGCAGGGCCTAAAGTATAAGCGTCTCATTCCACTTATACTTTAGGTGTCAGGGTTAAATGAATCGATTATGCTATGACATGCAAGTGGGTATGATGGACATGCAAGTGCAACGCACACACCCGACTCTGTGCACACAGACCTTTAGTTCCCCCTTTCTGGAGTCGTAACCTCGCAGGATACCTCCGTAGTGGCATACGGAAGCGGTGGGTTGGGCCTCGCCCACCTATAAACCAGTAAAGCACTACCGGTCAGACCTATCGTACGCCTCAACGCTTGGTGCACGAAGCAGACTCCTGCGAACTCTTGCCGGCTGGCGCACCGGACTTCTGTTGGCGAAGTGCTAACCACACTTGCCGAGTCAACGTATTGGCATCGGTGCATCGACCCTCCAATACCGAAGACCCACCACCTTAATTTCTCTTTCCTTTTATGCACATGCAAATTTAGCGTAAACAAAAACCGAGCCGAAGCTCCCCGGACCAAAATGTCCTGAAAGTCCACCTAGTGTAAGCTATGTGCACCTATGGGGGGGGGGGGGAATAGGTGACGAGTAGCGCTTTTGCGGAATTTACGAACGTACCTGCACAATAAAAATAAAGAGCACAGCACACAGAATACACAGGAAATTTATAGTGGTTCCCCGACTTGGATACATCCACTTTCCCCCTTCGACCTATCTCCCCAACAAGGGACGACTCGGTCACTTCTCCAACGGGATTGAAATCCAATCCCTTCACTAACGGAAGGAGCCCTTCCACACGTGAGAGTCAACACTCCCACAAAACGGGTTGCACCCAACCCTTACAACACGGAACAAAAGTTCCTTTACAACAAAAGAAAATATAGAATGTACACGAGATACAAACTTCTTTTGGAGACTACGGTGTTCCTCTTCGTTCGATGACGTGTTCTTGAAGTCGATGAAGAGTCTACAACCTCGGTCTCTCTTGGAGAGGATCTCCCCGGAACCGGCGGCGGCACACGAGCGGCGGCTAGCTTCGGGATCGGCGGCTACGATGATGAGCGGCTGCTGAACTTGGAGATCCAAACTTCGTAGCGAAGCAAACTAGGTCTACAAACGGTCACTCTAGGATCGGTCGTCTCGATCGATTCGGATGGAGGAGTTTTTCCCGGTCAACAAATCGAGAGACAAGAGATCTCTGGATAGACGCGTGAGACACAAGCTTTGCTAAGCTTCTGTCGCCGGAGATTATGAAGGAATCTCAAATGTTGACGGCGACCAACAATCCCGAGCGCGACGGCGGCGGCGGAGAGGAGTCGCGGAATTAGGGTTACGAGGCGGCTCGGTTTCTTTCTCCTTTTCTTCTGGTCTTTACTGTTCAAAATACCTGTATATAAATACTGTAGAAGTTTTCCAATATGACCGTTTGTGGGACCCACAATAGAAATCCCCAAATCCCGGTCCAGGAATTTAACAGCGGCAGAATCCGGTTCAGAAAATTCCAGAGAAAACGCCAAGGAAAAATCGGCGAGAATCACAGGCGATTCTCGACGAATCGGCGAGAATCACAGGCGATTCTCGGCGATTCGTCGAGAATCGTTAGTGATTCTCGCCGAATCACTTATTGATTCTCAACGAATTTCACTTTGTATACATGGGCTGCTTGGCCACTGGTTCGGCGAGAATAACTAGTGATTCTCGCCGAATCTTACTTGGCATCGTTTTGAGGTAGCCAGAAGGAGTCGGCGAGAATCACTAATGATTCTCGTCGATTCGGCGAGAATCACTTGGTGATTCTCGTCGAATTTTCCTTGGACGAATTTTCGTCTTCCACCCAGGAGCTGCTCCTTGATCCATCCATGCTCCTTGTCTTCTCTTGCATATGAACTGCCCTGTACTTGAAAGTAAGTGCACTCCAATAGAGAGAGTACACGTAGGCCAACACACTGATCTGCTCAACGAGGGATTACGTCGTGCAGACCCGTGTATATTGACCTACTGCACCCTGACATTGGTGTGCACTTAGCGTGGAGGAGCTGCAAGTACAACTTAAGATGTTTCATCAAATACATTGTGAATTCATCTTAGCTTGACAGGTGGCTTCCTCAAATCTAGGTAATCGTGGATACAATACCCAACAATCTCCCCCTATTTGACGAAGCCAAAACCCTACTAGCTAAGATGAATAACACATATCAAATAATAAACATTGCATTCAGAAATTAAACATGCAGCACAATAGAATATATGCAATCAGATCAGGACTTGAGTCATTCACAAATTCAAATATATATACCAATATAAATATATACACATATAATCCAGAATTGTTTCTATGACAACAATAATCATTAAATGTTCTTAAGACAAGGTGACAAGCTATAAGTTTTTGACTATTTTTCCTTAGCTAAGTCACCCTTAGGATTTTGAGCCAAGTACTTCTTGCTTTGCCTCTCCATGTATTCTTTGGGCTTCGGGTAATACCTAGGAGGAGCAACTTTATCTGGATCCTTGTTGTTTCTGAAAAAGATGTTGCGTTTCGCTTCAAACGTTTTGTGCGTTTCCCACTCATACTGGCTATATACTTCGTTTCGATTGATCTCTCCTCTTTCTTGCAGCCAGAAGGTGTCTAAGATTATGTTCCTTGAAACTGGACTCCACCTTTCGTTTCGTACATCCTCCTCATTCATTCGAGTTCTCTTTGCAGCCTGTGTCTCCTTGGAGGTCCCTTCTTGAACTTTTCTCTTTCCCCTGGCTTTTGCTAAGGCCTCTTGGTCAAACATGCTCCTCAGTTTAGCTTTGGAGAGAGCCCTAGCATCAGCGTCATGTGTGGGAATATCTGCAGCAGCACTTGCACTTACATCCTCAGCAACACTTACTTCCTCAGCAGCCTTAGATGTCTCAGGGACATGAATACCGGCAGGGTTGTCAGGCAGAACGACGCCTAACGTACCTAGCGCCTGTTGGAGCATCCACCAGCAGCTCTCATAGACATATTTGCTTGATTGTGCGAAGTTTGTGTCCATGCTTTCTTGAAGCTCGGCCAACTTAGCTATATACTCTTTCTCCCCTTTTTGGCTTCGACAGCTATGCAGTTGGCATATGAGTGCAGGGAGTCATCAATATGCTTGGTGGTCTTGGAAAATTCAGTGATCAGGGTCTGCTGATTGGCATTTAAAGTGACCATATTACCATCAAACTTCTGAATGTTGTTGGCTACCACGTGTGTGTTCTGATTTACGACAGCCAGAGTATCAGTATTCTTTTTCAAGCCGGCCATTAAGAGTGTGACAGCTTCGCCGGCCGCGGTATACTTCTCTTCAAATTTCTTCTCCATTACGTCCAGTTTATGGTTGATTTCCACCATATTCTTAAGCATGAGATTTTCAGAAGTCTTAATCCTTTTCAGCAGTGTTTTCTGAGCTGTATCAAAAGAAGCTTTAAGTTCATTCACTATACCTTGAATGACATTGACCGTGTGAGTGGCCAGCTCATCTCGTAACGGTATAGTCGGAGGCACTTCTTGGCCTTGCTCTTGCTCTTCAGCAGACGCATCGGTAGAACTGGATACAATCACTGGCTCTAAAGGAGGAATGTTGGCTGCCTCTGTAGATTTATCTAACTCCCCCTCCACTGGTGCAGACTTGTCAGATGGAGGTTCAACAGGATCCGGAGTCTCAAATGCTTCATGTCCCTCATTCTCATCTTCCTCTCCGTCCTCATCCAAGAATTCATCTATATCAGCAGCTTCTTCCAATTCTCGCTCAGCAGTCTCCAGTGCTTCAGCTTCGGTTCCTTGAGTGTTTCTGTTCAGGACCTCCTCATCCTCCAGCTCAGGTTCACTTACTTCATGAATTTCGGCCACCGCATCCCTGGCTACCTGGGCAATTTCAGAAACCACATCTGTATGAGGGGGTAGAGTCTCCCCCTCGATTCCTGCAGTCAGGGTATCAGGAATTTCACGGGGGGTGACTGCTGGAGATACCTCTTGTTGCTCTTCCACAGCAGGCTGCCCGATACGCCGCTCCCATCGATCAAACACACTTGCATCCATCTTCTTCAAGTAGTGGAGAGGGACGCCTTTGCTCATGTCAAACTTGTCTCCGTTCAGCTGGTTTAGATATAAGCTTATGATGCGGCCAAAACTTGGAGTGCCCAAGGTGTCCTTGATCTTTTGGAACAGCAACTCCCCCCAGTTGAACCTCTTGCGGCAGACAATAGCTATGAGGATCTTGAACATATCTCCTTAGATATGGTCATGCGAGCCCGGCTTGCAGATGAGCACTTTGCCAATAACGTCAGATAGGAGCTTCCCTTCTTCATTCATCTCCTTTCTCTTTATTGATCGAGTTCCTCGTGGAAGACCGCAGAACAAGAGAGTTCTGGTCTTGTCCTCTTCCTTCAGATAGTCCTCCTACTCCGAACTAGAAAGATGCAGGTAGCGAGTCAGCTTGCTGGCAGACATCTTTACTTTTGCCCCTGCCACCGTGCTCTTGATTATGGAGTCTCCATCTCGGAGTCTTGCGGTAGCGAAGAACTCCAGCACCTCTTTGTCCAGGATTTTGCAAGGGTGCTCCAGGACGAAGGTTAGCCCAGCCTCTTCCAGCATTAGAATGATATTGCGGAATTCGTCCGAGGCATGGGAAAATCCAGTTCGAACCAGCTCGCAGCCAGAGACCAACCCTGCAGTTGTCCTTGGAGCCATCGTAGATCTAGAGAGAGAAGCCCTATTCATCGCTTAATCAAAAATCAAAATAGAAGTGATTCTAGTGATCACGTCCAAGTGAGGGTGAGGGGATACCTAGAGGTGAAGTCGGTGAGGTGGTTCGAGCGGAGAAAAATCAAAACCAGGGGAGATCGACGGTGCGAGCTTCGGCGGGATTCGTCGGGAGCCTTTCGACGAGAACTTTGCGAGAACCTTGTGGGAGCTTAGGGGGATCCTTGCGGGAGCTTCGGCGGGATACCTAGAGGTGAAGTCTGATACCAACGATGCGGGAGCCGACGAGATCCTTGCGCGAATTTCTAAGTGAGAAACCTTGCGGGAGCCGAAGGAAGAAGCTTTGCGAATGGCGTGGTTTCTGCGAGAGTCGGCGGGACTAGTATCGCCTGCGCCTTCTGTGGGAAACTTGAGGAAGTTGAACGGTCGGCGAGCTCCTTCGGCGGGATTCGGCGGGATTCTTCGGCGGGATTCCTAGTATATAAAGTGAAATTGAGGTTTTTTTTTACCACTTGTAATTGAGGGGTTTTCTTTACTAGGGATTGAAAGGTTCCGAGGTTCCGAATTGAAGGGTTTTTCTACTGGGAATTTCCACGTTGGGAAGCATTGCAACATTTTCAAATTCTTCTGATGTCAAGTTTATATACACATGATAAATACATGTATATTTTACAGTCAATTTATTTGGATTTTAACGAGGCTTTTTCAAAGACTTCTTGATGTCAATTGTGAGTTGTCGAGATTCATGATGACATAACTTCGTTAACCCTTTATTGATGTGTAATGGTTTGCATGCATCGAGTTAATCTCTCCGTAGAGGTGCACACATACATGATAAGCATAAGTATACGTATACACATGGATAGAAATATATATATATATATATATATATATATATATATATATATATATATATATATATATATATATATATATATATATATATATATATATATATATATATATATATATATATTTTGAATGGGGATGCATCATGACACAAGTCCTTGAACTGATCAAAATTACCTGGGATTTTGAGAGTCATCGTCTTAGTCCCACAGGTAGAATACATTAGAGGCTCAGTGTGAGTATGCTCAAACAGATAGCAGATCTGGTATTGCAGATGCTTGTTCCAATTTAGTCTTGAGCCACCTACTATCTAGTTCTCATCATATTCACGGGGACCTAGACTACCCTGCAAGAAAGAATTACTTTACCTTAGGAACCCAACTCATATTGGGTCCTAGGTTCCTGTTAGCATAAGCACGCCACTGCCTTCCTTCAGAAAACCTGTCTGGAAGACTACCTATGTCCCGAGAATGTGGAAAAGCCCTTGCCGTGGGCACAGAGGGGTTGTGCCAACAATCGATGGCAAAGTGTCCCACTTTGCCACAGCACCAACATGGGTGAATGTTGTATCGCCGTTTCCGACCTGATCTCGTGACTGATGTAGTCATGGTCCTAGGTCTAAACGGGATAGGGCATGATCTTGTCACAAAAATTCCTCTTCCATCGTGACACGTGGAAGGGTGGAAAGAATGCATGTTGTGAGCGTTATGAGGCCGGGAAGGTGGTGCCATTCTTTCAGGCATCTCCCTTACAGGGGCCCCATGGAACCTGACTTCATGACTTCTATCCTCTCTGGCCCGTGTCCTCGAGTGGTGAGAAGTCTTCTGTGAGCTGGGACATGCAGATCCACACTGTGTTGAGGCAGTGGCAGTGAATACAAAGGGCTCAGAATGAGCCTTAGGTATTCTCTCGTGGGTGGCCATGCCGGCCCTTGCACTCCGGGTGTCTCCACATGGGGACAGATCACCCTTGCAGTGACCACGATTATTCCTGTGGTCATACCTGAAGGCATGATGAGTTGCCTTCCTGCTTGGAGTGGGGGGTCGGAATAACGTTTCCCCATTTCTCCACGAATTGACAATCCGGGAGATCCACCCATTTTCTTGCTTTCTCTTAATGGCATCAACCTTGGAGAAGTTTGATACTATTCTTTTCTCATTCTCCAGACTACTCTCTAGAGCAGAGATCTTAGAGTCATTGGCCTTGTTGGACGCCAATTGGAGAACCAACAAGACCTTCAGTCGAGCAATCTCTTGAGCTTGCTCCTCAGCAAGTAGATTGCTTGACTGAAGGGCTCTCTTCAGGGAATCAGCATTTTCTGAAGGAGGGCAGTTCCTGTCTTCAGAAATTTCAAGAGATACGGGGCAGGATGAGGAAGTTACCTGCACTTCTGTGTGATTGTCGTTAGATCCAGTGACTATTGTTTCATCCACATCAGAGCTGCTTTCCTCACTGTCCTCTTCAGTCTCTGACACGGACACTGGAGCTCTGATGCAGTCCGAAGGGTCCATGCCTTCATCTTCAGAAGTGAGGACTCCTACATACGCTTCATCCTCTGATTGACAGCATATTCCAGCTTTCTCTGACCCCCCCATCAGCTCTGAGATCATCATCCACAGAGATTTAGTCGTTCTACATTTTTCCAATCTAGAGCGAGAGGCTCTAGACCAGACATCCATGATAATTTGTCGAATTCTCTCGTCCAAGTGAAATAGTGATAGTTCCGTCTCTGACATCTCAGCAATGCCCATGGGCACTTGGATCCCAGAGTCGGAGGTCTTCATGGGGATAAACGGACCCTCTTCCAGGATGAAGGATGCTCGAGGATCGATAGCATCAAGGTGAAAGGATACTCTCATTCTCCAGATGGGATAATATTCCTTTGTGCATGCGGGGAGTTTGAGTGGCGGTATCTCATAATCCAGATCCATGCTTCTGACACTGGTGGCAGGATTCTACTCAAGGAGTTAACCTTTTTGAAGAGTAACCTCGCTCTGATACCACTTGAAAGTCCACCTAGTGTCAGCTATGTGCACCTATGGGGAGGGGGGAATAGGTGACGAGTAGCGCTTTTGCGGAATTTACGAACGTACCTGCACAATAAAAATAAAGAGCACAGCACACAGAATACACAGGAAATTTATAGTGGTTCCCCGACTTGGGTACATCCACTTTCCCCCTTCGACCTATCTCCCCAACAAGGGACGACTCGGTCACTTCTCCAACGGGATTGAAATCCAATCCCTTCACTAACGGAAGGAGCCCTTCCACACGTGAGAGTCAACACTCCCACAAAACGGGTTGCACCCAACCCTTACAACACGGAACAAAAGTTCCTTTACAACAAAAGAAAATATAGAATGTACACGAGATACAAACTTCTTTTGGAGACTACGGTGTTCCTCTTCGTTCGACGACGTGTTCTTGAAGTCGATGAAGAGTCTACAACCTCGGTCTCTCTTGGAGAGGATCTCCCCGGAACCGACGGCGGCACACGAGCGGCGGCTAGCTTCGGGATCGGCGGCTACGATGATGAGCGGCTGCTGAACTTGGAGATCCAAACTTCGTAGCGAAGCAAACTAGGTCTACCAACGGTCACTCTAGGATCGGTCGTCTCGATCGATTCGGACGGAGGAGTTTTTCCCGGTCAACAAATCGAGAGACAAGAGATCTCTGGATAGACGCGTGAGACACAAGCTTTGCTAAGCTTCTGTCGCCGGAGATTACGAAGGAATCTCAAATGTTGACGGCGACCAACAATCCCGAGCGCGACGGCGGCGGCGGAGAGGAGTCGCGGAATTAGGGTTACGAGGCGGCTCGGTTTCTTTCTCCTTTTCTTCTGGTCTTTACTGTTCAAAATACCTGTATATAAATACTGTAGAAGTTTTCCAATATGACCGTTTGTGGGACCCACAATAGAAATCCCCAAATCCCGGTCCAGGAATTTAACAGCGGCAGAATCCGGTTCAGAAAATTCCAGAGAAAACGCCAAGAAAAAATCGGCGAGAATCACAGGCGATTCTCGACGAATCGGCGAGAATCACCAAGTGATTCTCGACGATTCGTCGAGAATCGTTAGTGATTCTCGCCGAATCACTTATTGATTCTCAACGAATTTCACTTTGTATACATGGGCTGCTTGGCCACTGGTTCGGCGAGAATCACTAGTGATTCTCGCCGAATCTTACTTGGCACCGTTTTGAGGTAGCCAGAAGGAGTCGGCGAGAATCACTAATGATTCTCGTCGATTCGGCGAGAATCACTAGTGATTCTCGCCGAATCGGCGAGAATCACTTGGTGATTCTCGTCGAATTTTCCTTGGACGAATTTTCGTCTTCCACCCAGGAGCTGCTCCTTGATCCATCCATGCTCCTTGTCTTCTCTTGCATATGAATTGCCCTGTACTTGAAAGTAAGTGCACTCCAATAGAGAGAGTACACGTAGGCCAACACACTGATCTGCTCAACGAGGGATTACGTCGTGCAGACCCGTGTATATTGACCTACTGCACCCTGACATTGGTGTGCACTTAGCGTGGAGGAGCTGCAAGTACAACTTAAGATGTTTCATCAAATACATTGTGAATTCATCTTAGCTTGACAGGTGGCTTCCTCAAATCTAGGTAATCGTGGATACAATACCCAACACGTCCGTCTCAACAAGCGAGCTGAAGCTCCCCGGACCCAAAGTCCGTCTTTTAACCATCCGAGCTGAAGCTCCCAGCTAACTTCTGGTGCTACAATATTTGTGAAAGGTGCAACTCTAATTACTAAGTTACTCTTTTCAGCTTGTTAAAACAGTTTACGTTAACCCAGGACTGCCCCCAGTATTCCCTGTGAAGGGCTCTCAAGGGGCACTAGGAACTGTGTTGGGATTACGCCCAGCGTTCCCTTTCGCAAGGTACTTATTTTGTTATTGGTTGATTCCCTTACCCATTACTTCCTCATGTTACGATAGGCTAATCCTAAGGTGATTTGACTCCACTCACCTCGGGGAGGACGATCTTTCGTCGGGCCCGAGCGCCTCTAAACCCTAGACAAAACAACACCCTACTCACTTATCTTCCAAAGATGCATCTAATTCTATTTATCCTTTCCAGCAAACCAACAAGACCCATTACATGTGCTCTAATTCATATCCCGAATGATTTCCTGCAGTTTTACTAAATGCAGACCACTTAAGCTATATGACTCGTAAAAAGGGAAGTATGCCAAATGATCATCCAGTGCTCATATAATAATTATTAGAGGTCTATATTGGCATATGTAGACTGAATCCACAATTTCCTAATTTTCATAATTTAAACGCTAATTTATTTATTTATTTTAAAAGCCAAAAGTTCCAAGGTTGAACAGGAAGTATAAGATTTATGCAAGATAAAGCTCCACTAAAATTATGATAAATGCAAGATGGGTAATTATCTAAAAATCCAGAATCTCCAAATTTTCCAGCAAGATTTTAGCCCTTAAATGTTATTTTCAATTTATTCCAAAATAAATCATTAAAAGGGGATGCACAATAACAATACTTCCAAAAATTCAGAGAAAATTCCAGGATAATTGTAAGAGCTCATAAAACCTCTAAGCAAACTTTCATAAATTGTTTGAAAGAATTATTCCCTAAATTAATTAATTATCATATTCTCAAAAATACGGCCTTATAAAGAAAGTTCTGAAAACAGACCCCTAAAAATTATAAATAAATTTCTACAATTATGTTTTGGCCTAAAAACATCAAAACCTAAGCCTCATGATTTTTCAACAGATATATCATCAATAATGAATTTTCTTTACCAAAGCCCCTTTCTGAAATTAATGAAGGAAGTACCAAATAAAATTTATTAAGAATTGTGATAAAAATTCAGAGATGTTCAACTAGCCCTAGACTAACCTCTGACCAAGTTTCATCATATTTTAAAGCAAATAATATCCATAATAAAATCAAAAATCATTTTGGCCCTTTTGGTAATTAACAAAAGAAGTACCAAGAATAAAATTCATAAAATTCTACAAACATTACCAGAGGTTCTAGGTGGCCTAAAACCTATTCTACCCAAGTTTCATAACATTTGGGGAAGGTTTAGTGGCTGAATATTCAAATTTGTGCTCCTACCCTAAAACTAGGGTTAGGGTTTTGAGGTGTCTACCTTGCTCCAATCCTTCTAAAGTTCCTACCAGAGATCTTAGGTTACATTACCCTTAGTTTTTCTGGATTTCCAAGGCCATGCAAGGGCATTTTCCCCCATGTCCTTCACAACCCTCAAAAGTCCTTCCTTAGGGTTTGAGGTTGAACCCTAGGGCAAATCAAGCCTAAATCATCCCATTTTCCATAAGAGGGTGACATTAGCCTTTCCAAGTCAGTGTGCAAAACCTCGGCCTCTGTTGAGGGGAGGGCACCACCCTAAGTCCATAGGGCACTTGTAATCAAAAATACCCTCTTAAGGCCAAACTAGGGTTTGGTGATTCCCTAACCAAAACTCATCCAAATATGTTCAAATTTTGTACAGAACTAGGTCTTGATGCCAGGGACCACTCACCAAAATTTGGGAGGGTTTGGAGGTCATTTGACTACTTAATTAAATTATCCTAGATTTATTAAATAAAAGCAAAAACTTTAGGAAAAGTGTGTCCAAAAATTCTGCGTTTTGGGCATGCCCTAGGTATAGCTAGGTTAGGCTCCCTGCCAAAATTTCAAGTGATTTGGACCAGGGATGAGGTGTGGGCTCTCAGTTTAATGACTACCTAGCCCTAAGTACATGTCTCACCAAACTGGGTGCCCTGGTCAGACCATGCATCCAAATTGGTTCAAACTAATTTTAAACTACAGTAGACACAAAGGACTACAACTTTCATGTTGGTGACTTTTTCTACAGAGGGGCCTAAGTATTTTTAAATTTTAAAACCAATTATATCAAATTCTGTGACATAATTCACATTAATATAAAATGATATCCTATAGTTAAATCATTTAGCCGCACAGATCTTGAAGTAAAAGGGACGGGATCCCTTCATCTTCCTCCTTGAGCCGACGGCCAGGATCCATCCCGCCTGGAGCCGTTTCCAAGCCCTGCCGTCGGCGATCCAGCCCCTTCCCCGGCCGGCCACCGCCACCACCACCTCCGTTGAGGTGGTGGGTATCGCCAGGCGGCGGCTCTGCCGCCGGAGGGGCGTTTTCCGGCGGTTCTAGCAGGAAAATTTCTTGCCGAAAACCATGAAAAGCTTGGTTTTGATCGGGCTCAATTGAGCCCGAAACTTAAACCTAAGGAATCCTATGATCTACACGTGAGTTAAGGAGAGGGGGAGGACCTTCCTGGCGGCCTAAATGCGGGAGGAGCGGCGGGATGCCATTGTTGATGGCGGCGGCGCTCGGCTTCTGCAACAGTACAGTGATACGGCCTGTCTCCTCCAGGTAAAGGCTCAAAAATGTTCCCCTCTGCCCACTGATGGTGTTTAAATGGCAATTGGGGATGGGGGCGGCTGGTTCTTCAATGCCCATCAACACCATTTATGGTGAGGCTCGGGTTGAGTGGAGGGGGGCTGAATCCACCCCTTGGTGGCCGGGAAACATCTGGAATCAACTCCTCTTCCCTAGAGGAGTTGATTGAAGCCATTAAAGGTGGCTGTTAGCCTCCCTTGGCCGGCTTCACTCTCCCCTTCCTCTCCCCCATCTTCTCTCTCCACCATTAACATGGGGGGAAGCTCCCTTCTCTCTCCTAGTCACCCCTAGTTGACTGGTCAACCCCATAGGCTAAGTGCAGCCCACTTAGTCATGATGATCATGAAAGTGAGGTTAGCCTAAGGAAGAAGTGGCTTGGGCTTGGGTTAGCCCTTTTTGGGCTAGGTTTGACTTGGTCTAAATTAGGGTTGACCTGGGTCAATTTGATCATTTGGGTTGACCCCATTGGGTTTTTACTGACTCATTGGACTCCCTTAAGGTCTAGGAATACTTGAATATGGTTGGTTGGGCATCTTGGGTGTCCCATGTCCCTTGGTAAGGGCACTTTAACCATTTTAGGGCTAGAGTTGACTTGGGTCAACATAACCATTTGGGTTGACCCCATTGGGTCCTTGGTGACCCATTGGCTTCCCCTAAGGTGTAGGTAGGGTTATGTAGGGTTACCTTGCACATTGGAGGTCACATACCCTTAGTAAGGGTACTTTGACCAAATTAGGGGCTTGAGTTGACTTGGGTCAACCTGGCCTCTAGGGCTGACCCCAATGTGTCCTTAGTGACCCATTGACCTCACTTTAGGGTTAGGAGGGCATAGGTGGGGTCCTCTAGGCTAGGAGTAGGTCAATTGACCCTAAGTAGGCTAGTTTGACCCATTTAGGGTTAGGGTTGACCTTGGTCAACTGAGCCTCTTTGGTTGATCCCAATGGGTCCTTATGGCTCTAATGGGCCTCCCAAGGTATTAGGGGGTATTGTGGTAGGTTCTTGGGGTCAAGGTGTAGCACATGGTCATCCTAAACCATTGTTCAGAGTTCTACTATTTGCAGACCATGATGATTTTCCACATTTTGTCTCCTATCTCTTGACCCATTCCTGGCTTCCTAGGGTTTGTCATGACCTAGTCATGGACAAAACTACACCTATGGGTCTAGTTGGAAATGGGATGTTACACTTCAGGCCCTGTCGTCCTGGCCTGGCTGTCCTGTTGTAAAGTCTGCGGCTGCTCTACTGCTAGGTGACCTCCTAAGAAGGAAGACGTAGCAACCGTTAGTCGAAAAGTGGCTTCACATCCGCTCCCCCGGCGACTCCTCGGCACCGGGCGGAGAAGGGAACAAGGGTACAAGTATAATAAATAGTATAACAAGTACAAACAGGTGGTAATGGTACAATAAGATTAATAGCATTATATTCTAGCAGCTCTACATAAACAATAACAAACTATCAAGTGCAAGTATCTACAGTAGGAAAGTAACTTAACTTATAAGGATGCGCATACAAGCTTATAAGTTAAGGATCGGGTTACATAAAAGTAACTCATCGTATAAGAGCGCCCATACAAACTTATACGATGAGGATCTTGTTGTGCAATGCTATGTAATGGTATGTATGCTATGCAATGACTCAGACATGATCACACCATGTAAACGCTATGTCAATATAGACTAGTAGTTCCCACTATTCGAGCAGGTAGCTAACCTCTCAGGCATCAACCGTCGTGGCCAGGCGTTGAAAGTAGAGCGGACATATCTACTACTAGGCGGGTATCCACACTACTTCACCTAGGCCTCTGTACGCCTCAACGCTAAGAACACAACAACGGAGCCCATGTGTACTATGGCCCAGCGGGGTCTCGGGTAGATGTGCACCGAGAACATAGCCTGAACTGGCCTGGTGTGACCAAGAAGGGGCCTCGAAAGAAAGCACGAGGACACAGCCCAACTGTTCACTTGGCACGGAAGGGGCCTCGGGATGTGAACACCGAGGACACAGCCCAACCGCCCAAAGTCTAACTGTCAACTCCCGTCGGTGTGACGATCGGCGAGCCCGTAGACCTGCCACACTATCCTTAACCCTGGATTACGACACCGCGTGTCGACTCACACCGTATGCAAATTCCACATCACTGTGGTATGGAAGGGGCCTCAGAAGTAAGCATGAGGACACAGCCCAACCATCCATCTATACCTCATCTCACCTCGAACCCAACTAGTGACGGTCAACACCGCACTTACATCCCTCCACAATACTACCTGTAGGGAGACTACGCTCTAAGTATTGGACTACTAAATTTCATTCCAACCCTCAAATAAACTCATGTCCATAGTTTTTCTTTATATATGTCATTCCAAATGATTTCAACATAATATAATATAATGAGCATAAATAATAGTCTACCAATTTCTAACAAGTCACTTTGTTCAAATAAGCTTGCTTCACAATTCAGTTATATGAAATCCAATTAGTAATCTTCATCATTCATAGCACTACGGTGGTTAACATAAAATAGTTCACCAAAATCTCGAGTTAAATTTGCAACATTAATTCCACCGAATCCAAATTCATATTATATAAAAACCCAGAATTTAAGTGCAGAATAAATCTGGACAGTAACTTCAACCGGAGATTCTCGAATCTACAGGAAACCGGTGATGACGTGTAACCTCTCGATGGAAAGGTCTTACCATGGGCTACAACTTTTAAGTTCAGACCACAACCCAGATTCAATAGTATCAAACTTGAAATTAGCCTTGAATTCCGCTGCGTATAAAACACAATTTCTGCATGCAGGATTTATCGGACGTCATGTTCGTTCAGACTTTCCTGTGGCTATAGACTTCCCATGAAGACGTGCAACCACTCATTGGAAAGGTATTTTCAAGGGATTCAACTTTCGTGTTTAGTCAAAAGCCCAGATCTGGTCATATCATATCAGAAAATAGCCAAGAAGATTACTGCGCGCAGAACACAGATTCTGCACGCATCATAAAGAGGAATGAACGACATCGGTTCATCTTCCTCCTCAAGTCGACCCTCCAAAATCACCTCTAGAAATTCCTCCACCCTTATTCACCCTCATGAGTCCTTTACTCCTCACGAAGCCATCCCCCATCTTCGCATAGAAGGTTGGAGAGGTTGAAGACACGATTAGCCTTAGAGCACAAGCCCTAGGACGGCCTCGTCCTAGAGAAATCACCATCTCGCAAGTCTAGACTCTTTTGAGTCGACATCTTGCCTAGGTAACTATAGATCTAGCACCAAGGGAGAGGGGAGGAAGCTCACCTCATTTCCGGCATTTCCACTATTTCCGGACATGGATCGTGTAACTCTTCTCGGTGGCATCTTCTCCTTCACGGCGGCGACAGATCTCCTCCTCTAGAATTAGCTACAACAACTTCCTTATCTCAACAGGAGTTTCTCTCAGAAAATAGGGGATGAAGTGAGCATGAAAACGGCTAGGGTTTTCATTTCTCTTTATATATGAAAAGTGACACGGGTAGGGACATGCCCGTGTCCTTACCCATATCCTGCTTGGGCGAAACGACAACGACAGTTTTCGTGTCGGTTCAATACTCGACATGGGTAGGGACACGCCCGTGTCCCGACCCGTGTCCATATGACACGGCCGTGTTACCTAGCCATGTCCTTCTCTGGATACATTACAATGAACTCAACTCGACACAACGGCACACGGGTAGGGACACGCCCGTGTCGCTACCCGTGTCATACAATTCTTCGATCTCGACACGTAGTTCGTCGATCTCGACACGCTCTGTCGAGTGTAACTCGACACACACGGGTAGGGACACGCCCGTATCGCTACCCGTGTCATACGATGTCGACACACCTCGTCGATCTCGACACGCCTCGTCGAGTTCAACTCGACGCACACGCACATGGGTAGGGACACACCCGTGTCTCTACCCGTGTCACTTCAAACGGGTAGTGACACGCCTCTGTCACTACCCGTGTCCTTCTCTGGACATACTCGAGTCTTCGACTCGAGAGCTGGCCACTCCCACACGGGTAGGGCCACGCCCGTGTCTCTACCCGTGTCCTATGCTTGACTGATTTCTCCTCCTCTTCACATATGCTGCCCAATTGTCAGCACTCCCCCTAAACCCAAGTCAGCTCTCCTGACTCAAAAACACGCACGAGGGGCCTAGTGCGATTCGGGACGTTACAAATCCTATAAACAAAATAAAATATTTCGTCCCCGAAATCAGGCTTAGGCTATGGGGAGAAAAGCATAACAGAAAATACAATATGCTTTTAAATAAAATTACCTTGAGCAAACAACTCCGGGTAGTGTTTTTACATCAAATATATCGTCTCCCATGTATATTCTTCCTTCCCATGATTAGTCCATAGCACCTTCACCAAGGGAACACTTTTGCGGCGCAACATTCTTGTCTCGTTATCTACGATCCGCACCGGTTCTAGTCGCACAGACCTATCCGACGCCACAACACCATCAGTTATGGGGATGTATTGATCGAGCTACAACAGCGCCTTCCGAAGCGACGACACATGAAACACGTCGTGGAGGTTATCTAGATCGGACGGTAACTCCAACCGATAGGCCAATGGGCCAATCCTTTCCAATATAGTATAAGGCCCAACATACCTCGGGCTGAGCTTTTTCACACCACGCACACGTGACACTCCATGCATCGGTCGGATTTTCAGGAACACCTTATCACCCACTTGAAACTCCACCATCTGGTGTCTTGCATTATAATACTTCGCCTGCCGACTTTGAGCCTCCAACATGCGATCCCGTATCAGTTGAACCACCGTATCGGTATCATCAATATATTCAACACCCAAAGCCTTCGGGTCTTCATCTTGCACCCAAGACAAGGGGGTTCTGCACCTTCTTCTGTAAAGGGCTTCATGGGGCACCATGCCGATGCTAGCTTGATGACTGTTATTGTAGCAGAATTCCACCAGCGGTAAAAGCCTTTCCCACAGCTCTCATCTATCTAACACACATAACCTCAACAAATCTTCCAGTGTTCTGATGGTCCTCTCAGACTGCCCGTCCATCTGAGGATGAAACGCGGTGCTAAAGGTAAGGCGCGAACCCAAATACGCCTGTACCGCCTTCCATTCCCTTGAGGTAAAACGACCATCCCGGTTAGAAATGATTGTCTTATGCAAGCCATGATACCGTACGAACTGCTCCACAAAGAGGCGAACTAAGACATCCACATGAGCTTCTTTCTTCATTGGGATAAACCGGGCTACTTTCGTCAGGCGATCAACTATCACCCACACCGAATCATTTCCTGAGCGTGAGCGAGGTAACCCATGGACAAAGTCCATGGAGATATCCTCAAACTGTCACTCTGGGATGGGAAACGATTGTAGCAAACCATCGGGACTCTTGCATTCCGCCTTCACCGTTTGACAAGCTTCGCAATGTGTAACAAAATATCGGACATCCTTTTTCATTCTCGGCCAACACATGGTCTTCCGTAGGTCGGCGTACATCTTAGCAGTTCCCGGGTGCACTGAATATTGATAGCAATGAGCCTCTCTCAAGATATCCTCCCGGATTTTACCGTCTTTGGGAATATAGATCCGGCCACGAAAACAAACGAGGTCGTCTTTTAGCGTATACTCATCCGTAGTCCCATCTTCGATTGACTTGATTGTCGGGGCCAAAGCCGCATCCATTCCTTGCTCCACTCTGATTTGGTCCCGGATATCACAAACTATGCTCATGCTTGCCAAGTACTCTGTATACTCTACTGATGGAGCCTTAAATATCAACGTAATATCCATCTCCTCAATCATCCGAGCCAACTCCATACTCATCAACCGAGGCTCTAGGCTAGAACCTGGTACCTTTCTACTCAATGCATTGACCACCGAGTTCGCCTTTCCGGGGTGGTAGTTCATGGTGAACTCATGGTCGCATAGAAATTTTAACCACCGTCGTTGCCTCAGGTTAAACTCCTTCTGAGTATGAACGTACTTCAAGTTTTTGTGGTCTGAAAAGATCTCGCAGTGGATGTTGTATAGATAATGCCTCCAAACCTTCAAGGCGAACACCACTGCTCCCAATTCCAAATCATGAACCAGGTAATTGATTTCATGCTTCTTGAACTGTCATGAAGCGTAGGCAATCACGTGTTCGTGTTGCATCAACACCGCTCCCATCCCATGATATGATGCGTCAGTGTAGACTTGAAAAACTTCCTTCCCAGATGGAAGTGCAAGGATGGGGGTGGAGGTAAGTCTATCCTTCAGCTCCTGGAACGCCGCTTCACATTGGGGTGTCCACTCAAATGGCACACCTTTCTTCATCAATGAAGTAAGAGGAAGAACAATCTTTGGAAATCCTTTTACGAACTTGCAGTAGTACCCCGCAAGTCCAAGGAAACTCCTCACATCGGTCGCCGACTTCAAAGGCGACCACTCCTTCACGACACGCACCTTGGCCAGATCCACTACTAGTCCTGCTCCACTGATCACATGCCCCAAGAAAGCAACCTCTTTAAGCCAGAATTTGCACTTGCTGAACTTGGCGAACAAGGCGTGCTCTTTTAATTTCTTCAATACCAAGGTCAAGTGCTCAACATGCTCCTCCTCCATGTTTGAGTAGACCAAGATGTCGTCGATGAAAACAATGACAAAGACAACCAAATAAGATTCAAACAACTTGTTCATCAGGCTCATGAAGGTCGAAGGGGCATTTGTGAGCCCAAACGGCATTACTGTGAATTCGTACAGTCCATATCTTGAACTAAAGGCCATTTTTTGGATGTCACCTTCTTGTATTCTCAACTGATAATACCCTGAGCGCAAGTCCAGCTTAGAAAACCAATGCGCTCCCACTAGTTGATCGAATAACTCATCGATCCGAGGTAGCGGATAAGTGTTCCACACCGTCAGCCGATTGAGTTCCCAATAGTCTATGCACAAACGCAGGGTCCCATCCTTCTTCTTCATGAACAATACAGGGGCTCCCGAGGGCGACGAACTGGGGCGAACAAACCCTGACTCCACCAGTTCTTGCAGCTGAACTCTAAACTCCGCAAGTTCCTTTGGGTCCATTCAGTAAGGGGCCTTGGATACCAGCTTGGCACCCGGTACTAGATTAATCTGGAAGTCAACCTCTCTATGTGGGGGTAATCCTGGCAGTTTCTCAGGAAATACCTTGGGGAAATCCTGCACTACCCGTACATCTTTCATATCCAGCACCTTCTCCTTCAACTCGAACCAGATCATGAAGACTTCATCCCCCTTCATATGGGCTTTTACTGTCTGAACTGAAGATAACAACATACGAGGTGCGAAGCTAATACCTTGGAAGATGATATCTGAGTCCCCATGTAACGCCCCGAAAATCGTTATCGAGCTGGTCGTGTCCAAAAGATATTTTGGTGCCTGTATAGGGGTACACGGCCTAGGACACGGGCGTGTCAAGGCCATGTCTTGCTTGGTGTTTTGGCCGGCTGTATCCAGAGAAGGATACGGCAGGAAACACGGCAGACTGACACAGGCGTGTCATCTGACATGGGCGTATGCCTACCCATGTCAGTACTCGTGTTCCCGAGAGACGTGACGGTTGACGTGATGGTTATACGTGACACGCCTCCGGTCACGGGCGTGTAGAGGACCCTACACGGGCGTGTCAGGTTGAGACACGGGCGTGTCAGGTTGAGACACGGGCGTGTCTTTGCCGTGTGGTTTTTCTAAGTTCGACGATCGTGCATGGATCGAGGCACACGGCCTGGGACACGGCCTTGTGCGAGGCCATGTTCGGCCCAAGTTTGAGGATTTCTGTACAGATCGGAGCCGTTCGTTTTCTTTAATTAAGATCCAATGGCCCAGATGAGTTCCTGCTCTGTTAAGGTCAGAAATAGAGGATCAATTCCTCATTTCTCTCTTAAGCACTCTCTTTCAAGGAGTTAGAGAGAGGAGGAAGAAGGAGGAGGATTCCGGCCGCCGGCGGAGCATCGGAGCACCGTTTAGAGAACCGAGAGCGCATCCGTGGAGGAAATCCCGTTACGAAGACTTCTATCCGTGTAATTTTCCATGGCGCAAAAGCGTACTACAAGGGTAACGATTCTCTACCTGAGCATGTGAAGCTCTCTTCCATTTTTTCATAGGGAAACCCGCTCTCGCGAGTGTGTGGCGAGTGTGCGGTGTTCCTTGGGGTTGATGGGAATAGTCCCACTTGTGTTGCATATAGAGTCCGGAATCGAAGTACGAACATAGGCATTGTGTGTGAAGCCCACCCGGACATGTTGGTCTAGATCGGTGATGTTGCATTTGTTATGGTTTGCCATAGAAGACTCTGTGCTTTGGGTCTTCGGGTTCTACGTGGTAGATTGCAGTATGGATACTTGGGGATTAACTCCAAGGCGCACCCGGAAAACTGAGCGGAATCGTTGTTCTGCTAACTTGGCGGTCTGGGAACCGGCCTTGAACATAACTGGGTTATGTGATTGTTTGGAAATGTCAGGATCCGAGAGAAGCTTGGCTCGTGCGTACGTCTTAAGGTGTACTACGTGTTGTGAGCAACGGGCAAGTGGAATCGGACTTGGGCTATGTAGTTCGGTGGGAGAGACCCGAAAAGGGGACTGGCCGTTGGCATAGTCGGGAGCCTTAGATAGTGGTCAGAAAGGCTGAAATGCTCATGTTGTTGCCATCCTGGGGGTGGTGGTGAAGACGCTGAATTGTCAGGATTCACCGATAATGTGTCCTTAGTGCACGGGGTGTTTGGCCGTGCGAGCCTACACCTGTGGCGAAGTATGTTTGTACTATATTGTTTAGCTGGGCTAATGAATTGCAGGGAAGGAGCACCTCCGTCCCGTGTTAGGGGCGGGGTCATTATAATTTGGTCGGCTTTTGCTGACCGTTGCTTTGTTTGCCACCATGCGGTGGAATGTTGCTTGCAGGTGCTGCGGAGCCGAGTACCAAATAGCGGGCTGGAGCCCATGTTGTTGTGCTGGCCCTAGAAGGCCAAAACGAATAGTTGTACTTTATTTTGTCATGTATGGCCGGCCAGTCGATGTATGGAAAACATTATTTAATTAAGTGAACATCTGTAAGGTCATAGGGTCATGTACCTTTCAGTGTATTTGTTTTCATTCCAGTTGTAGTGGTGTTGGACATTCATGATTATTGGATACAATTATGGGTTCTTTCAGCTGTTTAAAAGCTTCCGCTAGAATGCTCTGTGTTAGGACGAGTAGTCTTAATTGGATAGTTTGGTTATTCATACGTAACCCTTCCGACTGTCTGTGGTATATGGTTTCGGGTTCCAGCTGGACCTTCTACTATATATCATACGACAGATGGGGGTGTTACAATTTGGTATCAGACTTCTGGTTACGGTCAGACTTAAATGAATTCGTGGGCAAATTCTTTTAAGGGGTGGTGAGCACATGTGTGCGTCATCGTTATAACATTAAAAAGAACCCATGAATGTCCACTTAGGAATGAAAAATACACTTGTTTTGTGGAACCTGAGTGTTCTAATGATTGTTTTTAGCAATTTGTGTGTCGGCTAATCTAGGTTATTTTCTATTATAGGCAGCTAGGAGCGGTGCTGGTCAATCAGAGCATCCGCAATCGGCGGAAAGTAGTGCACCGAGGGATGTGCCTACAACACCTCCTTCAGCGGAAACCATCAGGTTGGTGGAAAAAGCAGTTTTTGCTATGATAAATGCCCAACCTGCAGGGCAAATGCATCGCGCACCTCCTGTGAATGAGCAAGAACCGGTTAGGGCGGCAGAGCCGAGAGTGGTGGAGCGCTTGGCAGTGGATCAGGTAGAGCCGACGATGGCTACGGAGAGACAGCTCAAACATGTAATGGGCTTTAATCCTCCGAGGTTCGAAGGGGTTGGAACGCCAGCTCAAGCTGAGGATTGGCTCTCTATGATAAAGAGGGTACGTTAACGGAGGAGTGGCAGAAGACCACCATAGCGACCTTCCTTTTGGCCGGTGAGGTGAGGCTGTGGTGGTATGAGTTGGAGTTTCATCTCTTAGTGGGAAGACAGTTTGCTGATGTGCCTATGGAGGAATTCTCAAGATTATTCTTGGCCAGATATTTACCCTCTGCTCATAAGATTGAGATGGAAAATCAGTATCGTGGGTTGACTCAAGGAGCCAAAAGCGTGGACGAGTATCTCCACGAGTTTACACGGTTGGGTCAGTATGCTGGTGCTATGTTTACGGAAGAAGAAAGGAAGACCAACTGATTTTATGAGGGTCTACGCGGTGACCTACAGTTACTCCTTGCTGGGCCTAAGCCTTGGGGCTTCCTAGCCTTGGTCAATTCGGCCCGGTCATTGGAAAAAGGTTGTGAAGAAAGTCCAAGAGAAGAAGGACCTAGGGGAAAAGAAGGCAGAGTTCAAAGTGCCAAATGCAAAGTCAGGATTCCGCAGATGGAGCAAGAAGCAGAAGACTTCGAACTCAGCCCCTTCGTCTTGTGCGTCAGGGGCAACCAAAAATCGAGTTCCAGGAGCTTGCTACAACTGTGGGAAGACGGGACACTTTTCTCGTGAATGTTGGAGCGGACGTGCAAAGTCCGAGAGGAAGCCTGGAGTGACCTATGAAGAGAAAGGGACGGCGGTGGAATCGACTACATCCCACCATACTCCAGCCCAGCCTAGAGTTTATAATCTTGGTCTGCAAGAGGCCATGAAACAAGCTGATGTAGTGACAGGTATGAGTTAAATTATAACAGTTTAACTTTATGTAGTTGTTACCTTTTTATATGTTAGCTTATATTTGTTGGTGCTAGGCTTCGTGTTGATTTTTGATCGTCCGGCAAGAGCCCTGTTTGATACATGAGCATCGCATTCCTTATTGTCCGAAAGGTTCATATCGCACATCGGGGTCCCTTCCTCGATGGCAAAAGACAGGTTGGATGTGTTGTTGCCCAATGGGTGCTCAATGCGCGCAGATAAGTTCTGTGTGGTAAAGATTCGGATTGGGGACCAGGAGTTTGATTTGCGAGCGTTGGTTCTACTGTTAGTAGAGTTTGACATAATCTTTGGTATGGACTGTGTTGGGTACATTGGAAAATATGTACCTGATTTGAAGAAGCCTCACCCTACTCAATGATATACATCAAAATGTATTTGATGTGTTTTGTGTTTAGTTGTGCAGGTTAAGTATTTGCAGGGAAAGCTGAAAAGTTTCTAAGTCCATGTGTCGACACCCAGAAGAAAAGTGTTGACACTTAAGAAGACTTGTGTCGACACCCAGAGAAGCAGTGTCGACACTTGGAGTAATTGTCTCGACACCAGGAGTGCAGAGTCGACACCAGAAGGAAAGTGTCGACACATACTATTTGTGTCAACACTCAATGAAGAAATGTCCAGTGGAGCAGCGTCGACACTTAGAAGCAGTGTCGACACCCAGAGGAACTTTGTCGACATCAGAAAGTGTCGACACTTGGAGGCTGTGTCGACACTCAGCAAACTTCAACAGAGTCTAAGTACAAGTGTCGACATAATGAAGAATGTGTCGACACACAGCAAAAGACTCAACACATGAAGAAGGTGTCGACACTAGGAGGCTGTGTCGACACTCAGCAAAGTTCAACAAATTCTAAGTACAAGTGTCGACACAAAGGAGATGTGTCGACACTCAGCAAAAGTCTCAACAAAAGAAGAATGTGTCGACACAAGGAGCTGTGTCGACACTCAGCAAGTATCAACACAGAAGGCATGTGTCGACACCAAGAAGATGTGTCGACACTGAACAAGTTCAACACAAGAAAATGTGTCGACACACAGCAGAAGACTCAACACATGAAGAAGGTGTCGACACTAGGAGGCTGTGTCGACACTCAGCAAAGTTCAACAAATTCTAAGTACAAGTGTCGACACAAAGGAGATGTGTCGACACTCAGCAAAAGTCTCAACAAAAGAAGAATGTGTCGACACAAGGAGCTATGTCGACACTCAGCAAGTATCAACACAGAAGGCATGTGTCGACACCAAGAGGATGTGTCGACACTGAACAAGTTCAACACAAGAAGATGTGTCGACACAAAGGAGTTGTGTCGACACTTACAAGAAATCAACAAAGTACTGAAGAATAAGGAGTTGTGTCGACACACATTATCAGTGTCGACACATGATGAAGAAGCTGTGTCGAGAAGTAATTTCTACAACACAAGGAGTTGTGTCGACACCATGAAGGCTAGTGTCGACACTTAGTCAACTTGTGTCGACACTTAGTCTATCAGTGTCGACACTTAAAAACAGACTGTCTCGACACTTTCAGACAGTTACAGATATTTCAAGAAGTGACTGGATGACATGACAGCTGCCATTCCAGCCGGTCTACTGTAACTGTCAGAGTTGTCAGAAAGTCGTTAGAAACCGGATCAACCAGTCACCATGAAAAAGGCCTATATATAGGCTTATTCTGTCAACTGAAGTAGATGATTAACTACAAGAGATTGAGAAGAAGATCAAGCAATTCATTGAAGAATCAAATCAAGTGAAGATCTAAGTAGTTGGAGAGAGAGAGCTCCTTCCAAGAAGACAGCTGTTGGAACCAGGCTGTGAAGAAAGTTTCAGACTTAGTTCTGATTCTTAAGTTAGCAGTGATTGAAGATCAGCTGCAGAGAGTATCAACCCTATTGTGTTCTACATTCAAGAAGCTTTGAAGAAAGCCAGGTGAGGTTGATCTCAGCAGAGTTCTTTCAAGAACTCATCAAGAAACCTGTCAACTCTTCTCTCTTATTCTGAGTTGAGGTTATATACATTATATTTTTAATTTCTTGTAGGATTCTTAGGGATCTGAGTTGTAAGCCTGAAATTATAAAGGCTGAGTGGTAGGGCCTGTGTGCCTGAGTGTAGGAGATTCATATCTCTGAGTGTAGGCCTTGTGGTTGAGTGTAGGTCTTTGTGAAGACTGAGTGGTAGGGCTGTTGAGCCTGAGTTGTAGGAGTGGGATCACTCTGAGCTGTAGGAACCATTTGGGATTCTGAGTGTAAGATCTGAGGATCTGAGTTATAGTGGAGGAGTTTGGCCGAATCTAGTACACTACTAGATAGGCGAAGGGGGAAAGTGGGTGTACCCAAACCTTGGGAAACCACTATAAAACTGTGTGTACTCTGTGTATGTGATTGATGTTGTGTATGCTGTTTATAGTTCTGTGAAATCTGTGATATAATCTGCCTAAAAGTTTAAAAGGATTAAGTCACCTATTCACCCCCCCCCCCTAGGTGATTAGGTACAATTTCTTTCAAGTGGTATCAAAGCGAGGTTACTCAAAAAAGGACTTAACTGTCTGAGTAAAAGATCTTGTTGGCAGATTCAGTGAAATCAAGGACAGATTCAGCATAATCAAGAAAATCAAGAAAATGGGTTCAACAGACAATCATAAAGAACTTGGATCCATGAAGTTGTCAATTTGCAGAAAGGAGATTTTTGGCATCTGGAAAGAAAGAGTTAGACTGTTTATGGAAGCCTCTGACTCTAGAATCTACATCACAGTTAAAGAAGGGTCATATGTGCCTATGAAAGTATCAGTCTTGGATGCAAATCAGAGAACACCTAAGGACTTTTCTGAAATGACAAAAGATGAGATTATTCTAGCTACAATGGACAAAAGGGCTCAGAATATCATTGTAAGTGTCATAGATGATGCTACATTTCAGAACTTGATACACTGTAAAACATCAAAGGAGATGTGGGATACTCTGATAGTGTACATGGAGGGTTCAGAAGAAGTTAGACAAGACAGGAAGTCTTTGTTAAACCAAGAATATGAGAGCTTCAGACAAGGCAGGTCTGATAGTATAACAGAATGCTACAAGAAATTCTATAGGATTATCAATGAGTTGATGTCCTATGGAAGAGAATTCAGCAATTATGAGCTGAATGATAAGTTCTTGAGGTCCCTAACAAAGGACTGGGACACCAAGATCTGTGCCATAAGGGAAATGGCCAAGTTAGCAGATATTCCTCCTCCAACATTGTTTGGAAAGTTGTTATCCTATGAAATGCAGCTAATGGTAAGGAAAGAAGAGGAGAAGACTACAAGAATTGAGCACAAAGAAAGATCTGTGGCATTCAAGACAGAAGCCACCAGGAAATATAAAAGTAAGTCTCCATCTCCACCACCAAAGGTTGTTGGATCTGAGACAGATGAGACAGAATGCAGGGATTCTGAAAGCAGTGAGAGTGATGAGGATTTTGCAGCTTTCACAAGAAACTTTTAGAAGTTTCTAAAGAAGAAACAGTGGAGGACAAAGCCATCCACTTCACAGGGAAAAGATGACTATTATCAGAACAAGAAGTCATCAAAGAAAGACAGGAGAAAGCCCAAGTCAAGCAAAGCAACTTTATCAAAAATTGCATGTTATTGCTGTAACAGACAAGGACATGTTGTTGCTGACTGTCCAGAGAAAAGGAAAGAGTCAACTGATAAGAAGAAGACTCAGATCAAGGGCAAAAAGGAAAGGTCCTTTGTTGCAAAGAAGGACAAAAGTCTGTCAGATATGTCTTCTTCAGAATCAGATTCAGAAGCTGAAGCTTACATTGGACTGTTTGCTGAAGAAGAAGAAGAAGAGGAGTTCATCCAGTTAATGAACTCTATATATGAGCAAGAGGACAATCAGTGTCAGGGACTGATGGCCTTATCTGAAGGTGACAAAATCCAGGAGCAGTCTGGACCTAGTTAGGTACAAAATTGTTCTTTAAGTTCAATTTCTAGTGCTAATTCAGACTCAGTTACATCAGCATCAAGTGATGCCAGTGGATCTGAATCTAAAGGAGATATTCATCAATTGATTGATGAATATAGAGTAGTGTTGCAAGCTTTGAAGAAAAGCAAATCCTTGACCAAGAGTCAGGCTAAGGAGATTGCTAATCTCAAAGTGGCTGCAACAGATTTTGAAAAGTTGATTGATCAAAAACTAAATGAAATAGCCAGACTGAAGAACATAACTGTTATTCAGATGGGGACTATTACATTCAAGAATGATCAAATCAGAAATCTGGAGATTAGTCTTCAGAAGGAGAGAGACATAGTTGCAAGGTTTTCTAAACCAAAATCTATTTTACCTTTGATAGATGAATTTGTACATCAAAAGGGTAAAACTGGATTAGGGTTTACACAACTTGCTATGACTGTAAAGTCCAAGTCTAAGGGCAAAGCCCCAGTACTCAAAAAGCCTGTTGTAGATAGAACAGCTAGGGTTGTACCTAAGCAAAGGTACAATAGATTTGAGTGCTGGTGCTGTGGAAAAGTAGGCCACTTTGTCATTGACTGCTGGCACAATTCTAGTGCCAAAGTGAGTAGCAAACTGCCTGTTGAAAGATCTGCAGGTAGTTTTGTTAAGAGGCAAACTAACCAGCACCAAGGACCCAAGAATTCTTTGGGTTCTAAGGTCAACTAATCTGTTTTGCAGGTGAGTCCAAGTGGTCATGCCCCAATATGGTACTTGGACAGTGGATGTTCCAGGCACATGACTGGAACTAGGGGATTGCTAAAGGACTACACACCAATCAAGGATGGTCCTAAAGTCACCTTTGGTGGTTCTGAAAAAGGAATCATCAAAGGTTTTGGTAACATTTCTAGCAACCTTATAACAATTACTCAAGTGGCTTATGTTAAAGGTTTGAAACATAACCTTATTAGTATAAGTCAGCTGAGTGATTTAGGATATGACATCTCATTTGTCAAAGATGGTTGTCATATCATGAGATCAAATGATCAAGAGATCATTCTGACTGGTTACAGAAAGAGAAATGTCTATTGTCTAGACATTATGTGTGAGAACAATGTTTCTCTAGTGTGTCTTGTAGCTGATGAGAAAGTCTCTCATTGTGTCAAATGGCACAAGAGACTAGCCCATCTTAACTACAAGACAATTGGTCAACTCTATAGCAAAGAGTTAGTGAGGAATGGTCCTCTGGTTAAGTGTATTAAAGATGGGATATGTTCAGCCTGTCAAAAGGGCAAGCAGACTAGATCCACCTTTAATAGCATTGAGAACAAAGATGCTGTGAGGTGCTTATACCTCTTGCATATGGATCTCTTTGGTCCTATGCCAGTTCACAGCCTAGGTAGGAAGGTCTACACATTTGTGGTTGTAGATGACTACTCAATGTTTTCCTGGGTGTTCTTCCTTAGACAGAAATCTGAAACACCTAGTATCTTTTATAGTTTTGTCAAACAAATTCAGAATGAGTTAGACAGTACAGTGGTCAAAATAAGAAGTGACCATGGTACTGAATTTCAATCTGATAGTATGACAAATCTATGTGAAGAGTTTGGGATATTTCAGGAATTTTCTTCACCAAGAACACCTCAGCAAAATGGCATTGCTGAAAGGAAAAATAGAACCTTGATAGAGGCTGGTAGAACCCTATTAAGTGACACATCTCTCCCAGAATATTTCTGGGCTGAGGCAGTAAACACTGCATGCCATGTAATTAATAGGGCTACTATCACCAAAAGCCACAATAAGACCCCCTATGAGATTGTGAAAGGCAGAAAACCAAATCTATCCTATTTCAGGATCTTTGGTTATAAATGTTATATACTTAACAATGGTAAGTCTTACTTAACCAAGTTTGCTGTCAAATCCCAAGAGGGGATCTTTGTTGGGTACAGCAACAATAGTAAGGCTTATAGGGTCTACAACTTGACTACTCAAGTTGTAGAAGAATCAGTACATGTAGTATTTGATGAAGCTAGACTCATTAACCATGAATTGTCTAGAAGTATTTGCAACTAAGAAGATGGACAAGCTTACTATTGAAGAAAGTTCTACTGCAAGATAGCAAGTGGATGATAGTGGCAGTTGTCCAGGGGGAGTACTAGATGCACCTGATGCAGAAGAAGACCAAGGAGTGCAGCAAGTTGAAGAAGCTAAAGGAGTTCAACCTGAAGCCAGGCTGCCTCCAGCTACTAGGCATCTAAGAGATCATCCAGCCAATCAAATTATTAGTGATCTAAGTCAAGGGGTACAAACAAGGAGCAGAAATCTAAGTTCAGTACTCTACTCCAGTTTTCTATCCCAAGTTGAGCCAAAGAAATTTGAAGAAGCCATCCTAGACCCTCATTGGATTGAGGCAATGCAAGAGGAGCTGAACTAGTTCAAGAGATGTAAAGTCTGGGAGCTTGTTACTAAACCAAAAGACCACAACATAATTGGGACTAAGTGGATCTTTAGGAACAAGATGGATGATCATGGAGTTATTGTGAAGAACAAAGTAAGACTGGTTGTTAAGGGATATAGGCAGGAAGAAGGTATTGACTTTGATCAAACCTTTGCTCCAGTAGCCAGACTGGAAGCAATAAGGATGTTCTTGGCCTATGCAACCTATCAAGGGTTTAAAGTATACCAAATGGATGTCAAGACAGCTTTTCTAAATGGAAATCTGAAGGAAGAAGTCTATGTGGAACAGCCATCAGGTTTTGTTGATTAAACTAAACCTAATTATGTTTATAGACTTAGGAAGGCTTTGTATGGGTTAAAACAAGCCCCTAGGGCTTGGTATGAAACCTTGTCTAGTTTTCTCATTGAGAATAAATTCACAAGGGGGAAAATAGACAAGACTCTATTCCTTAGGGAATCCAGAGGCAAGATCATACTAGTCCAAATATATGTAGATGACATCATATTTGGGTCTACTGAAAGTTGTCTTTGCAAAAAGTTTGCAAAACTAATGCAAGGACAATTTGAAATGAGCAGTATGGGGGAACTTAAGTTCTTCTTGGGTCTCCAAGTTAGACAGACTGAGAATGGTTTATCCATATGCCAGTCTAAGTTCACTCTAGAATTGATCAGGAAGTATGGTATGGAATCATCCAGTACCATGAAAACTCCTATGGGGTCAAGTATGTCTCTTAGCAAAGATGATGCAGGGAAACCTGTAGATGAGACTTTGTATAGAGGGATAGTTGGCTCCCTATTGTATTTGACTGCAAGTAGACCAGATATCATGTATGCTACATGTGTCTGTGCTAGATACCAAGCTTGCCCTAAAGAGTCTCATTTGACAGCAGTCAAAAGAATTCTGAGATATCTAAAGGGCACTCCTTATCTAGGCCTTTGGTACCCTAGGAATGGAGACTTTGAACTGACAGGTTATTCAGATGCAGATTTTGCAGGCTGCAAGGAAGATAGGAAAAGTACAACTGGTACCTATCAATTCCTAGGTGGAAGACTGATATCATGGAGTAGCAAGAAACAAACAAGTGTGGCTATCTCCACAGCAGAATCAGAGTATGTGGCTGCAGGAAGTTGTTGTGCTCAACTTCTATGGATACAACATCAGCTTGAAGATTATGGTATTCAGGTAAGTAGAACACCTCTATTTTGTGATTCTACTAGTGTTATTTCTATTGCAAACAATCATGTTTCCCATAGTAGGACTAAGCATATAGAAATAAAATATCATTTTCTAAGAGAACATGTAGAAAAAGGAGATATATCCCTAGAGTATGTTAATACAGAAAATCAGCTAGCTGACATGTATACTAAGCCCTTAGATGAAACCAAATTCAATAGGTTCAAAATTGAATTAGGTATGATAAACTTAGAATGGGTTTTCAAAAATGGCTAAGTAAAATGGTGTCGACACACAGAGTTGTCTGTGTCGACACATAGAAGTGGTGTCGACACTTCAGAGAAAAGGTGTCGACACATCTAGGAAGTTGGTGTCGACACTTCAGATAATTAGTGTCGACACATGCAGGGTAGGTGTCGACACATCCAAGGTGGTGTCGACACTTAAGATTTACACAGAATTAGACAAGTAAAGTATCGACTAAGTGTCGAGCTAAGTGGTGTCGACACATAAACAAGTGTCGACACATATATTCTATCGACTATACTTGTGTCGACACATAGTTGTCGAGACATTACAAGTCTGTGTCGACACTTTTCAACAGTGTCGAGACATTACAAGTCTGTGTCGACACTTTTCAATAGTGTCGACACAATTTAAGTATTTTGACGCGCCCTTTCATCTTTGATCCAGAAAGGTATAAATAGGATTTCGTCATTGTCTGTCGACACACTCACCCAAGTTTCGAGACCAAACTTGTGTGTCGACACCTCTCTTCTCTAGATTCAAATTTCTTCAAACCCTAATGGCGCCCAAGCTCGAAGAGAATGTGAATGAAGGATACGAACTCGTGCGTCATGCTTTTGATGACGCAGAACCAGAGATCAAAGGCGTGATAACCCTAATAGAAGAGACAGGGTTGGAATTTCTTGTTTCAGAGCCGACCAAGATATGGAAGAAAGAAGTTCTGGAATTTCTGAATGGAGCAACCCTAGATGAATCAGGACTCAAGATTAAATCAAGAGTTCATGGGGCTAAGGTGAAAGTTTCTTCTAAGAGTCTGAGAAAGGTACTTCAACTACCTAGGACTAAGGAAGAAGAAGATGTTCCTATATCTAAGACCAGAGAAGCACTGACATGGTGTGGTTTGGACTCAAACATGAAAATAGGTTCAGTTTTCAATAGGAAGGGAATGAACATGCAGGGCAAATTTCTATCTGAAATTGTTGGCAAAGTTATCTTGAGCAAGCCTGGAGGGCATGACAGAGTATCAGCTCATATGTTTGGTCTAATGACAAGAATTATCTTCCAACTAAATACTGATTGGTCTGCAGTAGTGTTTGAGAAGATTAAGGAGAGTATGAAGAAGCCCAATTTGGGTAGGATTCTAAGTCTTTACATGGCTGGTAGTATACCAGAAGTTATGAGCCAAGCTGCAGGTTCTAAAATCAATCACATGAGGAAGATGGACATGAGAATCTTCTCTATATGGGATAGAGTCTTGACTAAGAAAATGCCAACTCCTGAGATGGTAATACCCCAAAAGAAGAAGAAGACAGCCCCTGTGGCTCAAGAATCATCAAGCAGTTCTAAAGAATAAGTTGTCTTTACTCTTGATGAGGAAGCAACTGGAAATGCTGGACAATCTCCAGCAAGACAAGAAGAAGCACCAAGGCAGGGGGAGCTACCTCAAGCAAGCCCAATTCACCAGGATTCCATCCAGGGGGAGCCTTTACTTGTGGATGAGTCAACTCCACTAGAGAGTGAACAAGCTACCCAAACCATACTTAAGGTAATAACTGACATCAACCAATTAGATTTCTCTATTGAAAATGAAGGTATAACTGACAGATTGTCTGATGTTAATCAGCAACCTCAGATTCCTAGTCAACCCCAAAATGTTGTCATGGAAGACACATCTGTTGCAGATCAAGTGGTATCTGATCAAGTTGTTGATGAGATAAGAGTCTCTCCACCCCATTCTCAACAAGAGTTTACCTTAGAAGAACTATTCCCTGACCTACTCCAAACTGACTTTGAGAAAGAAAGTGATGCTGCTGAGGGGGAGAAAGTAATTCTTGAGGGGGAGCAAGTGGAGAATTTAGAGAAAACTGCAGGCAAAGAGACTGAAGTGCCAAAAGATACTGAAGGGCTACAAAGGACTAAGAAGGAGCTACCTCCAATTCCTAAGGACAAAGTGACTATTGATAGCACATCTGCATCAGAGGATGAAGAGGCTGTAAGAGCCAAGAAAAGAAAATTCCAAGTCTTTAAGAGAAGGAGCCAGACATATAAGAAGCCCTTACAAACAATAGCATCACAGCCTGCACCACAGCCAGCCCCATCAACAGATTACAGTTCATTGATGGTGGCTTTACAAATTAAACTTGATGAGCAAAGGCATGCTCTGGAGAAGTATGTAGATGAAGGGAATAAATCTCTACAATTTGATCTTGCACAAGATATTAAGTCCATCAGATTTGAGATGAATCTGAATAAGAAAGAGATGACTGACTGCTTTCATAAGGGAGGAAATGCAGTAGTCTATCTAGCAATTCATCAGGAGAAGATCAAAGCTCAAGTGGATGAAATTGTAGTGAAGCAAGGCTATGTCCTGGAGAACCAGCTGAGAATGAATGACAATCTCACTGCTTCACACAATGTAATAGTAATAGAACTAAAGAATATAGCAACTGCCCAGAATGCAACACTGACCACTGCCAAAGAAGAATTTGACAAAGCATTGCAAGAGAGCTTAACTACTGTTACTTCTGCACTTCAGGATTCTCAGAAGCTAATAACTGAAAAGCTCTAAAGGTTGAAACCTTTCTTTAAGGATGGAGTAAACTATTTGGATGCACAAATAAGATTTCAGAAAGATGATCTAAGGGATCACATTGAAAGAGAAGTCATAAAGGGGGAGAGGGTGTTAGTCAAAGCAGGCTCTGATCATGCAAAATGGATTTCAAATTCCATCAGAGCCACCCTTGGATATCCTCCATTATGTGATGATGATAATGTGGCAGAGTCTGGGATTAATCCTGCATATCTTGGAGGGGAGCAAGCTGAAGTGGCTCAAGTAATATACCCCCCACCAGACTTTGATATGATACATGCAGATATACAGTCAATGTATAGCCCACCTGAGGGAAAGCAAAATGTCATCATATAAAAAGTGGTTCAGCCAGTGCCAGAGGTTATACTGAAAGAACAAGAAGCTTTGCTGAAGGAACAAGAAGCCCAATTGTCTAAGAAGAGATTCAGAGAGAAAGCTGAACTTAGGCCTGACTTTGAACAGTGGAGCCCCACTTCAAGGAATATTATCTTAACTGCATGGAAGGCTGCTAAGGACAATATTCAAGATAGAAACAAGTGGTATTCTGAACGGGAGTGGAGAAAGCATGAGTCCAGGCAAGAGGCAATTGTGCAATATAGAAGAAAGGCAAAGATGGGAAAGCTACCTCCTAATGCCCAGGAGCCTAGCAAGTATTTTCCAAAGCCTTATCATTACTTTAAAAGGCAAAAGATCAAAGCTGAAGAGTTAAAGAAGAAGGATCTTAAAGGCAAGAAGCCTACTGCTGCTGAAGATGCTGAAGCCCCAGTCCAAGCAAAGATACAGTCTAGAAAGGGCATAGTTATCAAGGAGGCTGAGCAGCAATAGAATAGAATTTTTCTTAAGTTTACTAGTTGTAATCATTTGATTTTAAACTCTCTGTAAACTTTTGGATAATGAAATGTTGAAGTTGTTAGAACAATATGATATATGTTCACCTATTACATTAATTGTTCTGAGATATTTGTTATACATGTTTTGCTTATACATGTTTATGTACTTACTGTAACACCCCCTATCCGTCGCATAGCATAAGGCAGTAGGTTCGGCCGGGGCCCGACGCTGTATGCCACAGACAGACCGGGTGGTTACTTATGGAAACCATCCAACCAATCTCAACGTCCTACACAGAGCATTCTAGCGGAAGCAGTTTATAAAAGTTGTAAACAAGAACCCAGCATCAAAGCACGAATGTCCACTAATACACAATAGGAATGTTATACAAAATACCCAAAACAAGCCTTAAGGCCTTACAAAATGTTTCACTTGAATATTACATGTTTTACAAACCACGGCACGCAGGCCGGTCATACATGATTAAAACAGTAAACACTTCCATTTGGGCCTTCGAGGGCCAGCTTCGCAAAAAGGGCTTTAGCCCGCTATTGACCGCTTGGTCCAGCTGCACCTGCAAGCAACAAAACCACCGCACGGTGGAAAAACAAGGCAACGGTCAGCAATGCTGACCAAATTATAACGATCCCACCCCTAACTCGGGGCGGCGATGCTCCTTCCCTGCATTTCATTAGCATAAGCGAACAATGTATAACAATAGCGATTTCATCACAGACATTGGCTCGCACGGCCACACGCCCCGTGCACTCAGGGCACATTCTCGGTGAACCGGTCGATGTCATGTCAATTAAAGCCATTAACATTCCGGACTCACCACCGCCACTTAGACGGCCAAACCTATGAGCAATTTGTCTTCTTGGCATGGGTCACGTCAATTTAAGCCATTGACCGCCGAAGACTCACATCTATGCCAACGGCAAGTGCCACGTAACCTTAGGTCTCTTTAACCGAACGACATAGAGCGGGTACGGTTCCATCTAACCCGTGCTCACATCGCAACGGCAATTTAAGCCATTTGCGCGGGTCAAACTTCCGCCGAGTCCCATTCTATCACAAGTCACATAACTCGGTTATGTTCAAGTTGGCTCCCAGGCCACCAAGTTGGCAAGATCTCATATCCGCCCAGTTTTCCGGGTGCACCTTTGGGTTAGTCCCCAAGGCTCCCTGCTGCAATCTACCGCGTAGAAAACCCGAAAAACAACCAATAGCACGGAGTCTTCTCCGGCCTTATGCAATGCAACATCACCGATCCAGACTAACATGTCCGGGTAGGCTTCACACATCATGCATATGTCTGTTCTCGCATACGGACTCTAAACAATGGGGACTTCACATATCTACCCGAAGGAACGCCTCCAACTCTCCGCAAACTCGCGAGAGCGGGCTTCCTATGCTAGGAAAGAGAGCTATTCGTGCTCAAGATGAGGATTGTTACCCTTGAGTTCCTCTTTGGCGCCATTGAAAAGTAATCGGATGGAAATCACCGCACTAGCGTTGCCTCCGTGGATCCGGAGTCGGCTTGCGATTCGCGGCTCTGAAGCTCCTCCAATGGCGGATCTAGCTCCTTCTTCCTCCCTTGGCTCTCCTCTCTCTCCAAGGATTTAGAAAGATGATAAGGTATGAAAAGTGAGGGTTTTCCAAGTCCACTCACGGGTATATCCTCTCAGGAACAACCCCCAGCCGTTGGATCTTCAGTTAAAGAAATGAACGGCTTCGATTCGGGGCTGAAATGCCCAATCTGGACCGAACACGGCCTGGCACACGCCCATGTCCAGGGCCGTGTGCCGCATTCGCCGTCAAAATCGAATCACCTGGAACCTCACACGGGTATCGAACACGCTCGTGTTCGAGCTGACACGCCTGTGTTCCACCTAACATGGCCGTGTAGCCGGCCGTGTACCCCATGATTTTTCCCCATTTTCAACCCGAGCACTGCACGGGTTCTAGGACACGCCCGTGTCCTTACCCGTGTCACCTTGACATGCCTATACCCCAGGCCGTGTACACGGGACACTTCGTTAAGTGAAGATCGACGACTTGATGACACGGCCTTGGACACACCCGTGTCCTAGGCCGTGTGCCTTGTCTCGACGATCGTCGAGCGAATCTCGACGACTCCTCGGGACGATCGTCGACACGGGTCGACACGTCGTGCGACACGCCCGTGTCGCAGGCCGTGTGCCCACTCTCGACGAATCGTCGAGTAAATCTCGACGTCTTCGCGGCTAAGTGTCGACACGGGTCGACACGCCCTGCGACACGCCCGTGTCGCAGGCCGTGTGCCCACTCTCGACGAATCGTCGAGTAACTCGACGTCTTCGCGGCTAAGTGTCGACACACGCTTGACACGCCCTGGGACACGCCCGTGTCCCAGGCCGTGTGCCTGCTGCCAGAACCCAAACTGGCCCAAAACGTCCCCCTTTTTCTCCTTTGAGTTTCGGGGCGTTACAACTCTCCCCCTCTTAAAAGAATTTCGCCCATGAAATTAAATAGAGGAAAGACATGTACAAAACCAAAATTTGTACCTGAGCGGAACAACTCCGGATACTCGTCAAGCATAGTCTACTCTCGCTCCCAAGAGATCTCCTCACGACCGCAATTGTCCCACCGGACCTTGACCATCCTGATCTCTTTATTGCGTAGCCGCTTGACCTCCGAGTCCTCGATCCGCACGGGCTTGACCTTTGTCATTAGCCCACTATCCACCGACACTTGATCAACCGCAATCACTTGCGTAGGCTCTTGCACCGCCTTCCGAAGCACCGAAATATGGAATACATCATGTAAACCACTTAGCTCCACTGAAAGCTTCAACCTATAGGCCGCTTCACCAACTCGCTCCAGAACCTCAAATGGTCTAAGGTATCTTGGGCTTAGCTTTTTCAATCGCCGCACCCGCGAGACACCCTTGAACGCCTTGATCTTTAAGTATACATAATCGCCCACAGCGAACTCCACGTTCCTGTGCTTGGCATTATAGTACTTTGCTTGCCGGTCCTGAGCGATAAGCAACCTCTCCCGAATTATTCTCACCAAAGAAGTAGCATCCTCCACTTCCGATCGCTTATACAACTTTGACTCACCCGTTTCTAACCAAGACAACGGCGTGCGACATCTTCTACCATATAGGGCCTCGAAGGGCGCCATCTGAATACTCGCTTGGTAGCTGTTGTTGTATGCGAACTCCACCAAATAAAGGTGGTCTTCCCATTGCTTTCCAAAATCCAAGACACACATGCGAAGCATGTCTTCCATGGTTCTATTGACCCTCTCGGTCTGCCCATCCGTTTGCGGATGGAAGGCTGTGCTGAATTTCAACTTTGTTCCCAACATTTGATGCACCAGCCTCCAATCATTGGACGTGAACCGCCCATCTCGGTCACTCGCGATGCTGCGGGGCACACCATGAAGCCGTACTATGTTATCCACATAAAGCTTTGCTAACTTATCCACCGGATCATCCTTCCTATGCGGAATAAAATGCGACACCTTCGTTAATCGATCCACGATCACCAAATGGCGTCGTTCCCCTTTTTCGACCTTGGCAAACCGTGCACAAAGTCCATAGAGATGTCGTCGGATTTCCACTCCGGAATAGGCAAGGACTTAAGAAATCCTCCCGGCTTTTGGCACTCCGCCTTTACCAAGGCGCAGGTTTGGCACTTCGCTACGTATAGCGCCGCATCCTTCTTTAAACTAGGCCATCAAAACAGTTTCTTCACATCGCGGTACATCTTCGTGCTCCCCGGGTGAATCGAGTACTTGGAATGGTGTACCTCGTACAACAATTCCACCAGCAAATAGCCCACACTTGGGACGCACAGACGATCGTCTTTCCACAGCAATCTGTCATCCACAATGAATTGGGAATTTAACTCATCCAGAGCTTCTACCATGAATTGCTTCATATGGACATCCAAATCCAACGCCTGTCGAATCCGATCAGCCAGGTCATATTGGACTTCAGTCCAATTCCGTACTGCTTCAGCACTTGGTTGCCTATCCGCACAAACGATCTCCAACACCTCCAACTCCCGCACCAACCGCTCATCATGCATCGATAGCCAGTTGGCTTGAGCTGGGGCTCGGCGATTCAACGCGTCCGCATATTCAGATCCTTCTGATTCAATCAGATACTTCACGTTGTTGTGACCGGCGTAGAGATCCATTTTCACACCGTATACAATTATGCCTCCATAGCTTCAAGGCAAAACTCACGGCCATTAACAACAAGTCATGGACCGGATAGTTCCTCTCGTGCACTTTTGCTGTCTCGAGTCATAAGCTATTACGCTTCCGTGTTGTAGTAGCACGCAACCCAAACCGCTGCCCTAAGCATCATTATAAATCTCATAGCCTTCGGTTCCACTCGGCGAAGTCAGCACAGGCGCCATGGTCAACCGACATTACAACTCCTCAAAAGCTCGCGCGCACTCCGGCATCCAAAAGAACTTATGCTCCTTCCTCGTCAAAGTAGTGAGAGGTAATGCTATCCGCGAGAAGTTCTCCACGAAGCGCCTATAATAGCCGGCAAGCCCCAGAAAACTCCGGACTTCCGCTACCGTAGCAAGCTCAGGCCACTCTCGTATCGCAACAATCTTCGTCGGATCCACTGCAATACCTTCCTCACTCACTACAAGACCGAGGACACCACTAAGGGTGACCAAAACTCGCACTTCGAGAACTTGGTACATGATTGATTCTTCCTTATCGTCTCCAAACCAAAAGAAGATGCTTGAAGTGATCTTCCTTACTCTGCGAGTACACCAGACTATCGTCGACGAAGACGATCACAGAATGGTACAAGTACTCCCGGAAGGTCCTGTTCATCAAATCCACGAACACTGACGGCGCATTAGTCAGTCCAAACGGCATGACCGTAAACTCGTAGCGCTCGTGTCCTGTACTGAACGTTATCTTAGGGATATCACTCTCCCTTATCTAATTTAGAGTACGTCGTTGACCCTACCAACTGATCACAAAGATCATCGATCCTTGGGATTGGGTACTTGCTCTTTTCCGTCAACTTGTTGACCTCCTGATAATTAATACGCAGCCTCAACCTTCCATCCTTCTTCTGAATAAAGAGGGTCGGTGCGCTCCAAGGCGAAGGACTTGGACGCGCATACCCTTGCTCCAACAACTCTTACAGTTGAACTTTCAGCTCCGCCATTTCCTTAGGCGGTAGCCGATACAGAGATCGTGACACAGGCTTTGCACCTGGCACTAGCTCGATCGTAAAATCTATCTCCCGCTGAGGCGGGGCTCCAGGAAGATCTGCGGGGAACACATCAGGGTATTCTGATACCACTGAAATACAAACCAACGCGGGCTTCGGCTTTGCAACCTCCACTAGTGTAAAGAACAGTTCTGCACCGGCACGAACCGCCTTCAACACCTGAAGAGCAGACATCAACGTCTTGCTCGACCCCTTTAAGCCCGTAAAAGTCGTTTCACGACTTGCACTGTAACACCCCCATCTATCGCATGGCATATAACAGAAGGTCCAGCTAGAACCCGACGCCATATACCACAGACAGTCGGAAGGGATACTAAATGAATAATCAAACCAACCAATTAAGACTACTCGTCCTAATCACAGAGCATTCTAGCGGAAGATTTTAAAGTTGAAAGAACCCAAAATTAAATCCAACTATATGAATGTCCACAGCTACAACAACAGGAATGAAACCCCAAATACACAGAAACAGGTACATGGCCTTATGGCCTTACAAATGTTCACTTAATAAAGAGTGTTTTACATACATCGGCTCGCAGGCCGGCCACACATGAAATATATAAAAACGACTATTCTACGGCCTTCTAGGGCCAGCACAGCAACAAGGGCTCCAGCCCGCTATTTGGCGCTCGGCTCCGCAGCACCTGCAAGCACATACCACCGCATGGTGGCAAATAAAGCAACGGTCAGCTAAAAGCCGACCAAATTATAACGACCCCGCCCCTGACTCGGGACGGCGGTGCTCTTTCCCTGCATAACATTAGCCCAACAATATATATATAGCGCAATTATAATTCGCCACAGGTGTAGGCTCGCACGGCCAAACACCCCGTGCACTCAGGGCACATTCATGGTGAACCCTGACCCATCAGTGCATTCACCACCACCCCCAGGATGGCAACAACATGTGAGCATTTAGCCTTTCTGACCACCGTCTAAGGCTCTGACTATGCCAACGGCCAGTCCCCGTCTTCGGGTCTCTCGCACCGAACCACATAGCCTAGGTCCAATTCCACTTGCCCGTTGCTCACGCCGCATATCCAATTTAAGTCCTTTGCGCTGGCCAAGCTTCTCTCGGATCCCAAATTTTCCAAAACAATCTCATAACCCAGTTATGATCAAGGCCGGTTCCCAGACCGCCAAGTTAGCAGAACACGTTTCCGCTCAGTTTTCCGGGTGCGCCTTGAAGCTAATCTCCAAGGATCCCTGCTGCAATCTACCGCGTAGAAACCCGAAAAATCCAAAGCACGGAGTCTTCTCCGGCAAAACCACATCAAATGCAACATCACCGATCCAGACAAAACACGTCCGGGTAGGCTTCACACACAATGCCTATGCCCGTACTTACGATTCCGGGCTCTATATGCAACACAAGGGGGACTATTCCCGTCAACCCCAAGGAACACCACGCACTCACCGCATACTCGCGGGAGCGGGATTCCCTATGCAGAAAGAAAGAGCTTCAAGCGCTCAAGTTGAGAATCGTTACCCTTGTAGTCCGTTTTGGCGCCATGGAAAAACTACGCGGTTAGAACTCTTCGCAATGACCTTCCCTCCACGGATCCGCTTTCCGATTTCGAAACGGTGCTCCGATGCTCCGCCGGCGGCCGTAAACCTCCTTCTTCTTCCTCTCCTCTCTCACTTTGGAAGGGGAGAACTTTGGAGAGAAAATGAGGGAATAACTCCCTATTCCCAGCCTTAACAGAGCAGGATTTCTTCTGGGCCGTCGGATCCTAAATAAAGAAAATGAACGGCTCGGATCTGCACAAAATTCTCCAGACCTGGGCCGAACACGGCTTGGCACACGGCCGTGTCCCAGGCCGTGTGCCTCGATCCAGGCACGATCGTCGAACTGAGAAACGCACACGGGCCAAGACACGCCCGTGTCTGACCTGACACGCCCGTGTCGGGTTCCCCGACACGCCCGTGTTCATGGGCGTGTCACGCATAACCGCCACGGCAACGGACACGACCCATCAAGATACGGGTAGGGACACGGGTTGGCACACGCCCGTGTCGGATGACACGCCCGTGTCATCCGGCCGTGTTTCTGGACGTGTCCTTCTCGGGTTGGAAACGGCCAAAAAATCACCAGCCAGACACGGCCTTGGACACGCCCGTGTCCTAGGCCGTGTACCCCTACAGGCACCAAAAACTCTTTTTTCGCGACCGACTCGCACACAAAATTCGGGGCGTTACAAATCTCCCCCACTTAAGGAATTTCGTCCCGAAATTAAACAAAGGTACACAAAAGCTAAAAGATACCTGAGTGGAATAACTCGGGGTATTCCTCCAACATAGCTTGATCTCGCTCCCAAGAAAGCTCCTCACGTCCGCAATTATCCCAACGAACTTTAACCATTCGGACGTCCTTGTTGCGGAGTCGTTTGACTGTAACATCTTCAATTCGCACTGGTTTGACCCTTGTTGTTAACTCATAGTCAACCGGTACCTGATTGTCCGCAACGATCTGCGAAGGCTCTTGCACTGCCTTACGCAACCCCGATACGTGGAATACGTCATGCAGCCCACTCAACTCCGTCAACAGCTTTAATCTATACGCCGCCTCGCCGACACGCTCCAGGATTTCAAATGGTCCAAGGTATCTCGGACTCAGCTTCTTCAAGCGTCGAACCCGCGATACACCCTTGAACGGCTTGATCTTTAAATATACCATGTCGCCAACGTTGAATTCCACATTTCTATGTTTGGCATTGTAATACTTTGACTGTCTATCCTGAGCAATCTTCAGCCTTTCCTGAATTGTCCGTATCATTGAAGTGGCATCTTCCACCGCTTGACGTTTATACATCTTTGATTCACCTGCCTCCAACCAAGACAACGGCGTACGACACTTCCTTCCGTACAAGGCTTCGAAAGGCGCCATTCCAATACTTGCCTGAAAGCTATTGTTGTATGCAAACTCCACCATGTACAAGTGATCCTCCCAATGCTTCCCGAAATCTAGGACGCACATGCGAAGCATGTCCTCCATAGTCCTGTTGACTCTCTCGGTTTGGCCATATGTCTGCGGGTGAAATGCTGTGCTGAACTTTAGCTTAGTACCCAACAGACCATGCACCAACCTCCAGTCATTTGACGTGAAGCGTCCATCACGATCACTAACAATACTTCGAGGCACACCATGCATTCGTACAATATTATCCACGTAGAGTTTGGCTAACTTTTCTACTGGATCTTCCTTTCTCACTGGGATAAAGTGCGACACTTTTGTCAACCTATCAACGACTACCCAAATGGCGTCGTTTCCCTTCTGCGACCTCGGCAAACCGTGCACAAAATCCATAGATATATCGTCGAACTTCCATTCTGGGATAGAAAGGGATTTTAAGAAACCTCTGGGCTTCTGGCATTCCGCCTTCACTAATACACAAGTACGACACTTGGCCACATAAAGTGCCACATCCTTCTTCAAACCCGGCCACCAGAATAATTTCTTCATGTCTCTATACATCTTCGTGCTTCCCGGGTGGATTGAATACTTGGTATGATGAGCCTCATACATCAACTCCTCCTGAATATTATCCGCACTAGGAACGCATAGACGACCGTCCTTCCTTAGCAACCCATATTCAACCACAAACTGGGAATTTGACCCATCCAAAGCTTCATCCAAGATTTGCTTCATGCTGCCATCCAGAACCAAAGCCCGCCGAACTCTATCCGCTAGGTCACATTGCACCTCTGTCCAAAACAGTTTTGCCTCGGCACTAGACTGCTTATCGACACAAGATATCTCCAATGCCTCCAACTCTTGGACCAATCTCTCATCATGTACTGATAACCAATTGGCTTGTGCGGGAATCTTACGACTCAACGCATCCGCCACTGCATTTCCCTTCCCAGGCACATAGTGTATCTTGAAGGTGTAGTCCCCTAAGAACTCCATCCACCTCCTCTGCCTCATGTTCAAATCCTTTTGGTCCAATAGGTACTTCAAACTCTTATGATCGGTGTAAATATCGACCTTCACACCGTACAGATAGTGCCTCCAAAGCTTAAGAGCAAATATCACGTCCGCTAACTCTAAGTCGTGGGCCGGATAATTCCTCTCATGAACCTTCAGTTGTCGTGAACCATAAGCTATCACTCTCCCATGCTGTAGCAGAACACAGCCCAAACCACTGCCCGAAGCATCACTATAGATCTCGAACCCTTCGGTTCCACTTGGCGAACATAAAATGGGCGACGTGGTCAATCGCCTTTTCAATTCTCCAAAAGCCTGATCGCACTCCGGAGACCACACAAACTTCTGATCCTTTCTTGTCAACGTCGTGAGTGGTAGTGCTATCCGCGAGAAGTTCTCTACGAAGCGCCTGTAGTAGCCAGCAAGCCCCAGAAAACTCCGGACCTCTGCCACGGTAGTCAAAGTAGGCCACTCCCGTATCGCCACTATCTTCGCCGGATCCACAGCTATTCCTTCTCCACTGACAGCATGACCAAGGAACGCTATCGAGGACAACCAGAATTCACACTTGGAGAACTTTGCATACAACTGATTTTTCCTCAATGTCTCCAACACCATGTGTAAATGCTTGTAGTGATCCTCCTCGCACCGCGAATACACCAGAATATCATCGATAAATACTATCACAAACTGATCCAGGTATTCTCTGAACGTCCTATTCATCAGATCCATAAACACGGATGGCGCATTCGTCAACCCAAACGGCATAACCGTGAACTCGTAATGCCCAAACCGCGTACTAAATGCTGTCTTTGGGATGTCGCTCTCCCTTATCCTCAATTGATAGTAACCGGACTTCAAATCTAACTTCGAATATACAGTTGATCCAACCAGCTGATCAAATAGATTGTCAATCCTCGGGATCGGATATTTGTTCTTCTCCGTAAGTTTGTTCAATTCCCGATAATTGATACAAAGCCGCAAGCTCCCATCTTTCTTCTTGACAAAGAGAACTGGTGCGCTCCAAGGCGACGAACTTGGACGCACATAACCTTGCTCTAGCAACTCTTGCAGTTGCACCTTCAACTCTGCCATTTCTCTTGGGGCTATCCGATAGGGGGAGCGTGACACCGGTTTGGCACCCGGTACCAGCTCTATAGTAAAGTCTATCTCCCGCTGAGGAGGGGCTCCTGGGAGATCATCTGGAAACACATCAGGATACTCAGATACAACTGGGATGCCGTCCAAACTAGGCTTAGGCGTCGAAGTCTGCACTAGAGTGACATATAGTTCTGCCCCAGACCGAACTGCCTTGAACATCTGAAGGGCCGATATCAGAACTTTCCCTGACCCCTTCATGCCCGCAAAAGTAGTCTCCCGATCAGTGTCCAGCCCCAACTTGACTTCTTTACGGTGGCAATCAATGCATGCACTCTGCTCCGAGAGCCAAACCATACCGAAGATTATGTCGAACTCCACTAATGGTAGAACCAACGCTCGCAAATCAAACTCCCGGTCTCCAATCCGAATCTTTACAACACAGATCCTATCCGCACGCATTGAGCACCCATTAGGCAGCAACACATCCAACTTGTTTTCTGCCATCGAGAACGGAACTCTGATGCGCGATAAAAACTTTTCAGACAAGAAGGAATGTGATGCCCCCGTATCAAAAAGGGCTCTCGCCGGAAACCCAAAGATCAACACAAAGCCTAGCACTAACAAACGTAAGCTAACAAATACGAAGGTAACAACTATAAAAGTTAAACCACTGTAATTTAACTCATACCTGTCACCACGTCTGCTTGCTTAATGGCCTCCTGTAGACCAAGGTTGTAGACTCTAGGCTGGGCTGGAGCATGATGGGATGCGGTTGACTCCACCGCCTTCCCTTTCTCCTCATAAGTCGCTCCAGGTCTCCTCTCGGACTTTGAACGTCCGCTCCAACACTCCCGAGCAAAATGCCCCGTCTTCCCGCAGTTGTAGCAAGCTCCGGGGACTCGACTTGTAGTTGCCCCCGATGCATCAGCCGAAGGGGCTGAGTTCGAAGTCCTCCGCTTCTTGTTCCATCTGCGGAAACCTGTCTTGTTACTTGGCACCTTGAACTCGGTCTTCCTTTCTCCTGGGTCCCTCTTCTCTTGAACTTTCTTCGCAACCTTTTCCAACGATCGGGCTGAATTGACCAAGGCTAGGAAGCCCTGTGCCTTAGGCCCAGCAAGGAGTAACTGTAAATCGCCGCGAAGACCCTCATAGAATCGGTTGGTCTTCCTCTCTTCTTCTGAAAACATAGCACCAGCATAACGACCCAACCGTGTGAACTCATGCAGATATTCGTCCACGCTTCTGGATCCCTGAGTCAACCCAAGAAATTGATTCTCCATCTCCAACTTCTGAGCAGAAGGTACAAATCTGTCTAGGAACAATCTTGAAAATTCCTCCATCGGCACATCCGCAAGTTGCCTTCCCACTAGAAGATGAAACTCCAACTCGTCCCACCACATCCTCGCTTCTCCTTCCAAAAGAAAAGTCGCTATGGTGGTCTTCTGCCACTCCTCAGTCATTGTGGCCGTCAACACCCTCTTTATGGAAGAGAGCCAGTCCTCAGCTTGAGTTGGCGTTCCAACCCCATTAAACCTCGGAGGATTAAAGCCCATCACATGCTTTAGCTGCCTCTCCGTGATTCTTCTCGGCTCTACTAACTCCACTGTTGCACGTTCCACCACTCTCGGCTCTGCCGCCCTAACCTGTTCTTGCTCATTCGCAGGAGGTGCGCGATGCATTTGCCCTACAGGTTGGGCATTTATCATTGTGAACACGGCTTCAGCCACCATCCTGATGGTTTCCGCTGAAGGAGGTGTAGCAGGCACGTCCCTTGGTGCACTACTTTCCGCTGATTGCGGACGCTTTGACTGACCAGCACCGCTCCCAGCTGCCTATAGTAGCAAAGACACACGATTAGACGACAAACAAATTGCTAAAAGCAATCATTGGAACACTCAGGTTCCACCAAACAAGTGTATTTTCATTCCTAAGTGGACATTCATGGGTTCTTTTTGATGTTATAACAATGACGCACACATGTGCTCACCACCCCTTAAAAGAATTCGCCCACGAATTCATTTAAGCCTGATCGAAACCAGAAGTCTGATACCAAATTGTAACACCCCCATCTGTCGCATGGCATATAACAGAAGGTCCAGCTGGAACCCGACGCCATATACCACAGACAGTCAGAAGGGATACTAAATGAATAATCAAACCAACCAATTAAGACTACTCGTCCTAATCACAGAGCATTCTAGTGGAAGATTTTAAAGTTGAAAGAACCCAAAATTAAATCCAACTATATGAATGTCCACAGCTACAACAACAGGAATGAAACCCCAAATACACAGAAACAGGTACATGGCCTTATGGTCTTACAAATGTTCACTTAATAAAGAGTGTTTTACATACATCGGCTCGCAGGCCGGCCACACATGAAATATATAAAAATGACTATTCTACGGCCTTCTAGGGCCAGCACAGCAACAAGGGCTCCAGCCCGCTATTTGGCGCTCGGCTCCGCAGCACCTGCAAGCACATACCACCGCATGGTGGCAAATAAAGCAACGGTCAGCTAAAAGCCGACCAAATTATAACGACCCCGCCCCTGACTCGGGACGGCGGTGCTCTTTCCCTGCATAACATTAGCCCAACAATATATATATAGTGCAATTATAATTCGCCACAGGTGTAGGCTCGCACGGCCAAACACCTCGTGCACTCAGGGCACATTCATGGTGAACCCTGACTCATCAGTGCATTCACCACCACCCCCAGGATGGCAACAACATGTGAGCATTTAGCCTTTCTGACCACCGTCTAAGGCTCCGACTATGCCAACGGCCAGTCCCCGTCTTCGGGTCTCTCGCACTGAACCACATAGCCTAGGTCCAATTCCACTTGCCCGTTGCTCACGCCGCATGTCCAATTTAAGTCCTTTGCGCGGGCCAAGCTTCTCTCGGATCCAAAATTTTCCAAAACAATCTCATAACCCAGTTATGATCAAGGCCGGTTCCCAGACCGCCAAGTTAGCAGAACACGTTTCCGCTCAGTTTTCCGGGTGCGCCTTGAAGCTAACCTCTAAGGATCCCTGCTGCAATCTACCGCGTAGAAACCCGAAAAATCCAAAGCACGGAGTCTTCTCCGGCAAAACCACATCAAATGCAACATCACCGATCCAGACAAAACACGTCCGGGTAGGCTTCACACACAATGCCTATGCCCGTACTTACGATTCCGGGCTCTATATGCAACACAAGGGGGACTATTCCCGTCAACCCCAAGGAACACCACACACTCACCACATACTCGCGGGAGCGGGATTCCCTATGCAGAAAGAAAGAGCTTCAAGCGCTCAAGTTGAGAATCGTTACCCTTGTAGTCCGTTTTGGCGCCATGGAAAAACTACGCGGTTAGAACTCTTCGCAATGACCTTCCCTCCACGGATCCGCTTTCCGATTTCGAAACGGTGCTCCGATGCTCCGCCGGCGGCCGTAAACCTCCTTCTTCTTCCTCTCCTCTCTCACTTTGGAAGGGGAGAACTTTGGAGAGAAAATGAGGGAATAACTCCCTATTCCCGGCCTTAACAGAGCAGGATTTCTTCTGGGCCGTCGGATCCTAAATAAAGAAAATGAACGGCTCGGATCTGCACAAAATTCTCCAGACTTGGGCCGAACACGGCTTGGCACACGGCCGTGTCCCAGGCCGTGTGCCTCGATCCAGGCACGATCGTCGAACTGAGAAACGCACACGGGCCAAGACACGCCCGTGTCTGACCTGACACGCCCGTGTCGGGTTCCCCGACACGCCCGTGTTCAGGGGCGTGTCACGCATAACCGCCACGGCAACGGACACGACCCATCAGGACACGGGTAGGGACATGGGTTGGCACACGCCCGTGTCGGATGCCACGCCCGTGTCATCCGGCCGTGTTTCTGGCCGTGTCCTTCTCGGGTTGGAAACGGCCAAAAAATCACCAGCCAGACACGGCCTTGGACACGCCCGTGTCCTAGGCCGTGTACCCCTACAGGCACCAAAAACTCTTTTTTCGCGACCGACTCGCACACAAAATTCGGGGCGTTACATGCACCCAGCTTGACTTCCTTACTACCGCAATCTATATGGGCCTGCTGCTCCGAGAGCCAGTCCATGCCAAATATGGCGTCGAACTCCACTAACGGAAGTAAAGACGCCCGCAGGTCAAACTCCTGCTCCCCAATACGAATCTTAACATCGCAGATCCTAACCGCTCGCATCGAACACCCATTGGGCAACAACACATCCAACTTATCCTTCGCCATCGAAGAAGGGACTCCGATGCGTGAGATAAATCCTTCGGACAAGAAGGAGTGTGAAGCTCCCTAAACGAACGGTGCTCTCGCAGATAAAGTAAAGTCGCAACAAGGCTTAGCACCAGTAGTTCTAAGCTAATATGCACAAGGGTGACAAGTATTTAAAGCAAAACTATCTTTAAACCATACCTGTCCTCACGACGATGTACTTTCTCTCGGACTTGGGACGTCCGCTCCAGCATTCTCGGGCAAAGTGCCCCGATTTTCCACAAGTGAAACATGCGCTCGGGGTTCGACCCGTAGTCACCCCAGAAGCACCAGCAGAGGGGGCTGGACCTGCAGTCCTAGCCTTCTTATACCATTTTCGATATCCAGACTTTGAGGTGTTCGACACCTTGAATGCTATTTCCTTTACACTGAAGTCCTTGACTGCTCCTGACATAGCTTTCTTGGCCTTCCTAGCACCTTTCCAACAGTCTTGGGCAAAGTTCCCTTTCTTTCCGCAAGTAAAACATGTGTAAGTAGCTTTGCTAGTCGATGTCATAGCCCCTTTCTCCAGCATTGTGCCGGATGCAGCTCTTAAGGGGTTTGTATAGTTAGATGCCATGGTCGCTGGCATCGGGAGGGTTTTCCTCAAATCTGCCTCCAAAGATTTAGCTGATTCCACCAAGGCTCGGAATCCCAATAACTTTGGTCCTAGCAGTAGTACTCGTAATTCGGCACGCAGGCCACTATAAAACCTATCGACTGTAGTTTGCTCGTTATCCAACTCGAAGCATGGGTAGCGACTTATGATAAGAAATGCTTGCAAATATTCCTCCACTGTGTGCACTCCCTGCACTAAATGCATATTCAGCTGCTGCTCCGATGGTCTACCAAAGGTCATCTGCTGCATCACGCCCACCGGCGTTGAAGCCGCAACAGGGGCGCAGGGTTGTACATTTCCTCCAAGCTGTGCACCCGTCACAGCGAATACCGCTTCTACGATCCTTCTAACGTTTCATACGAAGGAGGAGTCCCAAACACCTCACCAGGTGCACTATGCTCCTCAGAAACCGGACATTCTGGCGGTCCAGCACCGCTTCCGGTCACCTATAGTGGTACAAAACGCCGTTAAGCGACCAAATAAAATTGCGAACAGCAATTATAGGAACACGCAGGTTCCTCAAACACGAGAATTTTCACTACTAAGTGGACATTCATGGGTTCTTTTACCATTATAACGACGACGCACACAATGTGCTCACCACCCCTTAAAAAGAATTCGTCCACGAATTCAGATTAAACCCAACCAAAACCAGTAGTCTGATACCAAATTGTAACACCCCCTATCCGTCACATAGCATAAGGCAGTAGGTCCGGCCGGGGCCCGACGTCGTATGCCACAGACAGACCGGGTGGTTACTTATGGAAACCATCCAACCAATCTCAACGTCCTACACAGAGCATTCTAGCGGAAGCAGTTTATAAAAGTTGTAAACAAGAACCCAGCATCAAAGCACGAATGTCCACTAATACAAAATAGGAATGTTATACAAAATACCCAAAACAAGCCTTAAGGCCTTACAAAATGTTTCACTTGAATATTACATGTTTTACAAACCACGGCACGCAGGCCGGTCATACATGATTAAAACAGTAAACACTTCCATTTGGGCCTTCGAGGGCCAGCTTCGCAAAAAGGGCTTTAGCCCGCTATTGACCGCTTGGTCCAGCTGCACCTGCAAGCAACAAAACCACCGCACGGTGGAAAAACAAGGCAACGGTCAGCAATGCTGACCAAATTATAACGATCCCACCCCCAACTCGGGGCGGCGATGCTCCTTCCCTGCATTTCATTAGCATAAGCGAACAATGTATAACAATAGTGATTTCATCACAGACGTTGGCTCGCACGGCCACACGCCCCGTGCACTCAGGGCACATTCTCGGTGAACCGGTCGATGTCACGTCAATTAAAGCCATTAACATTCCGGACTCACCACCGCCACTTAGACGGCCAAACCTATGAGCAATTTGTCTTCTTGGCATGGGTCACGTCAATTTAAGGCATTGACCGCCGAAGACTCACATCTATGCCAACGGCAAGTGCCACGTAACCTTAGGTCTCTTTAACCGAACGACATAGAGCGGGTACGGTTCCATCTAACCCGTGCTCACATCGCAACGGCAATTTAAGCCATTTGCGCGGGTCAAACTTCCACCGAGTCCCATTCTATCACAAGTCACATAACTCGGTTATGTTCAAGTTGGCTCTCAGGCCACCAAGTTGGCAAGATCTCGTATCCGCCCAGTTTTTCGGGTGCACCTTTGGGTTAGTCCCCAAGGCTCCCTGCTGCAATCTACCGCGTAGAAAACCCGAAAAACAACCAATAGCACGGAGTCTTCTCCGGCCTTATGCAATGCAACATCACCGATACAGACTAACATGTCCGAGTAGGCTTCACACAGCATGCCTATGTCCGTTCTCGCATACGGACTCTAAACAACGGGAACTTCACATATCTACCCGAAGGAACGCCTCCAACTCTCCGCAAACTCGCGAGAGCGGGCTTCCTATGCTAGGAAAGAGAGCTATTCGTGCTCAAGATGAGGATCATTACCCTTGAGTTCCTCTTTGGCGCCATTGAAAAGTAATCGGATGGAAATCACCGCACTAGCGTTGCCTCCGTGGATCCGGAGTCGGCTTGCGATTCGGGGCTCCGAAGCTCCTCCAATGGCGGATCTAGCTCCTTCTTCCTCCCTTGGCTCTCCTCTCTCTCCAAGGATTTAGAAAGATGATAAGGTATGAAAAGTGAGGGTTTTCCAAGTCCACTCACGGGTATATCCTCTCAGGAACAACCCCCAGCCATTGGATCTTCAGTTAAAGAAATGAACGGCTTCGATTCGGGGCTGAAATGCCCAATCTGGACCGAACACGGCCTGGCACACGCCCGTGTCCAGGGCCGTGTGCCGCATTCGCCGTCAAAATCGAATCACCTGGAACCTCACACGGGTATCGAACACGCCCGTGTTCGAGCTGACACGCCCGTGTTCCACCTGACACGGCCGTGTAGCCGGCCGTGTACCCCATGATTTTTCCCCATTTTCAACCCGAGCACTGCACGGGTTCTAGGACACGCCCGTGTCCTTACCCGTGTCACCTTGACACGCCTGGACCCCAGGCCGTGTACACGGGACACTTCGTTGAGTGAAGATCGACGACTTGATGACACGGCCTTGGACACGCCCGTGTCCTAGGCCGTGTGCCTTGTCTCGACGATCGTCGAGCGAATCTCGACGACTCCCCGGGACGATCGTCGACACGGGTCGACACGCCCTGCGACACGCCTGTGTCGCAGGCCGTGTGCCCACTATCGACGAATCGTCGAGTAAATCTCGACGTCTTCGCGGCTAAGTGTCGACACGGGTCGACACGCCCTGCGACACGCCCGTGTCGCAGGCCGTGTGCCCACTCTCGACGAATCGTCGAGTAACTCGACGTCTTCGCGGCTAAGTGTCGACACACGCTTGACACGCCCTGGGACACGGCCGTGTCCCAGGCCGTGTGCCTGCTGCCAGAACCCAAACTGGCCCAAAACGTCCCCATTTTTCTCCTTTGAGTTTCGGGGCGTTACACTTACTCTGTCATTTAATATTGTTTTACATCATACTGTGATTTTATTATGTATGGTGTATATCATTGACTAAGGGTTATGACTTCTCCAAATATGGGGAGATTGTTTGGTACATTAGAAAATATGTACCTGATTTGAAGAAGCCTCACCCTACTCAATGATATACATCAAAATGTATTTGATGTGTTTTGAGTTTAGTTGTGCAGGTTAAGTATTTGCAGGGAAAGCTGAAAAGTTTCTAAGTCCATGTGTCGACACCCAGAAGAAAAGTGTCGACACTTAAGAAGACTTGTGTCGACACCCAAAGAAGCAGTGTCGACACTTGGAGTAATTGTGTCGACACCAGGAGTGCAGAGTCGACACCAGAAGGAAAGTGTCGACACATACTGTTTGTGTCGACACTCAATGAAGAAATGTCCAGTGGAGCAGTGTCGACACTTAGAAGCAGTGTCGACACCCAGAGGAACTTTGTCGACATCAGAAAGTGTCGACACTTGGAGGTTGTGTCGACACTCAGCAAACTTCAACAGAGTCTAAGTACAAGTGTCGACATAATGAAGAATGTGTCGACACACAGCAGAAGACTCAACACATGAAGAAGGTGTCGACACTAGGAGGCTGCGTCGACACTCAGCAAAGTTCAACAAATTCTAAGTACAAGTGTCGACACAAAGGAGATGTGTCGACACTCAGCAAAAGTCTCAACAAAATAAGAATGTGTCGACACAAGGAGCTGTGTCGACACTCAGCAAGTATCAACACAGAAGGCATGTGTCGACACCAAGAAGATCTGTCGACACTGAACAAGTTCAACACAAGAAAATGTGTCGACACACAGCAAAAGACTCAACACATGAAGAAGGTGTCGACACTAGGAGGCTGTGTCGACACTCAGCAAAGTTCAACAAATTCTAAGTACAAGTGTCGACACAAAGGAGATGTGTCGACACTCAGCAAAAGTCTCAACAAAAGAAGAATGTGTCGACACAAGGAGCTGTGTCGACACTCAGCAAGTATCAACACAGAAGGCATGTGTCGACACCAAGAAGATGTGTCGACACTGAACAAGTTCAACACAAGAAGATGTGTCGACACAAAGGAGTTGTGTCGACACTTACAAGAAATCAACAAAGTACTAAAGAACAAGGAGTTGTGTCGACACACATTATCAGTGTCGACACATGATGAAGAAGCTGTGTCGAGAAGTAATTTCTACAACACAAGGAGTTGTGTCGACACCATGAAGGCTAGTGTCGATACTTAGTCAACTTGTGTCGACACTTAGTCTATCAGTGTCGACACTTAAAGACAGACTGTCTCGACACTTTCAGACAGTTACAGATATTTCAAGAAGTGACTGGATGACATGATAGCTGCCATTCCAGCCGGTCTATTGCAACTGTCAGAGTTGTTAGAAAGTCGTTAGAAACCGGATCAGCCGGTCACCATGAAGAAGGCCTATATATAGGCTTATTCTGTCAACTGAAGTAGATGATTAACTACAAGAGATTGAGAAGAAGATCAAGCAATTCATTGAAGAATCAAATCAAGTGAAGATCTAAGTAGTTGGAGAGAGAGAACTCCTTCCAAGAAGATAGCTGTTGGAACCAGGCTGTGAAGAAAGTTTCAGACTTAGTTCTGATTCTTAAGTTAGCAGTGACTGAAGATCAGCTGCAGAGAGTATCAACCCTATTGTGTTCTACATTCAAGAAGCTTTGAAGAAAGCCAAGTGAGGTTGATCTCAGCAGAGTTCTTTCAAGAACTCATCAAGAAACCTGTCAACTCTTCTCTCTTATTCTGAGTTGAGGTTATATACATTGTATTTTTAATTTCTTGTAGGATCCTTAGGGATCTGAGTTGTAAGCCTGAAATTATAAAGGCTGAGTGGTAGGGCCTATGTGCCTGAGTGTAGGAGATTCATATTTCTGAGTGTAGGCCTTGTGGCTGAGTGTAGGTCTTTGTGAAGACTGAGTGGTAGGGCTGTTGAGCCTGAGTTGTAGGAGTGGGATCACTCTGAGCTGTAGAAACCATTTGGGGTTCTGAGTGTAAGATCTGAGGATCTGAGGTATAGTGGAGGAGTTTGGCTAAATCTAGTACACTACTAGATAGGCGAAGGGAGAAAGTGGATATACCCAAACCTTGGGGAACCACTATAAAACTGTGTGTACTCTGTGTATGTGATTGATGCTGTGTATGTTGTTTATAGTTCTGTGAAATCTGTGATATAATCTGCCTAAAAGTTTAAAAAGATTAAGTCACCTATTCACCCCCCCCCCCCTCTAGGTGATTAGGTACAATTTCTTTCAGACTGGCTCTCGGAGCAGCGAGCTTACATCGATTGCAACCGAAAGGAGGTTAAGTTGGGACTGCATACTGAACGGGAGACTATGTTTGCGGGCATGAAGGGGTCGGGTAAACTTTTGATGTCGGCCCTTCAAGTGATTAAGGCAGTTCGGTCTGGTGCAGAGCTGTTTGTCACCTTAGTGCAGGCTTCAACACCTAGGCCAAGTCAAGACAGTATCCCAGTTGTGTCTGAGTATCCTGATATGTTCCCAGATGATATCTCAGGAGCCCCTCCTCAGCGGGAGATTGATTTTACCATTGAGCTGGTACCGGGTGCCAAACCGATGTCACGCTCTCCGTATCGGATAGCGCCGCGAGAGATGGCGGAGTTGAAGGTGCAACTACAGGAGTTGTTGGAGCAAGGGTATGTGCGTCCAAGTTCGTCGCCTTGGAGCGCACCGGTTCTTTTTGTTAAGAAGAAGGATGGGAGCTTGCAACTTTGTATTGACTATCGGGAGTTGAACAAGCTTACGGAGAAGAGCAAATATCTGATCCCCAGGATTGACGATCTATTTGATCAATTGGTTGGGTCTACAGTATATTCGAAGTTAGATCTGAAGTCCGATTACTACCAATTGAGGATAAGGGAAAGCGACATCCCAAAGGCAGCGTTCAGCACGCAGTTTGGGCATTACGAGTTCACAGTCATGCTGTTTGGGCTGACCAACGCGCCATTCGTGTTTATGGATCTGATGAACAAGACGTTCAGAGAATACCTGGATCATTTCGTGATAGTATTTATCGATGATATCTTGGTATACTCGCAGTGTGAGGAGGACCATTACAAGCATCTGCACATGGTGTTGGAGATCTTGAGGAGGAATCAGTTGTATGCTAAGTTCTCCAAGTGTGAGTTCTGGTTATCCTCAGTAGCGTTCCTTCGTCATGTTGTTAGTGGAGAAGGGATAACAGTGGATCCGGCGAAGATAGCAGCGATGCGGGAGTGGGCTGTATTGTTTACAGTGGCGGAAGTCCGGAGCTTTCTGGGGCTTGTCGGCTACTACATGCGCTTCGTAGAGAACTTTTCGTGGATAGCGTTACCACTCACGATGTTGACAAGGAAAGATCAAAAGTTTGTGTGGTCGCTGGAGTGTGAGCAGGCTTTTGAAAAATTGAAGAGGCGGTTGACCACGTCGCATGTTTTGCGTTCGCCGAGTGGAACCGAAGGGTTTGAGATTTACAGTGACGCTTCAGGCAGTTGTTTGGGCTGTGTTCTACTACAATATGGGTGTGTGATAGCCTATGGATCACGACAGTTGAAGGTTCATGAGAGGAATTATCCGGTCCATGAATTAGAGTTAACGGCCGTGATATTTGCTCTAAAGCTGTGGAGGCACTATATGTACGGGTTAAAGGTCAATATATACACCGACCATAAGAGCCTGAAGTACCTGCTAGATCAGAAGGATCTGAACATGAGACAGCGGAGGTGGATGGGGTTCTTGGGGGACTATACCTTCAAGATACATTATGTACCTGGGAAAGGAAACGCGGTGGCGGATGCGTTGAGCCACAGGGCTCCTGCGCTGGCCAATTGGTTATCGATACATGATGAGAGATTGGTCCGTGATTTAGAGGCATTAGAGATTTCCTGCGTCGATAAGCAGTCTAGTGTCGGGGAGATATTGTGTTGTACAGATGTGCAGTATGACCTGGCTGATAGAGTCCGACGGGCTTTGATTCAGGATAGCAGCATGAAGCAGATCTTGGGTGAATCTTTGGATGGGTCAAATTCCCAGTTTGCGGTTGAGGATGGACTGCTAAGAAAGGACGGTCGTCTATGCGTCCCTAGTGCGGATAATCTCTGGGAGGACTTGATGTATGAGGCTCATCATACCAAGTACTCAATCCACCCAAGTAGCACGAAGATGTATAGAGACATGAAGAAGTTATTCTGGTGGCCAGGATTAAAGAAGGATGTAGCACTTTATGTGGTCAAGTGCCAAACTTGTGCCTTGGTGAAAGCGGAGTGCTAGAAGCCCGGAGGCTTCCTAAAGTCCTTGTCTATCCCGGAATGAAAATTTGACGACATTTATATGGATTTTGTGCATGGTTTGCCAAAGTCGCAGAGGGGAAACGACGTCATCTGGGTGGTCGTAGATAGGTTGACAAAAGTGTTGCATTTCATCCTGAATAGGAAGGAAGATCCAGTGGAAAAGTTAGCCAAACTCTATGTGGATAATATCGTACAGTTGCATGGTATGCTGCGCAGTATTGTTAGTGACCGAGATGGATGCTTCACGTCGAAGGACTGGAGGCTGGTGCATAGTTTGTTGGGAACTAAGCTGAGTTTCAGCACAGCCTTTCGCCCACAGATGGACGGTCAGACTGAGAGGTTCAACAGGACGATGGAGGACATGCTTTGCATGTGCGTCCTAGATTTCGGAAAGCATTGGGAAGATCACCTATACATGGTGGAGTTTGCGTATAACAGTAGCTTTCAAGCGAGTATTGGAATGACACCTTTCGAGGCCTTGTATGGGAGGAAGTGTCGTACGTCGTTGTCTTGGTTGGAGACAGGCGAGTCGAAGTTGTATAAACGTCAAGCGGTGGAAGACGCCACTTCAATGGTACGTACAATTCAGGAAAGGTTGAAGATCGCTCAGGACAGGCAAGCAAAGTAATATAACTCCAAGCATAAGAACGTGGAGTTCGGTGTTGGCGACTGGTGTATTTAAAAATCAAGCCGTTCAAGGGTGTTTCGCGGGTTCGACGCTTGAAGAAGCTGAGTCTGAGATACCTTGGACCATTTGAAATCCTGGAGCATGTTGGCGAAGCAGCGTATAGATTGAAGCTGTCAGTGTAGTTGAGTGGGCTACACGATGTATTCCACGTATCGGTGTTGCGGAAGGAGGTGCAAGAGCCTTCACAGATAGTTGCGGTTGATCAAGTGCCAGTGGATTACGAGTTGACGACAAAGGTCAAGCCTATACGAATAGAGGACGTTGAGGTCAAACGACTCCATAACAAGGAAATCTGAATGGTTAAGGTTCGTTGGGATAACTGCGGACGTGAGGAGCTTTCATGGGAGCGAGAGCAAACTATGTTGGAGGAATACCCCGAGTTATTCCACTCAGGTAACATTTATTTTTTGCATACCTTTACTTAATTTCGGGACAAAATTCCTTAAGGGGGGAGATTTGTAACGCCCCGAAAATCGTTATTGAGTTGGTCGCATCCAAAAGAGATTTTGGTGCCTATATAGGGGTACATGGCCTAGGACACGGGCCTGTCCAAGGCCGTGTCTTGCTTGGTGTTTTGGCCAGCTGTATCCAGAGAAGGACACGGCAGGAAACACGGCAGACTGACACGAGCGTGTCATCTGACATGGGCGTGTGCCTACCTGTGTATGTACCCGTATTCCCGAGAGACGTGACGGTTGGCGTGACGGTTATACGTGGCACGCCTCCGGTCACGAGCGTGTCGAGGACCCAACACGGGCGTGTCAGGTTGAGACACGGGCGTGTCTTCGCCGTGTGGTTTTTCTGCGTTCGACGATCGTGCCTAGATCGAGGCACACGGCCTGGGACACAGCCGTGTGCGAGGCCGTGTTCGACCCAGGTTGGAGGATTTCAGTACAGATCTGAGTCGTTTGTTTTCTTTAATTAAGATCCAACGGCCCAGATGAGTTCCTGCTCTGTTAAGTTCGGAAATAGAGGATCAATTCCTCATTTCTCTCTTAATCACTCTCTTTCAAGGAGTTAGAGAGAGGAGGAAGAAGGAGGAGGATTCCGGCCGCCGGCAGAGCATCAGAGCACCGTTTAGAGAACTGAGAGCGGATCCATAGAGGAAATCCCGCTGCGAAGACTTCTATCTGTGTAATTTTCCATGGCGCAAAAGCGTACTACAAGGGTAACGATTCTCTACCTGAGCATGTGAAGCTCTCTTCCTTTTTGCATAGGGAAGCCTACTCCCGCGAGTGTGCGGCGAGTGTGCGGTGTTCCTTGGGGTTGACGGGAATAGCCCCCCTTGTGTTGCATATAGAGTCCGAAATCGAAGTACGGACATAGGCATTATGTGTGAAGCCTACCCGGACATGTTGGTCTAGATCGGTGATGTTGCATTTGTTATGGTTTGCCGGAGAAGACTCTGTGCTTTGGGTTTTCGGGTTCTATGCGGTAGATTGCAGCAGGGATCCTTGGGGATTAACTCCAAGGCGCACCCGGAAAACTGAGCGGAATCGTTGTTCTGCTAACTTGGCGGTCTGGGAACCGGCCTTGAACATAACTGGGTTATGTGATTGTTTGGAAATGTCAGGATCCGAGAGAAGCTTGGCTCGTGCGTACGTCTTAAGGTGTACTACGCGTTGTGAGCAACGGGCAAGTGGAATCGGACCTGGACTATGTGGTTCGGTGCGAGAGACCCGAAAAGGGGACTGGCCGTTGGCATAGTTGGGAGCCTTAGACAGTGGTCAGAAAGGCTGAAATGCTCACGTTGTTGCCATCCCGGGGGTGGTGGTGAAGACGCTGAAGTGTCAGGATTCACCGATAAAGTGCCCTGACTGCACGGGGTGTTTGGCCGTGCGAGCCTACACCTGTGTCGAAGTATGTTTGTACTATATTGTTTAGCTGGGCTAATGAATTGCAGGGAAGGAGCACCGCCGTCCCGAGTTAGGGGCGGGGTTGTTATAATTTGGTCGGCTTTGGCTGACCGTTGCTTTGTTTGCCACCGTGCGGTGGAATGTTGCTTGCAGGTTCTGCGAAGCCGAGTACCAAATAGTAAGCTGGTGCCCATGTTGCTGTGCTGGCCCTAGAAGGCCAAAGCAAATAGTTGTACTTTATTTTGTCATGTGTGGCCGGCCTGCGAGCCGATGTATGGAAAACATTATTTAATTAAGTGAACCTATGTAAGGCCATAAGACCGTGTACCTTTCAGTGTATTTGTTTTCATTCCAGTTGTAGTGGTGTTGGACATTCATGATTATTGGATACAATTATGGGTTTTTTCAACTGTTAAAAAGCTTCCACTAGAATGCTCTGTGTTAGAACGAGTAGTCTTAATTGGATAGTTTGGTTATTCATACGTAACCCTTCCGACTGTCCGTGGTATATGGTGTCGGGTTACAACTGGACCTTCTACTATATGTCATACGACGGATGGGGGTGTTACACCCCATGTCTCAAGTAGATTCGTTTCTCTGCATAGTCAATCCTTGCAAAGTGCTAGTCCAACCACACCATGCCCAAAATGATGTCAAACTCCGACATTCTCAAGACTGCGGCAGGCGTATCAAAGGCCATCCCTTCAATAAATATCCCAAACTCGCACTTAGCAGTTGCAATCATCTCCGAGCCGTCCGGTAGGTGCACTCGTCGGGCTATACCAGTAAAGTATTGTACGCCCTCCATGTCCTTAATGAAGTCCTCAAACACAAAGGAGTGCGAGGCATCAGTATCGAACAACGCATATGTCGTCTTCCCGCCAACTATCACGGTGCCTAAGTACCAATAACCAAAACTTATTGCTAGGTGTCTAGTATGTCTCAAGCAACTTCAAGTTAAACAATGAAAACGTGATAATTACTTAAATAATACCTGCAATCACATCTTGGGGATTCCGTTCTTGCTCCATGTCCAGCACGTACACTTGATCCCAAACAGGGCTGGGGTTTCCTCATCGCGGTCCTCGTCCTCGACCACGCATGTAACCCCGCCATCGCAGAGCTGCCAGAGGGGGAGCGGGAGGGACATTCCCATACAACCGCGGGCAGAAACGTCGAATGTGGCCCAACTGGTTGCATTCAAAACACACCAGACCACGACGCCCTTCATGTTGCTGAAATTGTTGAGGCTGAGGCGGTGGAGGCAACACAGGCGGCTGCGGAACTGGATGCTCCACCCTAAAGTCTTGGTGGAAACGTCCTCCACCTCTTTGATGTCCTCTTCCTCCTCTGACGTCTCGCCTCCTTCTATTGCTTGGACCAGCTTCCATCACATCTTCCGCAGGCCTCTTACCACTACTCAAGTGATCCGCCTCCAATCTCTTCGTCATGTCGATAATCTCCGCCAAGCTAGCATCCGCTATAAACAAAAGGGCCTGCCTTAGGGGATCTCGCAGCCCTTTGTAGAAGCGTTTGGTGTATCTTCTTTCATCCAGGTCATATGAGTCCGCGAACCTTGCGAGATGCTGGAACTCTCGCTGGTATTCCGTAACCGATTTTGATCCATGCTTTAGTAGTAGAAACCTCTGCTCGAGCTCATCTCGAGCCAATATAGGAATAAAGTGCTCCAAGAAGACACCCGAGAACTCGCTCCAACTTATCTCGGTATACACTCGTCCTTGGAACGTGGAGCCCATGAGTGACTTCCACCACCTCTTAGCATGTAGATCCATGACGGACACCGCCAACGATACAACCATGTTGGCCGGGCAACGGATCCCCGCCAATAGCTCTTGGACCGTGTCAAGTCATTCCTCCGTGCATACGGCCGACTCCGTCCCGAGGTAGGCGGGAGGGGAGAGAGCCCGAAAGGTGCTCAGCCAGTTAGAGCTCGGAGCCTGTTGTTGAACCGGAGACTGCTGCGCCCTAAAGGCATCCAGGATGGCGGTGAGCGTCTGCCCCAACTCGGATTGTTGAAACTGAGTGGGTATGGAAGGGGCAGGAGTACCCCCCATCGGCTCAACATGAACGGGAATCTACTCGTAGAACACAAACTTATGGTCAGGTTGGCTAATCTTAATGTCAAAATTGGACAACCTAGTGTGAATTACATATAGACACACCACTGCTTCCGCTAAGTCAGTTTGTCCCCAAACAGACTAATTGAGCAGGAGTGGCACCATTGTTGAATGACTTCTTGAGTTGAGGATCGTGGCAAACTGATACCATTTGTAACATTAATTCCACCGAATCCAAATTCATATTATATAAAAACCCAGAATTTAAGTGCAGAATAAATCTGGACAGCAACTTCAACCGGAGATTCCCAAAGCTACATGAAACTGGTGAAGACGTGTAACCCCTCGATGGAAAGGTATTTCCATGGGCTACAACTTTTAAGTTCAAACCGCAACCCAGATTCAATAGTATCAAACTTGAAATCAGCCTTGAAGTCCGCTGCGTACAGAACACAATTTCTGCATGCATGATTTATCGGACGTCATGTTCGTTCAGACTTTCCCGTGGCTACAAACTTCACATGAAGACGTGCAATCACTCGTTGGAAAGGTATTTTCAAGGGCTTCAACTTTCGTGTTTAGTCGAAAGCCCAGATCGGGACATATAACATCAGAAAATGGCCAAGAAGATTATGGCGCGCAGAACACAGATTCTGCACGCATCATAAAGAGGAATGAACAACATCGGTTCATCTTCCTCCTCAAGTCGACCCTCCAAAATCACCTTCAGAAATTCCTCCACCCTTATTCACCCTCATGAGGCCTTTACTCCTCACGAAGCCATCCCCTATCTTCGCATAGAAGGTTGGAGAGGTTGAAGACACGACTAGCCTTAGAGCACAAGCCCTAGGACGGCCTCTTCCTAGAGAAATCACCATCTCATAATTCTAGACTCTTTTGAGTCGACATCTCGCCTAGGTAACTACAGATCTAGCACCAAGGGAGAGGGGAGGAAGCTCACCTCATTTCTGGCGTTTCCACTATTTCCGGCCATGGATCGTGTAACTCTTCTCGGTGGCATATTCTCCTTCACGGCGGCGGCGGATCTCCTCCTCTAGAATTAGCTACAGTAACTTCCTTCTCTCAATAGGAGTTTCTCTCAGAAAATAGGGGATAAAATGAGCATGAAAACAACTAGGGTTTTTATTACCCTTTATATATGAAAAGTGACACGGATAGGGATACACCCGTGTCCTTACCCGTGTCCTGCTTGGGTGAAACCGCAACGACGGTTTCTGTGTCGGTTCAATACTCGACATGGGTAGGGACACGCCCGTGTCCCTACCCGTGTCCACATGACACGACCATGTTACCTGGCCGTGTCCTTCTCTGGATACATTTCGACGAACTCAACTCGACACAATAGCACACGGGTAGGGACACGCCCATGTCGCTACCCGTGTCATACAATTCGTCGATCTCGACACATAGTTCGTCGATCTCGACACGCTCTGTCGAGTGTAACTCATCACACACGGGTAGGGACATGCCCGTGTCGCTACCCGTGTCTTACGATGTCGACACACCTCGTCGATCTCGACACGCCTCGTCGAGTTCAACTCGACGCACACGCACACGGGTAGGGACACGCCCGTGTCTCTACCCGTGTGACTTCACATGGGTAGTGACACACCCGTGTCACTACCCGTGTCCTTCTCTGGATATACTCAAGTCTTTGACTCGAGAGCTGGCCACTCCCACACGGGTAGGGCCACGCCCGTGTCTCTACCCGTGTTCTATGCTTGACTGATTTCTCCTCCTCTTCACATGTGCTGCCCAGTTGTCAGCACTCCCCCTGAACCCAAGTCAGCTCTCCTGACTCAAAAACACGCACGAGGGGCCTAGTGCGATTTGGGACGTTACAGGTCCACCCATGAACATCAAGCATTATAAAGGGTATTTCCTGGACCTCCAATCCAGTACTTCCTACTACTTCCTTTCGCAGGTACAAACCAATAGCACAGGCATCACAAGCATCACAAGGGTATTTTCCTGGACTACAACTCTAGTACTTCCTGCTACTGCCTTTCACAGGATTAACCCACCGACTCCGAAACTAAATGTTTATCACGGAGACTTCTCTGGTTTGTATATGCAACATCACTAATCCAGACCAACCTGTCCAGATGGGCTTCACACAGCATGCCTATTCCGTACTCCATTTCCAGATCTATATGCCAAATTGGGGATTCCATGAATCAACCCAAAAGTCTCCCACAATAAGCCACCCTCTGGTAGGGGAATCAGATGCACATGCCAAAAAGGAAGCCTTCACATGGCTAGGAAGAAAGACCATTACCCTTAAAGACCTCTTCGGTGCCATGAGCTCCAAGCTGGCGAGAAAGAACTGCAACAGCTTTTCCTCCGCAAAGATGGCCTCAGATCTCAGCTTGACACTCTCAAGCTCTACCAGCGATCAGCTCCACTTCCTCCTCCTCCTTCTTCCACTCCCTTTACCTTTCTAAGTTTTAGAAAGATGAAGGCATAAACATAATGAGAATTCTTTCTCAGTTTTCGGCCTTAAGGAAGTAGGGAGGACTCTCAGCTGTTAGATCCCAACTGAAGAAAATGGACGGCCACGAAAAAGGCTAAAAATCACTTTTCGGGTCCGACACGCCCTGTGACACACTCGTGTATGTAACAACCCCATCCGTTCATATAATATATACTAGAAGGTCCGACCGGGGCTCCACAAAATATACCACAAAATAGACGATGAAGCTACAGAGTGATACCAGAGTAGCGCAGCGCACCTAACACATTGCATTCTAGCGGAAGCCTATACACTTGAACTCCTCTCTTGAATGTCCAACATATAAAACTCCACATTTTATAGATTATAGGAATGTCTTACAACATGCAAACATCGTTGGCCTTATGGCCTTACAGGGCTTTCAAACAGTGGCCTAAACATTGGCACGCAGGCCGGCCACATCAAAAGAAAACATAACATTTACATCCACATTAGCCTTCGAGGGCAAGCAGCGGCAGCAGCAAAAGCAGTAGGGACTTCAACCCTTATGCGTCCCGCTTGGTTCTCCAGCACCTGCACAGGGACATTCCACCCAAGGGTGGCAAACAGAGGCAACGGTCAGCATGCAGCTGACCAAATTATAACGACCCTACCCCTATTCTCGGGGCAGCGGTAATCTTCCCTACAGGCATATATCTCATAGTATATCACAAGCATGGCTATATATCTCATATAATGTGCTTTCACGCACACATGCCATCACAACCGTCAGCCACCCGACCCAACGGTCCGTGCACTCAGGGCACATTCTTGGTGTACTGGCAAATCAGTTGCCCACCACCGTATCAGGGTCACAGCCCAACGACAACTCACTTGAGCATTTACTCCATAACATACAGTCCGAGTTTTATAGTCTTAGTGAACCGGGATGGCTCGTAGCCCCCCATTGTATCACGACACTTAGGCCTAAGACTCTTGCTATGTGCTCCAACAGACCGCACCTTCTGGTCTCATGTCGGACGGACATAACGCAGGTCAGATCCTCCACCCCCCGTTGCTCAAATTGCCTTGCCATCACCGAGTACGGCGTACTCGCGACTCAATAAAGGCGCGGGTAGGTCTCACCGATCCTGATCTGGCATTCAAGCCCGGGCATAACTCTTACACCCATTCTCTCACAACATCAGCGGGTCTTTCCTGGGCACACCAGTACTTCCAGCTACTCTCTTCGCAGGTGGACACCGCAAATATCACAAATGTCCGGGGTCTTTCCTAGCTACCATGCCAGTACTTCATGTTACTCTCTTCACAGGTGGACTCCCTATGAACATTAAGCATTCCAAAGGGTATTTCCTGGAATTCCAATCCAGTACTTCATGCTACTTCCTTTCACAGGTAGAACCCAACAACACAAGCATCACAAACATTATACGGGTATTTTCCTGGACTACCACTCCAGTACTTCCTGCTACTTCCTTTCATAGGTCCAACCCATCGACTCCTAAACTACGTGTTTATCACGGAGTCTTCTCCGGTTCGTATGCAACATCACAAATCCAGACCAACCTGTCCAGATGGGCTTCACACAGCATGCCTATTCCGTACTACAATTCAGGATCTATATGCCAACAAAGGGCATTTCATGAATTCACCCAAAGACTCCCTCAATCAGCAATCTTTTGGTGGGGGAATCACATATATATGTCAAAAAGGAAGCCTTCACATGGCTAGGAAGAAACGTCATTACCCTTGAAGACCTCTTTGGTGCCATGAGCTCTAAGCGGGCTCGAACGACTCACAAGAGATTTTCCTCCGCAACGTCGGCCTCAGATCTCTCGTCGGTAAACCACAGCACCAACGGTGATCATCCCCCTTTCCTCCTCCTCCTCCTTCCTCTCCCTTTCTCTCACTAGAAATGAAGAAAGAGAAGACCAAATGAGAAATGAGATTTCTCTTCTCATTCACGGCCTTAAGGAAACAGGGAGGCCTCTCAGCCCTTGGATCCAGGCTGAAGGAATGGATGGCCACGATTTCACCAAAAATCCTAAATTTTGCCTGACACGGCCTGTGACACGCCCGTCTCCATGGCCGTGATCCCTAAGCTGTGGCGACACTATCTTTATGGAGTGAAGGTGGAGATCTATACAGATCACAAGAGCCTAAAGTACCTATTGGAATAGAAGGACTTGAACATGCGACAACGAAGGTGGTTGGAGTTCCTTGGGGACTACACTTTCGAGATTCACTATACTCCCGGGAAGGGGAATGTTGTCGCAGATGCCTTGAGTCGGCCGACTCCGGCAAGAGCAGCTTGGTTGCAAAGGCATGATGAACATCTCATCTAGGAGTTGGAAGCATTAGAGATTTCTTGTGTTGACAGGAATGCCACTGCCGATGCATGTTTGAACTGGATGGAGGTGCAATGTGACCTTGTAGACCGAGTTCGACGGGCAACGGAGTTGGATGAAGATCTCCTACGCTATGTAGAAGCTGGGCCAGAAGGGAAGTTCTCCTGGAATGACGGTCTTTTGCGGAAAGAGGGCCGTTTGTGCGTCCCAAATGTGGGTAAATTGAGGGAAGAAGTGATGTATGAAGCACATTATACGAAGTACTCAATCCACCCAGGGAGCACGAAGATGTTCAGAGATATGAAAAAGCTATTTTGGTGGACAGAGCTAAAGAAAGATGTTGCTCTTTATGTGGCCAAATGCCAAACCTGTGCTATGGTGAAGGCAGAATGCCAGAAACCTGGCGGTTATTTGAAGTCGTTACCGATTCCAGAATGGAAATTTGACGATATTTCTATGGATTTCGTGCACGGGTTGCCGAGATCTCAGCGAGGGAACGATTCCATCTGGGTGATCGGCTGACGAAAGTGGCACATTTTCTACCAAACAAGCGAGATGATTCAGTAGAAAGTATGGCAAAGCTTTATGTGGAACAGATTGTACGGCTTCACGGTGTTCCTCAGAGCATCTTGAGTGATCGAGATGGGCGATTCACTTCAAAGGATTGGAGGCTAGTTCACCAGCTGTTGGGCACGAAGTTGACTTTCAGTACGGCCTTTCATCCCCAAACGGATGGCCAAACTGAACGAACCAACAGAACGATGGAGGACATGCTCCGAATGTGCGCCCTCAATTTTGGAAAGAGATGGGAAGATCATCTCTATATGGTGGAGTTTGCTTATAATAACAGCTACCAGACGAGCATCAGAATGACACCGTATGAAGCTCTATATGGAAGGAAGTGCCGTACTCCCTTGGCTTGGGTAGAAGCGGGCGAAGCTAGAGTTTATAAGCGTAATGAAGTCGATGAAGCAAATTCAACCATTCGTGCTATTCGAGAGAAGCTACTCATAGCCCAAGATCGTCAAGCGAAGTACTACAACGCCAAGCACCGGAACGTAGAGTTCGCGGTAGGCGATTGAGTCTACTTGAAGATCAAGCACTTCAAAGGTGCACAAACCGCCTTATCCCGAAACAGGTCACGGCCAGGGTACACGCCCGCGTCGGCCCAGACACGCTCGTGTTGCAGAGCGTGTTATTGCGCTCATTTCGTCGACCAAAAGGGGGGAACACGCCCTCCGACAAGCCCGTGTCGGATGGTACACGCCAGTGTAGTATGACGTGTTTCCTCTGTCGACCACGTTCGTCGACCAAAGCACTTGAGTGTCGACCAGGGAGGACACGCCCTATGTCACGCCCGTGTCATAGGGCGTGTACCTCCCGAACACTTCGTCGAACACATTTTCGTCGAACTCGTGACGTCTTCGCACCCGAGCAGGACACGCCCTGGGACACGCCCGTGTCCCAGGCCGTGTCACCCAAAATTTTTCCATTCTGAAATTTGGGCTGTTACAACACGTTTAATTAAATTTAGTTTTCTTTGTTTTTGTTTTAATTATATTTCATTCCTGTTTTATTTCAAAAAAATAATAGTTTACTTTCTTGAAGTTAAAATACTCGACAGATTTGAGTTTTAACACGACATTGATATGTCTTTCATATTCTATGCTATACACGTTAGATATACTTGCCTTCATCGTATATTGATTTGGAATTATATTCTTAATTTTCCCTTATAAGTAACCGCCAAATATGGGTGGGAATATCCGAAGTCATATTGGTTCGAGAATAGCAAAATTATTAAAATAATGTGTGTTTCAAACTATACCAAAATGATCTATATATAGTGTAATTATAATCTGTAGATAGCCGCATAATCACGTAATATCCCCATGACCACTAAATAGGACCGTGAGGAATGGACTATGAAGCGTATTATATAAATGAGTTAATTCACCTTAAAAATTATCATATATGGCATAAAAGGTATAACAACCTGCTAAGAGCAATAAATAAGAGAAGGAAAATAACGATATAGAGAGAGAGGAAGATTTGATCGGGTCCGCTCGGCCCGATGCCTGGGGCCGAAGCTCTAAGTGTGAGAAGAGGAAAGGGTGGGGCGATCTTTCGATATTTTTCTGGCTCTCCAATTTTCTGAGCTGGCTCCGGTAATCTCTCGCTCCTTTACGCCCTTTGCGGGTGATCACTGATCCTCTGATAACTTGGAAGTCTTGTGGTTGCAATTTGGAGTTTGTGGTTTCTGATTCGTTTTTCTTCAACTTTTACGAGTTGAAGTCGTGGTTGGAAGATCTTTATGGAATTGAAGGCCAGAGTGGGTAAATTCGATCGTTTGTCCTTTTTGGGGTTTTGTGGTGTTTTTCTAATTTGTTACTCAATGCTATCGATCTGAATTTTACAGGAAATTCGTTTTAGTTTTCCATTCTTCTTTATCGCTGTCTTTTGGGGGGCTTTGATCTCGGTCGGAACTGTTCTGATTCCTTTGTTTGCCGAACGAATTCCTATTTGTTTATCCATTTCCAACCCTTCCCTTTGGCTTGATTGCGCGCACAAGACATATGATGGTTTATTTGAGAAATGCTGTTATGAGAAGATTATCTTTAACCTTAGTTCTTCTTCTTTTTCTTCTTTGAGTTCTATTAATGCTGACATCAACTTTAGATTTAGAACTAAGAGTTTGAGCCCAAAAATCTGCATTACGTTTATAACCTCTGTTAATTTTTGGCAGTTTCCTTTCCAAGAAATCCATCTTCACAGTCCCTGCATTCGCATTATGTTTGTTCGGTCTTTTTTTTTTAAACTTCCATTTTGCTTTGTTCGACCTTTTTTTAAACTTCCATCATGATTTCTTCAGTTCCGCTTTGTTTTTTCCACACATTAACTTGTTCTACGCCTCTCCGATGACATATGTGTTTTTGAATTTTGATCCTATCAAATGCCTGTTTCCAGTACAGAAGAATGGTCAATTGGAGGATTTGATGTAGGATTTGTTTTGTTTGAAGGAAAGAGGAGGAAATGGCCAATGAATTCCTAGATATTGATTTAGAAAATGAATCTTTTAGCTTCGTGCTTTAATTTGAAAGCTTGAATTTTTTATTTGAGATGCTCTGAGCTGCAGTTTATGAAAATCTTACTATTTAAAATTCATTTTAGCCAGTAAAATTCCACATTTGTTTTTAGGCCCTACAAGATGTGTTCCGTGAAAAGTGACAGAGACACACAAATGCTGCCAAAGGAACACCCCGATTCATTGTCAAATGATGAAAGCAGCTGGAGTGAATCACCAACAGCTGGTATTGGGGTAGTTTTGAAAAAGGGCCCGTGGACAGCTGTGGAAGATGCCATATTGAGAGATTTTGTCAAGAAATATGGGGAGGGAAACTGGAATGCTGTCCAAAGGAGCTCGGGTCTCTTGAGATGTGGGAAGAGTTGTCGTCTTCGTTGGGCTAATCACCTTAGACCAGAATTGAAAAAAGTGGCATTTACTCAAGAAGAGGAATGCCTCATCATTGAAATGCATGCTAAACTAGGCAACAAATGGGCTCGAATGGCTTCACTTGTAAGCCTCCATTTCTTGTCTTAATCATTAGTTTCTGGCCTTTTCTTTTCTCCTTACTTTTGAAGATAGTGTTTTTTTGGGCTAAGTTTATTTGCCTGAAGTTCTTTCATACTATCTTGTATGCTCACAATCCGTACAATTTGCTATTCATATTTTAGATGACTTAAAAACATTTTCAATAAGACTATGCAGTATGCAAAATATTCCAATTATATCATGTTCAAGTTAACATTCTTTTAAAAAAATTTTTGTTTGTGGAACTTACCTATCCCCAACAAATGCTTAGGCAATATTACTTAGCGTAAATATTTTCTTGACGTTTTTAGTCGTTTAGTTATATAAACATAAATATGTTAATTTTAAAATCTTTAAGAATTTTAGTAGAAAATTATGCTTTAATTCACTTGTTAAATATATGAATTTTCTTTTTATAAGATGGGAAAAAATGGTATAACTTCTCCTTCTAATTTGTCGTCAGGAGCACTCCTTTTCAGTACATAGATGATTGATCTTGTTAGTGTTTCCAAGGTGATCTGGAAGTAGTCAAACTCTTAGTTTCACTACCAACACGATATGAGCCTATATGGTCACACATAAGAGTGTTTGGAGAAATTGAAGAAAGGATTGTGTTGGCCTTACTCATATTGTGTACAACCTTGGGCTTGCGAGAGGTGGCCCAACGAGCGAGAAGGGGAGGCTGGCGAGATGATAGGTGGGTGAGACCAGGAGGCCCTCCTGCAGGAGGCGGGATGGGGGACTCTCTGAGATAGGCGAGACCTCCTAGGGGGCGGGATCTTTCTAGGAGGCGAGATGGCCTACAGGGCGAGAAGCCGGCGAGACGGACAGGGCGGTCGTCTCGCCCGTCAGTACCTTCCCCACTCGCCGCATAGGAGAACAGATGTCTTTACCCTTTTACCCTCAAGGGGGATTTTACCTTTGTGCCTCAGGTAATTTTACATTTTTACCCCTGAAGGTCTGCGTATAACTCTCCAGAACAGCGGAGTTTGGCTGTTGGCAGACCCAGCGCAGGGTGTTTTGGTCATTTCAGGTTAATTCAGAAGTGATATTTGCCGATCAGATTCAGAGGCCTATAAATAAACCGATAGAGGTTCCTGAGAGAGGTTGTTGAACCTTTCCACTGTCTTCCTCACAGACACCTAACTCAGCATTGGCTAGGGAGGGGAAGATCTTTAGTTCTTCCGGGAAAGAGGTGGGACCTCCGAGCTGAGACCCCTCGGTCTGTTTTCAGGTCTCCGACTCTCGTCAGGAGGACAGCTCAGGAAGAGTACGTGTGAGCTGCATCCTGTTTCGAACTTTAGGAGGGACCCGAAAGCTGGTTCCAACATATTGGATATGAGTGAAGAGCTAATCCTTTGATATGGGTAAGTGCGTATCGATGCAAGTTGAGTGCATTTCGATGCACCTGGACTTCTTTTCGACGCAGCCGAACTCGAAGTTATAGCGGGTCATAGTCAACGCTACGTCGAATAGATATCAACGTAAGTTGAATAGATATCAACGTAAGTCGAATAGATATCGACGTAAGTCGAACTCGATTCGACGCAATTGCGTCGAGTGCGTGTCGATGTAAGTTACGTCGTGTGTCGTCTAGTGCTTCTCGACATCGCGTCGATTTCTTATCGACGCACGTCAAGTGCAAGTCGATGCATGTCGACACTAGTCGGGGTCTTAACAGATTGCAGAGGTGTGTCTGTCTGATACCCTTGGGTATAAATGGACATGGAAAGCGTTTCCCTAGAATCGGTTGTGACCTCTTCTGCGTGATCCTGTTCAGTTGTCGCCGCCTCTCTTGGAAATGAATCTAGTAATTCGTGGAGACACAGATGACACTCCTTCTCTCCGACACAGTTCTTGTGGGACAAGACCTTGGGGGTTCTCTGTCGCTCGTGTGGATACCTGTAGAGTCTCAGATCTATTTCTGTGTGGACTCGGCCACCAGCTGTTTAGACAGTTTTCTGGAACAGATCTTTGAAGCATCTTGGTTTACTAAAAACTCAATTCCTTGCTGGTACTATGCATTTGCTATTTATATATATTTCTTGATTCATGAATATCTCAAAATCTTTTACTGTTAAAGATTTTTGTTGTAAATTTATTTCGCGGCGCACATGTGTTGTATTGTTCCACTGCAGTATAGAAATCCCAACAGATCTTCCCCAAATCACGCACAGCCTCCTACCACATTGAGGGTTTTAAATGAGCACAACAATGTATTTTTCATACTAACAAAATCTTTATGTGATTACCTTCAATGAGGTAAATATAAGTTTGTCAAACCCTCATGGACATATGCCCATTAAAAATATGATAGCTGGCCATCTGGTTGCAACATCATTGGTAGTTGACATAACAATTGAGGGCATGTTTTCAGGTTAGTCTACCATGCAATCATGAAGGATGATTTTGAGTTCTCCCAAGTCTTAATACAATGACATGGTTTTCCATAGAAGATGGTGTTTGGATGAATTCAAGTGAGTCATAGCATCAATTTTTTTAATTCCTCCTTTGGGCAAAACATTGACACACTCATGGAGGGAGGGTCTCCCACTCAACTAACAAGATGTGTAGGCCTGAGGGTGTATTCTTGAAAGGGTCCAAAAAGATCCTAAAGAGGCTCTTAAGGGGGAAATTAGTGTGATGGAATTGTTGAGTTTCAAGAGCATCAAATGCGCGACAAAAATATAGGAAACTCTCAACAGGATCTAGGCAAAATACAGTAAATCAAGAAAGAAGTTTATACTTGCGTCGAAATCATATTTGAAGAAGAATAACCGTCGTTTGAGTCCAAACACAGATTAAATTATGCGTATCTAGAGGTATCCACACGAATGCCAAAAACACCACGCAGTTCGCACAACGAACTCGGCACTGGAAAACGATAGCTTTTTCTCTCCTTCAAAATGCTAGTTCCGATTTGGTTGAGATGTGTTCTTGGTGGTTTTATGGTATGAAGAACTCTGAGAACGACATTCATTCTTTAGGATAAGTTAACCTTTTTATAAGCACAAATTAGTACGTAAAATTTGGGGTGCATACGCCCTTGGAACAAGGGCGTCTGCCTCAAGCGTATGTCCCAAATGTCGCGTCGGTTAATGCAGACACGCCTCCTCATGGCTCTGGAATGGAAAAACCGTACACATGCCCTTGACACACGAGCGCGTGTCTTCTATAGTCCTGCCTTTTGGTCCAGAACTGATGCCAATCATTGTCTTATCATTTTGGGATTACACGTCCTTGGCACACGAGCATGTTCCTCAAATATCATACATCATATCATTTATGTTCATTCAGAACTTGGTTTCATAAACCAGCACGATCAAATAATATAATTTTGATGTGTCCTTTTGTGCCCTTGACTCCATATAGATCACAAGATTCCAGCAATCTCTCAATTGATCTAAAAATCATAATCTCACAAACAATGAACAACATCTAGCAATATATTAATGCTATCGAAGTAATGTAAGAGTTGATAACTGAACGAAGAACCTTTTGTGCCCAATGTGTAGTCTACTCTCTTTCGCCATAACATCCAGACTGAACTCGAGGCGTGAACCGTGTCACCCTTTTAACCATTCAACCCATCTTTCCCGATCTCCGAGTAAACTATATGAAACAAGTGAGCTTAATAAATTTTCTCAATGAATGCAATGTGATTTTATAGCCCTACTCTATCAGGGGCCCATGGTGGTACTCCTGTAATATAGGACATCCTATCTACATTACAGGCAACCATCCACATGTCTTGAAACACACCCAATAACCACTATTATGTTCAACCTTTTTCAAGAAAAGACGTTAGATGACATTAAGTATGTTCCTCCTCACGCAATGAATACAATGAGTTTAAGTCAAGTCAAATGACAACATGCATCATTGTCACTATGAAAACTACTCATGACATTTATATAACAATCGATAAAGTAAACTCATAAGTGGGTCTGTCCAGTGCAACTTACTCGTTAACAAGTACTTGTGTGCTAAGTTGATATCCAATATCATGACCCATGAGCCTCGGTCATCAGTCAATCCCACACACTAATCTTAAATGTATCATTATTGCATAATTTCTACAATGATATGTTGACCATAAATCATTTAAGAATGTTGTTTCACTTATATGTAGGATCTCTCACTCTCGTCACGCACTTGAATTCATACGAAATAAATATTCTATGGATATTTATTATGTTCAATTTATCTATCTCTATAAAATTGAATAAACACGACAAAAGATATACATTTTAATATATAAATGTTATCATAGTACAAGTCATTACATGAACTCAAAAATGACGAAGTCAAACCCACAAGGCTCTCATTAGAAATGATCATTTAGGTATCTAATACTGATGTAAATTAAATTTAGGGTTTTGAAAATTGATGTTTTGATGCGATCGATTTTAAATTTGAATGTTGACCGAGTGGGCCAAAATCGAATTTTGTGCCCGTAACCAAACTTGTCGATATGAACTTTAAGAAACTCGTTAATTTTTGTTTGGAATGAAATCTCAGGTATTTGCCGAGTTGAATTTTCCACGAGGCTAATACAACCACAAACAAATAACAAGAAGTAATTTATGAATAACGACAATAAAAAGTAATTTGAACGTCCAAGACAAGTTATTAATTATTTAGTTAGAATGCATAAATCTAATGCTAGTTAATACGAGTTAGGATACCGACAAGGATATCGCGAGGGAGGACAGTCCACACAGTGGAGAGGTTGAGAATTATTGATGGCGGTGGCTTGAGAGCAGCAGTAATTCTGGATGAGTTGCCAGATTAATGGATGGAGTCGACGACAATTGGTAGGAGAGTCAACCTTCGATGATCGCCAGAAGAGGAGGTGCAGTCGACGACGACTAGACAATAGTCGGTGGTTGAGGCACGCTGAGTCAAAATGACGGACCTTTCCGTTGGTGGCTCTGCAGGGAGGAAGCATTGGAGTTGGAGTCGAGTGAGGGTGGACGAGACACAAGAAAGTTTTCTCGGATCGCTGGCTGGTTGAGGATGACTGAGGAGTTTCAGAGCAGGGAAGATGGCGAATAAGGTTCACGGAAACAGAGAAACAAAAACAGTGTCATTTCTTAGAAAAGTCCGGTTTGCATGTACTATTGGCGATTTCCTTTTTAAATTGAATAGGGAAGGACAATTTATTAAGTGTTTCCAGAGAAATCTTTTAAATCATGTATCCTTATTGAGAGTGAAAATTTTTGGAGTTCTTATTATCCTAAAACACGAGTTCTCTTAAATATATCGATAATATTTTTTAAAAATTTAGACATATTTATATTTATATGATAATGTAGTGACATAAAATAATATTCTCCAAATATAAAATTAGTATATGGTGATGATTCTATTATCAAAGGTAAGTGTTCATCATACACAGTATTTGTGGCCTCAAGGATTGGTGGTTACAGTGGGCTAGATTGACCAGGACATACGTAGGTCAAGTCGATGTCACCTAAGATGAGGGGCTCATCACTAGCAGATTCCTTCTCTGGGAGAAGTGAGGTCGAAATTGTGTCATCCAAGGTGAGTGACATACCACTAGTAAGTTCTTTTTCCTGGAGCGGGGCCTCAAAAATAAACTCGGTGACTAGAGTTTGTGCTTTAGTGTGAGCAAGGGGTAGCACCATTTAGTCGGGGTGAGGGGGTGAAGAGGAAGAAACTCGTCTTCCTGGTGTTGGGGCTCAAGAAGAAACTCCTTGACTGAAGGGAGTGCTACAGTGGAGACAAGTGGGGCCAATGTGCTCATGAGGGTGGTAACACTAGTGGAATCTATGCCTTTACAAGTGGGGGTAACGACGAAACTAGAGAGAAGTCTATCAGTAGACCTAAACCCAGGCTCCACCCTACGAGCCATACTAGAAACTTCTTCTAAATTGTGATAGTGGTGCAACTTTAGTTGATCCCTAATGAAATAGTGTAACTAGTGCAGGTAACGAGATACAACCATCATATTGCCCTCTTGAATATCTAACCTAGACTGAACGACTAGCAATTCGCGAGTGTATTCTTCCACCGATAAACTCCTTTGTTGTAGATTATAGAATTTATGATGTAAAATTTAGAGGTAGTCGGGAGAGACATAGTGTTTGCGCCATTCCATTTTAAATTCACCCAAAGTAGTTACAAGAGGCAACCATAACTTATCTCTCATGTGTTCTAGTTGTTTGCACCTGTCAAATACGGGTCCCTTAAGTGTACGGGTCACATACTTGATTTTCGCACTCAAAGGTATTTGACTAGTTCTCATAAAATATTTCATAGTATGACATCAATCTAAGCAATCTTTTGGTCCTAAACGTCTGTCAAAATCACTCGTGGGTGTGTGCTCTAGGTGCTTATGATCAATGCGCTCATCATGCCATGAGTGCTTTATATTGGCGAAGGACGTTACCGTTTCAGATAATTTTTTAATTCGAACATTTAAATCTATGATATTTTCCATTAAAAATTGTAGAGAAGATGCGAGAAGCTCGACTAATATAGTTCAGACACGTACAAAGGAGACCATTAGAGGCATTGTGAGAGTTTTGTCACTAGGCGTGTTAAAAAAGGGAGGGGTAGATCAATAAAGACTTGAAGTGAAACTATAAGAAAAGACACGATGTATTTATGCATTAGTGATAGTATGACAAAAGATAGGGCACAACGGCGACAAAGGATCCATATAGCCTACCCCACTATAGTGCGATAAAGGCTAGAGTGTTGTTGTAACAAACATTTTTTTTAAAAAATAGTACACAATTTTAACTAGAGATAATATGTTAGAATAATAAAATTTTTTAACTTAATTATATATTTATATATATTTTAACAAGAGATGAAGGCTTCTTTTTTTATCGTAAAATAAGACACGATATTTTTTAGGCTTCATGTGTTTTAACTTTTCGCTCCATTTCATTTTCCTAAAACGCACCGCCCGACTTAATTAGCATTTGTTTTTCGCCCGTGTTTCGATCAGCCCTCCGTTTCTCCCGCCTCAAAACATCACGGGACGAAACCCTCGCCAGGAGCTCCGGTTTATCGCGTTTAGAGAAAAAAAGCGAAGCGCGCTAGGGCAGTCTCGCGACCTCCTCTGTCGTCTCTCCCGGTCGCCGCGAGCAGCTGATCTTCCCGCCGCATCTTCTTCGGCCACGCATACGCCTTGTATTCTCTGATGACGCCGTCTCTCCTGTTCGCGACAGAAGTCCATCAGACGGCTTGTCTTCTCCGACGGCGTGTCTTTTCCGACGCCATGTACAACTCTTCTCTGCCATTTCCCAAGCTCTGCATCTTCTCTCCCATTCAAAATATTCTGCAAATGATTTTTATTATACTTTAAATAACATCTTGATCCCTGCAACAGCCCAAAACCCCTGATCTGCATCTTCTCCATTCAGATCTGCATCAACCAATTCTGCAGCAACGACTGATCCTGAAACATCAGGTATAACAGTTATTCCCCAGCTATTATTGATTTACAAATGTCAATGAATGTGTTGTAATGTGCGTGTGTATGTGTTTGTAATGTGTGTGTGAGTGTATGTAATGTGTGTGATTTATGATTGTGTATGTGTATGCGTTTGTAATGTGTTTGATTTATGAGTGCGTGCGTATGTGTTGTGTATGTGTTGTGTATGTAATGTGGGTGTGCGTTTGATTTACGTGCGTGTGTGTGTATGTGTTGTGTTTGATTTTCTGAGTGTGTGTGTGTGTGTATACATATGTATTTGATTTTATGAGTGTTTTTGTGTATGTATATATGTTTGATTTTATGAGTGTGTTTGTGTATGTGTTGTGTATGTGTGTGTGTGTGTATTGGTGTTTGTAATGTGTATGTGTGTGTTGAGTGTATGTAATGTGTGTGTGTTGAGTGTATGTAATGTGTGTGTGTGTGTGTGTGTTGAGTTTATGTAATGTGGGTGAGTGTATGTAATGTGGGTGAGTGTATGTAATGTGTGGGTGAGTGTATGTAATGTGTATGTGTTTGTAGATGTGCGCATTTATGTTTGATAATGTGTGTGTACTAGTGTGTATGTGTTGAGTCTGATTTGTGCAGTTTTGTTTAGGCTTATGGGTAAACATAAAGAAGATGATGTTAATGCAAATTGGGAGGTCAATGATGTCCTAATTTTCTGTGACCTGTGCTTGAAAGAAATTTAGTTGGGTAATCGCCCAACCACTCACTTTAGTAGGGATGGGTGGACTAACCTGACAACAAATTTTTTTGACTCGCACGGAAAAGTCGTATGACCGAAACCAAATAAAGAACAAGTGAGATCAGCTTAAGAAAGATTAGAAGTTGTGGCGAGAGTTTAAAGGGCGTGAGACACGGTTGGGATGAGATCCTCTTCGCAAAACTATTCTTGCTTCAAAAGATTGGTGGAAAGAACGCCTCAAAGTATGCATTTTTTTAACTTCAGATATTTGGTTTTTTTCATACTATGGTAGATGATATGTCTAATACGCACTCTTGTTCATGTTAGGTTCTTCCGAGCGCAAGAAAGTCTCAGTTCTCTGGCATATCTCCTGAGTTAGAGGAGAAGCTGCATATGATGTTTATCCAGGTCGTTGCCAATGGAGATCCTGCATGGGCTCCAAATTCTAGAAACTTCGAGCACGAGTCAATCGACGAACATGATGGGTCTGCTGGAGATGACACAAAACATCAACGAGTCACCAAGTTCCACAGCAGCTAGGCAAAAAGGACAGTTAATGGAAAAAGTAAGAGTACTGCAAAGAAGACAAGGAGTTAGGCAATGAATGAGTTGATCGATTGCGTATTATGGGCATTGCATGCAAGAGCCGCCTAGCATCTAGATTTCTTCATCCTTGTTCATTGTTCCCGAGGCTATTACAGAGCTCGAAGCTATATAAGAGGTTATGGTTGATTCCAACTACCACTTCTACCACTACTGCACCATGTTTCTGAGAGACAAACAGAATCGAAAAACTTTTATGAGCATTCGACAGGATCAATGTCTAAAATGGATGTAGACTTGTTATGACAAAAAATCAGATTATTTGGTTCTATGTTTTTTCTGCGATCGGATTAGTTGCACTTTTTGTTGTGTCTGTGATCGGATTAGTTACAATTTCTGTTGTGTGTGGATGATTATTTTTTGCATTGTTGGACTTTTATTATAATGTTGTTGCAATTTATGCATTCTGGACTTTTATTATTATGTTACACCTTATTATTATGTAATTGCATCTTATGTTTTATGTAATTGTCGCAGATTTACAATGTCCTCCTCGGATCAAACTGATAGTTTTTATGAGGAGACTCTGTAACAAGTAGCTGATTGATTTTATCATAATAGAGAACTCGGTGGACAACAATTTTAAAATCATTGGGTTATCAGTTAACCTGGTCTAGTGGATCCTCTAATACAGATTACATGGCATCAAGCCAAATAGGGGCAAGATGGATTGGTGAATTTCTTGGTGGACCCTACATCAACACCCTCTCTGATTTTTTAGCGCCTTTAGAATTTCGAAGGTAATATTTAGTGATTTGCTTACACTCCTCATACAACAATATGGATTGCAAGGATCCAGGAGAACTCTACCACGCGAAGTGTTTGCAATTACATTACACATTTTAGGCCATAATTTATCAATTCAACTTGCAAGTGAACGATTTTAACACTCTACAGAAACCATAAGTAGATTTTTTACAAAAGGTATCACTGCTATTAAGAGATTATCTTGTGATGTCGTTATACCTATAGATCACCATTTCAGTGTTATTCTCTAGCAAATCTTAAATAATGCTCGATACATGCCATTCTTTAAAGACTGTATAAGAGCTATTGATGGAACATATGTGAACGCTCGAGTTTCTGCTGATCAACAAGTTTCTTATATTCGTCGGCATGACACAACAACGCAGAATGTCATGACGGTTTTTGATTTCAACATGTGTTTTACTTTCGCATTAGCCGGTTGGGAGGGTTCTACTCATCATAATCATATATTTCAGCATGCTCTTATGGACTCGAGTTATAATTTTCCGTATCCTCCACCTCGTGAGTCTTTTATATCTCAAGAGCCTTTTCTAAAAGAAATCTTTAAGATTATTTTCCGTATCCTCCACCTCGTGAGTCTTTTATATCTGAAGACCCTTTTCTAAAAGAAATCTTTAAGATTATTTTTGTTATAGTCACTATTATTCACACATAAATAATATATAATTTTGCAGATAAATATTACGTAGTAGATGCTGGATATTCACTACAACGTGATTTTTTAAAACCATATTCAGGTACACAGTATCATTTACGGGGCAGTAGGTATCTACAAGGGCACTGAGAAATATTCAATCAGCCTCACTCGTCCTTGCGTAGTGTTATAAAACGTTCATTTAGAGTATGAAAAAAGAAGTGGAAGATACTTAGGGATATGCTGCCATACAGTTTGACAAAGCAACGTGATATTGTTATTGCAATAATGACTTTGCATAATTACATTCGTAGGCATCCATCCCACTCAGACACTCATTTTCGTGTTTGTGATAAAGATGAATATTTAATTACCAATTGAGTCTTCAGAGAAGAACATGTCAAATTAATGAAATACGTAGTTTCACATCCCCAAATCTTTATGAAGGACATACTAGAACACTTCTCAGTGCATATCTTATATGGTAATTTTTGAACCGTTTTAGTAAGAATACAGTTTAGTGCAAGAGCAGTTGTCTTTTGAGCGTATCCCCAAAAGAAAACAGACAGATATGCATGACTCTTCATAGATCACATCATGTACAACAAAGTACAATTTCTTCTCTCAGAAATACCATTATTTTGTGGTATCCTATGTGGAGTAAGTTGTAATACAATATCACACTCTCTAAGATAGTTTTGAAACTCCTGGCTCAGGTATTCACCACCTAATCAGATCAGAGTACTTTAATTGTTTTTCATAGTTTGTTTTGTACTTTATTCTTGAACTCGAACTTTTAATAGTTTCAGATTTACACTTCATAAGATATACATATCCATTCTTAGTATGATTAATATTTGTTAAAACTTATGGAGACCGGGCGGTCTGCTGGTTTGGAGGTCTGGCAGTTTGGCTTGGCGGACAGAGGTTGCGGTCCTTCTGGCGGCTTGTCTTGGCGGACTGGAGGTTTAGCAAGTCCTGGCAGTTTGACAAATTCGCAGTACAGTCTTGGCGGTTTGACAAACCGCTACAGTCGACCAGCGTCCTGCTGTGCTGTCCAGGAGGTTTTGCCCACCCGCAGTTGTGGTCTAGTGGTAACACGCAGCTGCGGTCTGGTTGCAACCCGCAGCTGCGGTCTGGAGGCAACCTGCAGCTGCGGTCTGGAGGCAACCCGCAGCTGCGGTCTGGAGGCAACCCGCAGGTGCGGTCTGGAGGCAACCCGCAATTGCGGTCTGGTGTGCAAACCCATAGTTGCGGGTTGGCGGCTATCCTCCCTTGCCGTTTTGTGACATCCCAGGACTGACCGCATAGTTAGTCTCCGTTGTATAGCCTTGCGGTTTGACGCAGACAAATAGCATAGCTTGTGCGGATTGTAATTAGTCCCACATCGCTTGTTGTAATCTCCCCTCTCCCCCATTTTCTATAAATAGTGGGGCATGGTGTAGGGGTTCGTCACCCGACGAATCCAGACGGACAAACGACACCAAACTACTCTCTCACGCTCCAATTCTACGCTCGCACAAGTAAACGCAGCACACTCGATTTGCAATATTATTAATCCGATGCTAACGTACGAGTTCACCACACCCTTAGAGATCAAATAAAAACTATTAGCCAACATTCTCTCAAGCGAAAAGGATCTACCTGATCCGTTCGAGCCTGTGTTGTACCAAAAGAGATCCACCGAAAAATAACGATTCAGAAAAGGTAGATCTCTCCCAACAAAAGAAAACGAAGTCCGCCAATCCTCACGAACTTAAATTGATCAAGAGAAAATAATAATAATCGATTGGATCAAAACCACGATGAAATCAAGATTCGCAAACAACGCAAAAGTTAATCACCACAAGATTTATCTAGGAGGGAACACACAAGAGTAGAGATTTTCGTTACCCCACTCGGAAGATGATTCCTTGGAAGAGGATCGCTCTTCTACGGTTCCACCAGCGTCACACTGAACGGAGAGAAATACGTCCGCCTTCCTCGCTTCACGCCGGAGAATGTTCTTCGTTGCAAGAGAGTTTGCCCTTGGTCGAAAATCCACCAAGATGGAGAGATTTAGGTTGGTCGAAAATCTCTATGTGGGATCCTTGGTGTGGCCGAATCCTTCTATGGGAAAGCCATTGGTGTCATATGCAGTAGGAGAGGAGAAGGGCGGTGTTTTGCGGGAGAAGAGAGGAGGGGAGAGGGGAAGAGAGGTGACCGAACCACAAAGGGGAGGGGGAAAGAGGCCGGCGGCCAAGGAGGGGATCAAGAGAGGTAAATATGAAATTAGATTTTAGGGTTTCTTTTCATTCATCACTCAATAATTCAACAACACATAGGCCATAGCCTTATATAAGACTAACAAAAATCTGGGCTATATGCAGCCCAACTTAAAACACCAACTAGCTAAACGCAGGCCAAACTTAAAAATAAGAATCTGGATAAATACAGTCTAGATTTTGAAACAATAAAACAAGGAAAATAAATATAACATAAGCAAAATAATTATCAAAAGGAAGTCTTGCGCCAAGGGCGGAGGTTGTAGCGTCGATCAAAAATGTTTCCGCGTTGCCGCAAGTCTTTGGTTGGAGAGGGCGAGGGATCTTCCGTAGGCATGCCAGCACCATCGTCATCAAGCCGGGGGTCGTCGTCTCCATCAGACATACCTTTGTATTATTTATCTTTTTGGAGTAATAAAATTTATTTTTTATTTAGCACTTTTTCCATGATATCAGATCGAACCGAATCTTTGTTCCAGATTGATTTTTCAAAATTCAGGCAGTCCGAGCGGGCTCTTGTTTTCTCACCGCCCTCTCTTCTTTCTTCTCTCTGCGGTTTTCTCTCTTACTGCGGACTTCTTCTCTTTTCGCGGTTTGTTTTCTCTAAACTGAGGTCTTTTCTCCTTTGCTCCGGTTTGCTATTCGGTCTCTTGATTCGAGCTCGCGGTCCTTTTTTGATCTAACCTCTTGCGGTCTACCTCCCGCCCTCCCTTTGCTAGTCGCTCTTCTTGCGCCTTGTTCTTTATTCACGCGGCCTTTGTTGTGTTCGCGCGATCCCTCTTTCTCTTCGCGGCTTCCTTTGTTCGCGTGCTCCTTTCTGCGACTAGTTCTTTTCTGTCTTCTCTCTCTAACCGTTCGGTTAGGTTTTTTCTGCCGGCTTTCTTTTCCTTTCCGCGGGCGCCTTCTCTCTTTGCTGTTCGCACATCCTGTGCCCTAATCCCTTGTTGACTCTTTCTGGAGTCTTCCTCTTTAGCCGGGTGGTTAGAGGTTTTCTGTCTGCTTTTCTCTCTTTCTATGGAGGTTCTTCTTTTTCTCTCTCAAAGAAGTCAACTTTTCTTGTCTCCTCTTTAGGAAGTGCTCATTTGGCCACTGAGGATAAGTGGCTTATTGACTTTGGAGTCACTAGTCACATGACCGACAATTCTCGTTTGTTCTTCTACTTGAAGAAGCATAATCGCGCATCTGTAGTCATTGTTGCAGATGGTACTTCATTTCATTTGTGGTAGTGGTACTGTGTAACTCACTCCGTCTTTGCGGCTTGAGGACACTCTGTATGTTCCACTTTTCAGTGCAATTTACTGTCTGTTCATGCTCTCTGCAAAGAGTTAAACTGCATGGTTACTTTTACTTCCCGTTCTTGTTCTTTTCGGGATTCTGTCTCCAAGGACACGATTGCTACTTGGACTGCCAGTAGTGACATCTTCTTTGTTGACAATGTCGTTGCTTTTTCTGCTTCTACTTCTCTTCTACAATGACATCTTCGTCTTAGCCATTCTCATCCTCGCCTTATCTACCAACTTCTCCCAGATCTATCTCAAGGGGAGTCCTCTATGAATTGTGAAGCCTGCCAGCTTGACAAACACCACCGCTCTTCTTTCCCAGTAAGGCAAAGATGCAGTTTTTCACGTCCTTGTGAACTAGTTTACTCTGAAATATGGGGTTTATCTCCTATTAGCACTGTTGGTAAAAATAGCTTGTATTTTGTTACCTTCATTGATGATTTCTCCAGGTGTACTTTGCTGTACCTTTTAAAAGAGCGTTCTGAACTTTAGTCTGTGTTTACCACCTTTTATATTGAGATCCATACACAGTTTAATGTGCCTAATAAAGTTCTTCGTACTGATAATGCCAAGTAATATCTCAGCCGTCAATTTTCAGATTTTTGCGCAAGTCATGGTTTACTTCATCAAACTACTTGCCCCTATACTTCTCAACAGAATGACATTGCTGAACGCAAGAATCACCATCTCCTGAATGTTGCACACAACCTTCTCCTAGAAATGAATGTTCCTCGGTCGTATTGGGGTTATGCTGTGCTTATCTCCTGTTATCTCATCAACCGTATTCACTCATCGATTCTTCAGGGCAAGGTCCCATTCTCCATTTTGTATCCAGGAGCTAAGCCATTTCCTTTTCCTCTACAGGTTTTTGGTTGTACGACATTTGTTCACATACTTTTTCCTGATCGTGACAAACTTTCTCCTCGTTCTGTTAAGTGCATATTTCTTGGTTATTATCTGACTCGGAAAGGGTATCGCTGTTTTGATCTTCTTTTACGCAAAGAGTACGTTTCAGCTGATGTCACCTTCTTTGAAGATACGACGTACTTTTCTTATGCTTCTTCTCTCTTGTCATTTCATGCTCCTTCTATGTCTATTGTCTCGGCACCTCTGTCTGAGCCATTTCTTTCTACACCTATTCCTGTTACACCGTGTATTTCTCTCAATACTGCTTCTTTGCCTTTCTGCCAGTTCCCGAGCCAGCCACATCTCTTGATGGTAGATTTGCCACTGAAGACAAGACTGGTCTTGATCTTCCCATTGCCCTACGAAAGGGAGTACAAACATGCACTAAGCATTCCATTGACGCTGTTATCTCATATGCTCAACTTTCCCCGGCTGAAAAACATTTTGCTCTTGCTATATCTACTAATGTCACCCCGGCCACATTTCAAGAAGCTCTTGTCATCCCTCATTAAAAAGCTGATGTGGATGAAGAAATGAAGACATTAACCAGGAGGGGTACTTGAACTCTTATTCCCACATCTGTAGGCGCAGATGTGGTTGGTTGTCGGTGAGTGTTTGTCATCAAGTATCATCCGGATGGTACCGTTGAACGCTATAAGGCTTGACTTGCTGCCAAAGGTTTTACTCAGACCTATGATGTGGATTTCTTTGACACCTTCTCTCATGTTGCTCGGATTACTACAATCCACATTCTTTTTTCTGTGGCTGTCAACAAAGACTGAAAGATATCTCAGTTGGATGTCAAAAATGTTTTTCTTTATGGTGATTTACAAGAGACAATCTATATGGAGCAATCCCTTGGATATGTTGCCCAAGAGGAGTCCCAGCTATGTAAATTGAGAAAGACAATCTATCGATTTAAGCAAAGTCCGCGAGCCTTGTTTGAGAAGTTCAATGAAGTAATTTCTGTTTTTGGGTTTGATCGAAACGCTGCAGATCACTCTCTGTTCATTCGCAAAACCTCGGCTGACTTAGTTGTTTTTGCGGTTTATGTGGATGACATTATTCTTACAGAGGATGATAAGAAGGGAATTGACATGAAAAATAAGCATCTTCTTCAGTATTTTGTTACAAAAGATGTGGGGTCTCCCAAGTACTTTCTGGGGATTGAGATCTCTCAAAAGCCCAATTCTATAGTTCTTTCACAGTGGGAGTATGCCATGGATCTTTTGAAAGAGACAAGTCTTCTTGGGGCTAAATCTGCTCGGTGTCCAATGACTGCTGGTGATGACAGGTGTTGGAATGAAAATTTACCTCTTCTTGAGTGCGGGAAAACTCATATATCTGACAGTTACAAGACCGGATATCTGTTATGCTGTACGCAAGATGAGTAAGTTTATGCAAACTCGTAAGGAGTGTCATCTACAATCGACTCTAAAAATACTAGAATATGTGAAAGGTGCTCCGAGAAAAGAGCTTCTGTTTCAGAAGAGTGGTCATTTGAGGATTGAGGTCTATTCTGATGCTAGCTATGCAGATGACAAGGAAGATAAAAAATCTACTTCTGATTTCTGTACCTTCGTCGAAGGGAATCTGGTTAGCTGGAAGAGCAAGAAACATGTTGTAGTTTTCAGATCAAGTGCTGAAGCTGAGTACAGAAGCATGATTTTGACTACCTGTGAGCTGAAATGGTTGCTGACACTTATGCTTGATTTAGAAGAAGTTTATGATCATCCTCTGCATATGTTCTCTGACAATAAGACAACTATATGTATTTCGAGAAATCCAGTCTGTCATGAGAGGACAAAGCGTATTGAAGTGGATTACCACTTTATCAGAGAAGAGGTATTGAAGAATCAAATCTACACTAAGTTCGTTACCTCTGATAAAAAGCTAGCTGATATTTTCACCAAACTAATTACCTCCTTTTTAGACGTCTGTAGCAAGCTGAGCATGGTTGACATATATGCTCTAGCTTGAGGGGGAGTGTTGAAACTTATGAATTTCGGGCGGTCTGGTGAACTAATCTCGACGGTCTGCTGGTTTGGCGGTCTGGCTTAGCGCACAGAGGTTGTGGTCTTTTTAGCGACTTGTCTTGGCGGTCTGGCGGTTTAACAAGTCCAGACGGTAAATCCGCTGTACAGTCTTGGATGTTTGGCAAACCCCTGTCGTCGACCAGCGTCCTGCTGTGCTATCCAGGAGGTTTTGCCTACCCGCAATTGCGGTCTAGTGGCAACCTGCAGCTGCGGTCTGGTGGCAACCTGCAGCTGCGGTCTGGAGGAAACTCGCAGTTGTGGTCTGGTGGCAACCCATAGTTGCGGTCTGGCGGCTATCCTCCTTTGCGGTTCGGTGGCATCCCTGGACTGATCGCATAGTTAGTCTTTGTTGTATAACCTTGTGATTTGACACAGATAAAGCGCATAGCCCGTGCGGATTGTAATTAGTCCCACGTCGCTTGTTGTATTATTTATCTTTTTGGAGCAATAAAATCTGCCTTTTATTTAGATTTTTTTACACATCCATTCTAAGTATCATTAATATTATAGATGAGTTGATCCAAGTTCAAAATTTAAAGACTATTAAATATTTCTGTCATTCCAAAACAAATATCATTCAAATATAAAGAACAACAATTCTTAGTATCATTAATATTATAGCTGAGTTGATCCAAGTTCAAAATATAAAAACTATTAAATATTTATGTCATTCAAAAACAAATATCATTCAAATATAGAAAACAACAATTGTTCTTAATAATGAATGAACATCCTTTCACGTGCAAACAAGAAATGAATATAATATTTCTAGTAATAACAGGTATATAATAACATTTTTCAAACATTATTTTAAGCCTAGTAGGCAAAAATAGATGATAACTCTTTACAATAACGACAACTCTTGCATTATTTCAAACTCATGTCTACCTTGTCATTAGTCAACATTCTTCTTTTTTTCAGTTTCTGCACATTTACACAAATGTGAGAACAAAATCCCGTATCCAACACCCAATATGAAGTGAAAGTGTCATTTTCTTTCTTCTTTTTCATATCTTCAATATGAAGATAAAGTTCCTCCTTTAATTTGCTACTTTTCCACAATGGTGTCAATTTTCATCCTTAATCTTTCCTTTTCTTTTCAGTGTAGAAGACAAGAGATTAAAGTTATACTTGTATCCAATCTTACTCTTCGTAAATCCCTTAGTCTTGCCGTTACTTTTATGTAGCAGCAGTATGAGGCGAGTAGACTTGACCTTATTCTTATTGATTTCGACATCTTTTAATATGCCTAGGAGCTCGGGTAGTGGTTTATCAATTTCATTCATATTGTAATTCAGTACAAACTGCTCATAACTTTGGACAACAATCGTGGTATTAGATCAGTGACTAACTTATGAACCCAAAGGATAACTCAGTCTTTGAGGTTTTCTATATACCCAATCATTTTGAGTATGCGAGTTCCCACTGGATCATGCGCTTTCATCTTATACGGAAACAACTTTCTCGATATGTCGTACCTCTCCCGTTGAGCTTGTCCCTGAATCATTTTCTTGAGGTACTCGACTATCTAAAACCACAAATATTCTAATATTGCTTTTGAAGCTCAGAGTTCATGGTTATGAGCATGAGACATTCAGTGTCTAAGATGTCAGTATGATACTTCTATTAATGTCACGACTCGTGTTAACAAAAGTCAGAGTGCGATTCGGGCGGGCCGTGATGTCACAGACATGGACTAAAAGAAAACTATGTCTGCTAAGGCGGATGTAAAGATACTGGTAATAAGTTTAAAATAATTACTTTTAAGTAAAAATAATTTGATTTTTATGCAGAAGCTTTTAGAGTTTAAGACAGTGAGAATTTTAAATACACATGTATTTTGTTAAATTCATGTTTTTTCGGAAACTGCTACAGATTTCATGCAATTATGATTCAAAAGAAGATGAACATGCAAATGATGCTAAGTTCTCGTACATATAATATTTATCCTGTCAGTTGTACATGATTTACTAATCATATTTATTACATAAAAGAAACGTCTGACCGTAAAAGAAATGAAACATAAATATAGAACCTGACACGACGGGAAGATCAATCTTTGAAAACAGAAGCTTGACGCAAAACAGGCTCAAGAACCTGGCGGCGCAGCACGAACGCTATGACAATTCAAAAACAAAAAGAAAAAGCCTCAGAACATTGAAATAATCAGGTGAGCAAAGTAAAGTACAGAGCAGTAAAAATAAAAATATACAAGTAGCAGTTTTCATGAAGCGATGCAACAGACAAGTAAATGAGTCGACAAAAAAACTAGAATCAAGAGATTACTCCGGAGAATAATATATATTTGATCATACAATATCATAAACAAGTTTGTAGATTACGGTCGACATGTCCGACATGTCAATTTTGAGGGGGAAACGACACGCTATCAGCACATATGACAATTCTCACGTTTTTCAGTATTACGGCCGACATGTCGGACATGTCGGCCCAATATTGCGGCAAATGTCGGCTAATGCCGGGTAATGTCAGCCCAATATTGCGGTTTCTTTTTTGTTCAAATTTTTTTTTATTTTTTTATAAAATGAATTCATCAGGAGGTTTTAACAAGATACCTAGTGCTTCTTTCATAACATGTAGAGATCTATGTTGGGCATTTGGTGAGAAGGTGACTCCAAATGACACCAATCAAATACGATTAAACACTCGTTAGTAGTTTAATTTTCTCTAATGAATTTTAGTTTATATTTAATCAGATAAAATAATTACCATCTAATTAATAAATGAAAATATTATGAAACATATATTTGTATATATATATATAACAATACAATCCGATATTCTGAAATGTTCCCGATATATCCCCGCAATCCTACATCCGACATAAAAAAACTCAAACTGACTTGAGTCCGACATCCGACATCTACAACCTTGATCATAAGCTGTAGTCAATGAAGAGTGCAAGTATTTTTAGTGGGTGTTCATGGTTCACACTTAGTCCAAATACAAGTCTTATTAGAAAAACTTCCTGCTTGTTGTGATCATTGGCACGTCCCAGGCCCGACTCAAGGAGGCTTAGTGGGTCCCAATTGGCACCGTGAGGGTTGCAACCCAAGTGACCCCAACACATTTCAATGATTGCCTATGATATTATAAGTTAGATAAGTAAAATTTTAAAGATTTTAGCGGAAACGAATTCACTTAAAAGTGAAAGATCAGATGAAGAACTGACTTTACTCAAGACTTACAACCAAACAGACATAAGAAATAAGATTCGATGATATAAGAAAACTAGATAGTGAGCCTTATATTTTGCGGGTTCAAGCATTGACGAGTGATACGATTACAATACGCTATTTTCCTGGATACTAAATATTCATTTAGATTGACTCATTCCAAGACACGATTATCTCCCGAGTAAACATGCGTTTGATCTGAACATTTAATATAAAATAACAAATCATCAATTTGATTGCTAACCAGAAATCGTTATATTTATTATCGTGACACTTGTCGCTTATGCCCAATAATCTACTATTTCTCGAATTGCATATCAGATGTGAAGATTAATCGTCTAAGTGACTTCCAAATAAGGTCATTCACGATCACAAATACAAGTCATTGCAAACATTTTAAATATATTATAACATCAAACTATTAACTTATCAGATAGACATTCAAATTCTAGATTCATTTGTCAGAACAACATATTCACGAATGAAGTCATGTAATTATAAGAGTAGAGACATTAAATTAAACTCAATGATTGCAAGAGAGAGGGATCTCTACTTGCCTTAAGAAGCTGAAATTGGCGGCGGCGGCTAAGCGACGTAATCAAAAACAGAAACCCTATTTGAACCTGTTCAAGAACAATCACAGACAATATTTGATAATTTGACATGACGGAAAAACAAATGCTAGCACAACAATTTATATTTCGCAAGACTCAGACAAGAGCGGGGTTTAGAAATTTACCTCTTTCAACAGTGAGGGGAGAAGAGATTAACACGCGAAGATAGTGGCTTGGCGGCGCTTGAGTTACGAAAACCTAATTCGAAGAGAGATTCTGAGAAATTCCATCACTTGAGTCGAGCAGTTGTGCCGGAAATCAAAAACACAACGGGGGTTAGACAATTACAAGGGAAAAGATCTGAAACACAAGATCAACACAAATTTGGAGACCAAAAATTGTAAATGGATCAATAAAAATCTGAATATGGATGAAGGGAGGAAGAATCTTACCAATACGGACCAAAACTGAGCCCATGGAGGTGAGGGGAGGAAACCCTAAGCGTTCCTCTCACAAATCCCGGCCAATGCGAAGGATAAGAGGCGAAATTATGGCTGCTAGGCCTTGGAGGAGGAGGAGACTGCTGGAGGAGACAAGGCTGATGCCTTGAGGAGAGGAGAAGGGGGCATCAGCCTCTGATGGAGTTGTCGACGACTTGAGACAGAGGAGGAGCATGAGGAGGTGCTGACATCGGCCATTGCAGGAGGAGGAAGGGGCGATCACACCAGGAGATGCAGGAGACGCCAGTTGCACGCTCGCGGGAGACGGGATCGGGAGACGGAATCGACACGGGTTTGCGGAATGCGGGAATAAAAGAAAAGGTGGGGGGGGGGGGCTCGGTTAGGTATTTAGAGGAGAAGGAAGACTTACATAATTACAAAGTTGTCATTCCAACGTAAGTCTTAATTAAAATCTCATTTTTTTTAAACCTGGGTTGTTACAATTAAGCACCTTTATCTGCACGAGATGCAGATCCGAGTGACTCTTCAGGCAGATCTTCTTCTATGACATAGAGCTTACACTCCTGTTTAAGTACAATCCTCAAGTTCTAGTACCGGTGCAGGATATTTGTCCCATTGAGTTTGTTCTTCCTAAGGACTGATTAGAGGAACAAGGTGTGATGTGCATTATTTTCCTTTGATACTCTACAAAAGCTTGCAAATTTATATTACTATTATATTTTTAAATATAATTTTATTTTAATAAGGATTTTTATTAAAGTACTCCACTATTTTATTCAAAATAATAACCCTCAATATTAATTCAGATAGTTTAAGCCAGCGATTCTCTAGTGGAATAAGATCCTTATTTCACCCCAATCATGAGTCGGCTTTGACTGATCACCCATATCCATGACTATTTAGATAGACAATTTTTGTCAATTGCATCATTATACAACTCTTCTTTGACTAGTGAATAACCATTATTCGCATCCATCTTATGGTAAATGCCGAGCCTATATCTCCAAACACTCAACCTTGGATGTCACCTAGTTAAGTTAGACCCGATGCCAATACCTAGATATCACAATTTTTTGATCATACCTCTCCAAATAGATTTGTTGATAGTGCCCAAAGCTTGTATGTATTATTCAAGTATGTAAATACAAGGAGAGAATACAAATATATAGGAGAGAAGAGAGAAGAATAAATCCTATACATGATGTGGGACTAAAGAAGGAGGAGAAAGAAAATAAATAAAGTGAGCCATTAAATGGGCCTTTTACATGGGCTTTTCCAATACTCCCCCGCAAGCTGGAGCGTACAAGTCGTATGCGCCAAGCTTGGATAGGCACTGATAGAAGAGGGTACTAGGTAGAGCTTTGGTGAGGATAGTGCCCAAAGCTTGTATGTATTATTCAAGTATGTAAATACAAGGAGAGAATACAAATATATAGGAGAGAAGAGAGAAGAATAAATCTTATACATGATGTGGGACTAAAGAAGGAGGAGAAGGAAAATAAATAAAGTGGACCATTAAATGGGCCTTTTACATGGGCTTTTCCAATAAGATTGATTCACCTAACTTTGGCAAACCCATACTTCATCGATCATGAAAGAAAGAGTGTCATCCATTGGAAGGCTTCTGATTACTTAATTTTTTTTAATAATTTTTTTTAAAATACGATTAACTCGTAATCGTGCATATGTTTAAAATTTTTTAAACAAAATAGATGATTAACATTTAATCATACTTTTATTTAAACCATTTGAATATAGTGTATATGATTACCGCTTAATCAAGTGGTCATTTAAATAATTTAAATAAAACAATAAAAATCTACTCTCTTCACATTGCAGATGCGTCCCAAATATACAATCACATTGAAATATAAGCTGCTGTTGACGGAGTTCCGAGGGGTTGCGCGCATAGCGGGGTCTTAGGGGCAGTGCCCCTAACGGGGTCTATGGGACAATGCCCCAGGCGTTGGTCTCAAAATCATCAGGTTTACACACATATATTTCAAATTCATCTTCCCTTAGATAGTAGACATACTCGCCAATATGTGCAACATTGAATGGATCTGTACAGAGATATAAGTTACTGCGAAAAAGGGGGAAACGTTTTTTGAAAGAGAGGCTTTGTAACCTGCTCTTATACCACTGCTGAGTTTCAAGGGCATCAAATGCGCAGTGGAAATATAGGAAACTCTTGACAGGATCCATGTGAAGCACACTAAATCAAGAAAGAAGTTTATACATGCGTCAAAATCAGATTTCGAGAGAATAATTGGCGTTTGAGTCTAAATGGGGAATAATATCCGCATTTCTAAAGGTATCCACACGAATGCCGGAAACACCACGTAGTCTGCCTAACATATTCAGGGTTGGAAGATGATCGTTTTTTTCTCCTTCAAAATGTTGTTCTGATTTGATAGAGATGTGTTTTTGGTGATTTTACGGCATGAAGAACAACGAGAACGACATTCATTCTGCAGGATAAGTTGGCATATTAATAGACACGAGCCGGTACGTAAAATTTGGGGTGCACATGCCCTTGGCACACTGGGGTGTGTCCTAAAAGTTGTTTTGGTTCATGCAAACATGACTCCTTGTGACTCGGGAATGAAAAACCCGTACACATGCCCTTGACACAGGCGCGTGCCTTCGAAAGTCACGTCTTTTGTTCCAGAACTGTTGTCAAACATTATCCCGCCATTTTAGGCCCACGAGTGTGTACCTCGGGTCGTGTGCCTCAAATACCGTACAATATATCATATATGCACATTCAGAACTTGGTTTTATAAACCACCATGATCAAACACTCCCATTTTCACACGTCCTAATATGCGACCCTTTATTCTCGTATTATGGTTCGATGACATCGTGTCACTTCTCCTCTGTTTTCCTTCAGAAGGCTGATGTCATCCTCGACGGGCAAAATTACAAGACATGGTCTGCCACCGTCAACATGATCCTCCATGGTCTCAATCTATGGGGCCACACTGACGGCACCGAGCCTGCTCCACCCCCATCCGCTACCAGTCCTGCGGACACCCTACTGGATGGCAGCCTTGCGCACTCCCCCTCTTCCACTGTCAGCATGACCACTTTCTCTCAGCGCTCCGACTGGTCAATATGACACTATGACGACTCACGTGATAACCTTCATCTGTCAGTCCTGTGAGCTTCCCATTCTCATGATTGTCTATGAGTTACCTACGACCAATGCAATGTGGGATCACTTGCGTTGCCTCTACCTGCATCTAGCCAGGCCCCGCGCTACTCCCTATTTCAGACCCTTGGTGTCTCATACCAGTGTGATCGATCTGTATAAGCTTTATTTGCTAAGCTCTTGGACGTCTGGCGTCAGTCTGATGAGTTGATACCTTCACCCTACATTTCTTGCACTCAGCGTGTTGCTACATCCCAGGATCACGACTTCCAGCGCATGTATGAGTTTCTTATGAGTCTACGCCTCGAGTTCGTGCCTGTTCGAGCACAGCTTCTACACTGGGATTCTCCGTCATCTCTCAACAATACCATGGCCTTGGTGATCGTCGAGGAGACTCTTCTCCACTCCTTGGACACTGCTACTCCTGGTATGATGCCTTATGCTATTCTGGCTGCTCCCCAGCTTCTTCCACAGTCTTCTCTCGTGAGGGCTCCGTTGCTACCCTTGTTTGGTTATAGTGCTCTAGTGAGCCCTGTTCTTCGTCCTATTCTTGCTACCTCTGCTGCTCCTCGTTGCCCGCCTGTTCGTTGTCACTACTGTTAGTGTCTTGGTCATGTCAAATATGAGTGTCAGTTGCTTCAAAGGGCTTAACAGTCCAGTCAGCAGCATGCCCCTAATAACCTTTAACTCACTCTTCTGCTCTGGCGCAATCTCTTTTTGTTTCTGAGCTTGCCCAACAGATTGCCCACCATCTCTCTCACTGTTTCCTGCCTTGCTCCTCTGCCTCTGTGTTCTCACCGGATGCTTCTGACGTCTTTATCTCTCAGTCGGTTGCCTCCGCCTCTACATGTATCTTTCCGTCTGACTAGTTGCTTAACTCTAGAGCATCTTTTCACATGACCTATGATGTCACCCACCTCTTGTCCTGTCAGCACGTCTCTTTTGACCTTAGCATCATGGTAACAGATGACACTATTCTCCCCATCACCAGCCGTGACTTCCTTCATACCAAGCATTCCCATGTTCCCGATATTCCGTACATACCTGAGTTATCCATGAAACTTATATCCACCAACCAACTCACATCTCACGGTTGTCTTGTTATTTTTGATGAGTTTGCGTCGCGCGTGCTGGATCGTCTGTCAAGGGCACTCCTTAGAGCTGCTTGTCGCCGTAGAGAGGTGTACTTCCTTGATTGCCTTCATCTTCCATCCACTCCATCGCCACCAGTGGCTTCTTTGTTATGTCATCCTTCAGTGAGCTTCTCTAAGTGGCATCATCGTCTCGGTCATCCCGGTGCTTCGCGTCTTGCTTCTCTCATCAGTCATGGTTTCCTTGGTCGTGTTTCTATTGATTGGTCTCACTCATGTATGAGTTGTAAGCTTGATAAATAGCTACAACTCCTCTATCAGTCTATTGGGTCTAGGTCTCAGTGTATTTTTGATTTAGTTCATTCTGATGTATAGGGTCCCGTGCTTTTTATATCCGAGAGCAAACATTAATATTATGTTCTTTTTGTTGTTGACTATTCTCATTATTATTGGGTCTATTTTATACATTCTCATTCTGAATTTTTTCAGTTTTATGCTTTCATACATATTTCCTATTCCGACTCTGGGGGAAGTACTTCTCTCATGTTTTTAACGTTCTGCTAGCTACCCACGCCATTTTATCTTAGCTAGCTTGTCCAGGTACTCACACTCAAAATGACACTGTTGAAAGGAAACATCGCCACATTATTAAGACAACCCGCTCCCTTCTCATCTTCTCCCACGTTCCTCCTCATTTTTGGGCTGAGGCTGTTTCCACTCTTGTCTATCATATTTACCTGCAACCTTGCTCTTTCCTTTAGGGACAGAGTCCCGGTGAGTGTCTTTACTTTCGACCCCCACGTTACACTCATTCATGTTTTTGGCTGTCGGTGCTATGTTCCACTCCCTCCACTTGAGCGTTCCAATCTCTCTACTCAGTTTGTTCCTTGTGCTTTTTTTGTATACAATACTGAGCACAAGGGCTATCATTGTATGACTCTATTGCTCGTCGACTTCGCATCTCACGTGATGTCATCTTTGACGAATCTGGCCCTTTATTTGTGTCATCTGCCCCTTCGACCTCACACTCTTCTATTACTCCCTCCGACGTGCAATTTCTCACCATATCCTCTCCTCCGGTATGTCCACCTTCTCTTCCTTTGCCACGGTCTACTCCGTTGCCTCTTCTTCCCTTGCTGCAGTCTACTCCATCACCTCTCCACTGCTCCCTTTCGTCAACCACTTCTCCCCCTGATGAGCTGCCACTCTGGACCGTGTCTCTCCTCTTCCATATCACTACACTCATTGTCCTCCTTCTATTCCTCCGCCTCCAGTGCCCCCAGACTCAATGCCGGTCTCCTCCAGTGAGTGTCATGTGGATGATTCTCCAGCGCGCCGCTACCCACTTCGTGAAAGACATTCTTATCACCGCCTTAGTCTCGCTACACTACCACTGTACCTGCTCGCCCTTCCTAGTACTGCCTACGGTACTTCAGATCCGACTTTATATCGTGAGGCTGCCCAGATACCTAATGGCAGGGTGCCATGTCTACTGAGTTGGAGGCACTTGAGCACTTATACCTGAGAGTTTGTTCCTTTCCCCCGATGTTGTTCCTATTACATGCACACAGGTCTTTAAAGTCTAGACTTGCTCAAATGGTTCTGTGTTGAGGTACAATACTCGGCTTGTGGCTCGTGATTTTCAGTAAGAGCAGGGACGAGCCTACGACAAGACCTTTGCCCCAGTCGCTCACATGACTATTGTTTGCACTCTTATTGCAGTTACAGTTGTTTGACACTGGTCTCTGTCTCAACTCAACGTGAAGAATACCTTTCTTCACAATGATCTTCAACAGGAGGTGGACATGTGTTCTCCTCCTCATCTCTCCTCTCCTCCAGAACTTGTCTGTCGCTTGAGGTGAGCTCTTTTTGGTCTCAAGCAGGCATCCCACGCGTGGTTTGCACGTTTTAACTCAGCCATTACAGTCGTCAGTTTTCTGCCGAGCCCACACAATCCAGCTCTACTTGTGCACTCCTCTCGTGACATGATTCTTCTGTTACTTTTGTGGATGATATGGTTGTTACTGATGATGATCCTTCTCACGTGACTTTCGTCAAGCATCACCTTCAGCAGCTATTTCAGATAACTGACCTTGGACAACTGAGCTACTTCGTAGGCCTTGAGGTCAGCTCTATAGATCGCGGTTTTCAACTCTCTCAGCAGCATTACACATCAGATCTCTTAGCTCAGGCTACTCTCTCTGACTCTCGCGTAGTGGACTCCCTATGGAGCTTCACCTTAAGTTATGCCCTGATGATGGGGTTCCATTCTTTGATGATGGGGTTCCATTCTTTGATGATGGGGTTCCATTCTTTGATCTCACTCCCTATCACCACCTTGTTGGGAGTCTCGTCTACCTCACTATTACTCGACTCGACATTGCCTATGCTGTTCATGTGTTGTGCCAGTTTGTTATTGCGCCTATCTCTGTGCATTATGGTCACCTGCTGTGGCTCCCGTTCTATCTCCGAGTGACGACTTCATGTGGTTTCTTCTTCTCTAGCTGTAGTTCTCTATAGCTCTGTGCTTTCTCAGATGTTACGTGTGCCATTGATCCGGTTGACCGTTGATCTGTCACTGGTTTTTGACTGTTCTTGGGTTCTTCACTTATTGCGTGGAAGTCCAAAAATTAAATTGGTGTTTTCGTTCCAGCACTGAGGCTGAGCTTCAGGTCATGTCTATCACCGTTGATGATATTATTTGTCTCTGTTGGCTTCTTGAGGACTTTAGTGTCTCTTCTCCAGATCCTACTCCACTCTTCTGTGATAACACCAATGTCATTCAGATTGCTCTAAACCCGGTGAAACACTTACTCTTCAAGCATATCAGGGTGAATGCCTTCTTCCGACGTGAGTAATATGGTCTTGACACTCTTGCTCCTTACTTTGTTCTTTTCGTGCAGTAGCTTGCAGATTTGATGAGTAAGCCGCAGGCGCGGATCCAACATCCATATCTATTGTTCAAACTCTTAGTGTATGCTCCCCCGTGAGTTTGAGAGGGGCGAGGGGGGGGGGGGGTTAGATATACTGTAAATTATATATGGTTGTCATATTTTAGGCTCACCTTGGGTGTTGTGAGCACCCTCTCATGTACATGTATATATATTATTGCTATGAAAGACTAGTATGGATACCAAGTACGATATGTATTTGGTATGACGGCACAACAAAATTCAAAAATCAAGGATACAGATACGACAGGATAGGTTGTATTAAATATAATAAATATATATGTATAGATCACAAATATAATTATAAATCAAATTTTACTATGAGACTGTGATTGAGACAACCAGAAATGATCAAGCTTAATCATAATAAGTAATAACCAAGAATTAATTGAGGAAAAATCAAATTAAATTTAAATAAGACATTAAATCTTAATGGAGTGATTTCTGTGTACAGAAGTCTGTGCGATTTCTGTGTACAGAAGTCTTTGTGATTTCTGTGTACGTAAGTCTGTGATTTCTGTGTACAGAAGTCTGTGTGATATCTGTGTACAAATGTTTCTGTGATTTCTATGTACAGAAGTCTTTGTGATTTCTATGTACATAAGTCTACATGATTTCTATGTACGGAAGTCTCTGTGACATTCAACAATCAAAAATTTTAACGAAAAAAATACCTAAATCTAAAACACATTTTGTTACTATAATAAACAAACACAGCTAGTTGCATATATGAATCACAATTTTTTCTTTTCGAAATGACACGCAGAAGTTGTGTTTACTTAAAAAACCATACTTCTATCAAAATATGCCGAAAGATCTGCAAGTCCAAGTGTATCTATAGACTAGAGTAATTTGTGTATTTGCGGAGTATCAGGTACTACCAAATACGTATCCGGTACTGGTACGTGACCCTCAAGGAACTATCAGTGCTTCATAGCATTATTGATGATGTGAATACTAGTTTTTGATCATTCCTATGAACTTAAACATTAATTTATGCATTTGAATTCCATCGTGTAGTGAACAATATAATGGACAGATTCAATTCCCGTGCCTCGAGACCATCCTGCCAATCAACAAAGAAATTATTTTTTTGCCCAATTTCAAAACCTATGGGTTATTGGTTTTGGACCAAAATTAATTCCCTCCTCCAAAGACCCACAAAGCAAACTGGGCCTAACAGCTAACCCAGCCCAATCCTGCCTCAATCCATACTCGTTTCATAGAGCCAGAGTAGTCTAGAACATTTCAGTCACCTTCCACTGCAGCTATTACCTGATTGGAGCAACTTTCTTTGTCATGGTCGCTCAGGTAACTCTTAAGTGAGTTATCTTCTCGCTTGCCTCTTGTCACTTTCTTTTTTATGCAAAAAAAATTAAATGATCGATGTCTAGAGCTTGCTTGCTTGTCAACCTTCCTCTCTTTGTTTGTTAATTTCTGAAGCCATGCCCACTTTCATCTCTTTTTTATACTGTTTACATATACATTTGTGGGTTGATCAGACTATTGCCTTGGGAATCTTGCCAAATACTTAAGCTTTGTCAACGCATCTAATTTAGCTATCAGAGTTTGAATATTTGACGGGACAATCTGTGAGACATTGTTTTTGGAAACTAATTTTAGATCTTTAAAACTTAGCCTACATCAAGCACAGATGTGAATGCTTGATACTGAATGGATCTTCTACCAACCGCCAAATTTCTGTCTCAACAACCACTGGATTTTTTTCTGCCACGTGGCACTGTCCTAGGTGCTGATTTGTCATTTATGCTAATGTGTGCCTAGGAGAAGATATGGACATATAGATAGTTTTGTTTAATTGTTTAATGGAGAGACATTTGGTCTCCTTCATAGTTGTGACATTTCAGAATTCTTCAAATGCCCTTTTCACATTTCAGGAAAGACATTATCACTCACACGTTATTTGGAAAATTCATATTTTCAGTCCAATGGTTTGTGGATAACTCTGCCAGGTCAAGTGAATTAAGTCGACCCATCTAGATTCGCATTCCCAGATTGCTTGGACAATTTCTGAGCTTTCCTGAGCGAAGATTGCGAAATATATGGTTGAGCTGAATGTTCTTTCATATTCTCCTTGATAGGTGGCGTTTGCGTAGCTTCTGTTGGTTTAGATAGTATGGTGATTTCTCAGACTATACAGCTATATTTATTTTGTGACTGAGAACTCTTTGTACCTTTCATAACTTGCATCATATACTTTATATAAAATGATGTATATAAAAATAATAATGAAGAAATGGAACATACGGTATAACTAATCTAAATATCGCTGAAGCTATGAGGACAATATAATTTTGATGAGGCCACCTAATTTTAAACGTAATAGCATATCGACCTAGGTAAGATCTAGAGATGCTGCGCTTGAAGAATACCCGTGTCCTTTTTTAAAATGAGAGTTTATGGGGTTCCCCGAAAATAGTACGGTCGAACAAGAATTTTTTGTCGCGATCTCGACCGGTTCGCCTATACAATTTCAACGGTCCTATTCTCGCGCAATTTCGTCGTTGTTTGGTGTTTCAATCGGACCCGCAAGCATTGCACATGTAGCAAGCAAACACGACACGTAGCACTACGCGTGTGCTGCGTGCTAAGACACAAAGTGTCACGCGGCACTGCTGCACGTCAATTGCTGCGTGACAATTGTGTTGCGGCAATTTTCGTGCCGGCCGCGCGGCAATTGCCGCACATGGCGTGCGACAATCGCCGCACAGGGCATGAAGGCATATGCGGCGATTGCCGCACTAGAGTGCAATTGGAAGGCTCACTCGCGAAGAAATTCGCGATGTGATCCTCAAAGAATGCCGAGAAGTTGAACGACGAGCCACTTTGTCCCACCTCCCTCTCCACTACGGTTCACCGTTTGCACATGAGGTTCTGTTATATCAAATCCCGCACGGCTTCAAGTTCCCCAACATCGAGACGTTCGACGGAATAGATGATCTGCTGGAGCATATCAACCAATTCACCACCATCATAAGGATTTGCAACGCCCTTGACCATCTTTTGTGTTAGGTGTTCCCGACGACTCTAAATTGACAGGCTCACACCTGGTTTCATTATCTAAAGGAAGGAGAGATTGACAACTTTACTGAGTTGACTCAACTGTTCATGGATTAGTTCATTATCAATCAGTGGATTATTCAGGACCCTTCTCATTTTCTGGAATCCGTTAGAGCGAGGAGAGACGCTCAAGAACTAATTTCGCCATTTTACCCCTGAAGCCCGCTAGATTACAGTGGTTGTCACGACCCGGCTCAACAAAAGACAGAGTGCGTATTGGGGCGAGTCGTGATGCCACATGCATGAGTGAAAAAAAATCCATGCCTGTAAGACTAGAGCAGAGATACTGATAATAAGTTTTAAAATAATTATTTTGAGGGAAAAATAGTTGTTTTATTACGCAGAAGTTTTAAAATATGATAGTAAGAAATAAATGCACATGAATTTTATTAAAACTCATGATATAAGTCATACAGATTTTATGAAATGATAAACTCAGAGAAATGAACATGCAATTATTGTCAAATTCTAGTACATATATTATTTAGCATAACAGTTGTCCATGATAGCAGAAAAAATGATTGATTGTAATTATTACATAAAATAATTATTCTAGTACATAAGACTAGAGCAGAGATACTGATAATAAGTTTTAAAATAATTATTTTGAGGGAAAAATAGTTGTTTTATTACGCAGAAGTTTTAAAATATGATAGTAAGAAATAAATGCACATGAATTTTATTAAAACTCATGATATAAGTCATACAGATTTTATGAAATGATAAACTCAGAGAAATGAACATGCAATTATTGTCAAATTCTAGTACATATATTATTTAGCATAACAGTTGTCCATGATAGCAGAAAAAATGATTGATTGTAACTATTACATAAAAAAAATATCCGACAATAAATGAAATGAAACATAAACATCGAACTTGACACAACAATAAGATAAACTTCTAAGCTGGAGCTTGAAATAAACAGGAACAAAGTAAAATAAAGTAAGAGCAAGGGAAACAAAAATGTTCGTGTACCAGTTTACTTGAAGCAAAGCTACTAAGACAGTCAAGTAAATGAGTCAAACATAACTAACTAGAATTATTAGACTACTCCGGAGTATAACATTGATTTGATCACGTAATGACATAAGCTGTAATTAGTGAAAGGTGTAAATATTTCAATTTGATGCACATGATTCTAATATAAGTTTATATGCAAATTTTATCAAAATATTTGTGTTTGCTATACTCATTTATTGGTTTCCGTTGCAAGTCAAGCGAAAACTTGAGTCAAAGTGTCACATCAATTCAACACTATCTTTCAGTGATTGCTTATGACAATAAAAAATTAAATGATTCCCGATTTAATGATTCTAGCAGAGAACAGATTTACGTCAAAAAGAAAGATCAGATTATGAAACAAACTTTACTTAAGATTTACAACTAGACATACATAAGAAATAAGATTCGATGACACAAAAGAAACTAGATAGAGAGCTTTATATTTTACGGGTTCAAGTATTCACGAGTGATAAGATTTCTATATATCATTTTCTAGGATGACTAGTATTGATTTAGATTTATACATCCCAAGACACGCGTATCTCTCAAATAAACATATGCATGATCCAAACGTTTTATATAAAACACAATTCATCTATTTGCTAGTAAGAAATCTTAACATTTACCATTATTATAATTAATGCTCATGCTCACAAAAAACTGCTAGTCTCCCAATTCTATCAAATGAGATCCAATTCCATCAAATGAGATACAATTCATCTAAGGGAAATCCAATTAAAATCACTTTTGTTCGCTAGCTCATTTTCCAATTATCCATCAAATGAGACACAATTCTACTAAGTGAATATCCATATAATCATCATTCACATTCACAACTCGTGCTATTCCAAATGCGTGAAACCTCAATGTACTAACAAGTCAATTTAGTCATTCAAGATCTAAATTAATTTCGCGAAACATGTATTTAAAAGTGAAGTCATAAAATCATAAGAACAGACAAATTAATTTAAGATCAATTTTTGCAAAGAGAGAGATCTCTACTTGTCTTAAGAAGAGGTTGAAACTGACGACAGCGGCTAAGCACCGCAGACAAAAATAGAAATCCTATTTTGAACCTGTTAAAGAACAACAAAAGAGATGTAACAAAATTCATTACGCTAACACAGACAAATTCATTACATAACTAGATCAAGAGCGGGTTAAGAGATTCACCTCCCTCAAGAGCGAGGGGAGAAGAGATTATCACGCGGAAACGGAGACTTGACGACACTTAGGAGAGGGAAAATCCTAAATCAGGAGAAATTTGAGCGATCCCACCAACTGAATCGAGGAACGACGTTGGAAATCAAAAACACAATGCGGATAGTCGATTATAATGGGTCAAAAATAAAGAATCGCAACATATACGCAATTTGGAGGCAATTAATCTCAAGGCAAATACAAGGAAATCTGAAAAGAGAGGGGAAAGAGGATATCCTTACCCAAGGAGGCCAAATCTGAGCCCAAGGAGGAGAGAGGAGAGAGGAGAAAACCCTAGGCGTCCCTCTTGAAATCACCGACCAAGACGACGAGGAAGCGGGGAATATTAGGGCTGCTGTCGTGCCGAGCCTTGGAGTAGCGGGAGGAGGTTACTACCGGCCACTAGGAGGAGAGAAAAACTACCGTCGGGTCCTTTGGAGGAAGAAGAAGGGCTGTTGGCCCAAAGGCTTGCCGGTTCTTGGGGTTGCCGGCCCAAGGAAGTGAAGAGGAGTAGGAGGAGGCGGGGAAGCAAGAGGAGTTGTTGGCCTCAAGAATGGAGGCCGTCGGCTGGAGGGAGAAGCGAAACCGCTGCTATCAGGGGGTGGCCACGACAGGAGGAGAGGGGGGGGGGGGGGGGCGACCACGACAGGAAGAGGAGAGGTTGCCCGCGAGCAAGGAGACGAGCAACGTGAGCAAGAGAATAGCAGGAGACGAGAGACGCGTTCTGCACGGGAGACGGCGCGGGTGCGGGAGGTGGAATCTAGCGGGATCGGGAGAAAACAGGGTCGACAAGGTTTAATTGAGGGGAAAGCGGGCGGGGGGGGGGGGGGGGCTGGCTCGGGCTATGTATTAGTGGATTAGGTTTTTTAATTATTATTTACAAATTTGCCACTAAATTAAACCCCTGCAAACTTTTTATTTTGAATTAAAATATGAGTTGTTACATTCTGCCCCACTTAGGAAGTTTCGTCTCGAAACTTATGAGGATTTCTTGACTGGGGCTCTTATGACGAAGAATTCAAATGATATTTATTCAAATAAGGTTTGCAGATCAAGACATGAAAGCTAACTAAGAATATACTGAAATAGAAAAGAGGACAAGCGCCGAGACTTACTAAGATCAAGAAAAAAGTTACCGATACTTGATACGCATGATAGATTTAAGTTCCCAAATGTACTTCTCAGACTTGTCGTGCATCCAAAGCACTCTTATCATAGACATTCTTGTCACGACGTCGAGGCGAACCAAGGCAAGCGCCGGGCGCCTGGACGCTTAGGCGACAAGACAAACTTCTAGGCGACAATAAGACGAGCATGTCGCAAGGTGACAATTTAATATAAAAAAATCTAATGCAGATTATAGACAACAATTACTATAATAACTGCTGTCTATAGCCTACCTTTGAGACTATAGACATTGGTTATTATAATAACCACTGTCTATAGCCTGCCTTGCAGACTTTAGACAGCGGTTATTATAATAATCGACATCTAAAGTTTCATTTTTTTAAATTTGACAGATTGTTTACTAACACTGGTACCATGATATCTCAAATTCTCAAATCCTAATATATTTATACCATTAGGCAGTAGACAACTAAATACACATGTTCTGAATCTTCTGATATCATGAATTCATGATATCTTCATATATCAATACATTCATACCATGAAGTAGCAAACACAAAAGTTCTGATATTATGAATTCATGATATCTCAATTCTCAATACATTTATACTATGAAGCAGTAAACAGTAAGAAAAAAACAATGCCACTCAATACAGACTTCAGAAAAGAAATAACAGAAAAATGAACACAAAAATATCATAGTATAGTATTATGGTCAAATCCAAAATGTCTTCATCATACACAATAACGTTTTAACATGAATAATGTTTTTAACATAAACTTTAAATAATAATAAAAGATCAAATAGAATCATCATCTAGTAAGTTGTCATTGACATTACATGTCCTTGGTTGGTTTGAGGTACTCGTCATTTGCCTATAATTATCATCAATATCTTCATCATCATTGTCAAATCCAAAATGATCTAAATCTTCATCTCCTTCAGCTATTAGTTAAAGATTAGCTCCAGCTTCACTTCATAAATTTCGAGCTCCAGTTCCAATAGCTCACTCTACAGCTTCCCATGTGAGATTATCATTATCAAAAATTAGAGCATTCTATGGTTTGTCCGTCATCCACTTACTACTCTAATCAAGCTCATCAAACACTAAATGATTGTAATTTCTTCCATTTTCACGTCTTTCTTGGAATCGTGTTTGTAGAAGACAATTATATTAGATGTATACAAGATCATTAAGCTTTTGATGCTCCAATCTATTTCTTTGATTTGTGTGAATCCGATTTAATATAATTGCAAACTTATTAGTAGATATAAAAATATTAAAATTTATATTGAATATTTGTATACGTACAAACTCAAAAGTACTCCAGTTGCGCTCACAACTACAAGAAGAACAACATAAGTCAGGTATGCGCAATGCTACATTTGTAAGGTCAACATTCGGTCCTCCATGTGCACCCCACCAATCCACTATTTATTTAAGATAAATATAAATTATTTAACATATAAATAATTTAAGAAAAAAAAAAAACGTAATCAATACTTACTTGGATTTAAGGTGATTCGTTGCTTAATAGACATAAGCTTTCCAAAATTATTTCGAGGAGCTTTGTAGTTAGTACCTTACTCTGCAATCTTGTCTTGCAATTCTTGATCGGGCACAAGTCTTGCGATAATATCATTGAAAGCATATTGAAATTTCCAAGCATCATCATTATGTTTTTCCCTGTATTCAAAATATTTGCTTGGATTTAGAACTACACCCGCCCTATACAATTTTTGCACCATTTGATTTGTCCACATATTTTCAACAATTTCAATAATTTTTTTTTAAATAATCTTACTTTATTATCAAAATGTTTTTTGATCTTTTGTTTAGCTTCTTCCATTGCCATATATACTTCAAGCATAACTGTCATTTCATCTCCATATACTAATCGCAAAACGACAATCAGTGACTTTCTTCCTTTTAGACAATCTCTTACTCCATTCCAAAAAAACAGTGGAAGTATTGTTTCAACAACTTGTTTTTCGGCTTAAATTTTTGTCAAATTAGCGGCATTCCACGAAGGAGACACAAAGAATAATTTCAGTTTCTCCTCATGCTTAAACACACTTTGTAGAGTAAGAAATGATGTTGCAAATCTAGTCACCGAATGTCTCATTAGATCATCACCTATAGTTGCCCTTGTTGCATCAAGTAAACGAATGTGCCTGTAGATGAAATTTGTAACCATCCTTGTCTTTTTTATCATCATTTTGTTTTGTTGTAGCTTGCCTATATCCTCTAGCACGAGATCAATGCATTGAGCTGCACAAGGAGTTCAGAATAATGTGAGTCTTTTCTCCATTAAAATTTTACCAGCTGACTTGTAATTAGAAACATTGTCATTCACCACCTGCATACAACATAATTTTGTGTATATCGAAAGTTGTAGACTATTAAATTTGAAATATGGAAATTAGTGAAAACATAAAATTTTTCTGAACAATGCACTCAACTCCAATCTCTCTAATCTTACTGTCAAACAACTCTGATAACATTGTGACATATTGAATATGACCGAATGCATCTACGAAAACTATAAAATAGGGTCATTCTGGATGGTTGACTAGGAAGTTGATCAAATATCTTCCTCTACTGTCTGTCCAACCATCTGACATAAGAGTGCAACCATATCTCCTCTAGTACGTTTGATATTTTGTCTTCATCTCCTTGACTTTATTTTTTGTATTCAATAACAAATGAACTCTTAAATCATGATAACTAAGACCTTTATAACAAGACCCATACTGTCCAACTGGTTCGAGTATTACTTTAAAGCTTTGTGTCTTTGCAGCATTGAATGAAATTTCACATTCATAAAACCAATCAGTAACATAACTATCAACTCTCGTTTTCTCTTTAGGAGATCTAAAACATCTCTCAGTAGTAGTTTGTGCAGCACCTTTAGCACTTCTATCATCAACTACATCTTCAGGAGCACGTCTCACATGAGCATCCATAGAGCCCCTTTTTTGCAGCAAACGTATTATTTTTCTCTGTTTGGCACTTGTCCCAGAATTTGAGACAAATGAAGATTTAGCTGTAGATAATGCCGGTGATACATTATGTGATGCTGTTGACTTTCTTTTTTGTTCACTCTCATTATCATCATCATCAGTCAAATGCATATTGTCCTTTTTTTTATCATTTAACACTGAATACATCTCAACTGCTATTTCAGAAAGTCTTAAAACACTTTGATACATCTCCATACTCGCCACATAAGTGTTGCTTCAACCTTTTGATACCACCTTTAATCAATCATAAAAACAGACAAAGTAATTTAAGATCAATGTTTGCAAGAAAAAAAGATCTCTACTTGTCTTAAGGTGAGACTGAAACTGACGGCGACGGCTAAACGACGCAGGCAAAAACGGAATTCCTATTTTGAACCTGTTAAAGAACAAAAGTGATATTACAAAATTCATTCTGCTAATACAGACAAGTGATTCATTGCATAATTAAATCAAGATTGGACTAAGAGATTTACCTCCCTCATGAGTGATGAGAGAAGAGATTACCACGTGGAAACGGAGACTTGGCGCCACTTAGGAGAGAGAAAACTCTTAATCGGAGAGAAATTTGAGTGATCCCACCAACTGAATCAAGGAGCGGGGCTGGAAATCAAAAGCACAACCCAGATAGTCGATTATAGCTGGGCAGAAATAAAGAATCGCAACATATACGCAATTTGGAGGCAATTAATCTCAAAGCAAATACAAGGAAATCTGAAAAGAGAGGGGAAAGAGGAAATCCTTACCCAAGGAGGGCAAATCCGAGCCCAATGAGGGGAGAGAAGAAAACCCTAGGTGTCCATCTTGAAATCACCGACTGAGATGGCGAGGAAGCGGGGAAAATTAGGGCTGCCAAGACGATGAGGAAGCCGGGAGGAGGATGTTGCCGACCACTAAGAGGAGAGAAAAACTGCTGTCGGCCACCCAGGAGGAAGAAGGGTTGTTGGCCCAAAGGCTCGCCGGTTCTTGGGGTTACCAACCCAAGAAAGTGAAGAGGAGCAGGAGGAGGCAGTGAAGCAAGATGAGTTGTCGGCCTCAATAAGGGAGGCCGTCGGTTGGAGGGGGGAAGAGAAACCACTGCTGTCAGGAGGCGGCCACGGTAGGAGGAGAAGGGGGGCAGTCACGACAGGAAGCGGAGGGGTCGCCGGCGAGCAGGGAGATAAGCGGCGGGAGCGAGAGAACAGCGAGAGACGAGAGACGCTTCCTGCGCGGGTGTGGGAGGCGGAATCAAGCGGGATCAGAAGAAAAATGGGCTGACATGGTTTAATTGAGGGGAAAACAGGGGGGGGGGTGCTGGCTCGGACTATGTACTAGAGGATTAGGTTTTTTTATTACTCATCTCGTCACCATCGTGATATTCCTCATCGAGACCCGATTCCGCCGGTAAGGCGACATCCTGATTTTGCGATAGATCATAGGCAAGTCCCGGCGCGGGATAGGCTGCCACATCAGCGTGATGAGTACCGTATGCCACATCAGCCTTAGCCTGACCCCAGAGATCGTGTGCCCCCACACGGTCGCCGTGACCATCACCAGGATGAATATTATCCCCCGGGTCGGAGAGAGCGTGGTCCCCCACACGCTTGATACGACTACGCCCATGATGACTACCCCGAGGACTACCACGATCCTCGGAGAGGGGGCCACTATCATGACATCACTCGTCGCATCCGACTCTACGCCCCTTCGTTCGATGGTCGCCTAGATCCGAAAGCCTTCAGCGATTGGCTCTTGGACATGGACCACCACTTCGAGTGGTACGACATGAGTGACGAGCGTTGTGTCCGCTTTGCAAAGATGAAGTTGATCGGGCAAGCTAAGGTATTCTGGATCAGTGTTGGGAGAGCTCTAGAGCGGGATGATTACTACCCCATCGCCAGATGGGACGAGATGAAGGAGAGGCTGAAGGAGAAGTACCTCCCCGCGTCATACGGAGATCAGCTATTTGAGCAGTTGCAGAACTTACGGCAGGGGACACTTACCGTCGCCGAGTACATGGCTCGCTTCGATGAGCTGATCGTCAAGAGTGATATTTCAGAGGAGCCTATTGCCACTGCCGCCCGCTTCTAGACGGGCCTTCATTCCGATATTCGGAGAGAGTTGATCCCCCACCTCTTGGAGACTGTTGATCAGATATTCCAGCTCTCCCTCGAGTACGAGCAGTATCTCTGATCGTCTAGTACGAGGCAGTTCACTTCGCGGACTGATTCCTCGACTTTTAGGAAGCCCGCTCCGCCCTAGACCACCACAGCCGCACCCTCACGTATCCCCACTGATGCGAAGGGTAAAGTCATAGCCACTGATGACCAACGATCTGGGGGCATTGTATGTTTTAGATGTTCTGGCAGAGGCCACGTGGCGGCGCAGTGCCCCACACGAAACCTGCTAGTTGAGGAGCAGGGCTTAGAGGACGAAGAGGAGGCCCAAGAGGAAGTTAAGGCCGAAGTTGAGGAAGGTTGGGAGAGTGACGCTGAGCGATCGTTAGAGATGGGAGTGAGTGATTAGACGCCTCCAGCACACCCCACGTGTGGATGAGGATTGGCGGCGCACTACCATATTCTACACGTACTTTCCTAGTGCAGGCGGTCCCTGTAAGCTAGCTATTGATAGTGGGAGTTGCGTGAACATCGTGGCCCAGAAGGTGCTTGACCGTATGTAGGTGAAGGCCGAGCCTCACCCGCACCCATACCGTGTCGTCTGGGTCGACAAGACGACGATCCAGGTCACCCAGCGTTGCTTAGTCCCGATCACTATCGCGTCCTTTCAGGACACGATCTGGTGCGATGTCATTCCCATGGACGTCGCTCATGTGCTGCTCGGCCGCCAATGGCTCTGCGATCGTGACGTCACGTGCTTCGGTCGCTCGAACACGTGTGTCTTTTATGATAAGGGGCGGAAGATTACGTTGACGCCCACCGAACCCCGAGATCGATCCAAGGGTGTAGTAGAGCCATCTGTGAGCACGAGAGCCTCGCGGCCACTGCATATTTTGAGGCGAGGTGAGTTCCTACGAGATAGCGCCGAGTCAAACGTCATTTATGTAGTCGCGGCTACCTAGGTTACTGAGGGCACCCCAGCTGACCACCCACCCGCGGTGGGTCCCCTTTTAGGCGAGTTTGCGGACATCATGCCAGACGAGCTCCCCGATGAGCTGCCTCCCCCACGGGACATTCAACATGCCATTGATCTAGTCCCGGGAGCCTCCCTCCCGAACCTGCCCCATTACCGTATGCACCCGGATGAGCACGCTGAGCTCAAACCGCAGGTTGACGAGCTTCTCCGGAAGCAGTTCATTCGTGAGAGCATGAGCCCTTGTGCGGTCCCCGCCCTTCTTACCCTAAGAAGGACGGTAGTTGGCGTATGTGCATCAATAGCCGCGCCATTAATAAGATCACGGTCAAGTATTGTTTCCCGATCCCACGACTCGATGACCTACTGGATACTATGTCCGGTGCCCAGATCTTCTCCAAGATTGACCTTCGTAGTGGGTACCATCAGATACGAGTTCGTGAGGGAGACGAGTGGAAGACCGCATTCAAGACCAAGGACGGTCTATATGAGTGGCTAGTTATGCCATTTGGGCTGTCCAATGCCCCGAGCACGTTTATGCGAGTTATGACGCAGGTGTTGCGGTCCTACATGGGCAAGTTTCTGGTGGTGTACTTTGATGATAGATTAGTTTATAGCCAGACTCAGACTGCTCACCTCGATCATCTGAGACTTCTCTTTGGCACCCTTTGCCAAGAGAAATTGTATGTGAACCTGAAGAAGTGCGCATTCCTCTCCGAGTCGGTCCACTTTTTGGGCTTCATTATATCCTTTACTGGAGTCTCCGTGGACCCTGAGAAGGTCAAATCTATTCGAGATTGGCCTGTGCCCAAGAATATCCACGAGGCTCGTAGCTTTCACGGGCTTGTCACCTTCTACAGGAGGTTTGTCCAGGGGTTCAGCACGATCATGGCCCCTTTCACGAGCTGTCTCAAGAAGGGAGAGTTTCTGTAGACCCCCGCAACCACTAGAGCCTTCGAGGAGATTAAGGAAAGGTTGACGACAACTCCAGTCCTACGCCTGCCGGATTTTAGCCGCGCTTTTGAGGTCGCCCGTGACGCGTCGGGTGTCGGTATAGGTGGCGTATTGAGTCAAGAGGGGCATCCGGTTTCTTACTTTAGTGAGAAACTGAACGAGGCTAAGCAAAAGTACTCGAATTACGATCGAGAGTTTTATGCGATAGTCCAGTCTCTACGCTACTGAAGGCACTATCTCCTCCCCCGGGAGTTCGTGTTGTACTCCGACCACCAGGCCCTGCGTTAACTGGACTCGCAACGCAAGCTGGGCCACCGGCATGCGAAGTGGGTCGAATATCTGCAGGATTTCCATTATGTTCTCAAGCACCGCGCTGGTGTTGAGAACAAGCCAACTGATGCGATGAGTTGTCGCGTGTCCCTGCTGCAGACGATGACTGCGAGTGTCGAGGGACTTGAGAGGTTGATGCTCGACTATCCGACGTGTCCTGATTTTGGCGGGATTTACACCGCCCTATCCCGAGACCCACCCGACCCTGTTGAGGGATATCAGATCTATGAGGGATACTTGTACCGGGGTTCCCGCCTATGCATTCCCCAAACATCTTACCGAGATTATCTGATTTGGGAGTTGCACGCGGGCGGAGCCGCGGGCCACTTTGGGCGAGATAAATCCATCGCCATTGTCGAGGACCGTCTTTACATGCCCGACCTTAAGAAGGATGTCGCCCGAGTTGTGCGTCACTGCCGTATCTGTTAGACGGCAAAGGGCAATAAGCAGAACACCGGTCTTTATACACCTTTACCCGTACCACACCACCCTTGGGAGGACATTAGCATGGACTTTGTTCTCGGACTTCCCCACACCTTGCGGAAGCACGACTCCATCTTCGTGGTGGTTGATCGGTTTTCGAAGATGACACACTTCATTGCCTGCCGCAAGACGGCAGATGCGACTCACGTTGCATCCATATTCATGAGGGACGTCTATCGATTGAATGGCCTGCCCAAGTCGATTGTATCGGACCGCAATGTGAGGTTCATGAGCTACTTCTGGAAAACCCTGTGGCACAAGACTGACACCTTCCTTAGGTTTTACTCGACATATCACCCACAAACGGACAGACACACTGAGGTAGTGAATCAGAGTTTAGGGAATCTGCTGCGGTGTCTGGTAGGAGAGCATGTAGGCAGTTAGGACTTAGATTTGCCGATAACAGAGTTTGCCTACAATAACTCAGTCAATAGGTCCACCGGGTTGAGTCCATTTCATGTAGTGTCAGGATATGACCCGAGGAAACCCATAGATCTTGTGCCGAGCCCTTTAGAGTCCCGCCCTAGCGAGTCTGCGGAGTCATTTGCACAGCACTTCTCTGATTTGCATGAGTCGGTCCGCCGATAAATAATATTAAGCAATGAAAATTACAAAGCCCATGCAGATAAGCGAAGACGAGAACAAGTATTTAACATAGGCGAGAAGGTAATGGTGCGAGTCCGCCCCGAGAGGCTCCCTTCGGGGCCTGCCAAGAAGTTAAGCGCGAGGCAAATGAGTCTGTATTCCATTATTAGTCGTATTGGAACCAACGCATACCGACTTGACATCCCGACCAGTATGAGAATTCACCCTGTGTTTAATGTTGAGCACCTGACTCCATACTATAAACCTCATGAGTATGTGGACCCGAGCAGTGGAGATGCCCAGCTACCCCCGCCCCCATTGTCGCTATCGTACCACCCTCACACATCACCACCATCTGATGGACATCCTGATTCACCCACTGTTGCCACCCACCCACCCGGGACGTCATCCCCTTTGGTTCCACCGCAGACACCACCGATTGCACCGGGATCCACCTTTCGAGAGGCGAGAGATGGGAGCATCACGGAGTTCAGATCCCACCAGTTTGTTCCCACCTCGGACGGACCGCATTGCCGCTACCTGGTACATTGGCGGGGCCGCCCTGACACTGACGACACTTGGATACTACTGGCAGAGCTCGATCGGCTCGCCCCAGGACTTTCGACCTCAGTATGATCATCTCCATTCATCGGAGATGAAGGCTTCTCAGTCGGGGGGAGTTGATGGGGGACCATCAGATGCACCTGGAGGGGTTCGCCGCAAGGCGGGACCCACATACATGTATTCGCGCAGGAAGACTTGATCGGATCGCCGATCGGACTCCGCGGTTGCGTCCGGGACGTCGCCGCGAGTCAAAAAATTATATTACTTTATTTTTTTCAGTTTTATTTTGATGTATTTTATGGGCGAACCCACCGACCAATCATAGCCGTTGATGGGGGATGTCCTAGCTTCTCTTTTACTATAAATAGGATGTAGAGGGGCTGATTTCAGTCATTGTTGGATTTGGAGAAAGGCTTTCCCGGATTCCAGCGATCCTTCCTCGGTGCCGATGCCGTGGAACCCTAGGTGACGACTCCTAGGCCGCCAAACTTCCCCCCAAGGTAAACCCTTACCCCCCTCCATCACTTTCCACCTTCCCCTCTTCTCCACCGCCGGAAAACCCCCAAAGCCCCACCCAAACCCACTGGTTGCTGCTGGACCGCCGTCCAGCATTGCCCCATCCGCCGGCCCTAATCCCGCCCCCCTTTTCCTCCTCAGAGAAGTTGCCGGCCTGCAGCCAAGGCTCCAACCCCACCGCCCCACCGCCCCTTTCCCCTTCCCAAAACTGGCCACCCCAAGGGATTCCTAGCCCTAGCCGGCCACTCCTCTCCCCTCCCTTCGTGGATCCACTTCCCACCGCTCCAAAAACCTTAGATCTATTTTGATCTAGTGCTAACACCCTCTGATCCGTTATTTCCACCGCACAAACCTTCCACTTTTGCCCGGATCCGCTCCTAAACATCAGATCTACTCACCCCCGGTCCGGATCTACTCATTTGTGGCCGGATCCGCCGTTTCACCTCCCATTACCACCACTTTCCACCGAGGGCAGCCACCGTCACCGTCGTCTCGCCACCGGTTCCATCTCCGATCGCCCGTCTTTACATACGGCCCTCAAATCTTTCAGTGCCTCGGTTCAGCCCTCTACGTTGTGAGCATTTATAGTATTGTGTTCTGTGACTTGACATTTTCATTTGGTTGTTTATCTATATTGTGCTGCGATTACGGTTGTGTGGTAGTTATTTTCCTTTTATGTTATTAATTGTTTGTGGATTTATTCGCCGTGCGCTTGCTTCGGCCCTCCGAGCGGAGGAAGCCGTTGCCAAATTGCTGAAATAATTATTTGTCTCTTTATTTTAATTATCTGTGTGGTAATCTAAATTTCATTGCTTATAATAATTGTTGTTGTTATCCGACAGTCACATTGCATTTAACATTGCATTTAACATTGCATTAGTGTGTTCCCCGCACCCGCACTTAGAGTCTTAGTCTCCGTGCACCACGATCCTACCCCTACATCATAGGGACTCACATACTCAAGATGATTGGGTATATCGAGAACCTTGAAAGACTGGGGTTCCCTCTGGGCCAAGAGTTGGCCACAGACTTGATCCTGCAATCGTTGTCGGACAGTTATGAGCAGTTCGTCTTGAACTATAACATGAATGAAATAGACAAGACACTGTCCGAGCTCTTAGGCATGTTGCGAACTGCCGAGATAAATATGAAGAAGGCCAAGCCTGCTAGCCCCATACTGATGGTGCATAAAGACAAGGACAAGGGCTTTAAGAAGATGAAGGTGAGACCTAAGTCCGCTCTGGAGCCCAAATCTTCTGCACTGAAAAGGAAAGGCTCAGGACTGGTCATTGGAGGAGGAATTGTCCTTCGTATATTGAGGGTCTGTAGAAGATGAGGGGAGCTATGACCTCCGCTTCAAGTATTTATGTTATAGAGATAAACCTTTCTGCTCTTTCATCTCGAGTATTAGATTCCGGATGTGGTTCTTACATTTGTATAAATGTGCTGGAACTGGGAAATAGAAGATTGCTGAGTAAAGGAGAGGTGGACCTGCGCGTTGGCAATGAAGCAAGAGTTATTGCTGTTGCCGTGTGGGTTTATCGTCTTGCTTTGCCCAGTGGACTTGTAATAGAATTAGATAATCGTTATTTTGTTACTTCCATAACTAGAAACATTATATCCATTTCATGTTTGGACATGGTGAGTTTTTCTTTTATTATTAAGAACAATTGTTGTTCAATATTTAAAAATGATGTTTGTTATGGTGTAGCCCAAATGTTTAATGGTCTGTATGTTTTGAACTTAGAACATCCGATCTATAATATTGAAAATACTAAAAGACTAAGAACAAATGACTCGAACCCTACGTACCTTTGACATTGTCGTTTGAGTCATATAAATGAGAAACGTATATCTAAGCTCCATAAAGATGGACCGTTGGACTCATTTGATTATGAATCATTTGAGAGATGCAAATCTTGTTTGTTAGGCAAGGTGACTAAAGTCCATTTCACTAGAAACAATGAGAGGGCTGATGATCTCTTGGGTATAGTACATAGTGATGTGTGTGGACCCATGAGTTCTATGGCTAGAGGTGGGTTTTTCTACTTTGTTACGTTTACTGATGATTTCAGTAGATACAGATACGTGTATCTTATGAAGTGCAAATCCGAAACTTTTGAAAAGTTCAAAGAGTTTAAAAGCGAAGTAGAAAACCAGCTGGGTAAGAAGATTAAAGAACTCCGATCTGATCGAGGTGGCGAATACCTAAGTCGTGAGTTCCGTGATCATCTGCTAGAGTGTGGTATTGTATCACAGCTCACTCCGCCTAGAAGACTACAACATAATGGTGTGTCTGAGCGGAGGAATAGCACATTGTTAGACATGGTACGGTCGATGATGAGTCATGCAGATCTGCCTGTTTCATTTTGGGGCTTTGCTCTAGAAATTGCTGCTTTAACATTAGATCGTGTTCTAACGAAAGCGGTTCTAAAGACACCATATGAGATATGGACTGGGAAGCGTCCCAACATGTCGTTCATTAAGGTTTGGGGCTGTGAGACATACGTAAGACGTCAAATGCCTGATAAGCTGGAACCCAAATCAGATAAGTGTTATCTTGTGGGGTATCCTAGTGAAACCAAAGGGTACTACTTTTACCTACCGTCCGAGGGTAAAGTGTTTGTCGCAAGAACTGGTGTCTTTCTTGAGAAAGAGTTCTCAAGTAGAAAGACAACCATGGCAGAACTTGAAAAAGTTCAGGTACCACAAACTGTGAATGAACCGGAATTAGGACCTGAGTCAGGACTACAAGTAGTTGTAGCTGGAGAACCTGCTCAGGAAACACAAGTTCCACGTAGATCTGGTAGATCAAGGTTTGAGCCTGAGAGATATAGATTTCTCGTGTCTCAAATAGATAATGTGCTGCTTATGGATCATAGTGATGTGCCTGCAACTTACTAAGAGGCTATAGGTGGACCCGACTCCGAGAAGTGGCTTGAGACCTTGAAATTTGAAATGGACTCCATGTATGAAAACCAAGTATGGACTTTGGTGGAACCACCTGTAGGGGTAAGACCCATAGGGTGCAAGTTAGTCTTCAAGAAAACGACCGACATGGATGAGAATGTACAAACATTCAAAGGGCGACTGGTGGCTAAGAGTTTCAAGCAAATTTATGGTATTGACTATGATGAGGCTTTTTCCCCTGTTGCTATGGTTAAGTACATCAGAATTCTGCTTGCTATTGCTGCGTATTATGACTACGAGATCTTGTTGAAACACCCTATTACTGATTTGGACAAGGATCACTATGTCTTTTAGGAAACCTGTTTTGACCTCCTTGTATAGATCTAAAGGTCAATTAGAATTGAGTCTAAGAGTTAGTATTTAGGTTTGAAAGCTGCCCTCAAGACCAGATATTTCAGTTCTGGAGACTAAGTCATTTCGTCGAGCTCAGGACGACGAATCGTCGAACTCCATTCGACGATCGCTGAGCTCACTTCGACGAATCGTCGAACTCCATTCGACGATCTCTGAGCTCAACTTCAACAAGTCGTCGAACTCCATTCGACGATCGTCGAGCTCAGATTGACGTTCTTGACTCAAGTTTGTTTCCCTATCTCTGAGCTCAGTTCGACGATAGTTGAGCTCAGATCGACGATCTCTGTTTCAGTCTAAGTCCAGTCTCTGAGCTCAGTTCAACGATAGTGGAGTTCAGGTCGACGTTTTTCTGGAGAGATCGACGTTTTTCAAGATTCAAATTCAGACAGTTATGGAATTATTCTCAGCATTTATGTCAAGGATCTTGTAGCCGTTTTCAATTAATCTGGAGCAAGTTTCAAGGGATTTTCAAAGGAATGTTTTATTGGACTTTCCTCCAGAAGACAAATTGCAATTAAGGAAGTCATTTATTGACAGACTAACGACTATCTTGGACAGAGAAATATTCTATTCAGATCTAAGGAATAAAACATCAATGGTTTTCAATTTCTGCTACACATCATCAACAACAACTCTTACAACAATCACAACACCAGAAAGAGAAAGAGTTGCAGACATTCTCAGTTTTAGAATTCATACAAGAACACACATCATAAAAGGAGATCAACATACTGAAATTTTCAGATCCCTCTTGATTCCAGTGTTCAAAGGCCATCATCATTCAAGACTCCAGACAACACACATTTCAGTTGCTGCTGAAATCATCTTTTGCTGGAGATCAAATTTTCTGAAGGCCTATCACCCTACTGCAAAGCTTCACTTCCTGAACAACTATAGATCTCAGGGGGAGCTTTGACAACATCCACTATCTTCTCTCTGATTGTTGACAGAGAAGATCATCTCATCCCTCTCTCTCTCTGCTGTAAAGGGTTTATCAAACTCCCTTCAAAAGTTTGTGCTGGTTTCTGAGACCTTGTCAAAACTCAGTGGTGGCAAGACACCTGATCAAAAAATCTGGTTTGGTTTTTGAGTACCTTATCAAAAGCTCATTGGTGCCCAGGACACCTGATCAACTTATCCTGCAGTGGATTCCTACCTATGGTGGTAGAAGAGTGGATGTACCCAGATTGATTGGGGAACCACTATAGCTTCTTGTGTCTTCTGGTTGCTCATTTTCTTTTGTTTTCTGGCTGTGGTTTGTGATTGTTTTTTGATTAGATAGTTGCTGCAGCTCATTTGCTTCCCTGTTCACTTAGGAATACAACAAGAGTTGTAAAAAGTTTTTAGCAAGCACCATACTCTATTCACCCCCCTCTAGAGTATATCAGATCTAACTTGCACTTTCAATTGGTATCAGAGGGAGGTTTTCTGATTTTAAAGTGCTGTGTTCAGATAGCTGATTTCTGAGAGAAATGATTTCCTTTTCAGATTTTAATAAATCTAAACACAGTGCTTTAAACTCACACTTGAAGTCCTCAGAATTAAAATCAAAAGAACTTATTACCTGATCCTCTTCAGATTGAGTCTCTGATTCTGACTCTGACTCTTCTGCATCAGAACTTTGTTGTGAGGCATTGATAGCCATCGTGCAGAATTCCTTTTCATCAGCATCATCTTCATCATCACTAGAGCTGGATGAAGCTTCTGATTCTTCTTCTGTCTCACTACAAGTTTCAGCAACAAATCCTTTCCTTGTATGTTTGTTCTTGCTGGAGGAGGGTTTGCCATTGCTGCTCTTCTTGAAGTCCTTTTCTTTTCTCCTTTCTTTCCTGTCCAATGTTTTCAGCTCATTGACTATGAGACTGAGTTTATTATACATGTCTGCTACTGACTCAGCTTCTCTTTTCTTGAAATTCTCATACTGGATTATGAGATGAGATCTTCTATCTTTTCTCTCATCAGCAGATCCTGAGACTATCTCAGATAACTTGTCCCAGATGTCCTTTGCTGAGTTGCATTCAGCTACCTTTTGGAATATCTCATCAGACATAATCTGGGCTAGAATGTTTATAGCTTTTGCATTAGCCAATTTCCATTTCTTTATTTCTGCATCTGTTCCTGAAGGAGGTGGAACATCACTTGTACTTGTATTCTCTGGAGGTCTTGGACACACTGTCAAAACAGAATTGAAAATGTTCTCATCAATAGAGTTCATGTACAGTCTAATTCTTGCCTTCCAAAGTGCAAACTTAGATAGATTGCACACTGGAGGTCTGGTGCTAGCATAATCTTTGTTTTGGACCATGTTTTGTGAAGAAATAATTCTAATAATAAAATCAAAACAAGCAGATCTAACTAAAGGGATCTTTGGGTTCAGGTGTTAGCCTGTGCAACCACTGATGTGTGGTATTTTAACCAACCTGGAAGATGTGGTATTTTTAACCAACCTGGAAGATGTGATATTTTTAACCAACCTCCCTCTGATACCAATTGAAAGTGCAGGCTTTTTCCCTTGTTGTCATGGTAAAGTACATCAGAATTCTGCTTGCTATTGCTGCGTATTATGACTACGAGATCTGACAGATGGATGTCAAAACGACTTTTCTTAATTGAAACCTCCTTGAGGAAGTGTATATGACACAACCTGAGAGTTTTGTATCTCCAGGTGAAGCCATTAAAATATGCAAGCTGCATAGATCCATTTATGGATTGAAACAAGATTCTCGAAGTTGAAATCTTCGTTTTGATGAAAAAATCAAAGAGTTTGGTTTTATCAAGAACAAGAATGAACCTTGTGTTTATAAAAGGATTAATGAGAGCATTGTAATCTTCCTGATATTATATGTAGATGACATACTGTTGATCGGGAATGACAAATCGACCCTGCAAGTTGTTAAGAACAACCTAGGGGACTGCTTTTTGACGAAGGACTTAGGAGAAACGACTTATATACTCGGTATTAAGATCTGTAGAGATAGATCGAAGAAGTTGCTGAGTTTGACCCAAAGTTCGTACATTGACAAGGTGTTGAAACGGTTCAGCATGCTTGAGTCCAAGAAAGGATTTTTGCCCATGTCTCATGGTGTGAGTCTCTCTAAGGACCAGTGTCCCAAGTCTTGTGAAGATAAGGACCGCATGAAGTTGATTCCATATGCTTCGGCAATTTGGTCAATCATGTATGCAATGATATGTACTAGACCCAATGTCTCTTATGATTTGAGTATGACTAGCAGGTATCAGTCTAATCCCGGTGAAGGTCACTGGATAGTCGTCAAGAATATCCTCAAGTACTTGAGAAGGACTAAGAATACATTCTTGGTATTCGGCGGAGAGGAAGAACTCGTAAGTGGTTACACAGATGCTAGCTTCCATACTGATACAGACGATTCAAAGTCTCAGTCAGGTTTTGTGTTTTGCCTGAATGGAGGTGCTGTTAGCTGGAAGAGTTCCAAGCAGGATACAATTGCCGATTTTAATACTGAGGCCGAGTATATCGCCGGTGCAAATGCAGCGAAGCATGCTGTATGGATCAGGAAATTTATCAGCGAGTTAGATGTAGTTTCTAGCATTGTTCGTCCCGTAGTTCTTTACTGTGACAACAACGGTGCAATTGCACTTGCTTCGGAACCTAGATCTCATCAGCGCTCCAAGCACATACTTCGGCGATTCCATCTAATTCGAGAGATTGTCGATCGAGAAGATGTGAGCATTAGCAGAGTGCCAACTGAGGAGAACATTGCAGATCCACTGACAAAGCCTCTCGCACAGAGAAAGCATGATAGTCATGTTAGATCTATGAGTATACGATACCTGAATGATCAACTCTAGTAGGATTCTTGTGGATTGTATGTTTGTTGGCTGTAATATTTTATTTGATGAATAAAGTATTGTATGCATTTTATTTATATATTTTGACATGTTCTTTTATTTCGTTATTATTTCTATTATGATAGAGTAGTTAACTAAATAAATGCCCTTAGTGTTTGCTTCCATATGTCAAGTAGTGACTTAAATGTGAGAACCTATGATCCCAGAAGATTCATTCTTAAAGGTCCCTGATCGTTGTATCATCTTAAAAATTAAGGGCGATGATGATACCTTTAAGACTAGCATGTGCGTTGACTGATGACCCGTCCTCACATGTCATGATATTGTGATATCAAGTCATCATATGAGTACTTATTATAAACAAGTTGTACTGGACAGAACCACCATGAGAATACTTTGTGGATTGCTATATAAACGTGTCACAAGTATGACTTAAGTGACAATGGTGTTTGTGGTCTTTCGACCTGAAGTCACAACATTCATCGAGTGAGGAAGAGCGTGCTTTGATGCTATCAAAAGTCCAGTCTTGAAAAAGTTGGATGATAAAGGTGGTTATTGAATACATTCATCGAGTTCTCTAGCAAGGTAGGGTCGTCGCCGCATGGTGGCAAAATCGGCTTCGGTCAGCGAAGTCTAGTTCGAATCATGAGAGGAAGAGGAGCCCGCCCCGCACGGGTATCTGGCGGAAGCTGCAGGGAGGTTTGCATATTGTAGTACACTGGATTTGAATAAAGTCCTAAAGAACTAGTTTATTTTGATTTGCTAATAGTCAAATTACAGTGTGTTTGTAGAATAAAATTGTTACTCAGAAAATCACATCAGTGATATTTGAGGCCATACCATTAGGTTTTTCACACCTGCATCTAGTTTAATTACACTCAACGATTGCATTATCAAATAATTATGTAGTTAGTCAGTTTTCATCCGCAATTGAAATACTCTAACCTATGCCAATTGATTCCTCAGTTACCTGGCCGCACAGACAACGAGATAAAAAACTATTGGAATACACGCTCCAAAAGAAGGCAGCGGGCAGGTTTGCCACTTTATCCATCCAATATTGTTTTCCCGCCGGCTTCAAACGAGAACCACCCAACCCAGAACCCTGGTCAGTTTTATAACGTTGACCGCGAGAATCTTGGAGTTCAACAGGGATCCATATTCGAGATGCCCGCGGAGTTTCAACTGGATACTCACAAAACAACTGCAGGGCATGTATCTTATGCGCTTCCTTTTTCAGGCGTCCACTCAACCTTTCCAAGGCCTTACGCTCTCAGCTTCTTGAATCAAGGCGTGAATCAAAAGCGAGCTAGGGATGGAGAATCTGAATCCTCGTTTCCTACCTGCCATGGTGGCATTACCTCCGTGGTTTCTATGTTCAAAGAACATCCAAGCACGTATTCAAATTCCATTTATCAGGACCTCGGATTAAATCATCCCTACGATCCAGACCCCTGTAGCCATGCACCTTCAAATTTTTACAATTTCTCTCCTTACAGTCACCTCCCAGGGACTGTGAAGATGGAGCTCCCTTCACTCCAATATCCAGAAACTAATTATAGTAACTGGCTAACTACTACTGATTGCATCCATGTTAAATCTCCTGGAAATGTTTCGTTCCTATCCGAGTGCACTTCCCCGAGAAGCAGTGGTCTGTTAGAAGCATTGGTTCATGAGTCAGGGGCCATAAATGGCGGAAAGAAACTGTCATCCGAAAAAAGTTCTTGCTCTTCTGCCATTACCGACACTGTCGAAAGCTCAACAGTCAACTTCTGTACCGCAGAATGGGAAGAAATTAGTAACCAAAGATCCGCAGTTCCTCTTGCTAACAGTGAGCATTGTTCGCTCATAATATCTTTAATTAGGCCATTCATTGCGCTCTAGTACTTACACGGCAGCTGGCATGCTTAATGGTTTCTGCAGGTTCAGAAGAGGCAATCCCGGGAGGCCAACAGCACGAAGATGCATCACTTTGGTTAGATTTTTCGAGACCAGATGCATTATTCGAGTCAGACTGGTTCTTGAGAAGTTCTCAGAGAATGAAAGGGACCATGATGAATGATGCTTTTGCTGCGCTTCTAGGTGATGAACGGGATGAGGAATGCGAAAATTTTCGGCAGCCCGCTGAAATACCATCGACTGATGGAACGCTGTCCATGGATTCTCTCCACGCTTGCCCATGGAACAGCATGCCCTCTGTCTGCCAAATGCCTGAACTTCATTGAGTTGGCTTGACTGCTGAAAAATTTATAAAATGTTTGCGATGGATCTTTAAAAAGGAAATTTCTGGAAGTGTTTTCACTGTTTGTTTGCAGCTTGATGTACCCTTGCTTTAAAATTTGTTTGCAGCTTGATGCCTCCAAAGTTTTGTTATATATTTCCTTAGATTTACATCTCCGAAGATCATTAGAAAAATTGGAGCTTTTTCTCTTTAATGCTCGTGGTTGCAATGCTGAGAACTTTCATGCATTACCTTTTTAGGCTCGTAAAAATGGGGATTTTTTGATGTTTTCTGTTCGTGCATTATGTTGTGGCATAATAAAGTGATGTTTGCAGCCCACAAAACAATAAATTTTGCTAGTCGCAATCTTTTGTCAGAGACTATTTTTTCAAGAATTGATAGATACACTACTTTTGTTAATTGCACCGTAGAGTTGTTAAAGACACCAAAATCACAAAACTGGGGTAGGATTTTAATATTATCTTCATTTTGTCTATGACCTTTATATTCCTACAAAAAGTGAATAGTATAAACATATAAGTCAACATGTAAGATTGAACCCAAAAAAAAAAAAGAATGTAATGGTTATTTCCTCCAACCTGATGTTGGACCTTGTTTTGGAGACACCACTTTTGATTCTTTAATTAAAATGTGAAAATCACAAAATACAACATGATTGCCAGCCAAAAAAGCAAAATATTGAAATAAAAAGTTTTTAATACTTCATTTTTATCTACGACATTCATGTTTCAACAAAAAATATAAGTAAATAGTATATACATTCAGGTGAATATGTATAGTACCCCCAAAAAAGTAATGGTTAGTCACCTTGATCAAAAATCCTTCAAACTTATAATTGAACTTGTTATTGTTTTTGGTGAAAGTGTAATCCATGACTTGTATGTTGAAGCCAATATTTGCGCAATGTCCTCATGAAATTTTCTCCTTGGAGAGAATAATGGTGAAAATGAGGAATTTTCACTTAGAAGTTGCAAAACAAAGTAATTATCATTTATGAATCCGATGGAAATAAGTTTTGGTTCTGTCGGCTACATAGAAAGCAGTGGTAGAGACGTAAAACACTGGTCTCTTGAAAGTTCTACTATAGAAACATTGTTGAAATATGCAATTAGAAGTCCCATATCGGGTAATGACGTACAATTTTCAATTGGGGTGGGAGAGGTTGTGTAATCGAAAGAGTCTTAGATCTCAATCTTTTATGATTTTCAAGTTCTAGATGGAGGTCTTTCATTACTTGAACTCAATCTTCACCTCTATTCCATCCTTTTGAAATAACTCGAAATTTGCAATGACCATCACCTAGTACATCTACCACATCGGTAATATGTTTGGAGTAAAATGTAGGAAATTGCTCCCTAACATCATTGCCTAAATTTATGTTCATTATAAGAGTTCTTAGTCAATAATTTGTCATCTTTCTTGCACCCAACTTGTACCTTTTTTGGCCTTTTTTGTATAACTTCCATAACTAGAACGTGTTCAAAATGAGAAGGATCGTGCTTTGTTAATTTTCAATCATTCTTATAATTTTAAGCCTTCATTTTGGTCTTCCACTTAATCGCAACGATACCAAAGTCTCACATTTTTGGCAAGATGAGAGATCAATAAATTCTAAGTTCTCTTTATTTCATTTTTTGTTGATAACTTGAATAAGCATGCCTTTGAACATTTGCCTCAATTTCATTGTTTATATTAATGCCCTCTCCAGCATCCGTTTTATTTCCTTGCAAGGTCAATTGCTTCCAATGCCTATGTATATCAACCATAGAGGGATGGGTTTTGATTCAGATATGTTTGGTTGTGGCTCATGGGGGTATGGTAAACCCATTGTGAACCTCTTCTTGTGTGTGCATTCTTGAACATGCTTAATGTCAGTATGTTGTATGTTGATCATCAGGTCAAATGTCTTCTAGATGGTAGTCAAATTTTCAGCAATTCAAATTTTTTTTTCAAATAACTATGCCCACTTTCAACCCGGTTTGTAGTAGAACTACCCAAATGTAGAAATTTTTCTACCCATGTAGAAACAAAGTATTCTTCGTATAGATCAATCCATGAAGTAGTCACATAGAACAAAACATCTAGATAATCTATCGAGAAATCAACCACTTATTTGTTGAATAACATATTAAAATCACTCTCCTTTGTTGCTCAATCACTTGAGATTATGCATACATAGAACGCTCAGACTCCTTTCCTTTAACACATATTTTAATCATTCAAGCGCCTAGCTATAACTGCTACGACCCACATTTTCTCAACATTTGCACGTCATTAGAGTAAGAAAAAAATACACGACGTGATGTCATGTCGTACAAAGGACAACTATAGACGCTAAGGCAAAAACCACACTTTCATCTATTTTGTATAAAAACAAGTAGTTTAAGTTTTTAAAACATAGTTTTAAATTTAGAGCTTAAGGAACAGTGTCCCTCGGTTCAGTGTATCAATGAGTGCACAAGTAAAAAATATAGTCGCAGCAGAAAAAATACATAGTTTACTTTATATTTTTTATTAAATGAGCATGATGTCCCATCAAATATGCTAATGATATACAAGTTTCTAAATTTAGTATATGTAGAAAAAGAGTTTTATAGTTCGTAAAATTGAGTAACTTATAGTTGAAAGAGATGCTATGAGTCTAGGATAGGATGTAGCTTTTATATTTAAAAGTACATAACATGCATCCTAGCATAATGCATTCCCAAAGAGCAAGTAGTCAAATAACCCGCAAGTAACAACAAAAGAGTCAGTAAAAAGTCCAATATCAGAAAACAAAAGCTATGAGCGTCAATAACCTGAAACGAACCTATAGTAACTAATCACAAGTCTGATCTAAAATGACAACAACAACTACCTCACACGATGAGGGGAAGAATAAGCACTGCAACACCGAGTCTGAGTCACCAACTCTAACTACTTGGACTGCTACTGCTGAGAGCCCAAGACATTCAAAAGAAAAGAACACCTCAGCAAACAATGAGCAAGAGGTAGCAAAAACCATAAGGCATATGGTTATTCAACAAATGCCACATGAACCATGAGTATAATAGTACATATAAGATTAGTCAAAAGATAAACTGATACTAAATGCAGGAAGATTTATCTTAAAATTTATAGATATATGTATATAAATATATTTGAGACTGTTTAACTCGGGAAAGTTCATCATTAACACCGACCAAAATTTGGCGCTGAGGCGGTGGCTTATATTCCAACACAAACCATCAGATTAAATCATGCCATAAAAGGCACTATGATGTGACTATCTTTCCAACACAACCCAACAATCCAAAACATTAAAAGGCACTGTGGTGGTGGCTATCTTTCCAACACAACCCAATAGTACAAAACATCAAAATGCACTGTGGTGGTGGTTATCTTTCCAATACAACCCAACAGTCCAATAACCAAGTTACCGGTGTAATGATTCACATACATGCACTATGGAGGTGGTATAGTCCACTAACACCCACACTTCAACCAATTATCAAAACATAAAAATAGGTACTGTGGTGGTGACATCTTTCTCATTCACACTAACTGACCATCAAATTTCAGGAATTTGGAAAGGATAACAGAGGTGTTTCTAAGTAGAAACATACTCACTTATTATCATTAAATTGAAACATGCAGCTGAATTTACTATGCAGTTGAATTTAATTATGCAGTTAAATTGTGCTATGTAATTGAATTTAACTATGCAATCGAATTGAACTAAGCAGCTGAATATAACTAAGCAGTCAAATTGAACTATGCAACCGAATTTATCTATGCAGTCGAATTTATCTATGCAGTCGAATTGAACTATGCAGCCAAATTGAACTATGCAGCCAAATTTAACTATGCAATCGAATTGAACTATGCAACCAAATTTATTATGCAGTTGAATTTAACTATGCAGTCGAATTAAACTGTGCAGCTGAATTTAACAATGCAGTCGAATTGAACTATGCTGACAAATTTAACTATGTAGTCAAATTTAACTATGTAGTCAAATTTAACTATGCAACCGAATTTAATTATGCTATCAAATTGAATTATGCAACTGAATTTAACTATGCAGTCGAATTGAACTATGCAGTAGAATTTAACCATGCAGTCGAATTGAATAATGCAGCCAAATTTAGACTTAGGCAGATTTTGACCTATGTAGTCGAATTTTAGTCATGTAGTCTAATTTGGACCTAGGCAGATTTTGACCCATGCTGTCGAATTTGCCATGCATTCAAATTTGGATTTAGGCAGATTTTGGCATATGCAGTTGAATTTTAGTCATGCAGTTGAATTTAGACTTAGACAGATTTTGACCTATGAAGTCGAATTTTAGTCATGCAGTCAAATTTGTACTTAAGAAGATTTTGACCTATGCAGTCGAATTTTAGACATGCAGTCGAATTCTAACTTTGTGTAGAAATGAACCATGCAGTCGATTCTGAGTCAAGTAGTCGAATTCTAACTTACAACAAAAATGATCCATGCAGTCGAATTCTAACTTAGTACAGAAATGAACCATGCTGTCGATTTTGAGTCATGCTGTCAATTTTTAACTTAGTGCATAAATGAAACGTGTAGTCTATTCTGAGCCATGTAGTCTAATTCTAACTTAGTGTAGAAATTAACCATGCAGTCGATTTTGACCAGAATGCAGTAAACTCATAGGACTTCCTGGGGGAAACAAATGTAGAGCATTACCATATATTGCTAACTATCAGGAAGATGAAGCCAAAATTTTGATGCTACAAGAAATAATAAAACTAATAATGAAAGGAATTAAGAAGGAGATTTAACCAAAACTACTCCCCATGGAGTTTCCTTCACATAAATAAGTGTAAATGAAATTTCTACATGTAGATTTATAGGGAAATTAGATGTTCAAAGTAGGACATGCAAGGGGAAAACAAACCACCACTTGCCTGAACTTCAAACCACCATAAATCGGCCTCCCATGCCCCCACACTAAGGATCATCTCACACTCGGGCTCGGTAAGAAAATCTAGGAAGTTTTGGCAAGAAACAATGGTTAGGGCCGCTTACCCTAACGGTAAAACTCCACAAAATGGAAAATACTTATCACACACGCGAAGAGCTCGATGAGAGCTTTCCAAATCTAGGCTCTGTCGAGAATTTTGATCACTGGAGCTCTCAAATTTGTGGCCGGAAAGCTTAAGGAGAAGAGTTTTCCCTGCCTCTCGATTTCTCTCTATCTCTGATTATCAGGTTGGCTTGAGGAAGAAGAAAGACGTTGGGAATGAAAAGTATAGCTGGCTCCCACTATTAAATTTAAAAAATCAAATTCCCAAGATGTGATTTAATGTTTTTGGTCATTTCCAAGACAAACTTTGACTAAGTTGAACCAAGATTAACTTAAAGAAAAAAAATCCTTATTAATAAATTTTGTTTTAATTAAGATTTAATTTTTCTTTAATTAAGACTTAGGAATTTTGAATTTTTATAAATTTATCTTAAAATGTCAATTTCGGTCAAGCTCGAAATTAGGTCGTCTTGATCAAACGATATGAAAATGTACTAACGACAACGCTCAACTAAACACCACGCTAACGTAATGCCCTTACGCTAAATATTACGCCAATTAGAGGATTGAAATTAACATCAAAATTTTGTGGGCGTTACAGTTACCCTCCCTAAAAAGAAGTTTCATCCCAAAACTTAGGGCGTAAGGTAAACCCTAAGAGCAAAAGAGGTAATTTAACATTTGCTGGAAAGAAACATTTATCAAAGAAAACAAGGAGAACAGATGAGGATGAGATTCTCTCATTGCAGACTCCAATTCCCAAGTTGTGCTCCTGGCGCTCTGATTTCGCCAAAGAACTTTAACCATAGGAATTATTTCCTTCTCAACACTCGATCTTGCGTCTCCAGAATACGAACAGGCTCTTCGACATAGAAAAGTTTAGTCTACAACTAGGGTACAGAGCTAAGGACATGACGATCACTAAGCAAGCACTTCCGCAACTGGCTCACATGAGACACATCGTGAACACCAGGGAAAGAAACACCAAATTCCAGCCTATAAGCAGACAATCCGATGAGCTTAATAATTTGAAAAGGTCACACATACCAAGGATCCAACTTACGGACCTTCCCAAATATCTTAACACCTGGCATCAGAGAAACCTTCAAGAAAACCATATCTCCAACAACGAACTCCATATCAAACCTCTGTCAATTTGCATACTTCTAATAATGCTCTTGAGCCAATTTAAGCTTCTCACGTATATGCGTCACAAAAATGTGCATATATTCCAAGGCCTCAAGACCTAACACTGCCTTCTCACCAACCTCAACCCAAAATATGGGAGTTAGGCAATGCCTCCCATACAAAGCTTCAAAGGGGGATATCTGCAAGCTCTCCTGATAACTATTATTGTAGGAGAACTCTATGAGTCTAGACGCTCGTCCCAGGCTCCACCATGGTCCAAGATATAACATCTAATCATGTATTTCATGATCTGATTGACCCTTTCTGTTTGACCATTAGTCTGTGAATGATAAGCGATAAAATACCTGAGGTCAGTGCCCAAAGCTCCCTGCATGCTTTGCCGGAAACGAGATATAAATCTGGAGTTCCGATCTGACACTATACTATATGGAACACTATAAAACCTGATAATCTCGTTAAAATAATGCTCTGCTATCTTCTCCATGGAAGAATCAATCTTGATGTTAGAATCAATCTTGAAGGGCACAAAATTGGTACATTTTTTCAATCTGTCAACTATAAACCAAACAGCATTGTGCCCTCAGGGAGACCTTGGCAAACATGTAATAAAATCCATATAAATACTCTCCCATTTCTAACTCGGAATGTACAAGGGTGTCGTCTTACCAATAGGTCTTCTATGATCTGCCTTAACGCGCTGACATGTATAACATTCTGATAAAAACTTCTCCACATCATTTTTCATTCCCGTTCACCAAACCATCTGCTTCAGATCTTTATACATATTTATAGAACCAGGATGGTAGGCAATACTAGAATCATGCGCTTCATCACAAATCTTTGCTCGAATGTCCTCAATAGCGGGAATACAATATCTTCCTCGGTACTTCAAAGTACCACCCTCATCAATTGAAAATTCCGATAATTCTCCTTTTTTCGTTCTACTTTGAATGTGCTGCAAATCAAGATCATCCTTCTGATATAATCTCGTAAGTGAAATCCATAAAGCATCTTCAACTTCCAAGCTAGTCGGCAAAGCGTTCTTCTGACAGTTATATTCATCAATATGAACTCGTCCTCCAAAGATTGCATAGAGAGATTAAAAATATGAGAGGCCTTTCGGCTCAAGGAATCAGTTACCACATTAGCCTTGCCTGGATGATAGAGAATATCAATATCATAGTCCGCAACCAATTCCTACCATCTCTGCTGGTGTAGATTCAGCTCCTTTTAAGTGAAGACATATTTCAAACTCTTATGATTCATAAAGATCTTGCACGACACTCCATTCAAATGATGTCTTCATAGTTTCAAAGCATAAATAATTGCAACAAACTCCATGTCATGTGTAGGATAATTCATCTCATGAACCTTCAATTTCCTTGAACCATAGACAATAACGTCTCCTTTTTTGCATCAATACACAATCGGGCCCGACTCAGGAAGCATCCACATAAATGACAAACTCCACCCCCTTGGTAGGTAAAGCCAAAAATAGAGCAAACGTAACCTCTTCTTCAACTCTTGAAAAGCTTCTTCACAGGCATCAATCCAAAAGAACGCTGTACTTTTCTGCAAAAGCTTGGTCAAAGGTGCAGACAACATTGAATCCCTTCAAAAATATCCTATAATAACCTGCCAATCCTAAGAAGCTCCTTATATCCTTAGGCATTGTAGGCCTCTTCCAATCCAAAATTGCGGTTATCATAGATAGGTCCACGAAGATACCATATTTACTTACAATGTGATCCAAGAAGGACACCTGAGATATCAAAAATTCACACTTACTTAACTCCGCATACAAATTGTGCTCCCTCAGTATAGCTAGCACCAGGCACAGATGCAATGCATGCTCTTCAGCACTCCTCGAATACACCAATACATCATCGATGAAAACAACCACAAAATGATCCAAGAAATTCTTGAATACTCTATTCATAGTGTCCATAAACGTAGAAGGCGCATTTGTAAGTCCAAAGGGCATCACTAATAACTCGAAATGTCCATATTGGGTACAAAAGGCAGTCCGCGGTGTATTAGACTCATGGATCCTCAACTGATGATAGCCTGAACGGAGATCAATCTTTGAGAATACAGAACTACCTCGCAGCTGGTCAAATAAATCATCAATCTGAGGCAACAAATGTCTATTCTTGATAGTCACCTTATTCAGCTCCCGATAATCTATATACAACCTCATCAATCCATCCCTTTTCCTCACAAAAAGAACTAGAGCACCCCAGGGCAAAGAACTAGGTCTAATAAAACCATACCGCAACAGCTCATCCAACTGTGTGCGCAATCTTTCAATTCACGCGACACCATACGATAGGGTGCCTTCGCAATAGGAAGAGTACCCGACTCTAGATCTATAATGAACTCTACCTCTCTCTCTAGAGGAAGCCCAGGAAGACTGATAGGAAAAACATCAGGAAACTCCTGCATCACGTGAATATCCTCAACGCCCGGCAAGTTAGGAGCAACTTCAAAAACAAGAAAAACAATACATCCAGACTCTAAAAATTGCCGAGCATTTACCACAGATATGATTGGAGAGTTCTAACGCAGAAATCCATACACACTCATGGGTTGGCCATTGTCCATCATGAAGTCCAATCGCTTAACTTTGCACTAGATGACCACATCATATCTGGACAACCAATCCATGCGCAAGATCACGCCGAAATCTTCCAGGTCCAGCACCTTAAAATCAACATACAATTGGAAATCTCCTAAAAGGATTGGACATTTCTGAATACCCTTATTCGACATCACCAAATCTTCTGAGGAGAAATAAAAATTAAGAGGATCTAAAAGTCTTTTAAGGGTAGCTAAACACGTAGAGCGGGGGGGGGGGGGGGGGGGTGAATAGTTTTCTTTTGGAATCTTTTAATTCTTTTGAAGTATGATTTTGTTGTGTGTTTATGTTAGTAAGTAATCTTTCAAGAACACATACAAAACAAAATTTATAGTGGATCCCCTATCTAGGGTAAAGCCACTTTCCCCCTTCACCTATCTAGTAGTGAGCTAGATTGTGCCAACTCCTCCACTACTCAGATCAAACATATCTTACACCTCAAATCCCTTCCTTGGATCTTACAACTCAAAGTGCTCACCACTCTTTCTCAAACTGCTCATAGTCCTACCTCTGAGACAATCAACAGTCTCCTACCTCAGGCTTAACAACTTTACAACTCAGAGTCTTCCAACTCCTACAGCTTAGAGACCTAGCTGGTCTCCTACCTCAGATCATCACAAAGATCCTACCTCAGGCACAAGACTTACCTCAGATCCTTCCCAGGACCCTACAACTCAGAGTGCTTCACACTCCTACAGCTCAGACTGCTCATAGTCCTACATCCAGCCTTCATAAAATAGGCCTACAACTCAGAGTGCTTCACACTCCTACACTCAGCCTTTATAAAATAGGCCTATACTCAGATCTCAGTGAGATCTTACAAGATAAAATTAATGTTTGCGAAATCTTACTCAAAATAAAAGTTCTAAGTCTTCTTCTTTGGCTGAATCAACAAACAAACCTTCCTCAGCACAACAATATGAAGATGATTCTTTAGATTTTATTCAGCCTGTACTGTGTTGTATCTGACAGAGTTTTTCTTCTTCTTCTTCAAGCTTGAAAAAAGATGTTCTTGGTGTAGAATAACAGGCTTGAGGATGATGAGAAATTTGCTCTGCTCTGTTGGCCAACTTTTGCAAAGTTAGGGTTTCGAGAGATTGCCAAAAGATCTTGCAAAAATTCTCACAAAAGTTCTTCTAAGAATGTCATGCACTCCACTTTTATACATCGATATTAACAACGACTATATCCCGCCTTGGAATGCGACATGGTCGACTTTAATTGTTGATTTATCCCAGGATTGCATTGTCTGATCAATACGTCGATCTCTGTCTTTTAACGCATAATTTGCGTCGATTTGAATTAAGGATGATGTCAGCAGATTTGACACGACGCCAATGTCTTAGAATAATTTTTGAATCTCTATAGGCGTTGAGTGATTCCATATGTCTCGACAAATTAGAGCTTTGACAGTTAACTCCAGAAGTGTTGAGTAAATGACCTTCACTCGATGCATTTGTACTTAGACAAATTCTGCCCAATGCTGAGGCGTTGAGTGAAGGTTCTTCACTCGACGCATTTGACCTTAAACATTTTTCTTAGATGGTGTTGAGTGTAAGTCCTTTACTTAACACATTTATACTTAACAAGATTATCCTTTAGAAGGCGTCGAGTGTAAGTCCTTCACTCAACACATTTGTACTTAGACTGATTTAACTGAGACAACATCGAGTATATGTCCTTCACTCGACACATTTGTACTTAGCAACCTTAATTTTTAGAAGGCGTCGACTGTAACTCCTTTACTCGACACATTTGTACTTAGACAGATTTTAGTGCTTCTCCACTGAGGCTTTAAGAGATAGTTAAACTGTCAACGCTTTTTAGCCTCAGGCATTGAGTGATGTGTAGTTACTCAACGATTTTGTACTGAGACAATTTCTTGTCTTCCTTGACTATGCTAACTTCTTTCCAGCCATACTTCTGATAATCTCAACTTGTCTAATCACATAATTACCAATATCCTGCACATGTAAACTTAGACATATATCAAATACAAGTTTGTGTATATTATTGACTTATGAGCCTTCTTCAAATCTGGGACATTATGGTAATTGTACCCAACAATCTCCCCCTATTTGAAGAAGTAAGAAACTCAGTCAATGATATATACTACTACAAGATAAATGGCTAGAAGTTGCAGCACTAAAGCACAACCTTATGCATAATATATATGAGCATTCAACTAACGTAATAAATAAAAGTTTTAACAAGTTTATAATAATCAAGTTCATTAAATAGCCCATAGGAACCTAAAAAATATAACATTGTTAAGTATTAGGTTCCCTATTTATTATGCTCCCCAGATTTCTTTCCCATCTTTTCCTCAGTCTCTTTATTCTTCTATCTTTGTCTCTCAAAGTAACTGTAAGGCTTTAGATAGTATCTGCAGGGATCTGGGGCATCCATCTGTACAATTCCACCTCTTTTATCTCTTCTGAATTTCCTTCTCAATTCTTCATGCCTTTCAAACTTGGCACATTCTATAGAGTTGATCAATTTGCCACTTTCTGTCTTGTTTTCTTTGATCTGATCCTAGGTAGACAATATGATTGTTCTAGATTGTGGACTCCACAGCTCAAAGTCTGGTCTGAATTGCAGCATTTCTCTATGTCTCTTTTTTCTTAGCCTTGCGGCCTCTTCTTCATCTGCAATTGCTTTTCCTTTGACCTTTGAGATTTGTTGAGTGGTGGGGTTGAAGGCAGGAACACACCAACAGATTCAGTCCCATCTCCATCTCTGAGAATTTCAGGCTGCTCATATCTGATAGGGTCAATGCCTAATGCATCTCTGACTACATTTGAAGTCCATATTGCATGGTCTGCACTGGCCTTTATCATTGACCTCTCCCCCTATATGACTTCGTCAGGAACTTCTTTGCTGAGGGAGGTGGTCTTGTGAGCCAAACCCCTGTAGTGATAACATTCTTTACCTCCAACAAGTGATCTTCCAGGAATTGAGTGCAAGCATCCTTTCTCCTTTCTAGGAGATTCTTATCTCCTTCCAGGATGGTTTTTTTATTTCAGGAACCATTTTCATGTTTTTAGTGGTGATGCATTGATTCTCTATGATGTCATTTTGCTTCTTCTCTATCTCATCAAGCATTTTGGTAGTATAATCCATAGCTGGAGCAGCCCTTGTAAGGAATTTTACTATATTTTCCTTCAACAATTTGACCTCAAACCTAATGGAAGAAATTTCAGTAGTGAGGTCATTTCTCAACTCTTTGATTGAGTCATCCACATACAACTCAATTTTCCTCCTCTGCTCATCAAACAGACCTCTGAGTTGAGCCAAAAAAGAGGCGGGCATGTCCTTATTCAGCTAAGTAAACCCTGGGAAGTTTACTTCTGCATCATTCTCCCAGATGTCTCCCCTTATTTCAGAGTCAACTAATTCATATTCAGAATAGTGTACTGGAATGTCAACAACATGAATTGACTCTTCTTTCTCATGCACTTCAGCATTAATCATGTCATCATCTCCTTGGTTGTCTTGATTACAGAGTTCAATCACTATGAAGATGGCTACACTAGTTTGCTTTTTTGCTGCACCTGGATACCAATCATCTCCATAGAAATTGATAGGTACCAGAAGTAATTTTTCTATCGTCTTTGCAACCTGCAAAATCTGTATCTGAGTAGCTTGTTAGTTCAAAGTCATTATTCTTAGGGTACCAAAGACCAAGATTAGGTGCGTCTTAGAGATATCTCAAAATTCTCTTTGCTGCAGTATAGTGAGATTCTTTAGGGCAGGCCAGGTACCTAGCACAAATACATGTACAAACATAATGTCTAGCCTACTATCAGTCAAATAAAGGAGGGAGCCAATTATGCCTCTATACAAGTTTTCATCAACTGGTTTCCTATTCTCATCCTTGTTTATAGACATACTTGACTCTGAGAAGTTTTCATAGCGGAGGCACTCTCCATTCCAAATTTCTTGATTAACTCCTTGGTGAACTTGGACTAAGAAATGAATAGTCCATCCTCTGATTGTTTAACTTGGAGGCCCAAGAAATACTTGAGTTCACCCATACTGCTCATCTCAAATTTCCCTTGCATAAGTTTAACAAACTTTCTGCATGGGACATCATCAGTAGACCCAAAATTATGTCATCAACATAAATTTGGACTAGAATAATGTTACCCTTGACTTCCCTTAGGAATAATGTCTTGTCTATATTTCCCCTTGAGAATTTGTTCTCAATGAGAAAGCTAGATAGGGTTTCATACCAAGCCCTTGGAGCATGTCTCAACCCATACCAAACATTTCTTAAGTGAAATACATGGTTAAGGAGAGAAGGATTGATAAAACCTGATAACTGCTCAACATAGACCTCCTCTTTTAGATCATCATTCAGGAAAGCTGACTTTACATACATTTGGTAGAGATTAAATCCCTTGTAAGTAGCATATGCAAGGAATAACCATATAGCTTCAAGTCTGGATAATAGTGCAAAAGTTTGATCAAAGTCAATACATTCTGAAAGTCTTTATTTCAATGATAACTAAATCACCTAGAGGGGGGGGGGGGGTGAATAGGTTTCTTAGTCCTTAGTGACTGTTTTTTTAATCTCTTTTAGTTAGCTGCTTTATTGGTAGATTAAGTTTTGCTTTCAAGACAAGCTACATGCACAAAGAAAAGCAACACAATAGAGTACGCACAAATTTATATTGGTTTCCCCAATCTTTGGGTACATCCACTCTCCTCCCACCTTGCCAACTTCCTGTTGGTCAAGGCTGTCACAACCCGCATTTTCTCCGAAATTAAGAAGTATCAGAGTAGAAGGAAACGCGCGTTGTGATGCCACGTCGGACAGGGGATAACTGCCGACGCTCAGGCAACCACCAACTACTAAGACTATGAGAATTCAAAAGCTTTAATGATATGAAAATCAATTATATTTTAGAGGCCGTATCCCTCGGCTTCGTGGATCAACTAGTCCACCCTTCAAAATTATACTTGTACGTAGCGAAAAATACTTTATTCATTTTTTTTAACATCCTAAGAGAATGCATAAGCGTCCCCAGGGGACACCTAAGACTATGCAAGACCCTAGATTTAACGTATACGATTTATATAGAAAATGACCTTTTACGTGGTTTTGAAAGTAGTGATTAAGCTTTTTAGAAAGGAAAACATGATGCCTATGTTTTTGTTGTAATAATTGTTTTCTTTTATAGGTTTTAAAGTAACTAGCAACCTAACATAAATCATCCCAGAAGCAAGTTTAATAAACTCTAAAACAGGAAAACTAGCAGTATAAGCAAAGTACGAAGCATCTAAAAGAGAAACCACCAGTGGGCGCCAACAACTAACATGAACCCACTGGTGAGTAGGCATATCTGTACTACAAGTCTAAAGAAACTACCTCCCAGGAGTGAGGAAAAGAAAACTCAGCAGCAGCTATAGCACTAGCAAGCTTCAGAAGAAACCTAGCCGCACAGTCGGCTATAAACCTGAACCTGAGGCATTCAAGAAAAGAACACCTCAGCAAAGCAATATATATCAATAGGAAAATGAAACAATAGCATAAAGAAGAAGTGGAACGGGTAAGAATAAAGTAAACAAGTGAAGGAAAAATACTCGCCATGAGTGAGTAAAAAAAAGGGGTGCACCAAGTGCACGGGTGAAGTCAAGCCTCACAAATCTCTGCAAGAAGGATTAGCAAAATAAATAAATCATAGTATAAAGCTAGAGCAGAAAGAGTCACCTAATACTGGAGATGGACAAAATCAACATCAAGGGCCTAGGCTGGTGGCAACGGTCCGACCAAGTCTATCAGGCCTAAACATCTCAAGGTGTTGTGGTGGTGGCATCAGTCCAACTCGACCAAACAGCTCACATTGTCTTAATAAGACAAGAAGTAAAACAAGGGTGGCGGCATCGGTCCAACCCACCTCAAAATCACGTCCTACTCCAGCACTAAGTGACTCGAAAAAAAACCCTTACTGGTAGTTCCATGAACCACCAAGAAGTCACCACAACCCTATTCCAACTAGAGCACCCCACCTAAGAACCCTGAGTACAAACCGACGGGCTAAACGTCGAGTTGCCCAAATTAGTGATTTGACATAAATAAGTTAAAAACAGAGCGATACTATAATTATGCAAGTAGTTCGACACTCAGCTAAACATGTACCATTAGATGGTCACCGAAAAAAAAATAGGTTAGCCCCCGAAACATGCATAATTAATTTGATACCCAACCCTAACAATGATTTTTCCGGCGCCCAATATATTTACCATTAGGTTGCGTGGTTTGAGTCTAAACTATACAAGCAATGAAGTGAACGGGACATAGTTACGCCTAAAGAAACAATGAGAAAAACAACCCAACAAGCCCTAATGAGAATTTTGTAGAGAACCGGCCACCCCAAAACGAATAACTCAAATGATAAATAACCCTATCATACATTCCTAATCATACAAATCACAACATAATACCAATGGGGTTAGCCCCGGGATTTCCAGGTGATCAAATTGGGAGAAACAGAAATCTGAATTTAAGCAATACAAGGTACAAAAAAAATTGAGATAGAATTGGCAAGAGCGGAGGGCGCACTTGCCTTGATATTTATTAGAACCTTGGCCAACGATGCACCTCTTAACAAGCCGGCCGCAAGCAATATTTTTACGAAAAAAAATCTGGACATAGAAAGAAAAACGAAATCCCTAGCATGCTTGAAATCTAGACCCTAACATACTAGCAATTTGGGCACAAAATCAGAACAACAAAAGAGGCTCTTACCTTGAGAAAGACGGGACGAATTCGGTCAGCCCTAAGCTCCTAAACCGCCGGCCTTAAGCAATCTAGATCACGAAACTTCCTGGACAACCCAACCGGGAAGAACAACATCATAAAAACCAGGAAAAAACTGCAACCTAAACTACCGATCGGGCAAAAGATCATGGAGGAAATCGCGAAAATGATACCTCCAAATGGAGCTCTCGGCTAGGGGAGTGAGGATCCGGCCTCCAATCGCGTTTTCGAGCGAATCTGGGCGGTGGGCAGGCCGTCGGAGCAGCACCAAGTTTCCGCCTGTTTCGCCTTTCGCTCGGGATACTGCAGCGGGCCGCCGGGTTGAGGAAGAAAGGGAAAATAAAACCTAAACCTAAGGCATTTCCTTTATATATATAACCTACTAACTACTAAATTAATTTAGTAAATGTTATAATGGCAGCCAACCCTATAACCCACACTTATATGCATTCAACACATAATTAGGCATACAACCTTATATAACAACACTCTATGTGCGTAAACCAACATTTATATGCACACTAATACTAATAGCACGCTAATAAGCATAAATTAACATTGGCACGAAATTATATATTAACATTAGCATTAACCGTCATATAACAGTACACACATGAAAATCTACGATCATACCGCACACACACCCATATAAATACGCACATAAATATTTTTTTTTATAAAGCTACGCACGCACGTGCACGTATGCATTAATTCACCGGCATGCCTAAATCACTCATCATGCTAAAATGCGTAAATATATGTATACACTAAAATAAAATGACTACCCGCTAACAAGCCACCGTCGAAATGACATGAAAATTAACGCTCTCGGATTCCGAACAAATTCGCACCGTAGCTAAACACTTGGGCTACGAAAACATCGGCGAAGTCGGACACAACCTCCGACGACCACACACTCGGGCTAACCTCACCCGAACCAAAGCACAAGCATTCCCTGAGAGGCTCAGCCGAGTCTCCAAAACAGACTCCGGCTAGCTGGGGAACCCTGCAAACAGGCTACGAGCACTAAGAACACCTAACGAGGTACTCTAACAACGACACGAGCCGGAAATGCGCCAACGTAATGCCAAACGAGGATTTAAATAATAGCCGAAAAATCGGGGCGTTACAGTCACTCCCCCTAAAGGAAAGTTTCGTCCCGAAACTTCACGTACGCTACTTCTACTATAGAAGGAAAGTAACAAAATAAAAGTTACTAGGAAGAAAACATACCCAACAAATCAGGAGAACATGCGAGGGTAAGCCTCCCTCTTAGCCGACTCTAGCTCCCAAGTCGCGCTTTCCAAACCTTGATTCTTCCAAAGAACCTTCACCATCGGGATAGACTTTGATCGCAGCACCCGATCCTAAGTATCCAAGATGCGGACCGGCACCTCAACATACGAGAGGTTGGGCTCCAACTGGGGCATGGCATCCAAGACTTGCCCACTGCTCCGCACACACTTTCGCAGCTGGCTTACATGAAAAACATTATGCATGCCTGGGAAGTTGGCTGGTAGGTCCAACCTATATGCTGCCACACCAATACGCTCCAAAATTCTGAATGGGCCCACATACCTCTGATCCAGCTTATGGTTCTTGCCGAACCTCTTCACTCCAACCATCGGAGACACCTTCAGGAAGACCAAATCCTCCACCGAAAATTCCAAATCGGACCTACGCCGGTTGGCGTTCTTCTCATATCTCTCCTGAGCTAACCGAAGCTTTTTCCAAATGAGCTTCACAGCAACCTCCATTTCCTCGAGAGCATCAGGACCCAACAAAGGCCTCTCACCAGCCTCAGTCCAAAACAACGGAGTTCTGCAGCGCCTCCCATACAATGCCTCGAAGGGAGCCATTTGCAAGCTCTCTTGGTAACTGTTATTGTAGGCAAACTCCATGAGCCGCAAACGCTCATCCCACGCTCCACCGTGGTCTAGAATGTAGCACCTGAGCATATCCTCCACAATCTGGTTCACACGCTCGGTCTGCCCATTTGTCTGAGGGTGGTAAGCGGTAGAATATCTCAAGTCTGTGCCCAAACCCTCCTGCAAACTCTTCCAGAAACGGGAAGTAAATCTAGAGTCTCGGTCTGAAATGATACTCACGGGAACTCCATGCAATCGGATGACTTCGCTCAAATACAACTCTGCTATCTTCTTCATCGGGTAGTCGATCTTATAAGGTACGAAGTGCGCACACTTCGTCAATCGGTCCACGATCACCCAAACTGAGTCAAATCCACTTGGAGATCTTGGTAAGCCCGTGATGAAGTCCATAGAGATACTTTCCCACTTCCAAGTCGGGATCTCCAAAGGAGTCAACTTGACACCAGGCCTCCCATGGTCGGCCTTCACCCGCTTGCAAGTGTAACATTCAGAAACATACCGAGCTATATCCCCTTTCATTCCATGCCACCAGGCGATCTGCTTCAAATCATGATACATCTTGGTGGATCCTGGGTGGTAGGCAACACTGGATCCATAAGCCTCTTTGCATACCATGCTCCTGATGTCTCCAACCGCGGGGATGCAAAACCTGCCGCGGTACTTCAAGGTACCCGAATCATCGATGGAGAAATCCGGCAATTCCCCTCTCTCAGCCCTAAGGTACAGGTGTAACAAATCCGGATCATCCTTCTGGTGCAACCTGGTGAGCGAAATCCAAGATGGCTCTGCCACTGCCAAACTGCTTTGCAAATCACAGCATCCCACGGAGATGTCCATCAACACGAACTCTTCCACTAGACAGTCCGCCATGAGGTTGAAGATCTTCCCCGTCTTGCGGCTCAGGGCGTCGGCCACTACGTTGGCCTTGCCTGGATGGTACTGGATCTCCACGTCATAATCGGCCACAAACTCTAGCCACCGCCGCTGGCGCAGATTCAGCTCCTTCTGAGTAAACACGTACTTCAGGCTCTTATGATCTGTGAAAATCTTGCACTGAGCCCCATAGAGTAGATGCCTCCACAGCTTCAACGCAAATATCACCGCCGCAAACTCAAGGTCATGCGTAGGGTAATTCCGCTCATGAACCTTCAACTGCCGCGACCCATACGCGATCACCTTCCCCTCTTGCATCAACATGCCTCCGAGCCCAACATGCGAGGCATCTACATATACGTCATAGTCCTTGCCTTCCGTAGGTAATGTCAAAACAGGAGCAGTGCACAATCTCCTCTTTAGCTCCAGAAAGGCCTCCTCGCACTGCTCGCTCCAGATGAACTCTGCATGCTTCTGCGTCAGCTTAGTTAAGGGCGCTGCCAAGGTAGAAAATCCCTCAACAAACCTTCTATAATAGCCGGCCAACCCCAAGAAGCTCCTAATCTCCTTGGGTGTGCTCGGCCTATGCCAATCCATCACTGCAGAAATATTCACCGGGTCCACTGAAATGCCATTCTTGTTCACCACATGACCCAGGAAGGAAACCTGAGGCAACCAGAATTCACATTTACTCAGCTTGGCGTACAACTGATGATCTCTCAAGGCAGATAACACCAACCGCAAGTGCTGATCATGCTCCGCAGCATTCCGTGAATAAATCAGAACGTCGTCTATGAATACGACCACAAACTTGTCCAGAAAATCTTTGAACACCCGGTTCATCATGTCCATGAATGCTGATGGCGCGTTGGTCAACCCAAAAGACATAACTAGGAATTTGAAATGTCCATGCCTTGATCGGAAAGCCGTCCGTGGAATGTCCGACTCCCGGATCCTGAGCTAATGATATCCCGATCGAAGGTCAATCTTGGAGAACACAGAGCTACCACGCAACTGATCGAATAAGTCGTTTATTCTGGGCAGGGGGTACCTGTTCTTGATGGTGACTTTGTTCCACTCCCTATAGTCGATGCAAAGGCGCATCGAACCATCTTTCTTCTTCACAAAGAGAACGGGTGCACCCCAGGGCGACGAGCTCTGCCTTATGAAACCCTTCTCCAATAACTCATCCAGCTGGGTACGCAGCTCCTCCAGCGCTCGCGGGGCCATCCAGTACGGTGCCTTAGCAATAGGACGCGTACCCGACTCCAAATCAATCACGAACTCGACATCTCTGACAGGGGGAAGACCGGGAAGGTCGCTAGGAAACACATCAGAAAACTCACGGACGACAGGAATCTCATCCAACAGCGGCACACTGCTAACAGTCCCCAGCACTGAGACTAAGCAAGCAAAACAATCAGAACTGAATAACCTCTGAGCACATACCGCAGAAATCGCCGGAGGGGCCTGGCACGGATCGCCAAAAATACTCCCAGGCTGACCGTTGTCCTTCTTGAAATCCAAGCGCTTACCCCTGCACTGGATCACTGCATCGTATCTGGACAACCAATCCATACCCAGGATGACGTCGAAATCTTCCAAGTCTATAACCTTCAGATCTGCCTTGGCTGGGAAATCCCCCAACATAATAGGACAATCCAAAATGCCCTGATCTGATATCACGGAATCACCCGAGGGGAATTTGACGTAAAAGGCATCAGCGACACGATCAAGAACCAGCTGGCACCGCTCTACAAAGGCCCTAGCCACAAATGAGTGGGTAGCACCCGAGTCAAAGAGAACGCGCGCCCAGCGGTTCTTTACCTTAAAACTCCCTATATAAATATAAACGAGAAAATTGCACAATTAATAAAGAAAACAAAAGCCAAACTAATCTACAATGGAAGTAAAAGACTAGCGAGAAGGTTTACCTGAAATGACTTGCGTCGAAGTTTGAGCCTCCGCTGAAGATATCACATTCAGCTTCCCTTTGCCTCTATCCATAGACTGAGGCGGTGGCAACGCCTGAAGAGGAACTGGTCGGTGCACAGACTGGAGCTGCGAGCATCGGGCCTTAGTATGACCTTTCTGTCCGCACTGATAGCAGACCTTGTCCTTCAACCAGCAACGGGCAACATCATGCCCCTCTTTCTTGCACAGAGTACACACCACATTCTTCCTGGGAGCACCCTGAATAGCATGCACATGCTCCTTCTGCGCCGCCGCCCTCTTGAAACATCTCTCAGCAGGATGGCCCGACCAGCCACAAAAACTACAAACCTCCTTGCTCCTCTTCCCCGAAGGAGCACCGGGCACTTGGGGGCTCTTTGCTTCAACAACTTTCCTCTTCTCATTCCTCACATGCTGTCCTCCTTGCTTCGCGTTTTCGATGGCCTCTACCTTCAAAGCGGCCTCCACCGCCCCATCATAACTCACCGCTCCACGAGCCACTGCTAGCTGCTGTACATCGCTCCATAGGCCACCGAGGAAACGCTTCGCTTTATCCTCCTTTGAGCTCACCAAACTAGGGGCAAAGCGACTGAGTTTGCTAAACTCAATCTCATACTCGCTGACTGAGAGCTGCCTCTGCTTCAGATGCAAGAAGTCGTTCATCAGCCTGTCTCGCTCCACTGACGACAGAAATTTCCGCATCAAGATCTCCTTGAAGGAAGCCCAAGTGCTTCCTCCTACCATTCCCTCCTTCTCCCTCATCCACCAGCTCTTCGCTAACCCCTTCAGCTGATAGGCGGCCAACATCACCTTCTGATCCTCAGACACTACAGAGTAATGAAACATTTCTTCTATGGAGATCAACCAGTCATCCAATATCATGAAGTCCGCCCTACCATCGTAGGTAGGGGGTCGCAGTCGCTGGAACTGAGTGATGAAAGCCATCTCCGGGGGCACCACCACTGGAGGCACCAAAGGGGCTAGGGGCACAGGAGGTGCGGGAACAGCTAAACCCGCAGCAGGATCTTGTGCCCTCGGGGCTAGTCCTGCCACCACAGATATCAGGGACTGGATCTGAGACTGAACGTCCACCATCTGCCTCGATAGAGCCTTATTGCTCTGCCTCAGACTTTCCATAACTGTACCGCTTTGAGCTCCAGAAGACTCACCCTCAGATTGGGGAGTCGACCTCGCCACTTTACGCTTAGGCGCCATCCTAAAAAAGATCAAACAAGCAATCATCAGAACTTAGTTCAACTATTAGGACAAAACAAATAGGTACGGACAAACCTACATAAGTACTTGCTTTCACTGCCAACTTGCTCTGGGGTTTTTTATATATATATTTCGTTTTATACAGAGGAAATAATGTCATGCTTAACCTAAGATGGTTTACCACCATCACACTAACTCTTGTGCCTATATCGGGGATGCATGAATTTATATTCTTTTTGACTCAAAACCATGTTTGTACATATGTCATCCTGCAAGTCTTTAGCTTGGCACGTTGTGCTTATGCAATGTTATGCTATGCATGATTGTGCTATGCATTCTAAAAAGGCCCTAATGCATGTTATGAGCGGCGTACACATGAAAATGTTATGCATCCCATACTACATAACATTTTCATGCAACGAAAAAAGAAAACATGCTAGTCGCATTCATGTGGTGAGGTTATGCATCCCATACTACATAACCCTCACATGTTGCCTCCTATGGTGGATCCATATACAAACACATATTATGCATCCCATACTATATAATATGCCCCGTATACTTCATGTTATGCTATGGGTGTAGTGTTCGTGCTTCAGCCAAGACGTGCTGATGACATATCGGTGTGTGTATGACATGGTGCTAAACTTCTAATACCTACAAGGAAAGGTTGCCCGACAAATTGTCAAGCAACCTCCCTCTGATACCAACTGTCACAACCCGCATTTTCTCCGAAATTAAGAAGTATCAGAGTAGAAGGAAACACGTGTTGTGATGCCACGTCGGATAGGGGATAACTGCCGACGCTCAGGCAACCACCAACTACTAAGACTATGAGAATTCAAAAGCTTTAATGATGTGCAAATCAATTATATTTTAGAGGCCGTATCCCTCGGCTTCATGGATCAACTAGTCCACCCTTCAAAATTATACTTGTACGTAGCGAAAAATACTTTATTCATTTTTTTTAACATCCTAAGAGAATGCATAAGCGTCCCCAGGGGACACCTAAGACTATGCAAGACCCTAGATTTAACTTATACGATTTATATAGAAAATGACCTTTTACGTGGTTTTGAAAGTAGTGATTAAGCTTTTTAGAAAGGAAAACATGATGTTTATGTTTTTGTTGTAATAATTGTTTTCTTTTATAGGTTTTAAAGTAACTAGCAACCTAACATAAATTATCCCAGAAGCAAGTTTAATAAACTCCAAAACAGGAAAACAAGCAGTATAAGCAAAGTACGAAGCATCTAAAAGAGAAACCACCAGTGGGCGCCAACAACTGACACGAACCCACTGGTGAGTAGGCATATCTGTACTACAAGTCTAAAGAAACTACCTCCCAGGAGTGAGGAAAAGAAAACTCAGCAGCAGCTATAGCACTAGCAAGCTTCAGAAGAAACCTAGCCGCACAGTCGGCTATAAACCTGAACCTGAGGCATTCAAGGAAAAGAACACCTCAGCAAAGCAATATATATCAATAGGAAAATGAAACAATAACATAAAGAAGAAGTGGAACAGGTAAGAATAAAGTAAACAAGTGAAGGAAAAAGGCTCGCCATGAGTGAGTAAAAAACAAGGGGTGCACCAAGTGCACGGGTGAAGTCAAGCCTCACAAATCTCTGCAAGAAGGATTAGCAAAATAAATAAATCCTAGTATAAAGCTCGAGCAGAAGGAGTCACCTAATACTGGAGATGGACAAAATCAACATCAAGGGCCTAGGCTGGTGGCAACGGTCCGACCAAGTCTATCAGGCCTAAACATCTCAAGGTGCTGTGGTGGTGGCATCAGTCCAACTCGACCAAACAGCTCACATTGTCTTAATAAGACAAGAAGTAAAACAAGGGTGGCGGCATGTAACGCCCCGAAACTCAAAGGAGAAAAAGGGGAATAATTTGGGCCAGTTTGAGTTCTGGCTGCAGGCACACGGACTGGGACACGGGCGTGTCCCAGGGCGTGTCAAGCCTGTGTCGACACTAAGGCGTGAAGTCGACACTTTGGTCTCGACATTGCGTCGAGACTGGGCACACGGCCTGCGACACGGGCGTGTCGCAGGGCGTGTCGACCCGTGTCGACACTTAGCCGTGAAGTCGACACAGTGCTTTGAAGCTGTGTCGAGACACGGCACACGGCCTGCGACACGGGCGTGTCGCAGGGCGTGTCAACCCGTGTCGACACTCGTCCCGCGAAGTCGACACTTTGGTGTCGACAGTGTGTCGAGACATGGCACACGGCCTGCGACACGGGCGTGTCGCAGGGCGTGTCGACCCGTGTCGACACTTAGCCGCGAAGTGCCGAGACCTTGTACACGGCCTGGAGCCCAGGCGTGTCAAGGTGACACGGGCAAGGACACGGGCGTGTCCGAACCCGTGTCAGCTCTCGGGTTGGAAACGGGAGAAAATGATGGGGTACACGGCCAGATACACGGCCGTGTCAGTTGGAACACGGGCGTGTCAGCTCGAACACGGGCGTGTTCGAGACCCGTGTGAGGTTCCAGGTGATTCGATTTTGACGGCGAATGAGGCACACGGCCCTGGACACGGGCGTGTGCCAGGCCGTGTTCGGCCCAGATTGGGCATTTCAGTCCCGAATCGAAGCCGTTCATTTCTTTGACTGAGGATCCAATGGCTGGGGGTTGTTCCTGAAGGGATATACCCGGGTTTTGACTTAGAAAACCCTCACTTTTTCCACTTGATCTCTCTCCAAACCCTTGGAGAAAGAAAAGCTAAGGCAAGAAGAAGAGGAGCTAGATCCGCCATTGGAGGAGCTTCGGAGCTCCGAATCGCAAGCCGACTCCGGATCCGCGGAGGCAACGCTAGTGCGGTCAATTCCATCCGATTACTTTTCGATGGCGCCAAAGAGGACCGCAAGGGTAACGATCCTCATCTTGAGCATGAGTCGCTCTTTTCTTTGCATAGGAAGCCCGCTCTCGCGAGTGTTGCGGAGAGTTGGAGGCGTTCCTTCGGGTAGATATGTAAAGTCCCCGTTGTTTAGCGTCCGTATGCGAGAACGGACATAGGCATTTTGGTTGAAGCCTACCCGGACATGTAGTTCGGATCGGTGATGTTGCATTGCATAAGGCCGGAGAAGACTCCGTGCTATTTGGTGGTTTTCGGGTTTTCTACGCGGTAGATTGCAGCAGGGAGCCTTGGGGACTAACCCAAAGGTGCACCCGGAAAACTGGGCGGACACGAGGTCTTGCCAACTTGGTGGCCTGAGAGCCAACTTGAACATAACTGGGTTATGTGTCTTGCGGTAGAATGGGACTCGGTGAAAGTTTGACCCGCGCAAATGGCTTAAATTGCCGTTGCGATGTGAGCACGGGTTAGATGGAGCCGTACCCGCTTTATGTCGTTCGGGTTAGAGAGACCTAAAGGTACATGGCACTCGCCGTTGGCATAGATGGGGTCTTCGGTGGTCAATGGCTTAAATTGACGTGACCAATACCATGAAGACAATTTGCTCATAGGAATGGCCGTCCAAGTGGCGGTGGTGAGTCCGGAATGTTAATGGCTTAAATTGACGTAACATCGACCGGTTCACCGAGAATGTGCCCTGAGTGCACGGGACGTGTGGCCGTACGAGCCAACGTCTGTGATGAAATGGCTATGGTTATATGCATTGCTCGCTTGTGCTAATGAAATGCAGGGAAGGAGCATCGCCGCCCCGAGTTGGGGGCGGGATCGTTATAATTTGGTCAGCATTGCTGACCGTTGCTTTGTTTGCCACCGTGCGGTGGTGTGTTTGCTTGCAGGTGCAGCTGGACCAAGCGGTCAATAGCGGGCTAAAGCCCTTTTTGCGAAGCTGGCCCTCGAAGGCCCGAATGGAAATGTTTTATGTTTTGTTCATGTATGGCCGGCCTGCGTGCCGAGGTTTGGAAATCATGTATAAGACAAGTGAAACATTTTGTAAGGCCTTAAGGCCGAATATTTTGGGTATTTTTGTATACATTCCTATTATCATGTTAGTGGACATTCATGCTTATTGCTGGGTTCTTATTTTGCAACTTATATAAATTGCTTCCGCTAGAATGCTCTGTGTAGGACGTTGAGATGGTTGGATGGTTTCCATACGTAACCACCCGGTCTGTCTGTGGTATATGGCGTCGGGCCCCGGCCGGACCTACTGCTATATGCTATGCGACGGATAGGGGGCGTTACAATTTGGTATCAGACTACTGGTTTTGGTCGGGCTTAAAGTGAATTCGTGGGCGAATTCTTTTTAAGGGGTGGTGAGCACATTGTGTGCGTCATCGTTATAACAGTAAAAAGAACCCATGAATGTCCACTTAGGAATGAAAATACTCGTGTTTGAGGAACCTGCGTGTTCCTATAATTGCTGTTTGCAATGTTATTTGGTCGCTTAACGGTGTTTTGTACCACTATAGGTGACCCGAAGTGGTGTTGGGCCGTCAGAACGCCGAGGTTCTGAGGCTAGTAGTGCACCAGAAGTTGCTCCAGCCACACCTTTGTCGGCGGAAAATATAAGATTGGTTGCTGAAGCGGTGTTGGCCGTGATCAATGCGCAGCCTGGGAGGCAAGCGCAGCAGCCCGCTCCTGTATTGGAGCAAGTACCTCTTCAAGAGGCTGAGCCGAGAAGAATGGAGCAAGTGGTTGTAGAACCAATAGTGCCAAGGAGGGCGACTGAGAGGCAGTTGAAGCATGTCATGAGCTTTAACCCTCCGTTATTCTCGGGGTTGGGAACCCCATCGCAGGCTGAAGACTGGCTCTCTAGGGTGAAGAGAGTCATGACAGCGACGGAGACGGAGGTGTGGCAGATGACCACCATCGCTACGTTCCTGCTGGACGGGGAAGCGAGGATGTGGTGGGAAGGTTTGGAGCTGCATCATTTGAGAGGTAGACAACTGATAGACGTTCCGATGGAAGAGTTCTCGGGATTGTTCTTGGCAAGATACCTCCCTTCTACTCAGAGAATCTCGATGGAGAATGAATTCCTGAAGTTGGTGCAGGGTGAGAGGAACGTGGATGAATATCTCCACGAGTTTACGCGGTTGAGTCGTTATGCGAGCTCCACCATCATGGATGAGGAGCGCAAGACTAATCGTTTTTATGAAGGCTTAAGGGATGAGCTGAGATTGTTACTGTCGGGGCCAATGACGCAGGGTTTCTTAACCTTGGTCAATACGGCCCGGTCCTTGGAAAAGGACATGAAGAATGTACAAGCGAAGAAAGGCTTGGGTGAAAAGAAATCTGAGTTCAGAGTGCCGACTAATTCAAAGTCCGGCTATCGAAGGGCTTTCAAGAAGCATAGGACTTCGGGTCCAGCTCCTTCTGGTGCTTCTGGGGCGACTACGAGTCGGACCCCGGGCGCGTGCTTTACTTGTGGCAAGACGGGGCATTTCGCCCGTGATTGTTGGAGCGGACGTCCTAAGTCCGAGAGGAGGCCGGGAGCCACTTATGAAGAGAAGGGAAAGGCGGTGGAGTCGACCGCATCCCACTATGCTCCGGCCCAACCAAGGGTCTATAATCTTGGCCAACAGGAGGCCATTAAACAAGCTGACGTGGTGACAGGTACGGTTTAATTTATAGCAAGTCAATTCCTTTATATGCTTGTTATGTATATGTTACCTTACCACTGCTTGTTAGGATTTGTGTTGATTTGTGAAAACCCGGCACGAGCACTCTTTGATACGGGAGCTTCACACTCCTTCTTGTCCGAAGGATTTATATCACGCATCGGAGTCCCTTCTTCGATGGCGAAGGACAAGTTGGATGTGTTGTTGCCCAATGGGTGTTCGATGCGAGCGGTTAGGATCTGCGAAGTTAAAGTTCGTATTGGAGAGCAGGAGTTTGACCTGCGGGCGTCCTTACTTCCGTTGGTGGAGTTCGACGTCATATTTGGCATGGACTGGCTCTCGGAGCAGCAGGCCCATATAGATTGCGGTAGCAAGGAAGTAAAGCTGGGAGCAAGTCGTGAGACGACGTTTACGGGCTTAAAGGGGTCGAGCAAGACGTTGATGTCTGCTCTTCAGGTGGTGAAGGCGGTTCGTGCTGGAGCAGAACTGTTCTTTACACTAGTGGAGGTTGCAAAGCCGAAGCCCGCGATGGATTGTATTTCAGTGGTATCGGAATACCCTGATGTGTTCCCCGCAGATCTTCCTGGAGCCCCGCCTCAGCGGGAGATCGATTTTACGATCGAGCTAGTGCCAGGTGCAAAGCCTGTGTCACGATCTCCGTATCGGCTAGCGCCTAAGGAAATGGCGGAGCTGAAAGTTCAATTGCAAGAGTTGTTGGAGCAAGGGTATGTGCGCCCGAGTTCTTCGCCTTGGAGCGCACCGGTCCTCTTTGTTAAGAAGAAGGACGGAAGCTTGAGGTTGTGTATTGATTATCGGGAGCTAAACAAGCTGACTGAGAAGAACAAGTACCCGATCCCCCGGATTGATGATCTCTTTGATCAGTTAGTCGGGTCGACGGTGTACTCGAAGTTAGATCTCAAGTCTGGGTACTATCAGCTGCGGATAAGGGAGAGTGATATCCCGAAGACAGCGTTTAGTACGAGATACGGGCATTATGAGTTTACGGTCATGCCGTTTGGGCTGACTAATGCGCCGTCAGTATTTATGGATTTGATGAACAGGACGTTCAGGGAGTACTTGGACCATTTTGTGATCGTCTTCATCGACGATATTTTGGTGTACTCGCAAAGTGAGGAGGATCACTTCAAGCATCTCCATTTGGTGTTGGAGACACTCAGGAGAAACCAGTTGTATGCCAAGTTCTCGAAGTGCGAGTTTTGGCTATCCTCAGTAGGCGTTCCTTGGGCATATAGTGAGTGGAGAGGGTATTGCGGTGGATCCGGCGAAGATTGTTGCGATACGGGAGTGGCCTGAGCTTGCTACGGTAGCAGAAGTCCGGAGCTTTTTGGGGCTTGCCGGTTATTATAGGCGCTTCGTAGAGAACTTCTCGCGGATAGCGCTACCTCTCACTACTTTGACGAGGAAGGAGCATAAGTTCGTTTGGACGCCGGAGTGCGCGCGAGCTTTTGAGGAATTGAAGTGTCGGTTGACCACGGCGCCTGTGTTGAGTTCGCCAGTTGGGACCGAAGGCTATGAGATATATAGCGATGCTTCAGGCAGCGGTTTGGGTTGCGTGCTACTGCAGCACGGCAGCGTGATAGCTTATGGCTCGAGACAGCTAAAAGTGCACGAGAGGAATTATCCGGTCCACGACTTGGAGTTGGCGGCCGTGATTTTTGCCTTGAAGCTGTGGAGACACTATTTGTACGGTGTGAAGATTGATATCTACACCGATCACAAGAGCCTAAAGTATCTAATTGATCAGAAAGATCTGAATATGCGGCAGCGTAGGTGGATGGAGTTCCTGGGGGACTATACTTTCAAGATCCACTACGTGCCTGGCAAGGGGAATGCGGTTGCGGACGCGTTGAGTCGCCGAGCCCCAGCTCAAGCCAATTGGCTATCAGTGCATGATGAGCGGTTGGTGGAGGAGCTGGAGGCGTTGGAGATTGTTTGTGTGGATAGACAATCTAGTGCTGAAGCAGTGCTGAATTGGACTGAAGTCCAATATGACCTGGCTGATCGGATTCGGCAGGCTTTGGATATGGATGCTCATATGAAGCAGTTCATGATAGAGGCTCTGGATGGGTCAAATTCCCAATTCGTTGTGGAGGACGGATTGCTGTGGAAAGACGGTCGTTTGTGCGTCCCAAGTGTGGGCAATTTACGGGTGGAGTTGTTGTACGAGGCGCATCCATACCAAGTACTCGATTCACCCGGGGAGCACGAAGATGTACCGTGATGTAAAGAAGCTATTTTGGTGGCCGGGTTTGAAAAAGGATGTGGCGCTATATGTAGCGAAGTGCCAAACCTGCGCCTTGGTAAAGGCGGAGTGCCAAAAGCCGGGAGGATTTCTTAAGTCCTTGCCTATTCCGGAGTGGAAATTCGACGACATCTCTATGGACTTTGTGCATGGTTTGCCAAGGTCGCAGAAGGGGAACGACGCCATTTGGGTGGTGGTCGATCGATTAACAAAGGTGTCGCATTTTATTCCGCATAGGAAGGATGATCCGGTGGAGAAGCTGGCGAAGCTTTATGTGGATAATATAGTGCGGCTTCATGGTGTGCCCCGCAGCATCGTGAGTGACCGAGATGGGCGGTTCACGTCCAATGATTGGAGGCTGGTGCAGCAAATGTTGGGAACAAAGCTGAAGTTTAGCACAGCCTTCCATCCGCAAACGGATGGGCAGACCGAGAGGGTCAATAGAACGATGGAAGACATGCTTCGCATGTGTGTCTTGGACTTTGGAAAGCAATGGGAGGACCACCTTTATTTGGTGGAGTTCGCATACAACAACAGCTACCAAGCAAGTATTCAGATGGCGCCTTTCGAGGCCCTATATGGTAGAAGATGTCGCACGCCGTTGTCTTGGTTAGAAACGGGCGAGTCGAAGTTGTATAAGCGATCGGAAGTGGAGGATGCTACTTCTTTGGTGAGAACAATTCGGGAGAGGTTGCTTATCGCTCAGGACCGGCAAGCAAAGTACTATAATGCCAAGCACAGGAACGTGGAGTTCGCTGTGGGCGATTATGTATACTTGAAGATCAAGCCGTTCAAGGGTGTCTCGCGGGTGCGGCGATTGAAAAAGCTAAGCCCGAGGTACCTTGGACCGTTCGAGGTTCTGGAGCGAGTAGGAGAAGCGGCCTATCGGCTGAAGCTTTCAGTGGAGCTAAGTGGTTTACATGATGTATTCCATATTTCGGTGCTTCGGAAGGCGGTGCAAGAGCCTACGCAAGTGATCGCGGCCAATCAAGTGCCGGTGGATAGTGGGCTAACGACTAAAGTCAAGCCCGTGCGGATTGAGGACTCGGAGGTCAAGCGGCTACGCAATAAAGAGATCAGGATGGTCAAAGTCCGGTGGGACAATTGCGGTCGTGAGGAGCTCTCTTGGGAGCGAGAGCAGACGATGCTTGACGAATATCCGGAGTTGTTCCGCTCAGGTACAAATTTAATTTTGTACATGTTTTTCCCTTTATGTAATTTCGTGGGCGAAATTCTTTTAAGAGGGGTAGAGTTGTAACGCCCCGAAACTCAAAGGAGCAAAAGGGGAATAATTTGGGCCAGTTTGAGTTCTGGCTGCAGGCACACGGCCTGGGACACGGGCGTGTCCCAGGGCGTGTCAAGCCTGTGTCGACACTAAGGCGTGAAGTCGACACTTTGGTCTCGACATTGTGTCGAGACTGGGAACACGGCCTGCGACACGGGCGTGTCGCAGGGCGTGTCGACCCGTGTCGACACTTAGCCGTGAAGTCGACACAGTGCTTTGAAGCTGTGTCGAGACACGGCACACGGCCTGCGACACGGGCGTGTCGCAGGGCGTGTCAACCCGTGTCGACACTCGTCCCGCGAAGTCGACACTTTGGTGTCGACAGTGTGTCGAGACATGGCACACGGCCTGCGACACGGGCGTGTCGCAGGGCGTGTCGACCCGTGTCGACACTTAGCCGCGAAGTGCCGAGACCTTGTACACGGCCTGGAGCCCAGGCGTGTCAAGGTGACACGGGCAAGGACACGGGCGTGTCCGAACCCGTGTCAGCTCTCGGGTTGGAAACGGGAGAAAATGATGGGGTACACGGCCAGATACACGGCCGTGTCAGTTGGAACACGGGCGTGTCAGCTCGAACACGGGCGTGTTCGAGACCCGTGTGAGGTTCCAGGTGATTCGATTTTGACGGCGAATGAGGCACACGGCCCTGGACACGGGCGTGTGCCAGGCCGTGTTCGGCCCAGATTGGGCATTTCAGTCCCGAATCGAAGCCGTTCATTTCTTTGACTGAGGATCCAATGGCTGGGGGTTGTTCCTGAAGGGATATACCCGGTTTTTGACTTAGAAAACCCTCACTTTTTCCACTTGATCTCTCTCCAAACCCTTGGAGAAAGAAAAGCTAAGGCAAGAAGAAGAGGAGCTAGATCCGCCATTGGAGGAGCTTCGGAGCTCCGAATCGCAAGCCGACTCCGGATCCGCGGAGGCAACGCTAGTGCGGTCAATTCCATCCGATTACTTTTCGATGGCGCCAAAGAGGACCGCAAGGGTAACGATCCTCATCTTGAGCATGAGTCGCTCTTTTCTTTGCATAGGAAGCCCGCTCTCGCGAGTTTGCGGAGAGTTGGAGGCGTTCCTTCGGGTAGATATGTAAAGTCCCCGTTGTTTAGCGTCCGTATGCGAGAACGGACATAGGCATTTTGGTTGAAGCCTACCCGGACATGTAGTTCGGATCGGTGATGTTGCATTGCATAAGGCCGGAGAAGACTCCGTGCTATTTGGTGGTTTTCGGGTTTTCTACGCGGTAGATTGCAGCAGGGAGCCTTGGGGACTAACCCAAAGGTGCACCCGGAAAACTGGGCGGACACGAGGTCTTGCCAACTTGGTGGCCTGAGAGCCAACTTGAACATAACTGGGTTATGTGTCTTGCGGTAGAATGGGACTCGGTGAAAGTTTGACCCGCGCATATGGCTTAAATTGTCGTTGCGATGTGAGCACGGGTTAGATGGAGCCGTACCCGCTTTATGTCGTTCGGGTTAGAGAGACCTAAAGGTACATGGCACTCGCCGTTGGCATAGATGGGGTCTTCGGTGGTCAATGGCTTAAATTGACGTGACCAATACCATGAAGACAATTTGCTCATAGGAATGGCCGTCCAAGTGGCGGTGGTGAGTCCGGAATGTTAATGGCTTAAATTGACGTAACATCGACCGGTTCACCGAGAATGTGCCCTGAGTGCACGGGACGTGTGGTCGTACGAGCCAACGTCTGTGATGAAATGGCTATGGTTATATGCATTGCTCGCTTGTGCTAATGAAATGCAGGGAAGGAGCATCGCCGCCCCGAGTTGGGGGCGGGATCGTTATAATTTGGTCAGCATTGCTGACCGTTGCTTTGTTTGCCACCGTGCGGTGGTTTGTTTGCTTGCAGGTGCAGCTGGACCAAGCGGTCAATAGCGGGCTAAAGCCCTTTTTGCGAAGCTGGCCCTCGAAGGCCCGAATGGAAATGTTTTATGTTTTGTTCATGTATGGCCGGCCTGCGTGCCGAGGTTTGGAAATCATGTATAAGATAAGTGAAACATTTTGTAAGGCCTTAAGGCCGAATATTTTGGGTATTTTTGTATACATTCCTATTATCATGTTAGTGGACATTCATGCTTATTGCTGGGTTCTTATTTTGCAACTTATATAAATTGCTTCCGCTAGAATGCTCTGTGTAGGACGTTGAGCATGGTTGGATGGTTTCCATACGTAACCACCCGGTCTGTCTGTGGTATATGGCGTCGGGCCCCGGCCGGACCTACTGCTATATGCTATGCGACGGATAGGGGGCGTTACACGGCATCGGTCTGACCCACCTCAAAATCACGTCCTACTCCAGCACTAAGTGACTCGAAAAAAAAACCCTTACTGGTAGTTCCATGAACCACCAAGAAGTCACCACAACCCTATTCCAACTTGAGCACCCCACCTAAGAACCCTAAGTACAAACCGACGGGCTAAACGTCGAGTTGCCCAAATTAGTGTTTTGACATAAATAAGTTAAAAACAGAGCGATACTATAATTATGCAAGTAGTTCGACACTCAGCTAAACATGTACCATTAGCTGGTCACCGAAAAAAAATAAGTTAGCCCCCAAAACATGCATAATTAATTTGATACCCAACCCTAACAATGATTTTTCCGGCGCCCAATATATTTACCATTAGGTTGCGTGGTTTGAGTCTAAACTATACAAGCAATGAAGTGAACAGGACATAGTTACACCTAAAGAAACAATGAGAAAAACAACCCAACAAGCCCTAATGAGAATTTTGTAGAGAACCGGCCACCCCAAAACGAATAACTCAAATGGTAAATAACCCTATCATACATTCCTAATCATACAAATCACAACATAATACCAATGGGGTTAGCCCCGTGATTTCCAGGTGATCAAATTAGGAGAAACAGAAATCTGAATTTAAGCAATACAAGGTACAAAAAAAATTGAGATAGAATTGGCAAGAGCGGAGGGCGCACTTGCCTTGATATTTAGTAGAACCTTGGCCAACGATGCACCACTTAACAAGCCGGCCGCAAGCAATATTTTTACGAAAAAAAAATCTGGACATAGAAAGAAAAATGAAATCCCTAGCATGCTTGAAATATAGACCCTAACATACTAGCAATTTGGGCACAAAATCAAAACAACAAAAGGGGCTCTTACCTTGAGAAAGACGGGACGAATTCGGTCAGCCCTAAGCTCCTAAACCTCCGGCCTTAAGCAACCTAGATCACGAAACTTCCTGGACAACCCAACCGGGAAGAACAACATCATAAAAACCAGGAAAAAACTGCAACCTAAACTACCGATCGGGCAAAAGATCATGGAGGAAATCGCGAAAATGATACCTCCAAATGGAGCTCTCGGCTAGGGGAGTGAGGATCCGGCCTCGAATCGCGTTTTCGAGCGAATCTGGGCGGTGGGCAGGTGGTCGGAGCAGCACCAGGTTTCCGCCTGTTTCGCCTTTCGCTCGGGATACTGCAGCGGGCCGCCGGGTTGAGGAAGAAAGGGAAAATAAAACCTAAACCTAAGGCATTTCCTTTATATATATAACCTACTAACTACTAAATTAATTTAGTAAATGTTATAATGGCAGCCAACCCTATAACCCACACTTATATGCATTCAACACATAATTAGGCATACAACCTTATATAACAACACTCTATGTGCGTAAACCAACATTTATATGCACACTAATACTAATAGCACACTAATAAGCATAAATTAACATTGACACGAAATTATATATTAACATTAGCATTAACCGTCATATAACAGTACACACATGAAAATCTACGATCATACCGCACACACACCCATATAAATATGCACATATATATATATATATATATTTTATAAAGCTACGCACGCACGTGCACGTATGCATTAATTCACCGGCATGCCTAAATCACTCGTCATGCTAAAATACGTAAATATATGTATACGCTAAAATAAAATGACTACCCGCTAACAAGCCACCGTCAAAAAGACATGAAAATTAACGCTCTCGGATTCCGAACAAATCCGCACCGTAGCTAAACACTCGGGCTACGAAAACATCGGCGAAGTCGGACACAACCTCCGACGACCACACACTCGGGCTAACCTCACCCGAACCAAAGCACAAGCATTCCCTGAGAGGCTCAGCCGAGTCTCCAAAACAGACTCCGGCTAGCTGGGGAACCCTGCAAACAGGCTACGAGCAATAAGAACACCTAACGAGGTACTCTAACAACGGCACGAGCCGGAAATGCGCCAACGTAACGCCAAACGAGGATTTAAATAATAGCCGAAAAATCGGGGCGTTGCAAAGGCACTTCTCCAAAACATGAAAAGAAGTAAAAGTTCTTCATTCGGCCTTGAAGGGCCAGCATTGCAGCAGCAAGGGCTTTAGCCCGCTATTTCCCGCTCGACTCTCCCATACCTGCACAAGGACAGTCCACCGCAATGGTGGAAAACAAGATAACAGTCAGCATTCAGTTGACCAATTTATAATGACCCTACCCCTTTCCCGGGGCAGTGGTATTCCTTCCCTGCAGGCATAACATTTTCAAAAGTAGATATATCACAATAACATGCACTCACACATAGTTCAACATATCACAAACGAATGCCCCGCGGCCAAACGTTCCGTGCACTCAGGGTATATTTTCGGTGTACTTGTTGCCAGGGTCCCATAACCATTCAGAGGTCCCAGACATAACGATTTACTTTGAGCATTCCCAGTATTTACGGCCCCGGCCTGAGACTTTAGTCTTAATGGCATACAACCTAAGACTCTCATTATGTTATAGGCATCCATAACGCGGATACAGTTCAGCCTTTGCATGTTGCTCAAATCATTAAATCTACGACGAGTCTGACGCGGGTCAGCTTCCCCTTGTCCGTTCGGTTCATAGGACTTTAGGAGCTCGCAGCTCACAGATTAGCCTTATAGTCTTCCAGAGACAGGATTTACAATCAAAAGGGTATCTGGAAGCTATCGCCAGCGACAGTCACTATCGCCCGGCGTTTACCACAGAATTCACTTCTGTACCAGACCCAACCACAAAAACCCTGCAGTAACCTTTAGTGCCAGAAAGACTGAACTTTCACAGCACAAATAGCTCACCAAGAGCTATCGCCGTTGGCGATACTCACTGTCTCCCGGCGACATCCAACAGTCATCCAAAACTATGGTATTTCATGGGTTTTTTCCTAGAGTGCAGCTCCAGTACTTCCTGCTATTTCCAGTTCACAGGTACAATAACGTAGACCCCGTATATTACTCGTTTATACTCGGAGTCTTCTCCGACATGCAAAATAAACATCACCAATCCAGTCCAACCTGTCCAGATGAGCTTCACACAACATGCCTATTCCGTACTACATATTTCTGGATCTATATGCAAGACTTACTGGAGATTTCACAAATAAACCCAAAGAAATTCCCTCAATTCTCCAACTTTTGATGGGGGATTCCATACATATGCCAAAATAAGGACTTCACATGTCCAAGAAGGAAGATCATTACCCTTTTCGTTCTCTTCGGAGCCATGGCAACACTTTTCTATGCAGATGGAAGTGAGCTCCTCACTTTCCCTTATTCGGATCTTGCCTCAGATCCTGCTTCTGATGAGTAAATATTCTTCAGCACCTTCACCAAGATCAGCCCAAACCCTTAGCTCCAGCCTTAGTTCTCTTCTCAAGAACTTGGATGAAATGAAGAGAGAGAGAGAGAGAGATGAAAATAGAATGACTTCTCATTCTTATTCTTCTCTGGTTAAGTGGACTCGGGAGTAACACCAGCCACATGATATATCCATCAAAACGAAGCAAAGGCCAAGATTTGGGTTGACTGGTCAACTTTGGCGCTATCGCCTGTTGCCACTCGACGACATTGACTGAACCGCACTATCGACTGTCGTACTATCTCCCGGCGATATTCATTGTTGCCCGGCGATATTAAGCCACTCAACGCTTTCAGGCGTTGAGTGCGCCAAGTGCATCAAGTGCATTGAGTGCGTCAAGTGCGTCAAGTGCCGACTTAATGCTTATCACTATTGACATCCAGCGATACCCACTGTAGCCACTCAACGATATCTTTCGACGATTCATTGAAAGCATTGAGTTCGTCGAGGGCAGATCACCGAACGCCGCTATCGATATCCGACGATACCCACTGTCCCTCGACGACAGTGACAAAAATTCTGCTGTCAACTTTGGGGTGTTACAACTCTCCCCTCCTTATAGAAATTTCGTCCCGAAATTTGCATAGAAAGACAGCAACAAATATGTTACAACATATATTCTCTTTTTTTTTAAAAAAATGTTACAACATTTTATAAAAACAACTCGTGATATTCCTCATGCATGATCTGCTCCCGCTCCCATATTAGCTCCTCACGGCCACAGTTGTCCCACCGGACCTTGACTATCCCGATTGTCTTGTTCCGTAGCTGTTTGATCTTCGTATCCTCGATCCGAATGGGCCTAACCTTTGTCGTTCTCCCAAATTCAACCGGCACTTGATCATTCACAATCACCTGAGCTGGCTCTTTGACGGCTTTTCGAAGCAATAATATGTGGAACACATCATGCAAGCCACTCAGTTTTGCTGAAAGAGCTAGCCGATAGGCAGCTTCTCCAACTCGTTCCACTACTTTGAACGGACTAAGATACCTTGGACTTAACCTTTTCAAGCACCGAATCCTGGACACGCCCTTGAATAGTTGGATTTTCAAGTATACCCACTCGCCAACTACAAACTCTCCATTTCAGTGCTTGGCATTGCAGTACTTTGCCTGCATATCTTGGGCTATCAGTAGCCTCTCCCGGATAAAGCATATCATCGAATTAGCCTCTTCTTCTTCCTTATGCTTATACAACTTCGAGTTGCTTGTTTTCGCCCAAGCTAATGGTGTACAAAACTTCCTACCACACAAAGTTTCAAAAGGTGCCATATCTATGCTAGCTTGATAGCTATTATTGTAGGTGAACTCTAGCATATAGAGATGATCTTCCCACCTCTTCCCTAAATCCAAGGCGCACATCCGAAGCATATCCTCCATAATTCTGTTGGTCCTCTCGGCCTGACCATCCGTTTGCGGATGAAATGCCATACTGAGTTGTAGTTTTGTCCCCAACAATTGATGGATTAGCCTCCAATCATTCGAAGTGAAGCGCCCGACTCGATCACTTATGATGCTACGAGGCACACCATGCAATCGTACTATTTGATGGACATAAAGCTTAGCCAAGATTTCCACTGAATCGTCCCCCTTGTTCGGAATGAAGTGAGCCACTTTAGTCAACCGGTCCACGATAACCTAAACAGAATCGTTCCCGCGTGGAGAGCTCCTCAAACCGTGTATGAAATCCATCAAAATTTCATCAAACTTCCATTCCGAAATAGGGAGCGACTTCAGATACGTCCATGCTTCTGACATTCTGCTTTCACTAAGGCACACGTCTGACATTTAGTCACGTAATGTGCTATGTCTTTCTTCATGCTCGGCCACCAGAACAACTTTTGCATGTCCTTATACATCTTTGTGCTCCCTAGGTGAATTGAATAATTTGTGAAGTGAGCCTTATAGATCATTTCTTCTCTTAGATTACCCATATTTGGGATGCACAAAAGACCGTCTTTTCGCAAAAGTCCGTTATCCTAGGAGAATTGGGCATTTGACCCATCCACTATATATCATTGTAGACTTTCATCAAGTTCCGTTGCTCACCGAACCCTGTCCGCAAGGTCATACTGTACCTCCATCCAGTTCAGGCACACATTTGTAGTGGAATTCTTATCAACACAAGATATTCTTAAAGATTCCAGCTCCTGGATCAGACGCTCATCATGCATCTGTAACCAAGTTGACCTTGCCAGAGTCCTACAACTCAAGGAATCTACGATGATGTTTCCCTTCCCAGGAGTATAATGAATCTGGATGATGTAGTCCCCGAGGAACCCCAAACCGTACATGAATACTGTGCACGGTCATTGGATCTATAGCGCACGACCATTGGTTGTGAGCCACTGATCGTGCACACTATTATCCATTTTCCAAGTTCTGTCTGGGGCAATCGTACGATCATTGACTATAGTGCGCACGACCTCTGGTCGTGCACCACTGCTCGTGCACATTTATTCCATTTTTCTGGAGTTCTGCCATTGCTAATCGCACAATCATGAGATCCAGTGCGCATGAACTCTGGTCGTGCGCCACTGATCGTGCACTCTGATTTTCTGCTGCAGTATTTAAACCCGTGCTCTGTGAATTAGGGCAACACTTTTAATTTTTCCTCCCCGCTGCTGCGCGCGAAGCTCCATTTTTCACCCCCGCAGGTCCTCCACTCATCTCCACCCTACGGGAAGCTTTCTCCGGCGATCCGAAGCCATCTTCAACCCTTTAGAGAGTTTCCGGCCACCAACAGTGTGCAACAGATATTTTTCAGTACTACTCATTTGGGCAAAAGGGAGAAAAGATTGAAGGAAAGGGAAGAAGATGGAGGAAGACAAGTGGATTGACAACCCATTTACCTCTGGACGCAACCAACAGTCTGTGCCGAGAAGTGGACTGACAACCCACCATTACGACTAAGAACCATGACTAGGCTTTCCCCCTATCGGTTTATTTTACCTCTTCTCATAGTGAAGTGTATTCTTAAACTTGTAATGAACCTAAACTTATTTTTATTTGTCTATGAATGAAGTTTGCTTGGGATAGTTACATATTCTTTGTTAGCTGTGACGCACTCGCCTCCATTCACATCCACTCCACTCGCACACTAGAACCACTCTAGCAAAGGCTAGTGTCGGTAGTTGAAGATGTGATTGCGACCCTCACTCTCTACACGTGTGTTCATTCCATCCGCTTGCTGTCCATCCATTCGCCTCATGAGGCGCGGCATAGCGGCCTGCACTAGTTCCATCCACCAAGCGAAGCGGTGCTTATGACCCGCATTAGTTCTCGTTTTGTTTTGTTAGCATTATGAATAAAAAACCAACCCCTTTTGTTGTTTCGTTAAACTCTTAGTAACGATCTTTCTGCGACGCTATCACGATACCCAACCTGCATTTTCTCGAGATGGACATTCGAGGAAGCTATTTCCCAAAATTATTACTTGATAGTGACCGGTGCACTTGCCGACGCATCAAGTTTTTGGCTCCATTGACAGGGAATGGAGGTGTATTGTTGATTTGTATTGTGTTATGAGAGTTTCGACAGAGATGCCTGTTTCGAATTTGTTTTATCCCAGTCTATTTTTACTTTTTATGTCGGTTGGAATTGTTAGATTTTTATTGAGTATCTATGCAAGGTTGTTTAATCCTGGAAATTAGTGATCTCTGCAATGTGGGCCAGTTTTAATATCCATTGTCGCTGGTATGGAGATATCTCACATGAAAGTGATAGATTTCCTAAGGAGTATGGTAGCCAAGTCACTCAAGTATCTACATATGGAGGACCAACCTCATATGGTACTCAATATGATAGACATAAGCCAGTTAGCTACTCATCCGCGCTTCCATTGCCGCACTACTTTCTTTCGGTGTCAGTACCCATTGCACAGACAAAGCCGACTAAGCAATGTTTATTTTATCAGAGTTGGGATCACTCTTTGAAGGAGTGTGATGCTTACTTGGCACGGTTGGAGGAGGATGATGAACTTTATGTTTGGATTGTCTCCACTCCGACAACATGCAACACCCCTTCTGTATCTGGGTATGTTCTAGTGCCACCTTCAGATTTTGAAGGGAGAAATACTAGTATTTGCACAGATACATGTGTTCATCTAAACCCTGACACAGATGTTTTTACTCCTGAAGTACATATATCATCTTGTATGGAGTATGTTAGTTGTGAGGAGCTTGTGATTGATTTTTTTTCGAGCACTGCTCCTCTATCCTCTACTTTGCAAAGCATTCTTTCTGTTTCTGACACCGTTGTGGAGGTTGATTTGTAGGGAGATGCTGGTGTTTGTAGCATTATGCCAGATTCAGTCGAGGAGGACATCTGCATGGCCAAGGTTGCTGCCTCAGTCCATGTAAGGAAGTCCAATGCGCAGACGAGGCAGATGCAGCTCTAGCACATACTTGCACCGGCCTAGATAGCAATGTAGATCCACGCACAATTCCACCGATGGGAGATGACACCGGGGATATCCCCAAGATTGAGGTTACCTTTTGTCATTCTTCTAATTTATTTCCAAACCACACTCTCGTGCCTAATTCTCTGCAGGACCATATCGTGGAACTTGTTGACTTAGTGCAGGGGCCTGTAATGCAGCCTAACATTGATGGAGATTGAGTGCAGGTGGAGTCAGATTCGTCGAGCTTCACAATATTTATTCTACCCATGCCTGATGTTCAAGACAGGTATAACTACACAGGTATGTGGGTATTCGTTCTGTCGCCATTTCGGTACCTGCTACCCAAACATGAACTTGAACAACTGCCCGAGCACTTCAAATTTCATATGCCTATCAGTTAAAAGAGTGCATGGTCCATGAATAAGTCCTGTTGGGAGACAATAAACCCATAAGTTATCTAGATTCATATTCTTTTTTTAAAATGGACCACTTGGTCCTATTTTGTGTGATGTATCTCTATTTATATGTGTATTTCTATTTTCTTGTTTTGCGTGGGATCTCTAATTCGCAGGTGCTGGAAATTTTTGAAGCGCAGAAGACTAGCCGCTATCAGACAACCTCGCAGCACGACTGGTATGCTCAGTTTTGAGCATAGATACTTCTTACCCCTAACTCTTTATATTATTTGGAATGTTTAGTTTTATGAGTTGTCGCATTCAAGTCTGGGGGGAGAGCAGGCCTGTGGTCACTACACGAGCACACATTTTATAGCATACCAGTTGTTATTTTTTAATTTCAAAATCACTGTAGCACAGACTGAATCACCCACTTGAGAGCGATCTTATCCACCCGCGCGGCTCGAGTCAAATGCATTGCTTGTGTGTAAACTTTAAAATAGTGGTGCTCGCTTAGGATTTTTGGATAGAGTAGTGCAAAACTCGTGCAGTGCTCCTAATCGAGTACTCATGGTCTGTGTAGAAATAATATAGATTTAATTTTTCTTTATGCTCGTAGATTTATACTTTTTCTGCAGATGTAAATATTATTTGTACTATTAAAAAATGTTGAATCTGGTGAAATCAAACGGTAGTGTAGAGATGTGTGTAGCCGTCACTAGACTTGTTTTGCTCAAGTCGGGAGGAAGGATCATCTTTCTCGGTGGCTAAGAACTTACCCCAAGCTACTCTCCAAGCATTGGTGCATGGTTAGTCAAGCGTGAGCGTGACATAGGCCATCAATTTGTCTAGTTTGAGCCTTGTTTACCTTGTCCTAGTTGCTAACCGTTGCAAGCCAAGCTTGTGCCTACCCCTCCTTTGATTCAGCTCCACCTTCATTCACCAAAGCCTAAAGCCAATCCTCCTATCGCAACCAAATCCATGAGCTCCAGTGAATATAATATTTTGACGAGGTGTGATGTGTGGAATTCTAGTGATGTGGTAGATGAATACAAGAAAGTTTACTTGCTAATAAATTGGGGATTGCAAAAAATAAGGAAGAAAAAGGAGAGAATTGAAAGAGAAAATCTAAAAAGAATTACAATGAGAAATGGAAACCCCATCTAGTTTATCATGATATTGGTCGGGTTAGGCCATGTACACACCCAGTTTTCAAGCTAAGTCTGGGGGTGTGTCACACGTGCAATTCTGAGAGGCTGTATTGGTTTAGCTTGTTGTTTGCTCGCTTGGGTTGCGTGTAGCCTACATGTTTATCTTTGACAACCAAACCTTAGCCTAAGCCCCATGATTATCCTAAAGTCCCACGGATTCATGCTTGAGACGAGCTAGTACCATGGAGAGAGTGTGAACGAGCAAGCGTATGGTCCCCGATAATGATGGATTTCTTTGGAGGTGATCCTAAGCCCCGGTCTTTGGCAATGCTCACCTGAGTGGCCTGCCTACTTTATTCCTACATATGACCGAACGATTCTCCAGAATTCCAATTTTGAGTAGATACGATATTTATTTACGCCTGCCGAAAAGTATAATTTCTATAGTATAATAAAAAAGTTTATCTATTCTATTTTCTATGCCCGTGATATATTTGATTTATCTCAATACTGTATTTGGAAATTACTATGCTAGCTGATTATTTTCTAGTGTACGGAGTGATGATTTGCTCGGGACGAGCAAATGTTTAAGTCTGGAGGTGTGATGAGTCCAAGTTATATACATATTTTTGGACTCATCTGGGCTAGTTTTCTCATTGATGCACTACACTTTAGAGCCATACTTGTTCATATTTGTTATTATGTCCATTCCATGTTATGTGCACTTTTGGCCCGTTTTCAGTGTGATTCCGTAGTTATTATACTTTTGCCCTACTTGGTGTTTTTCAGTGTCTGGAGAATGTGAAATGCCCGTTTCAGTGGATCTTCTATTTTTGCTGCAGGTACAAAGGTCGTATGTGTGTTCCAGGATTGTTTGGGAATGTTTATCACATAAGGGCCACTAATCGTGCATTTTTACATGCGCACAGTCAGTGGACTCCTTAGCGCACGACTGCTGGTCATGCACGGTCAGTTCATCGAACCCCAAAGGGTACAAAAATACTGCGCACGATCATTGGATCTATAGCGCACGACCACTGGTTGTGAGCCACTGATCATGCACACTATTCTCCATTTTTCCAAGTTCTGTCTAGGGCAATCACACGATCATTGGACATAGTGCGCATGACCTCTGGTCATGCTCCACTGCTCATGCGCATTTATTCCATTTTTCTGGAGTTCTGCCATTGCTAATCGCACGATCATGAGATCCAGTGCGCACGACCTCTAGTCGTGCGCCACTGATCGTGCGCTCTGATTTTCTGCTGCAGTATTTAAACATGTGCTCTACAAATTAGGGCAACACTTTTCATTTTTCCGCCCCGCTGCTGCGCGCGAAGCGCCGTTTTTCACACCCGCAGGTCCTCCACACATCTCCATCCTCCGGGAAGCTTTCTCCGTCGATCCGAAGCCATCTTCAACCCTTCAGAGAGTTTCCTGCCACCAGCAGTGTGCAACACAGATCTTTCAGTACTACTCATTTGGGCAAAAGGGATAAAGATTGAAGGAATAGGAAGAAGACAGAGGAAGACAAGTGGATTGATAACCCATTTACCTCCGGACGCAACCAACGGTTTGTGCCGAGAAGTGGACTGACAACCCACCATTTCGGCCAAGAACCACGGCTTGGATTTCCTCCTATCAGTTTATTCTACCTTTTCTCATAGTGAAGTGTATTCTTAAGCTTTTAATGAACCTGAACTTACTTTTATTTGTCTATGAATGAAGTTTGCTTGGGATAGTTACATATTCTTTGTTAGCTGTGATGCACTCTCCTCCATTCACATCCAATCCACTCGCACACTAGAACCACTAGAGCAAAGGCTAGTGTTGGTAGTTGAAGAGGTGATTGCGACCCTCACTCTCCGCACCTGTGTTCATTCCATCTGCTTGCTCTCAGTCCATTCGCCTCACGAAGCACGACATATCGGCCTGCACTAATTCCATCCACCAAGCGAAGCGGTGCTTACGACCCGCATTAGTTCTCTTTTTTGTTTTGTTAGCATTATGAATCAAAAACCAACCCCCTTTGTTGTTTTGTTTAACTCTCAGTAACGATCTTTCTGCGATGCTATCACGATACCCAACCTGCATTCCCTTGAGATCGACATTCGGGGAAGCTATTCCCCAAAATTATTACTTGACATCGACCAGTGCACTAGCCGACGCATCAGGCCTGTGTGCCTAAGGAAGGATATGTGTGAAGATTTGAGGTAGGAGACCAGTTAGGTCTCTGAGCTGTTGGAGTTGAAGTACTTTGAAGTAGGGCCTGTGTTCCTGAGGTAGGATTTGTTTGAATATCTGAAGTTGGAGACTAATTAGGTCTCTGAGTTGTAGGAGTTGAAGTACTCTGAGGTAGGGCCTGTGTGCCTGAGGTAGGATTTTTGTGAAGATCTGAGGTAGTAGACCAGTTGGGTCTCCTAGATGTAGGAGTTGAAGTACTTTAAGGTAGAGCTAGTGAGCGTAAGATGGGGCTGTAGAGAGTGAGGTAGGGTCTGGAAGTAGACTTGACAAATTTTGAGGAATCAAAGTTGTAAGCTCTTGGAGCTGAGTTTTGGAGGAGATTGCTGAGTCTAACTCACTAATAAATAGGTGCAGAGGGACAGTGGATGCACCCATACCCTGGGGAACCACTATACAATATCTGTGTTGATCTGTGGTTGTTTTTGTTCTTTGAAATTTTCTATAACTGCTGAAATCAAAAGGGGAAATAAATTAAATACAAGACCACTCACCCCTAGGTGTTATAGTATACCAATAACATCAATATTTCGAGTGGAATCAAAGCTAGGTTCGTCAAAATAAGACTTAATAGCCAGAGCTAGATCCTACAAGGGTAGTCTATCATATCACCATGTCTTCCGCTGATAGCCATAAGGAGCTAAGCTCTATGATGCTCCCCATATGCAGAAAGGATAACTTTGGCATACAGAAGCAAAGAGTAAAGATATTCATGGAAGCATCAAACCCTAGGATCTTTATCATAGTTGAGGAGGGGCCCTCCACCATTAATCCAAATATGCAGGTCCCTAAGATGTATGCTGACATGATAAGGGATGAGATTATACTGGCTACTAAGGATAAGAGAGCCAAAAATATTATAGTCAGTACAATTGATTATTCCACCTTCCAAAACTTGGTCCACTGCCAGACAACAAAAGAGATGTGGGATACACTTATTATGTATATGAAAGGTATAAAGGAAGTTATGGATAAAAGGATATACCCGCTCCATAAGAATTTGAACCCTTTAGGCAGAGCAGTAAGGATAACATAATTGAGTGCTATGAAAAGTTCAAAATAGTAAATGAGTTGAAGACCAACTTTCCATTGTTTTAGCAGATAACCAACTTGTCGAATCTTTGTTTCACGCTTTCTTTTTCTTTTTTAAAGAAAACTCCACTTTTTTACTTTCCACTTTTTTTCTTATTCTCCTTTTTCTTGTGACAATTAATACTTTTCTTATATTTATTTTCCCGAATCGGAGAAGAAAATAACTAAAATACCCACCATACTTAAAAAGAATTCCAAATACACAAAGTGTAACAATTTTTTCAAGCTCGGTCTTAAGTGTGTGATTAGGATGCTTTTTGACTTTGGTTAAATTTTGGTGGAGTATAAAATAAAAGAAAGGATATAAGGCTCAAATTTGGATAACAAAGGTAAAATGTTAGGTGTGGGTACAAAGGCTCAAACAGACCAATAGAAATGCCTTACTCATTTTCATGCTAATGAGCTTAACTTGTGCATAATTTTTGAGAATAGCTTGGGGCATGTTCTAGACACCACGAAAGTAATACCTTTCTTCTTAACTCGGGTAACATCGCACTAGCAAACTTTTACATATTCAACTAAAATATTTTTGGATTATGCCGGTTTCAAGTTAAAAAGTGAAACAAACTATTTAAACATAATTAGAAAAATGTAAAGCTAAAAATATGTTGAATAATTAATTTTACTTAAAATTCTACTAACATGTGTGCTTGATTAGAAACATAGCAGGACCAACAGTTTTACTGTAACACCCCGAAACTCAAAGGAGCAAAAGGGAGACATTTTGGGCCAGTTTGGGTTCTGGCTGCAGGCACACGGCCTGGGACACGGGCGTGTCCCAGGGCGTGTCAAGCCTGTGTCGACACTCAGTCGGGAAGTCGACACTTTGGTCTCGACATTGTGTCGAGACTGGGCACACGGCCTGCGACACGGACGTGTCGCAGGGCGTGTCGACACTCGTCCCGGGAAGTCGACACTTTGGTGTCGACAATGTGTCGAGACAAGGCACACGGCCTAGGACACGGGCGTGTCCAAGGCCGTGTCATCAGGTCGACGATCTTCGCTCGACAAAGTGTCGAGTGTCGAGACCGTGTACACGGCCTGGGGTCCAGGCATGTTGAGGTGACACGGGTAAGGACACGGGCGTGTCCTAGAACCCGTGCAGTGCTCGGGTTGATTTTGGGGAAAAATGATGGGGTACACGGCCGGCCACACGGCCGTGTCAGGTGAAATACGGGCGTGTCAGCTCGAACACGGGCGTGTTCGATACCCGTGTGAGGTTCCATGTGATTCGATTTTGACGGCGAATGAGGCACATGACCCTGGACACGGGCGTGTGCCAGGCCGTGTTCGGTCCAGATTGGGCATTTCAGTCCCGAATCAAAGCCGTTCGTTTCCTTATTTTGAGATCCAACGGCTGGGGGTTGTTCCTGAAGGGATATACCCGGGATTGTACTTAGAAACCCTCACTTTTTCTTAAGTGTTATCTTTCTAAAGCCTTAGAGAGAGAGGAGAGCCAAGGGAGGAAGAAGGAGCTAGATCTCGCCATTGGAGGAGCTTCGAAGCTCCGAATCGCAAGCCGACTCCGGATCCACGGAGGCAAAGCTAGTGCGATGCTTTTCATCCGATTACTTTTCAATGGCGCCAAAGAGGAACGCTAGGGTAATGATCCTCATCTTGAGCATGAGTAGCTCTCTTTCTTTGCATAGGAAGCCCGCTCTCGCGAGTTTGCAGAGAGTTGGAGGCGTTCCTTCGGGTAGATATGTGAAGTCCCCGTCGTTTAGAGTCCGTAAGCGAGAACGGACATAGGCATGATGTGTGAAGCCTACCCGGACATGTTGGTCTGGATCGGTGATGTTGCATTGCATAAATGTCGGAGAAGACTCCGTGCTATGGTTTGTTTTTTTCGGGTTTTCTACGCGGTAGATTGCAGCAGGGAGCCTTGGGGACTAACCCAAAGGTGCACCCAGAAAACTGGGCGGATACGAGATCTTGCCAACATGGAGGCCTGAGAGCCAACGTGAACATAACCGAGTTATGTGAAATTGTGTGACGAAAATGGGACTCGGGAGAAGTTTGACCTGCGCAAATGGCTTAAATTGTCGTTGCGACGTGAGCACGGGTTAGATGGAACCGTACCCATATCTATGTCGTTTGGGTTAAAGAGACCTAAGGTTACGTGGCACTTGCCGTTGGCATAGATGAGAGTCTTCGGCGGTCAATGGCTTAAATTGACGTGACCCATGCCGGGAAGACAAATTGCTCATATGTTTGGCCATCAAAGTGGCGGTGGTGGGTCCGGAATGTCCATGGCTTTAACTGACGTGACATCGACCGGTTCACCAAGAATGTGTCCTGAGTGCACGGTGTGTGTGGCCGTGTGAGCCTACGCCTGTGATGTAATGAATACTATTATATTGCTCGCTTGTGCTAATAAAACTGCAGGGAAGGAGCATTGCCGCCCCGAGTTGGGGGCGGGATCGTTATAATTTGGTCAGCATTACTGACCGTTGCCTTTTTGTTTGCCACCATGCGGTAGTTATGTTGCTTGCAGGTGCTGCTGGACCATGCGGTCAATAGCGGGCTAAAGCCCAAATGCGAAGCCGGCCCTTGAAGGCCTATTTGGAAGTGTTTACTGCTTTATTCATGTGTGACCAGCCTACGTGCCGTGGTTTGTAAAACATGTAATATGAAGTGAAACATTTTGTAAGGCCTTAAGGCTTATTTTGGGTATTTTGTATAACATTCCTAATTTGTATTAGTGGACATTCATGCTCTAATGCTGGGTTCTTTCTTGCAACTTTTATAAACTGCTTCCGCTAGAATGCTCTGTGTAGGACGTTGAGATTGGTTGGATGGTTTCCATAAGTAACCACCCGGTCTGTCTGTGGCATACGACGTCGGGCCCCGGCCGGACCTACTGCTATATGCTATGTGACGGATAGGGGGTGTTACATTTACTCCAAAATTCAAAATCTCATATAGCTTAGAAATTTGCTAAACATTATGAAAAAAGTTAATTTACTAAGAATTTCGCGAAAAAACAAATATAGAAATACAAGATTTCTCTAATAACTTTGAGTAAAAATAATTTTCTTCGAACATAAAAATTTTGTAAGAAATATTATTTTTTTTCAAAAAGTTTTTATTTATAAAGTTTTTCATTTTTTTTATATTTTTAATATTTTTTTCAAAAATTGATGCATGATATCCCCCATACTTAAAATGAAACAATGTACTCAATGTTTTGTAAAATGAAATGAAAAGTCTAAGAAGAAGAAGAGCTTCCTTGAGAAGAAGTGCCAAGTCACACCATGCAAACCTGAAAGAAATGAGCTAAACAAAATAAATAATAATATCGATATTAATTTTTTCATCACAAGATAAAGAGTGGTTCAGGGCATTGTTGGGCAAAGGCCTAGGATTACCAGCTAGGCGAGTGAGACAGGATAAACTGCACTCACCCAGCCACCTAAAGGGGTATTCACATAAACCAGGGAGGGGGGCATTAGGACCTCAGGCGAGTATAATCTTCATCAGGCACTCGCCCAGACATCGCGCCTCAGGGCGTGTGCAGGACAAGTTCTCGCCCAACCAGGCAAATGGTTGCCCATGTGGGCACCCTCCCTTTTAGAGAAAATCCAGGAGGCGAGTGCATTGTTCTCCCGGCATTCGCTCCCTCAGGCGAGTGGTTCTCCCATAGACCACTCGCCCACTAGGGTCCAGAAGTGAAATTACCTGGGTGCCCTTGTAGGGTTGCATATAGCCGTTTTAGAACATCGAAGATTGGCTATTGGCATACCCAATTGGGCTGCATATAGCCATTAAGAACAGCGGAGGTATGCTATTTATAGGTCAGGTTGTAAAAACTATTAAAAGACCTAAGGGGGTACCTCAGAAGACATGCTTACTGGTGCTCTGGTCTTCTTGCGCTTTCTGCGATATCCATAGCTCAGCACCTGGCTAAGGAGGGGAAGCGCTCTAAGATCTTCCGGGTGTGTGGTGGGACCTCTATGCTGGATCCTTTAGTCTATTCCTTGTGCTAAGTTTTTAGTTGTTTAGCTTGTGATAGAGAAGTAAGTGTGCGATCACCTCATCCCCAAGGGTCGAACTCCACTGAAGCCAATTTTCGGTTTCAACATTTTGGTGCAGTGTGCGTGGAGAGTGATCAATACTAAAAATCTTTAGTGAGCACGATGACTGGAAGTGAAGGACATGGATCTGACACGACCGACTCGCCACCTCCCCCTCCACTCACCACCCTCGGGATGTTTGAGGATTTCCGATAGGAGGTGATTAGCCTCGTCATGTTCGCACTCGGCACGTACGTTGAGTGCTCGACGCCAGTGGCCCCAGTTGTCGCGGCCCCAACCCTGGACGAGAATGCCCCGACAGGCAACCTAGGAAGGAGGTTGCAGAGAAGGGATGTGGGCGAGATTTGTAGGGGTTTGTATTGTTCCTCGGCTCGGCAAGTGGAGGCCGGATCGGCGAGATGGGAGTGCGAGATCCATCGGCTCTCCCAATAGGGGGAGGTAGCCCCTTTAGCGAGTTGGTCTCATCCGCTCCAGTTTTAGAGGGGTTTCGAGAGCCGGAGATGTCAGATGCGTTCAAATGCAGGCTCTTCACCATCACCCTCAAGGAAGGTAAGAGATTACCACCACAAGTTACTGGCCAGCTCCATCTACTATTTTGAGGACCGATGTGGGAGGTTCATAGGTTCACCACCTCCAAGAAGAGAAATAGCGAGTCCAAGTCCCTATTCCACATCAAGAAGGGGGTGAGCGAGACCCTAGGGAGATATGTGGACCGGTTCCAGGAGGAGGTCCTCCAGGTAAAGGAGATGCAAGGTCACACCCTGATGATGGCCTTCACCATGGGGCTGTAGTAGGGGTTCTTCAAGATGGAGCTGAAGAGGGTACCTCCCCTCTCCTATGAGAAGCTGTTTGAGAGGGAGGAAAGGGAGGTTGAAGGGGAGGTGTCGAACCTCGAGTTTGCGAGGAAGTTGGCCAGGTGGGCCACAAAGGAAGAGAAGGAGATTGGAGGTGGCAGAGGTCAGTGTACAACCTTGGGCTCGCGAGTAGGCCGACAAAGCAAGGCGAGAAGGGACAGCTCGCAAGGTAAGGCGAGACCTCGCTAGGCGAGATCTTGCCAGACGAGATCTCGCTAGACGAGACCTCCGGGAGCGAGCGAGTAACCAACAGGCGAGATCCCCTAAAAAGATTGGCGGGTCCCTCCCCACTCGCCGCAGGAAGGAAGACGGTTTTCATCTTTTTACCCATAAGGGGGATTTTACCTTTGGGCCCCAGATAGTTTTACATTTTTAACCCTGGAGGCCTGCGTATAGCCCTCCAAAACAGCGGAGTTGGGCTATTAGCAGACCCGGTCCAGGGTGTTTTGGGCATTTCAAGATGGTTTGGAAGTGATATTTGTAGAACAGATTCAGAAACCTATAAATAGACCGATAAGGTGCCTGAGAAAAGGTGGTTGAACCTTCCCACTATTTTCCACACAGGCACCTAGCTCAGCACTGGCTAGGGAGGGGAAGACTCTCAGTTCTTCCGGGTAAGAGGCGGGACCTCCAAGCTGAACCCCCTCGGTCTGTTTTCAGGTGACAGACTCTCGTCAGGACGGTAGCGCAGGGAGAGTACGTGTGGGCAGCATCCTGCTTCGAACTCTAGGAGGGATCAGAAAGATGGTTCCAACATTTTGGTGCGGTGAGCGTGGACCCAGCCCTCAGAGAAGAACCTTGAGCAACCAACATGGCGGGAGATCATGGAGAAGGAGAAGGAGGGGAGTCGGATAATCAGGGGGGATTTGTAGGGAGAACGGAGTTCCTGGCTTCGATCAAGGGGATCATGGATCTATTGCAGGGGATCTCGCGGCAGGGAGACTGTTCAACTCCACTGCCCACAGTGCCAGCTCTCGCGACTCAGGAGGAACTCGCCTCGGCGCGAGTCGGAGAAGACGCCCCGGGGAGAAGGCCGGGAAAGGAGGTGATGTTGGAAGGGATCGGGAGGGACATGGCGGGAAGGGAGCTGTTCCCAAGTCCGGCGAGTACCATCGCGCCAGGGGAGGTCGTCGCGCGAGTAGGGGTGGCGAGACCGGCGGCGCGGGGGTCCCATTTTTGCGAGCTAGTCCTGTCCGCTCCGGTCCCGGAGGGCTTCCGAGAGCCCGAGATGAATTACTATGTAGGGAAGGACGATCCCCTCCATCACCTGCAGTGGTTCGAAGACGCTGTCTCGATCAGGCCCATGACGGACGCGTTTAAGTGCCGCCTTTTTGCGATCACTCTAAAAGACAAAGCTAGGGACTGGTTCCATCAACTCCCGGCAGGCTCGATATATTGCTTCGAGGACTTGAGTAGGAGCTTCCAGCTCCGGTTCTCCACATCTAAGAAGAGGAAGAAGAACCCGGAATCGATCTTTTTGATTAAGAAGAAGGCGGACGAATCGCTGGCTCAGTACGTGGATAGGTTCCAAGAGGAAATTCTGGATATACAGGAGGTGCCGGGTTTTTCCCTCCAGATGGCTTTCACAGTGGGACTGCGGGAAGGATTCTTCAAGATGAGCCTCACCCGGAAGGCGCCGCTTTCCTTTGAGGGCTTGATGGAGAAGGCGGCCAAGGAAATAGCAATGGAGGCAACAAACCCAGCCTTCGCAAAGAAGCTGGCGAGGCTTACTGAGGTAGAGCCGAGGGAGACAGGAGGGAGGCAACAGGAAACAAGGAGAAGAGAAGAGCCGAGGGCACCGGCGTATCCGGAGCTGGGGTGGAGGCTGCAGGGGGGGACTGCCCCCGGGCAAGGTAGAGGATTTCCCCAAGGGGGAAGGAATCAACAGGGAGGACCGGGAAGGTTTAACCAGATGGGGTGGGGATATGGTCATAGACCACCCCTACCCCCCCGCAGCAGGCCATGGCCATCGGCCGAGGCAGAGGAAGAGGCCGGGAAAGAGGAAGAGGAGCAGGAGCAGGGAGAAGGAGGAACCCTCAGGAAGGGAGACCGGAGGGGGGGTGGCGTTGCCATACTGTGACTTCCACGAGGAGGAAGGTCACGCAACGGCTACCTGCCCGGATTTCTTGGAGTTAAGGAGGACTCGAGGAGCTGGAGAACAGCCAAGGCTGGTGCGGATAGAGGAAGTAACAATTGCAGGAGAAGAGGATCGATGTGTGGATCGTGCGGATGAAGGGGATCGCGGGCTGGTTGGGGTGATCAATGGGGGGGGGGGTAGGATAGAGGCGGCCCGAAAGGCGAGCCTTCACACTATGTACCGCCGAAGTGTCGCCTCGACGTCACAGTCCCCTCCCCCTGATGAAAAGATTACCTTTTCAAGGAAAGACATGCCCGACCATGAGGACCCCTTTTGTGATGCGCTGGTGATACAGACCGCCATTGAGAACTTCACGGTATCGCGGATCCTAGTCGACAATGGGAGCTCGGTGAACGTGATTTTTAAGAAGGCATTTAATGCAATGAGGGTGGAGGCACGGAGGGTGCTGGCGGCGGATGGACCATTGTTTGGATTCTCAGGAGAAAGGAAAGAGGTCGAGGGGGGTGTAGGACTTCAAGTAACCCTGGGAGGGCTATCCCGAAATTGCCGTTTTGTCATAGTGGATGCCCCCAGTAGTTACAACGCTATCTTTGGGCGCCCCTTGATCAGCGCTTTCAGATGCGTTCCATCGTCGTTTCACCAGTGCTTGAAGCTGAATTCCAGAGGTACCCAAATCAGGGTGCGAGGAGATCCAAAGGCAGCAAGGGAATGCTACGTAACGACAGTGAACACAATCTCCTGGCAGGGAGACGCAGAGGAGTTGGAAAGGAGGATGGAGCGATTACAACAAGAGCGGGGAGGCGAAGAAGAGCGAGGAGAGGAAGGTGCTGGAGGAGAGGGAGAAGTAGTAGTGGTTGGAGGCATTGCGGGGGAGCCAGGAATGGCGGGAGAGGAGTTCGGGGAGACGGGGGTGGAAGAAGAAAGGGAGGAGGAAGGAGCTGGAGGAGAGGGAGAAATGGCGAGAAACAAGGCTAGGGAGGAGAAGCTAGAAATGGCTGGAGCGGAGGGAGGAGAGACAGAAGCGGCAGGGAAAGAGGGGCAAAAAGGAGAGGAAGGGAGGAAAGAGAAGAGGAAGACGGAAGAGGTGGGCGGGTCGCCCGGGGAGGGGACCCGTCCAGAGAAGAGAAGGGCCTCCTGGCAGGAAGAGGGGGGCGCCAGCAAGTGGGAGGCGGAGCAGCCGGGGGAAGAGAGAATGGTGGCCAGCGTAGGAAGCGAAGCCCAGCAGCAGGGTATGCAGGCAGAGCAGGAAGGAGAGGAAGAGCCATCCAGGCTGAAAGCTGCAATGGAGGTCCTAGAGGTAGAAATACGCACCAAGGAAGGCCGAGAAGAAAGGATAAAAATCAGTGGCGAGCTCAACCCGGAGGACCGGGAGAAGGTCAGGACCTGCGTGCAAAACAATATTGACGTCTTCGCGTGGAGCGCCGCGGACATGCCGGGGGTCGATGCAGACGTCGCCTGTCACCGCCTCAATCTAGACCCCAACACCCGCCCCATACAACAGAAGAAGAGGGCCATCGCCTCCAAGATGGCCGGACCTATTAGAGAGGAAGTGGAAAAATTGCTTAAGGCGGGGTTTGTGTCCGCCTGTAAGTATCCGGGGTGGGTGAGTAATGTTGTAATGGTCAAAAAAGGGAGGGTAAGTGGAGGATGTGCGTAGATTTTTCTCTTTTAAATAAAGCATGCCCTAAGGATTGTTATCCGCTGCCCCGAATCGACGCACTGGTTGACTCAGCCGTCGGTTTCCCTTTTATGAGTTTCTTGGATGCGTTTTCTGGGTACCATCAAATACGCATGCATCCTCCGGACGTTAAGGACGTCACCTTCGTCACGGAGGATGGGTGCTTCTGCTTTAATATGATGCCCTTCGGTCTGAAAAATGCGGGCGCGACCTATCAAAGGATGATGGATCGAATTTTCCGAGAACAGAGAGGAAGGAATCTCGAGGTTTACGTAGACGACTTGATGATCAAAAGCAAGGACCTCGGGGCTCATGTCCTAGATCTGGAGGAAACTTTTAAGACCCTGAGGAAGTATAAAATGAGGCTCAACCCCCTGAAATGCGTTTTCGGCGCTAGCAGAGGAAGATTCCTGGGGCACCTACTCACTCCATCTGGAGTGGAGCCCAACCCCGAAAAAGTGAGAGCAATCCTGGAACTGGAGTCCCCTCGGAATGTGAAGGAAGTCCAGCGTCTCACAGGAAAGTTGGCCGGGCTGAGCAGGTTCCTTTCCCGGGCGGGGGAGAGATGCTCGCCCTTCTTTCGAACGCTGCGAGGGGGTAAGGGTTTCGAGTGGACCGCAGAGTGCGAGACGGCTTTTCAGGCCATAAAACAGCAGCTTACCCAGACGCCCTTACTCCAGGGACCAAGGGAAGCCGAGGACCTGTTCCTATATTTGGGGGTAGGGATGGGGGCGGTAAGCTCGGTTCTTGTGCGTGAAGAAGGAAAGAAACAATTCCCAATTTATTACGTAAGCAGGGTCCTGAAGAAGGCGGAACTCGGGTACCCCATCCTGGAGAAGTTAGCATTTGCCCTCATCGTCTCGGCCCGAAAGCTCAGACTGTATTTCCAGGCGCACTCCATCCGAGTGGTCACTGACCACCCTCTCCGTAACATCTTGAGCGGGGTGGAGCATTCGGGGAGGCTGGCAAAATGGTCAATAGAACTCAGCGAATTTGATCACATCTTCATTCCACGGCTCGCCATCAAGGCGCAGGCGGTGGCCGATTTCTTGGCAGACTATGTGGTTGAGGTCCGAGAAGCGGAGGCGTCCCCTCGAGCAACCTGGAAAATGTTAGTGGATGGAGCGTCAGGGAGAAACTCTTTTGGGGGGGGGGGAGTAGTTTTGACCAGCCCGGAGGGGACCCAGATTGAGCAAGCCTTGAAGATTCATTTTGCACTCACCAACAACCAGGCGGAATATGAGGCGGTCATTGCAGGGCTTAGGTTAGCCCGGGAGCTGGGCATACAAGACATTGAGGCCTCGACGGACTCCATGGTGGTGGCAGGTCAGATCAAAGGGGAGTTCGAGGCAAGGGAGCCCACCCTCCAGCTGTATTTGGGAAAGGTCAAGGACATCATAGGGCAGTTCCGAAGTTTCTCAATCCAGCACGTACCGAGAGAGGAGAGCACTCAGGCTGACCAACTCGCCAAGCACGGCCCTCGAGCCGGGGGAACAGTGATGGAACTCTTCAGGCCGTCCATAGAGGAAGGAGAACTTATGGAAGTATGCCAGCAAAGGTCGTGGATGGACCCCTTCGTCACCTTTTTGGCATCAGGACAGTTACCCACGACGGAACTCGACAAGAAGCGTACCAGATACAAATCGACATACTACCTGCTGAAGGATGGAGTTTTATATCGCAAGACCTTGACAGGTTTGCTGGCCAGGTGTGTGTCGGAGGAAGAGGTTCCCAGGGTTCTGCAAGAGATTCACTCCGGAGAATGTGGAAGCCACTCGGGGAGCCGGACTTTAGAAGGGAGGGTGCTGAGGCAGGGGTACTTTTGGCCTACCCTCAGGAGAGATGCAGAGGAATTCGCGAAAAAGTGTCAAAAGTGCCAGGAGTTCGCCCCTCTTCAGCTCCTTCCAGCGCAGAGGTTGCGGACCATCACAGCTCCCTGGCCATTCGCTATATGGGGGCTAGATCTGGTGGGCCCCTTTCCCCAAGCAAGTGGCCAAAGAAAGTTCCTGATAGTCATGGTGGACTACTTTTCAAAGTGGCTGGAGGTGAAAGCATTGGCTAAGGTAACCTCACAGGTGGTCAAGAACTTCGTTTGGGGGGAGATCGTCTGCCGGCATGGGTTGCCCCTAGCCATTGTGACAGATAATGGACCCCAATTTGCAAGCAGAGAGTTCGTGGATTTCTGCATTCGTTTGGGGATAGATCTCCGCTTTGCCTCTGTTCATCATCCGCGGAGTAACGGACAGGTCGAAGCGGCTAATAAGGTCATTGTCAATCTGTTGAAGAAAAAGGTGGAGAATTTGAGAGGAAGCTGGGTGGAGCAACTACCTTCAGTACTGTGGGCCTTGAGAACTACACCAAACACAGCCACGGGAGAAACCCCGTTTAAGCTCTCTCATGGCTCAGAGGCCGTCATACCTGTCGAGTTCGAGGTCGCATCACCAAGAGTAGTGGTTGCAAGGGAAGGAGCCGAAGGATGGAGAACAGAGAACGAAGAAGAGCAGAGACTTTCGTTGGATCTCGTGGAGGAGCTCCAGGATTTAGCAGTGGTCAGGTAGGAGGAAGTCAAGCGCCGGATGGCGAGGTACTTCGACAAGCATGTAAGGGTCAAACAGTTTGTGAAAGGAGACTTGGTCCTAAAAAAGGTTGACGCAGCGGGTAGAGGAGCCTCTGTAGGAAAACTTAACCCCAATTGGGAGGGTCCTTTTGTAATAAAAGAAGTCTTAAAGTCAGGAGGGTACCACCTCCAGAATGTGGACGGGGTATCTCTCGAGCGAGCCCGGAGTGGGGATGATTTGAAGAGATTTTACCCGTAGCGCTCTACTTCACAGTATCTTTCTATTGTTATTGTGTAATGCTTATCGTCCCGATGTGCTCTTTTGGTGGAAGTGTGGGTGACCTCTGTGAGGCACCAGGGGCGAGATGATTTGTAAAAACAACCCCGGGCGGACCCACTGACCAGGCTCCCATCTAGCTGGCAGGGCTGTAGGCTCACTCGGTGGTTGGTGATGTTTTGGAGAGGAGACCCCGAGCAGACCCGCTGACCAGGCTCCCATCTAGCTGGCAGGGCTGTAGGCTCACTCGGTGGTTGGTGATGTTTTGGAGAGGAGACCCCGAGCAGTCCCGCTGACCAGGATCCCATCTAGCTGGCAGGGCTGTAGGCTCACTCGGTGGTTGGTGATGTTTTGGAGAGGAGACCCCGAGCAGACCCGCTGACCAGGCTCCCATCTAGCTGGCAGGGCTGTAGGCTCACTCGGTGGTTGGTGATGTTTTGGAGAGGAGACCCCGAGCAGACCCGCTGACCAGGCTCCCATCTAGCTGGCAGGGCTGTAGGCTCACTCGGTGGTTGGTGATGTTTTGGAGAGGAGACCCCGAGCAGACCCGCTGACCAGGCTCCCATCTAGCTGGCAGGGCTGTAGGCTCACTCGGTGGTTGGTGATGTTTTGGAGAGGAGACCCCGAGCAGACCCGCTGACCAGGCTCCCATCTAGCTGGCAGGGCTGTAGGCTCACTCGGTGGTTGGTGATGTTTTGGAGAGGAGACCCCGAGCAGACCCGCTGACCAGGCTCCCATCTAGCTGGCAGGGCTGTAGGCTCACTCGGTGGTTGGTGATGTTTTGGAGAGGAGACCCCGAGCAGACCCGCTGACCAGGCTCCCATCTAGCTGGCAGGGCTGTAGGCTCACTCGGTGGTTGGTGATGTTTTGGAGAGGAGACCCCGAGCAGACCCGCTGACCAGGCTCCCATCTAGCTGGCAGGGCTGTAGGCTCACTCGGTGGTTGGTGATGTTTTGGAGAGGAGACCCCGAGCAGACCCGCTGACCAGGCTCCCATCTAGCTGGCAGGGCTGTAGGCTCACTCGGTGGTTGGTGATGTTTTGGAGAGGAGACCCCGAGCAGACCCGCTGACCAGGCTCCCATCTAGCTGGCAGGGCTGTAGGCTCACTCGGTGGTTGGTGATGTTTTGGAGAGGAGACCCCGAGCAGACCCGCTGACCAGGCTCCCATCTAGCTGGCAGGGCTGTAGGCTCACTCGGTGGTTGGTGATGTTTTGGAGAGGAGACCCCGAGCAGACCCGCTGACCAGGCTCCCATCTAGCTGGCAGGGCTGTAGGCTCACTCGGTGGTTGGTGATGTTTTGGAGAGGAGACCCCGAGCAGACCCGCTGACCAGGCTCCCATCTAGCTGGCAGGGCTGTAGGCTCACTCGGTGGTTGGTGATGTTTTGGAGAGGAGACCCCGAGCAGACCCGCTGACCAGGCTCCCATCTAGCTGGCAGGGCTGTAGGCTCACTCGGTGGTTGGTGATGTTTTGGAGAGGAGACCCCGAGCAGACCCGCTGACCAGGCTCCCACCTAGCTGGCAGGGCTGTAGGCTCACTCGGTGGTTGGTGATGTTTTGGAGAGGAGACCCCGAGCAGACCCGCTGACCAGGCTCCCATCTAGCTGGCAGGGCTGTAGGCTCACTCGGTGGTTGGTGGTGTTTTGGAGAGGAGACCCCGAGCAGACCCGCTGACCAGGCTCCCATCTAGCTGGCAGGGCTGCAGGCTCACTCGGTGGTTGAGGGTGTTTTGGAAGGACGGTACTCACTTGGGTGGACAAGTCTAAGGGTAAGAATTCGCGTGGGGAAAAATCCATGATTCATTAAAAGGGTGATAGTCCCTGAAACAGAGAAGGACCAGGAATTGGGGTAGGGAAGAAGGTCCCTGGCCGGCACTCGCCATAGGTGGTCTCGCACTGGCGGGAGGGTTTTCCTCATCCCAGGATCAAGTGAGCTGAAGTGGCCGAAACCGACTGGGCGAGACGGCGGACCCAGAAATTTCGGCGCGAGATAATCTCGCGGCGCAGCACCAACGGAGGTAATCAAGACGGGTAAAAAGCAATAAAGGGTGCCTCGCGCGGGTTTTTAAGCGAAATGGAAGGCAATAACAGTAGTAATTAAACAGCGTCCCAAAAAATAGCCCTACCCCTTGGACTAGTAGCTAAGCGAGAGGATGGAAGATCAAACTGGCGATTAAAATAACATCTAAAAAGGTACCTCCTAAATAACTATTACACAGCACCCCAAAAGGGGAAGCGGCCGTTAGCATATAAAAAGTTTTAAACAAAAGTTAATAAGGCAGAGACACCTCGCTCTCCTTTTAAGAAAGGGAACCAGAATCATAAGTGTTAGACAAAAATAAGAGGGCGCGAGGAAGACATTGCGGGGGATGGTGCACTACTCATTATCAGAGGAGGCGCTGCCGTCCGACTCGTCGAACAAGCGCGGGACTAGGTCGCGGACGGTCACCGTCTCCGCATCAGCGCGCACCACTCCCAGCTCCTTCATCATCTTAAGGACAACCTCCGCCGTCTTGATGTTTGAGTCCCGGCAGATGGCCTCCACCTCATCCACGGAATATCGAGAAGAAACGGGAAACTGATCCGTTGGGGGCGTCGCACTGCTCTGAAGGCGAAGGTTCTCGGCTTTCAGCTTCTTGTTTTCCCCCTCCAGCTCCTCGATACGCGAACGCATCCTGTTGGCCGTCTCGGCATCCTGCGGGAGGGGGGAAAGTAAGGGACTATAAGGGGCAAGGGCGAGGATGGCAGGGCAAAGATGAGGAAACTTACCACGCCGCCCTGGCTCTGTGCAAGGAGTTTGTCAGGAACATTCAACCGCTTCTCCAAGTCAATAGACTTCTCGCGCTCCGCGGCGAGACCGGTCTCCGCCTCTTTCCATTTCCTGTTGTTGAAGACAAGACGGCGCGAGACGCGGTGCGCGAGCTCCAGGGAGCGAAACTGCGAGTGGACGCTTTTTAGAATGAGGTCCCACGAGGCCTCGTTGTCAGCAGGTTCGGAGCCAAGACCGCCATAAAGCCCAAAACCTAGGGAGAAGGCGTGGCTGGTGGGATGGTCCTGTTCCTTCCAGGAAGGGAGAAGGGTGGACACCGATACTCGGTTGGAGTCTTGCTCCCATATCAGAACCGGCTCGCCGGCGTCATCCTCCGTCGCGGGCCCCATATTATAGTTAGGGTGCGAGGCGGGAGCCGGGCGGCTGGACGAGCCAGTCTCGCCAGGAGGAAGCTGGGGGGGCTGAGCACGACCGTGGGCAGCTGGTTCTGCAGAAACCGTCTCGCGGGTTGGCGAGGCGGGCCATCGTGGAGGAGAGGGAGACGATAGGGTGATAGGGGAGAGAGACCCCGCTAGCTCTTCTCTTCTCTTGGCCAGCTTTTCCTTCTCGAAGGACACAGTCTTTTTCTTCTTCTTGGGGCTGAGGCGAGAGGCACCCTCGCCCGCAGGCCTCTTCTTGGCGACAGGGGTCAGCGTATCTTTCGCAGCCTCCGCCGCCATATTCGCCAAGGCGAGAGCTCGATTGCTCTGGTAGGGGGGATGGACGGGAACGGTCCTTTCTCCTAGATAAGGTAACAGTCAGCGGGAAGTAAAACTTTACGGGGACAGAAGGAAATAGAGGTGTACCTTCGCCCGGGAAAACGGCGGGGAGCGAGTCCACGTCGCGCCGCAGGTATTGGACTTCAAAATTCTTCCCCACGAAGAAATCGCAGAGCTCCTTCTCGGCACCCCCCACCTTGGGGGTATCATAATAACACTCGGCGGGAGATACCGGGGCGAGAGGGATGCCTCCCAGATCCCCGCGTATAAAGACGAACCGCGTCAACCAATGGTGGTTTTTGTTCGGCGTCTCGCATACTTTGAGGCCCTGGCCTGTGAAGTAAGAAATGCCGTCGTCCTTGGCATGGTAGACAAACAGCTTGCGGAAGGCGGTTAGACTAAACTCGATACGCTCTCGCCGCAGGTAGCATGCGAAGGCGATCAACATGGAGATGGCATTGGGGTTAAACTGGGCCGGGACGACCCCGAAGTACTTCAGCACCAATTTAACCTCCGGCCAGAGGGGAAGCCTCAGCCCCGCCTCAAAGTGCGAGACCGGGAAAGCCAGCTCGTTGGGATAGAAGGTATTGATGCATTCGCCCACTTTGGGCGGGCGAGACGGATAGCTATCAGAGAGGTACTCGCGGGCGAAGTGAGCGTGGTCTTCCTCTGGCAGTCTGCCGAGAGGGAAGTCATGGTCGACGAAGCGCTTCCCGCAGCGACTGCGTCCCTCGCCCTCTTCGGTCTTCTTCTTTCCCATAATTGGCGAGAAGGCGACAAAAAAAAGAGTGGAATGCCTGGAGAGAGAGACGCGAGATGACGAAGGAGGTACGGTAACCGGGATCAGAAGAACAGCTTGGGACAGTGAGGGACAGTGGTAGCGATTGAAGGTATTTATAAGGGGGTAGGGAAAAGGGCGGGAAAGTTAGGCGGCGGGAAAAGAGAGGACATCCCGGCGCCTCGTTCCTTTCCCCCCTCTCTCTCTCTCTTATCTACCTCTCTCTCTCTCTGGAACCCAAGAGGCGGGGGCGCCGCAGACATCCTTTCGAGGCAGGCCATCATTGCAGGATTAATAAAATAATGAAATAAAACAATATCTAATCATGGCAATAATGAAAAGACGGCATGATGCGACCCTTGCGTGACCAAAAGTCAAAACGAAAATCGTCCCACAGGAGAGGGCGACCCACCCTAATAAGCTTTTACAACATATCGGTAATAAAACAGCGACATTAATAAAAATGAGATCCAGAGAGGGCGAGACGGGACGGGGACAGTTTAGTTCCGCACCCACTGCCAGCGGCCATCCTTACCCCCCGCGCATGGCGGGCGGCCAGGAAGATGAAAGGCGCGAGCGGCGATCACGCCGCGGCGCACGAGACGGAGATGTTCATCCGTCTCGTTCAATATAGCCTGAGGGTCGGTCCCGTCTAGCACCCCGTCTGCTTCCACCATTGCGGAAAGGCGGTGGTGATCTGATTCCATCCACTCCATGCGCCGGTCGGAGGCCTGCTTCTCGAGCTCCATCTTGCGGATTATGTGTGTATATTTGCGGAACATCCGGGCAGTCCTACGTTTCAATTCCAAAGGGTCCATGGGGTCACCTAGGTAGTCCTCAATCTCGCTTGGATGAGGGAGAGGCGAGAGGGGGGGCGACGCGGGAGCCTCCTCAGTGTCGGAATCAAAGTGGATGCCTGCGAGGGTAAGCGAAAGATCACAAGCCAAGTGAGCCCGTGCAAGCTAGATAAAAGAGGGCGAAGCAACCGAGAGGCGAGAAGGGAAGAGATCTTACTCGGGATTCGAGGGTTCCCCACAACTCGCGAGAGGTCTTCTCTCCGCGAGGGAGGAGGAGAGGCCACCTTGGGCAAGTCTGCGCGCTGAGGAACTTGACTTACATTATCCGGGGGATTGGCAGACACCGGCAAATCAGCAAGACTTCCCTGGAAAAGCATAGTCAGACAGGCGAAACCAGAAAAGGGAAAGATAAGGTGTTCACCTGCCTCCCCCCTGAGGAAGAAAGGAGGTTGTCTATCGGGGCGGAGGATGAAGTTGCGCCCGCCGAGAGAGGGGCGCAGGCCGCTTTCGCCTTCTTTATGCGAGAGGGCAGAGAGGCTGCGGGGGGAGTACGCCCCAGATCTGGAAAAAGGGCATCCGTGTGGGCTTTGTTTCGCCTTCGCACAATCGCAAGACGCTCGCGGAAACTCTGACTATGAGACATTCCGAAAGAAGATGACAAAAGGGTTCCGAATGAAGGCTTTCTCCTCATATTTATAGCCCGTATGGAGGGGGGTGGGGGGCCCACCCAAGATTCTCATGAAGGAATCTCAGCATCGCGAGCCGCGGTTGGACGTGTCTTTCCGAGGTTAGGGCAACCTCGTAAAGAGCGGGGATTGTGTACAACCTTGGGCTCGCGAGTAGGCCGACAAAGCAAGGCGAGAAGGGACAGCTCGCAAGGTAAGGCGAGACCTTGCTAGGCGAGATCTCGCCAGACGAGATCTCGCTAGACGAGACCTCCGGGCACGAGCGAGTAACCAACAGGCGAGATCCCCTAAAAAGATTGGCGGGTCCCTCCCCACTCGCCGCAGGAAGGAAGACGGTTTTCATCTTTTTACCCATAAGGGGGATTTTACCTTTGGGCCCCAGATAGTTTTACATTTTTAACCCTGGAGGCCTGCGTATAGCCCTCCAAAACAGCGGAGTTGGGCTATTAGCAGACCCGGTCTAGGGTGTTTTGGGCATTTCAAGATGGTTTGGAAGTGATGTTTGCAGAACAAATTCAGAAACCTATAAATAGACCGATAAGGTGCCTGAGAAAAGGTGGTTGAACCTTCCCACTATTTTCCACACAGGCACCTAGCTCAGCACTGGCTAGGGAGGGGAAGACTCTCAGTTCTTCCGGGTAAGAGGCGGGACCTCCAAGCTGAACCCCCTCGGTCTGTTTTCAGGTCACAGACTCTCGTCAGGACGGTAGCGCATGGAGAGTACGTGTGGGCTGCATCCTGTTTCGAACTCTAGGAGGGATCAGAAAGCTGGTTCCAACAGTCAGGAGGTGAGAAGAGCTGAACCTAGTTAGAGGGAACTGCAATAGCAGTAGCTGTAGCAGCATTAGCAGCCAAGGTGGGGGAGCCAGTAGCCAAACAATCGGCTCGGCTAGATGCAGTAGGAGTGTCAGGACCAAGGCCAACGGAGTGGTTTCCATGGAGGAGACAACCGCCAGAGGGGCCAGGGTCAGTTCAACCCCCTAGGTTGAAGGCAGGGCTAGAGGCCTACTCTCCCCGATCAACGTCAGGCTATAACGATAGCTAGGGGAGGAGGAGAGGCCAGTAGAGGTGAAGGTGGAGGTCAGGGTGGAGTTTCCCTATTGTTACTTCCTTCAAAAAGAGGGGCACGCAACAGACACGTGCCCAGGGTTCCTCGAGATGAGAGGGAATAAGGAGCAGCAGCAGCAACAACCGGGCCAGGAAGCGCAAATTGAGGAAGTCCTACCAGGGGCATAGGACAGGTGTGAGGACCGGGCCGATGTCGGAGCCCTAGGAGGGATCAGAGTGATCCAAGGAGGGGTGAGAGTCGAGGCCGCCCGCAAGGCTAATCTCCACACCATTTACCTCCAGAGCTTCACTTTAATGTCTCCAACTCCACCCCCAGAGGAGAAGATTACCATCTCAAGGAAGGATATACCAGATCATGAGGATCCATTTTGCGATGCGCTTGTGATCCAGGACACAGTCGAAAATTTTACTATCTCCTGGATCCTTATCGATAACGGGAGATCGGTCAACGTCATCTTCAAGAAGGCGTTCAACGTGATGGAGGTGGAGGTTTGGAGGGTGCTGTCCTCGGATGGACCTCTCTTCAGGTTCTCAGGAGAGTGGAAGGAGGTGGAAGGAGGAGGACTCCATATTACCTTGGGGGGGGGGGCAGTCCAGAAACTACAAGTTTGTCATTGTGGATGCGCCCAGTAGTTAAAACGCTATCCTCAGATGGCCCCTCATCAGTACTATCCATTGTGTGCCATTATCTTTCCACCAGTGTTTGAAGTTCAATTCCTAGGGCATCCAGGTCAGGGTCGGGGAGACCCTAAGGTGGCAAGGGAGTGTTATGTCACCGCGGTAAACGCCATCTCTTGGTAGGGAGGAGCTGAGGAGATGGAAAGGAGGATGGAGGAACTGTCCAGGCAAGAGGATGAGGGAGATGGAAGTAGAGGAAGAGGTCTGCGCCCAGGTGGAGGTGGCGAAAGAATTTCTGGGAAAGCAAGCCAAAATAATGGGCGTAGAGGAAGCTATGGAGGAAGAGGTCCCGGTACTAGGTGAGGGAGCCATTAGAGAGTCGAAAGAGTAGTCCCGGCTGGAGATAGTTGAGGAGGTGGTGGAGATGGAGGTTCTAACCCAGGGAAGCAGGGTGGAGAAGTTGCGTATCAGTGGGGGGTTGAGCCTACAGGACCAAGGGAGGATGCTAAAGTGCATCCAGAAGATCTTGGACGTCTTCGCGTGGAGCGTGGCAGAAATGCCGGGGATTGATGTAGATGTTGCCTGCCACCGCGTCAACCTGGATCCAGAATCCTGCCCCATCTAGCAGAAGAAGAGGTCCACAACAAACAAGTTGGCCGAGCCCATTAGGGAGGAGGTGGCCAAGATCCTTAAGGCCGACTTCATATCCGAGATCCAATACCCCGACTGGGTCTCCAATGTTGTAATGGTTAAAAAAGAGACGTCCGGTGGAGGATGTGTGTTGATTTTTCTGTATTAAATAAATCATGTCCTAAGGATTGTTATCCCTTGCCTCGGATCGACGTGCTGGTTGACTCAACCGTCAGTTTTTCTGTGATGAGTTTCTTAGATGCTTTTTCAGGTTATCATCAAATCAGGATGCACCCTCCCGACATAAAAGATGTCTCCTTCATCACTGGGGATGGGTGCTACTACTACAAGATGATGCCCTTTGGGCTAAAGAATGCGGGGGAAACATATAAAAAGATGATGGACCAGGTCCTCTAAGATCAAAAAGGGAGGAATTTGGAGGTGTATGTAGATGATCTTATGGTCAAAAGTCGGGAGGTGGACTCTCATCTTCGGGATATGGAAGAGACCTACAGTACCCTGCGAAAATACAAAATAAGGCTAAACCCCCTGAAGTGTGTCTTTGGGGCAAGCAGGGGTATGATCCTTGGCCATCTCCTTACTCCTACAAGTGTAGAGCCCAACCCTGATAAGGTGGGGGCAATCATGGAGTTTAGGTCACCTCAGAATGCTAAGGAGGTCCAGAGGCTGACAGGAAAGTTGGCCGGGCTGAGCAGGTTCCTCTCTCAGGCGGGAGAGAAGTGCTCCCCCTTCTTCAAAGCTTTGAGGGGGGGGGGGCTAAAAGTTCAAGTGGTCAAAGGAGTGCGAGGAGGCATTCCAATCCCTGAAGAGGCAGTTGACCCAGGCTCCGCTCCACAAAGGGCCCAAGGAAGAGGAGGACTTGTCCCTGTATATTGGGCTGGGAGCCGAAGCCTAGAGCTCCGTATTGGTCCGATGAAGGGAAGAAGCAGTTGCCTATAAACTATGTAAGTAGGGTCTTGAGGAAGGCGGAGCTTCGATATCCGATTTTGGAGAAGTTGGCTTTCGCCCTGGTCATCTCAGCACGGAGGCTCCATCCGTACCTCCAGGCATACTCTATCCGGGTTATGACTGATCATCCCATCCACAACATCTTTAAGGGGGTGGAGAATTTAGGAAGGTTGACGAAGTGGTCGGTGGAGTTGAGTGAGTTTGACATATCCTTTCTTCCTCGCCTCTTGATCAAGGCCCAGGAAATGGTCGTCTTTCTTGCTGATTACGTGGTCGAGGTGGCGGAGGTGGAATTCACTCGACCAGTTCCTTGGAAGGTGATTCATGAGTATAATCATACATGTCCTTTTTACTATCATTTTTGTAATCATGTATACTATTATTTACCTCCAGTCGTTATAATTGTGCGAAAATAGCTAAGAATATGAGTTATCATGAATACAAGAGCATAGTATGGAGTTTCCTATACTTCTTGTATTAAGCTATTTATTCATTCATTCATCTTCGTAATGCAGGTATTGCAAGTCCTTGGAACTAAAAGTCTTGGAGCAAATAGAGGAGTTCATAGATCCAACATGACTGATGATAGGACTGGAATTGGGCACACACGTGTAACACCCCCTGTCTGTCGCATAGCATATAGCAGTAGGTCCGGCCGGGGCCCGACGCCGTATGCCACAGGCAGACCGGGTGGTTACTCATGGAAACCATCCAACCAATCAACGTCCTACACAGAGCATTCTAGCGGAAGCAGATTTATAAAAGTTGCAAATAAGAACCCAGCACTAAAGCATGAATGTCCACTAATCCAAAAGACGAATGTTATACAAATACCAATACAAGCCTTAAGGCCTTACAAAATGTTTCACTTGATATTACATGATTTACAAACCACGGCATGCAGGCCGGTCATACATGAATAAAATAGTAAACACTACCAATTAGGCCTTCGAGGGCTGGCTTCGCAGTTGGGCTTTAGCCCACTATTGACCGCTTGGTCCAGCAGCACCTGCAAGCAACAAACCACCGCACGATGGCAAAACAAGACAACGGTCAGCAATGCTGGCCAAATTATAACGATCCCGCCCCCAACTCGGGGCGGCGATGCTCCTTCCCTGCAATTCATTAGCATAAGCGAGCAATATATAACAATATTCATTTCATCACAGACGTTGGCTCGCACGGCCACACGCCCCGTGCTCTCAGGGCACATTCTCGGTGAACCGGTCGATGTCACGTCAATTAAAGCCATAGACATTCCGGACTCACCACCGCCACTTTGACGGCCAAACCTATGAGCATTTTGTCTTCCTGGCCTGGGTCACGACAATTTAAGCCATTGACCGCCGAAGACCCTAATCTATGCCAACGGCAAGTGCCACGTACCCTTAGGTCTCTTAAACCGAACGACATAGAACGGGTACGGTTCCATCTAACCCGTGCTCACATCGCAATGACAATTTAAGCCATTTGCGCGGATCAAACTTCCACCGAGTCCCATTTCCATCACAATTCACATAACCCGGTTATGTTCAAGTTGGCTCTCAGGCCACCAAGTTAGCAAGATCTCGCATCCGCCCAGTTTTCCGGGTGCACCTTTGGGTTAATCCCCAAGGCTCCCTGCTGCAATCTACCGCGTAGAAAACCCGAAAAACAATCAATATCACAGAGTCTTCTCCGGCATTTATGCAATGCAACATCACCGATCCAGACCAACATGTCCAGGTAGGCTTCACACATCATGCCTATGTCAGTTCTCGCTTACGGACTCTAAACAACGAGGACTTCACATATCTACCCGAAGGAACGCCTCCAACTCTCCGCAAACTCGCGAGAGCGGGCTTCCTATGCAAAGAAGGAGAGCTACTCATGCTCAAGAAGAGAATCGTTACCCGAGCGTTTCTCTTTGGCGCCATGGAAAAGTAAGCGGATGAAAATCACCGCACTAGCTTTGCCTCCGTGGATCCGGAGTCGGCTCGCGATTTGGAGCTTCGAAGCTCCTCCAATGGTCGGATCTAGATCCTTCTTCCTTCCTTGGCTCTCCTCTCTCTCTAAGCTTTTAGAAAGATAATAACTTATGAAAAGTGAGGGTTTCTAAGTCCAATCCCGGGTATATCCCTTCATGAACAACCCCCAGCCGTTGGATCATCAATTAAAGAAATGAACGGCTTCGATTCGGGACTGAAATGCCCAATCTGGACCGCACACGACCTGGCACACGCCCGTGTCCAGGGCCGTGTGCCTCATTCGCCGTCAAAATCGGCTCGCCTGAAACCTCACACGGGTATCAAACACGCCCGTGTTCGACCTGACACGCCCGTGTTCCACCTGACACGCCCGTGTTCCACCTGACACGGCCGTGTGGCCGGCCGTGTACCCCCATCATTTTTCCCCGAAAACAACCCGCGCACTGCACGGGTTCTAGGACACGCCCGTGTCCTTGCCCGTGTCACCTCTACATGCCTGGGCTCCAGGCCGTGTACACGGTCTCGACACTCGACACTTCGTCGAGCGAAGATCGTCGACCTAATGACACGGCCTTGGACACGCCCGTGTCCTAGGCCGTGTGCCTTATCTCGACACAATGTCGAGAGCAAAGTGTCGACTTCCCGGGATGAGTGTCGACATGGGTCGACACGCCCTGCGACACGCCCGTGTCGCAGGCCGTGTGCCATGTCTCGACACTTCGTCGAATGTAGAGTGTCGACTTTGCGGGCTAAGAGTCGACACGGGTCGACACGCCCTGCGACACGCCCGTGTCGCAGGCCGTGTGCCCAGTCTCGACACAATGTCGAGATCAAAATGTCGACTTCCCGGCTGAGTGTCGACACAAGTTTGACACGCCCTGGGACACGCCCGTGTCCCAGGCTGTGCGCCTGCAGCCAGAACCCAAAACTGGCCCAAAACGTCCCCCGTCGCTCTTTTGAGTTTCGGGGCGTTACAACTCTCCCCTCTTAAAAGAATTTTGTCCTCGAAATTATATAAAGGAAAGACATGTACAAAACCAAAATTTGTACCTGAGCGGAACAACTCCGGATACTCGTCAAGCATAGTCTGCTCTCGCTCCCAAGAGAGCTCCTCACGACCGCAATTGTCCCACCGGACCTTGACCATCCTGATCTCTTTATTGCGTAGCCGCTTGACCTCCGAGTCTTCAATCCGCACGGGCTTGACCTTTGTCGTCAGCCCGCTATCCACCGACACTTGATCAACCGCGATCACTTGCGTAGGCTCTTGCACCGTCTTTCGAAGCACCGAAATATGGAATACATCATGTAATCCACCAAGCTCCACTGAAAGCTTCAACCGATAGGCCGCTTCACCAACTCGCTCCAGAACCTCGAACGGCCCAAGGTACCTCGAGCTTAGCTTTTTCAATCGCCGCACCCGCGAGACTCCCTTGAACGGCTTGATCTTTAAGTATACATAGTCGCCCACAGCGAACTCCACGTTCCTGTGCTTGGCATTATAGTACTTCGCTTGCCGGTCCTGAGCGATAAGCAACCTCTCCCGAATGGTTCTCACCAAAGAAGTAGCATCCTCCACTTCCGATCGCTTATACAACTTTGACTCACCCGTTTCTAACCAAGACAACGACGTGCGACATTTTCTACCATATAGGGCCTCGAAAGGCGCCATCTGAATACTCGCTTAGTAGCTATTGTTGTATGCGAACTCCACCAAATATAGGTGGTCTTCCCACTGCTTTCCAAAATCTAAGACACACATGTGGAGCATGTCTTCCATGGTTCTATTGACCCTCTCGGTCTGCCCATCCATTTGCAGATGGAAGGATGTACTGAATTTCAGCTTTGTTCCCAACATTCGCTGCACAAGCCTCCAATCATTGGACGTGAACCGCCCATCTCGGTCACTCACGATGCTGCGAGGCACACCATGAAGCCGTACTATGTTATCCACATAAAGCTTTTCCAACTTCTCCACCGGATCATCCTTCCTATGCGGAATGAAATGCGACACCTTCGTTAACCGATCCACGACCACCCAAATAGCGTCGTTCCCCTTTTGCGACCTTGGAAAACCGTGCACAAAGTCCATAGAGATGTCGTCGAATTTCCACTCCGTAATAGGCAAGGACTTAAGAAATCCTCCCGGCTTTTGACACTCCGCCTTCACCAGGCGCAAGTTTGGCACTTCGCTACGTATAGCGCCACATCTTTCTTCAAACCTGGCCACCAAAACAGTTTCTTCACATCACGGTACATCTTCGTGCTCCCCGGGTGAATCGAGTACTTGGTATGGTGTGCCTCGTACAACAACTCCACCCGCAAATTACCCACACTTGGGACGCACAGACGACCGTCCTTCTAAAGTAATCCGTCCTCCACGATGAATTGAGAATTTGACCCATCCAGAGCCTCTAACATGAACTGCTTCATATGAGCATCCATATCCAAAGCCTGCCGAATACGATCAGCCAGGTCATATTGGAATTCAGTCCAATTCAGAACTGCTTCAGCACTTGATTGTCTATCCACACAAACAATCTCCAACGCCTCCAACTCCCGCACCAACCGCTCATCATGCACCGATAGCCAATTGGCTTGAGCTGGGGCTCGACGACTCAACGCGTCCGCAACCGCATTCCCTTTACCAGACACGTAGTGGATCTTGAATGTATAGTCCCCCAGGAACTCCATCCATCTATGCTGCCGCATATTCAGATCTTTCTGATCAATAAGATACTTCAGGCTCTTATGATCGGTGTAGATATCAATCTTCACACCGTACAAATAGTGTCTCCACAGCTTCAAGGCAAAAATCACGGTCGCTAACTCCAAGTCATGGACCGGATAATTCCTCTCGTGCACTTTCAGCTGTCTCGATCCATAAGCTATTACACTTCCGTGTTGCAGTAGCACGCAACCCAAACTGCTGCCCGAAGCATCACTGTAAATCTCATAACCTTCGGTCCTACATGGCGAACTCAGCACAGGCGCCGTGGTCAACCGACACTTCAACTCCTCAAAAGCTCGCGCGCACTCCGGCGTCCAAACGAACTTATGCTCCTTCCTCGTCAAAGTACTGAGAGGTAATGCTATCCGTGAGAAGTTCTCTGCGAAGCGCCTATAATAGTCGGCAAGCCCCAGAAAACTCCGGACTTCCGCTACCGTAGCAAGCTCAGGCCACTCCCGTATCGGAACAATCTTCGCCGGATCCACAGCAATACCCTCTCCACTCACTATATGACCGAGGAACGCCACTGAGGACAACCAAAACTCTCACTTCGAGAACTTGGCATACAACTGATTTCTCCTTAGCGTCTCCAGAACCAAGTGAAGATGCTTGAAGTGATCTTCCTCACTTTGCGAGTACACCAAAATATCATCGATGAAGACGATCACAAAATGGTCCAAGTACTCCCTGAAAGTCCTGTTCATCAAATCCATGAACACTGACGGCGCATTAGTCAGCCCAAACGGCATGACCGTAAACTCATAATGCCCGTATCTCGTACTAAACGCTGTCTTCGGGATATCACTCTCCCTTATTCGCAGCTGATAGTACCCAGCCTTGAGATCTAACTTCGAGTACACCGTCGACCCGACTAACTGATCAAAAAGATCATCAATCCGGGGGATCAGGTACTTGTTCTTCTCCGTCAGCTTGTTGAGCTCCCGATAATCAATACATAGCCTCAAGCTTCCGTCCTTCTTCTTAACAAAGAGTACCGGTGCGCTCCAAGGCGAAGAACTCGGGCGCACATACCCTTGCTCCAACAATTCTTGTAGTTGAACTTTCAGCTCCGCCATTTCCTTAGGCGCTAGCCGATAAGGAGATCGTGACACAGGCTTTGCACCTGACACTAGCTCAATCGTAAAAACTATCTCTCGTTGAGGCGGGGCTCCAGGAAGATCTGCGGGGAACACATCAGGGTATTCCGATACCACTGAAATACAATCCAATGTGGGCTTCGGCTTTGCAACCTCAACTTATGTAAAGAATAGTTCTGCACCGGCACGAACCGCCTTCACCACCTGAAGAGAAGACATCAACGTCTTGCTCGACCCCTTTAAGCCCGTAAAAGTCGTTTCACGACTTGCTCCCAGCTTGACTTCCTTGCGACCGCAGTCAATATAGGCCTGCTGCTCCGAGAGCCAGTCCATGCCAAATATAACGTCGAACTCCACCAACGGAAGTAAAGACGCCTGCAGGTCGAACTCCTGATTCCCAATAAGAATCTTAACATCGCAGATCCTATCCGCTCGCATCGAACACCCATTGGGCAACAACACATCCAACTTATCCTTCGCCATCGAAGAAGGGACTCCGATGCGTGATATAAATCCTTCGGACAAGAAGGAGTGTGAAGCTCCCGTATCGAAGAGTGCTCGTGCTGGATTTTCACAAATCTATACAAATCCTAAACAAGCAGTGGTAAGGTAACATGTGCATAACAAGTATTTAAAGAAATTGACTTGCTATAAATTAAACCGTACCTGTCACCACATCAGCCTGTTTGATGGCCTCCTGTTGGCCAAGATTATAGACCCTTGGTTGGGCCGGAGCATAGTGGGATGCGATCGACTCCACCACCTTGACCTTCTCTTCATAAGTCGCTCCCAGCCTTCTCTCGGACTTAGGACGTCCGCTCCAACAGTCACGGGCAAAATGCCCCGTCTTTCCACAAGTAAAACACACACCCGGGGTCTGACCCGTAGTCACCCCAGAAGCACCAGAAGGAGCTGGACCCGAAGTCCTATGCTTCTTGAAAGACCTCCGATAGCCGGACTTTGAAGTAGTTGGCACTTTGAATTCAGATTTCTTCTCACCCAAGCTTTTCTTTGCTTGTACATTCTTCATGTCCTTCTCCAAGGACCGGGCAGTATTGACCAAGGTTAAGAAACCCTGCGTCATCGGCCCCGAGAGTAATAATCTCAACTCATCTCTCAAGCCTTCATAGAAGCGATTAGTCTTGCGCTCCTCATCCACAATAGTGGAGCTAGCATAACGACTCAGACGAGTAAACTCGTGGAGATATTCATCCACGCTCCTCTCACCCTGAACCAGCTTCAGAAACTCATTCTCCAACTCTATCCTCTGCGTCGAAGGGAGGTATCTAGCCAAGAACAATCTCGAGAACTCCTTCATCGAGACATCAAAAAGTTGCCCACCTCTCAACAAGTGCAGCTCCAATCCTTCCCACCACATTCTCGCTTCACCGTCCAGAAGGAACGTAGCGATGGTGGTCATTCGCCACTCCTCCGTCTCCATTGTTGTCATGACTCTCTTCACCCTGGAGTGCCAGTCTTCAGCTTGAGATGGGGTTCCCAACCCCGAGAATACCGGAGGGTTAAAGCTCATAACATGCTTAAGCTGCCTCTCGGTTGCCCTCCTTGGCACCACCGGTTCCACAATCACTTGCTCCACTCTCCTCGGCTCAGCCTCTTGAAGAGGTTCCTGCTCCATCACAGGAGCGGGCTGCTGCGTTTGCCTTGCAGGCTGCGCATTTATCACGGCCAACAACGCTTCAGCCACCAATCATATGTTCTCAGCCGATAGAGGTGTTGCAGGAGCAACATCTGGTGCACTGCTAGCCTCAGAAACTCGACGTTCCGACGGCCGAACACCACTTCTGGTCACCTATAGTGGTACAAAACACCGTTAAGCGACCAAATAAATTGCAAACAACAATCATAGGAACACGCAGGTTCCTCAAACACATGTATTTTCATTCTTAAGTGGACATTCATGGGTTCTTTTACTGTTATAACGATGACACACACAATGTGCTCACCACCCCTTAAAAAGAATTCGCCCACGAATTCATTTTAAGCCCGACCAAAACCAGTAGTCTGATACCAAATTGTAACACCCCCTGTCCGTCGCATAGCATATAGCAGTAGGTCCGGCCGGGGACCGACGCCGTATGCCACAGACAGACCGGGTGGTTACTCATGGAAACCATCCAACCAATCAACGTCCTACACAGAGCATTCTAGCTGAAGCAGATTTATAAAAGTTGCAAATAAGAACCCAGCACTAAAGCATGAATGTCCACTAATCCAAAAGAGGAATGTTATACAAATACCAACACAAGCCTTAAGGCCTTACAAAATGTTTCACTTGATATTACATGATTTACAAACCACAGCACGCAGGCCGGTCATACATGAATAAAACAGTAAACACTACCAATTAGGCCTTCGAGGGCCGGCTTCGCATTTGGGCTTTAGCCCGCTATTGACCGCTTGGTCCAGCAGCACCTGCAAGCAACAAACCACCGCACGGTGGCAAAATAAGGCAACAGTCAGCAATGCTGACCAAATTATAACGATCCCGCCCCCAACTCGGGGCGGCGATGCTCCTTCCCTGCAATTCATTAGCATAAGCGAGCAATATATAACAATATTCATTTCATCACAGACGTTGGCTCGCACGGTAACACGCCCCGTGCTCTTAGGGCACATTCTCGGTGAACCGGTCGATGTCACGTCAATTAAAGCCATAGACATTCCGGACTCGCCACAGCCACTTTGACGGCCAAACCTATGAGCATTTTGTCTTCCTGGCCTGGGTCACGACAATTTAAGCCATTGACCGCCGAAGACCCTAATCTATGCCAACGGCAAGTGCCACGTACCCTTAGGTCTCTTAAATCGAACGACATAGAACGTGTACGGTTCCATCTAACCCGTGCTCACATCGCAACGACAATTTAAGCCATTTACGCGGGTCAAACTTCCACCGAGTCCCATTTCCATTACAATTCACATAACTCGGTTATGTTCAAGTTGGCTCTCAGGCCACCAAGTTGGCAAGATCTCGCATCCGCCCAGTTTTCCGGGTGTACCTTTGGGTTAATCCCCAAGGCTCCCTGCTGCAATCTACCGCGTAAAAGACCCAAAAAACAATCAATAGCACGGAGTCTTCTCCGGCATTTATGCAATGCAACATCACCGATCCAGACCAACATGTCCGGGTAGGCTTTACACATCATGCCTATGTCCGTTCTCGCTTACAGACTCTAAACAACGGGGACTTCACATATCTACCCGAAGGAATGCCTCCAACTCTCCGCAAACTCGCGAGAGCGGGCTTCCTATGCAAAGAAGGAGAGCTACTAATGCTCAAGAAGAGAATCGTTACCCTAGCGTTCCTCTTTGGCACCATGGAAAAGTAAGCGGATGAAAAGCACCGCACTAGCTTTGCCTCCGTGGATCCGGAGTCGGCTCGCGATTTGGAGCTTCGAAGCTCCTCCAATGGCCGGATCTAGCTCCTTATTCCTTCCTTGGATCTCCTCTCTCTCTAAGCTTTTAGAAAGATAATAACTTATGAAAAGTGAGGGTTTCTAAGTCCAATCCCGGGTATATCCCTTCAGGAACAACCCCCAGCCGTTGGATCATCAATTAAAGAAATGAACGGCTTCGATTCGGGACTGAAATGCCCAATCTGGACCGCACACGGCCTGGCACACGCCCGTGTCCAGGGCCGTGTGCCTCATTCGCCATCAAAATCGGCTCGCCTGGAACCTCACACGGGTATCGAACACGCCCGTGTTCGACCTGACACGCCCGTGTTCCACCTGACACGCCCGTGTTCCACCTGACACGGTCGTGTGGCCGGCCGTGTACCCCCATCATTTTTCCCCGAAAACAACCCGAGCACTGCACGGGTTCTAGGACACGACCGTGTCCTTGCCCATGTCACATCAACACGCCTGGGCTCCAGGCCATATACACGGTCTCGACACTCGACACTTCGTCGAGCGAAGATCGTCGACCTAATGACACAGCCTTGGACACGCCCGTGTCCTAGGCCGTGTGCCTTGTCTCGACACAATGTCGAGAGCAAAGTGTCGACTTCCCGGGACGAGTGTCGATACGGGTCGACACGCCCTGCGACATGCCCGTGTCTCAGGCCGTGTGCCATGTCTCGACACTTCGTCGAACACAGAGTGTCGACTTTGCGGGCTAAGTGTCGACACGGGTCGACACGCCCTGCGACACGCCCGTGTCGTAGGCCGTGTGCCCAGTCTCGACACAATGTCGAGATCAAAATGTCGATTTCCCGGCTGAGTGTCGATACAAGTTTGACACGCCCTGGGACACGCCCATGTCCCAGGCCGTGTGCCTGCAGCCAGAACCCAAAACTGGCCCAAACATCCCCCGTCGCTCTTTTGAGTTTCGGGGCGTTACACACGGGTAGGAACACGCCCATGTCACTACCCGTGTCCTTATCGGGAAAGATCACGAGGATTGGATGAGAATTCAGAGCACTACACGGGTAGGCACACAGCCGTGTCCCTACCCGTGTCCTTATCGGGCCTGCTGCTGAACCAAGCCGTGTGTGGAGCCACGAAGAACAACACGGCCGTGTTCGAGGCCGTGTCAAATGACACGGCCCACGACCAGACATAACTTTTCATGCAAAACTGCCTTAGAACCGTCCATACGGCCTGTGATACGGTCGTGTTGGAACCCGTGTTCGACCCTGTTTGCAAGGAGACTATAAAAACCTGTAGGAAAATTAGTAGAATGATTACTTGGATAAAGTTATATTGGAGAATTAAGGATAGTAAAAAGCAGAAAATCTAAGTTTAATCACATGAGAATAATTACTCATTAATTCAATTCTATGTAATCACGTAATAACAAGATTATCAAATTCGTTGTATTGTAAGGGTTAAACAGTTACCGAAATCTCTCTCAAGCAATTCAATACCTAAACTTAAGTTGAGTATATTTTCTCTCGAACAATTCACAATACTCAAATTTGCATTAATAATGAGAAACCCTATCTAATACATAAATTCATGAAATCCTATCTCTAATACATAAATTTGCATCTCGTTCTATCCTTCGCCGCTAGAATCCTCTTGGGGTGCTTCCTTTGTTTGCCTTTGGTCTTGTAATTCTTTTCCACTCATTAATTGAATTGCTTTTGCATGCTCCTTTGGGTTTGTTTCAGTGTTACCCGGAAGTGTTCCTTGTTGCCTTTCAGACACCATCCTTGCGAGCTGACCAATCTGGTTCCCCAAATTCCGAATAGAGCCCTCTTGATTCCGGAAAGCTACATCAGTTGTTTGCATGAACTTGGTTAAAACATCTTCTAATGATGGCTTCCTTTGCTCTGGTTGTTGCAGTTGTCCAAATACAGGTTGCTTGCCTTGATTTCCTTGCCCTCCCCAAGAGAAATTGGGGTGGTTCCTCCATCCAGGATTGTATGTAGAACTATATGGGTTGTTTGCTTGGTTAAAGGGAGGTCTGATATTATTGCCCATATAGTCAACATGTTCTTGCACTTGAGGTTCACAACCAGACATTCCACTAAATGAGGGGTCCCATTGTTGAGGTACCATGGAGGGTGATGCTAAAGATAGGTTATCCATCTTCTGGTGAAGCTTCTCCACATGAATAGCTAAGGTAGTGATTAAAATGAATTAAAGTAGACTCATTGAGTGGTCAAATTTATTGTTTAGTAATTATGTATAGAAATTCTTTAGTTTAATTTTCTCTATATAACTTATTTTTAGGATTATCCTCTATATTATTAACTAATAATCACTCTATTTTATGAAATATAATTATCTATAATAAAGCGAGTCGATGAGTGTAACAGTTTGATAATTTTGTATTAGAGACTCAAAATGATGAATACCCTTTATTAGTCTCCAGAACTTGCCCCTAGCGATCCTCAAAATACTCACATAAGTTAATTAGTTAGGGCGGAAATGACTTAGGCCTCCCTTTGGATAGCTTGAGCCTTGCAAGCCCAAAACCTTAAACATTATCCCCTTGCACACCCAATTTGGACCTACTCCCTATGCCTTTTGATACTCTACTACTAAAATTTACTAAGACCAAAAATCCTTACCTATTTGCACATCTATCATTGAGACCTCCATGGAATGAGTTTGTTCATAGTGATATGTGGCCTGAGTGCGTGTACACCCACTCGGAATGATCCCAACTATGGACACTTGAGAAAAATATAGTGATATGTGGCCTGAGTGCGTGTACACCCACTCAGAATGATCCATACTATGGTCCCTTGGATAAGAAAAAACTAACAAAAATATAGAGTATCCATCAGAAAGAAAAAAGAAAAAATGTGGGAAGTATGAAAGTGAGTTGTTAGATTAGGAATACTCTAGAGGGGGGTAGGGGGGGGGGGTGAATAGAGTATTTAAAGCTTATAAAATTTTCTGACTATTGCAGACAAGTCCTAGTGTTGTAAGAAATAGATTAAAAGATAAAACACAGCAACAACTAACTAACAATCACACCCACAACAAGAAACAAAAGAAAGGGCAACCAGACGACACAAGAAATTTATAGTGGTTCCCCAACCTGGGTACATCCACTCTTCTACCACCCTGGTAGGAATCCACTCAGGTTTTTGTTCAGGTGCCTGACACCAATGAGCTTTTGATTAGGTGCTCAAAAACCAAATCTCAAGTCTTTTGGTCAGGTGACTTGTAACCAAGAATCACTTTTGAAGGGAGATGACAACCCTTTATACAGAGAGGGGTGAGAGGTGATGGTGTCTTCTCTGTCAACAATCAGAGAGAAGACAAGTGGATATGATATTAGCAAGTAGCTCCCCCTGAGATGTAGAATAGTTCAGGGAAATCTGGAGCTTTGCTGCAGGGTGATAGGCCTTCAGTATTTAAGCCTTTATCAGAGAAATCTGCAGGAACTTCTTGACAGAAGAAGTAGTTGTTGTCCTTTGAAGTTTCCTGGAGTGATGAAGAAAGAAGACTCTTGATTTAGATTGATTGTTCTTCTTCTTCAATAGCTGATCTGCCTCTGGCTTAGGGCTTCTTTTCTGTATCAGAAAGCTGTGAAAGAATGATGGAGCAGAGAAACTCTTGAAGACAGACTGACTGTAATTCTCTATGTGTCTGTGTGTCTCTGTGTATGCTGTGTTCTTGTCTACTGTATTTTTCAGGAAAAGAGAAAAATCTCTTTTATATGTTCTGAAGGAATTTGTCTTTCAAAATTTGAATTCCTCTGCTGCAATCAATGCTGACGGCCTAGAGAATTAACTGCATTGATTTATTTCCCCAACTGTCCCTTGGAAAAATGGAAAGCAATAATTCTAATGAAAGTCGTGATCAATGCACCGTCCAACGGTAATATTCAGAGAATATTTTATCATTAATCATTCAGAAATTATTGCCATAGAATGAGGACAGAGGAAAGAAATACTAATTCTGGAATCGTTGAACAGATGACAGAAATCATCGAGCTGAGTCCATAGTTCGTCGAGCTGAGTTGCAGTGCTCGTCGATCAGATTACTTCTGTTCGTCGAGCTGAGTTCTAAGATCGTCGATCTGATAACAGAACTGTATGCTTCAGAAACTTTGCCTTTTCTGTGTATGAAGTTCGTCGAGCTGATAACTGGCTTCGTCTACTGGAGCTGATTTTGGACTTAAGAATATTCACAGATGCTTCTGAAATGAAAGAGTTGAAGTATCCAGAAATCGTCGACCTAAGAATTTGATTTCGTCAATCTGAGGACCACTAATTATTGCTGGATAATTCTAGCCAAAGTGGTCAAAGTTCGTCGAGCTGAGAATGAAGTTCGTCGAGCTGATAAATTATTGACAGAACTTCTGGGGAATGTGTCGACATAAATCCTGGGTGTGACACAATTACTTCTTGTCGCGACATAACTGTTGTGTTGACATAAATCTGGAGTGTGTCGACATAAATCCTGTGTGTCGACACAGTTGATGTTGGTGTCGACAGATATTCTGTGTGTCGACACAAGTCTTCTGTGAGTCGACATATTCTTGCTTCTGGTGTCGACACAGTTGGTGTCGACAAATTTGCTGTCTGATGTCGACACAACCTTGCTGAAGTGTCAACACAATCTGGCTTGAGTCTCTGGCAGTCAGTTGAAGGCTGGTCCATGTGATGTTGATTCTAAGGTCTTGGCCTAGACTCTAGGACACAACTATGACCCTGGCTATACATGTTCGGTCAAATGATCCTAGCTTAGTGACTTAGTGAACCTAACCCAAATCAAACTAGGGATCCAATAATCTCCCCCTATTTGGGTGAGGTCACTAATTATAGAATCAAATCAAAATTGAAAATAAACAACGCAAAAAAACATATATTTGGCAGAGATCACTAACACATGCAGCAAATATATATATATATATATACATATACATATATATATATATATACATAAGCTTTGTTCAGAATATAGAGCAGTTATAGATAATTGTAGAAAATAAAAGAGTTCAAAATTTACTTCTTCTATTTCTTTTCCTTTAGCATTTCTTGCTTGCTCTACTCTCCAGGCTTTGTAAACACAATCTCTCTTTTGGGGTCTGAAGCTTGCACTTTTTTCATGGTCATATCAGCAGCCCCTATAATGTTCAAAGATGTGGCTCTGGGAAAACTGCTTCTGGGTGCAACTTCATGTGGTCATCAACATTGAAAAACTTGTTTGCTTTATCAAACCTCTTGAGGTCTTCTTTCCTGTACTTTGACATTGTTGAATATTCAGAAGGATCCCTTCCTTCAGCTTTGTCTTTATTAATCATAGAAAGGCCTACTAGTTCCTGGAACCTGACCATTCTAGCAGTAGTAGCTATTTCTAGATCTTCAAAAGGAACAGGAGGAGAGGATGGTCTTTTAGAGCTTTCAGTTGGTTGATGTTCAGTGAATTGTTGCTGTTGTTGTTGATGTTGCTGCTGCTGTTGATGCTGCTTTCCTGAAGAATACTGCCTGTGCTGACTGCTTCCATATGATCTCCCTTGGTGTCTTTGATATGTTTGAAGTGGGGCAGATCTTTAAGAAGATGTGCTTGAAGCACCAGCAGCTGGAGGAGGTGGATCTTTTCTAAATCTTTGAACTGGAGGAGGAGAGTACCTTCTGCTTTTCTTCCTCTCCTTCTGCTGATTTTTGGATAACCACATCGAAGATGACATCCCTTTGTATGGAGTTATCTTTTAGAGAATATAATAGGGAGTGTCATTGTTTGGATTTGGCTTTGGAGCAGGAGGAGGAGGGGCTTTTCTTTTCTTAGATAATTGCTTCCTCTTGGGTTCATCATCATCATCATCATCCTCATCCTCATCCTCATCCTCATCATTATCAGATCCCTGAGGGTTATCATATAAGTCATTTAGAGATTTTAGAGCCTCAGCAGAAATGATAGGCTTTTCAGGTAGAGAGGCAGTTGGAGCAGGAACTTCAATAGGAGCTGGAGGAGAAGCCATAGGAGAAGCTGGAGAGCTGATTCTGACAGTGCTTTCAGCAGCTGCCTTTTCCTCTTCTTCAATATCAGCCAGGATCAAGTCATCCAGATCTAGCAATGGAGAGTCATCCATGACATAACTGGGTGCAGAAGATATTGCTGGGGAAGCTGGAATGACTATGTGCTTAGGAACAACAAAACTGTCACTAAGTTGCTTTGCAACTTGAGGGCTTTACTGGGGAAGTATATGGTACAATAGCCAAGAATTGCTTAGTATACTCTGATGTAGGAAATCTCAAATATGCAGTATCAAAAATGTTCAACAAATTAACTACATCTACTATGGGATTTAAAATGAAATCACCACCAGTAATAATGTCCTCTGGTACTGACTCTTCTAAGTCCATGTCAGTATCAATGAATTGAATTAAATCAATTAAATCTGTATCAATATAATTTGTATCAACTACTGTTGCTGTTGCTACCTCTGTCACTGCTGGAGCTGGAGCTGCTGCTTGAACTGCTTTTGCTACTAGAGCTGCTGCAGCTTCTTCATTAAGCATCTCCCCCTGCCTAGTTTCAGTAAAAACTGGAGCCAGGCCCCTGAATGAAGAGGAGGCAGCAGTGAAGGCAGAGAGTTGAGCAGAAAGAGTAGAGATAGAAGTAGCAAGAGGTGTAATGGCCTCTGCTATAAGAGACTTGAGGAGAGGAGTGATGAGAGTAAGGAAAGATGCGATGGTGGAGGGATCCAGAGGTGGAGTAACAGATGGTTCAGTAGAATATTGGGTGGAGACTTGGAGGGAGGATAGATGTTGGAGATGATGGAGGAGGGACATCTTACATGTGTGAGTCTGGAGGGGAGGGAGAGGTGAGGGGAGGGGGGGGGGGAAGTCAGAAGATCAAAAGTTGGAATGGAGGATAGATGAGGTGGAAGAGGAGATGATGGAGGAGTTGGTGAAGCATGTGGAGATTGTGGTGGAGTAGGAAGATGAGTAGTGGTTGGAGAGGTTTGAATAGAGGATGAAGGAGTGGGAGTGTGAATGATGGTTTGGACTGTTGGTGGAAGTGTAGTTGGAATGGCTGGAAGAGATGTTGAGGGTGGAATGATCTCTTCATCAGGGTGGGGAGTGTCTCTTATAGCCCTGGTGCCTTCAGAAGCTGGTGTGGAAGAGGTTGAAGCCTTGGAGGGCTTGACTATAGTCCTCTCCCACCTGCCAAATAAGGCACAGGTGAGCCTTTTGCTAGCATTTATGAATATGGTCGGTGAGAGCAGGGATTCAATATCCTTCTCCTTCAGGAAGATCCCTAGGATCCTTCCAAAGCAAACTTCTTTTTTGTTGTTCTTTTTCCTTATCAGATCAAAGATGATCTGAGCCCAATCCACTTTCTTCTGATTAACCACTGCATACATAACCAGAAACTGATGTCTGGTTATGTAAACATGGGCAATGTGCTTACCCAGCAAGACCTTTCTCACAATATCTGCCAGAAATTTGTATTCGGCAGATAGATGTTTCTTCAACACCTTATTGGGGTTATCTCCAGTATAACCCATCAAACTTAACATCATATCATATTCTTTAGAATCAATGTCTAATTGTTCTTCTCCATTAACCAATCCAAAAATTTCAATAAGTACGGCAGGAGATAAATACACAGAATTGCCCGCAATATTTCCTGTCATGGTGTTCTCCTCTGATGTAGATCACGTGTAAACCCATTCTCTAATTTCAGTTGCAGACAGTTTGATTCTATTAGTCATCAGATTTTTCAATTGTTGTTCTTCCAGAAGTTCCAGAATATGTAGAAAAATAGGATCTGATTGTTGAAAAGAATCGAAGTCGACGTCAAATCCTGTGTCAAACTTCATAGCGGCTAGGACTCATGCTTGAATCGCCATGAAATCACCTGTAAAAGAGAGAAGCGGCGATCAAGTGCAAAGCGAACAGAAAGTGCAGGACGGAGGTCGAAGAAAACCTAGTTATAAGGTTATCTAGAATATGAATAGACAAACTCCGTTCCACGAAAAATGAGAAATTCTTCGACATGAGATCGACGAAATAATTGATAGTGAAATAATTCATCGAGCTCAGCTGGAAGAGTTGAATACATTTCATCGAGCTCCGTTCGACGAAAGTTTTCTTGAAGTGGATTCGTCGATCTCTGTTCGACGAAAACAACTTCACTCTCGGAGAGTTTGTCGACCTCCGTTCGACGAATATCTCTCGAACTTTCCCTAGTTCGTCGAGCTCCGTTCGACGAACTCTGGATAATTCGTCGAGTGCAGACATAAACTAAAATAAGTCTTCTCCATTGATCATTCCAAGCTGATTTATAAAGAATAAGTGATTTCTCTCATCCAAAGGTTTGGTGAATATATCAGCTCTTTGTAAATCAGTGTAGATATAGACAAGATTAATTTTGTTTTTGTCCACACACTCTCTAATGAAATGATGTCTAATGTCTATATGCTTAGTCCTACTGTGATGGACTGGATTTTGTGCTATTGCTATAGCACTTGTGTTATCACAAAAGAGAGTTGAATTATTTAAGTTGAGACCATAATCTAGTAATTGATTTTGAATCCACAGCATCTAGGAACAACAGCTGCCAGCTACAATATACTCAGCCTCAGTAGTTGAGGTAGACACAGATGACTGTTTCTTACAAAAACAGGATACCAACCTCATACCAAGGAACTGACAAGTCCTTGAGGTGCTTTTCCTATCAACCCTGCATCCAGCAAAGTCAGCATCTGAAAATCCAGTTAAATCAAACTCTGACTCAGCTGGATACCATAGGCCTAGACTAGGACAACTCTTTATATATCTGAAAATCCTTTTTAACAAAATTAGATGAGATTCTTTTGGGTTCACTTGGAACCTAGCACAAAGTCATGTGGAAAACATAATATCAGGTCTGCTTGCTATAAGATATAGTAGGGACCCAACAATGCCCCTATATAATTTCAGGTCCACAGGTTTCCCATGTGGATCAGAGTCAATCACAGCATTAGTATCCATAGGTGTTTTCTTTACTGAAGCATCAGTCATCCCAAACTTCTTTATAAGCTCTTTAGCATACTTAGCTTGAGATATGAAGATGCCATCAGGCAACTGCTTCACTTGGAGACCAAGGAAGTAGGAAAGCTCACCCATGCTACTCATTTCAAATTTTGAATGCATGAGGTCAGAGAACCTCCTGCATTATTTGGAATCAGTAGACCCAAATATAATGTCATCCACATATATTTGTACTAACAATATTTGATCCTTATGATGTCTAGTGAAACGTGTTCTATCTATAATGCCTCTAATGAATTTATGCTCTATCAAAAAGCTAGCTAGGGTCTCATACCAAGCTTTTGGAGCTTGCTTGAGACCATAAAGAGCTTTATGCAATTTGAAAACATGATAAGGGTGAGTTGGAGAGACAAAACCTGGAGGTTGTTCAACATAAACCTCTTCTTTAAGTACTCCATTGAGGAATGCACTCTTCACATCCATCTGATATACTTTGAATCTCTTGTATGCTGCATAGGCTAGAAAAATTCTGATGGCCTCCAACCTTGTAACTGGTGCAAATGTTTGGTCATAGTCAATCCCTTCCTCTTGCCTATAACCTTGAGCAACAAGCCTAGCCTTGTTCCTCACTATCACTCCTTGGGCATCCAGTTTATTTCTGTATACCCATTTGGTTCCAATGACTGGATAGTCTTGGGGTCTTGGAACCAAATCCCAAACTCTACATCTCTCAAATTGATTTAATTCCTCCTGTATTGCAATGATCTAGTGGGGATCTTGCTCTGCATAATGGATGGATAGAGGTTCAACCTGAGAGAGAAAATAGGCATGCATCAAGTCTTGGTTGAGTTGATGCCTTGTTTGTACACCTACTGATATGTCTCCAATCACTTGAGATCTGGGGTGATCCCTAAGTGTGACTAAATCAGTGAGTGGAGTTGGTTGTGCAACAACATCTTGGATTAATTCCTCTTGTGGAATTGTGTTTGCTGTTGGAGGAAGTTCAGTTCCTTCAATGCTTTCATCTTCACTCTCTTCATTAACTTGTGGAGAGGGACGTGTTGGAACCTTTTGGGTAAGGTTTAGTTCATCCAATCTCTCACACAAGTGAGGTACCTGCAAAGGGCTATTGGTAGAAATCTCTTTCTCCTTGCAAGACATGTTAGTTTCATCAAAAGAAACATGAATGGACTCTTCAATTTTTAATGATGATTTATTAAACACCCTATAGGCTTTGCTTACTTGGGAATATCCTAGAAAAATTCTCTCTTCAGCCTTAGCCTCAAACTTTCTAATATATCTTTTGATGTTATTGTGAATATAACATATACAGCCAAATACTTTAAAATAGTTGATTTAGGTTTCTTCCCTTTAAGTAATTCATAGGGAGTCCTATTCTTCAGTTTATGTATCAGGCTTCTATTCAGGTTATAATTTGTAGTGTTTACAGCCTCTGCCCAAAAGGTTAGTGGCATGTAAGCATCTGCAAGCAATGTACCTGCAGCTTCAATGAGTGTCCTATTTTTTCCTTTCAGCTACCCCATTTTGTTGAGGAGTTCTATGAGCTGAGAAGCAATGCCTGATACCTTCCTTCTCACAGAACTCATGCATAAGAAGAGACTCAAACTTTGTGCCATCATCACTTCTGATCAATGCAACATGAGTAGAGAACTCAATCTGTATGGTCCTGAGAAAATCTGTTAGAACCTTGAAGGTATCTGACTTAGATCTCAGAAAGGATACCCAAGTGAACCTGGAGAAGTCATCCACAATAACCAAGGTATATGATTTCCCTCCTAGGCTTTGTACAGCAATGGGTCCAAAGAGATCCATATGTAGCAAATACAAAATCCTAGGTGAATCACTTTTATTTACAGATCTAAAACTAGATTTAGTTTGCTTGCCTAGTTGACAAGCCCTGCAGAGACCTTCCTTCTTGTAGGGACCAGAAGGTAGACCTCTAACAAGGTTGTCTTTAGATAGCCTAGCAATGTTTTTCAGGTTTACATGACCTAGCCTTTTATGCCATAACTCATTCCGATTACTAGTTATATTAAGTAAACAGATATAAGAATTGGCAGATAAAAAATCAACTAAATATATATTGCCTTGTCTATTTCCAATTAAAACTGTTTGGTTTTCTTTATTAGAGATAATATATGACGATGAACTAAAATGTACCTGATAACCTTCATCATATAACTGACTTATGGAGATGAGGTTATGCTTGAGTCCTCTGACATATGTTACCTTCTTAAATGTGACAGCTCCAATCTTCACTGCTCGATAGCCTTCTGACTGGCCACATTTGGAATCCCCAAAGATAACCTTTGGTCCTGACTTGGACTTATAATTAGTTAGATTGTCCTTGCTGCCTGTCATATGTTTGGAGCACCCACTGTCCAGGTACCAAGGTTGATTCACTCCTGGACAGCTCTTCACCTGCAATGAAAAACAGTTAAATGTTCTTGACCCAGGTTACCTTGGGTCATTTATTTTCCTGGCATGAAAAGCTGGAAATAACAGAATATTATGGTTGAGATTTATATCTTAGAGGGTGATATCTCCTAGGTGGTATGACCGAATCAGCTAGTGGATTAAAGGCTTTCATGGAATTATTTAAGTTTCTGTTATAATTAAAGTTTTGGTTAAGTCTTTCTGGGTTCGACGAATTTCTGTGAGTTCGTCGACGAGAGTTTGACGAATTGGGTTGAGATCGTCGATCTCTGCCCAGAGAATGAACATATCCATTTTCTGCACCCCATGTTCGTCGACCTCTGCTCGACAAACCATATAGAGTTCGTCGATCGCAGTTAGACGAATAATTATAAATATAGTTTGCGTTCAGAGTTCGTCGATCTGGGTTCGACGAACTGGCTACATTTCGTCGATCTACGTTCGACGACTTCTGCTGAACCTTATTATTACTTAAGGTTTTCTGATTTTTGGTTTTCTGACCTATTGATTTAGGAACATTTTCTATTGTTGATTTATTGTTTACTTTTTTTTTCTCTTTAGCAGAGACAAATTTGATGGGGGTAGTTAAAATATTTTTCCTGAGGATGGGGGGAAAACTTGATGAAGCACCCAAGCCTAGCTTGCCATTATGTCTGCCATTAACAGTGCCTGTGATTTCCATCAGCTTGATGCTTCTTCCATTGAGAGTTTCCTCAAGTTGTTTAGCCTCACAAAGCTCAGTTTTTAGCAGTGTTATTTGTTCATTAGCTAAACACAACTCATCCTTTAACCTATTATTTTCAGAGTTAATATTTTCTAAATTTCCTAGTTTCTCCCTAAGAGTTTTAATCTCTTTTTCTGAGTTAATTAGGTCAATACACATTGTTTTAAATTCAACTTTAAAAGAACCTGAATTGTAATCAAAGGAAGACAATACCTTGTCAGCTTCAGAATCTGAAGCTTCTTCATTGTCTGAGTCCTCCTCTTCTGAATGGCTCCTGGAAGCATCAATTGCCATGAGGCAAACCTCCTTGGCCCTTGCTTCTTCCTCATCTTCACTGGAGCTGGAAGATGTTGATTCTTCTTCAGTCTCACTCCAGGTTTCAGCCACAAAACCTTTCTCCTTCTTCTTGTACTTGCTGGAAGAAGGTCTGTTGTTGTGCTGTCTCCTGGTATCCTTTTCTCTTCTCTTTTCTTTCTTCTGATTCTCTGGACACTCAGAGATGAAGTGCCCAGGCTTCCTGCATCCAAAACACAGAAATTCTTTGGTTGGTGTCTTATCATATCTAGGCTTGTCATCCTGCCTTGATGACTTCCTCCTGAAATCCTTTCTTGCCATCTTATAGAATCTTTTGGCAAAGAGACTCATGAGTTCTTCATTTGTTGAAGGAGTCTCTGTCTCATCAGCAGCTTTGAAAGCAATGCTATGCTCTTTTCTTGCTGGAGGGGGTGTTCTTTGCTCAACTGCCTCCCTGGATTTAATCAGCTGTTCATAGGACTTTAGTTTGCCTAATAGAGATTCAGTGGACATCTCATTTAGGCTTCTGGCCTCCTTGATGGGCCAGGTCCTTGAATCTCATGAGCTTGGGAAGCACATAAGGATCTTGTCATTTACTTCAGTCAAGGTTATTTCTTTATCTAAGGTCCTTAGCTCACTGATGATGGAGCTAAGCCTGTTGTACATCACTTCAACTATTTCTGCTTCATCCTTTTTGAAGTTTTCATATTGTGTGATGAGGTTTGATCTTCTATCTTTCCTCTCATCTACTGAGCCAGCAACCATTTGGTTGAGTGAATCCCAGATTGCTTTTACAGAGGTACACTCATCCACCTTCTGAAAGATATCATCTGACATAGTCTGTGCTAGTATGTCCATTGCCTTGGCATCAACAATCTTTGCTTTCTTCTGGGCCTCAGTCCACTCAGGTGGTGGAACTGCATTTGTGCTTGTAGATGTTGCAGAAGTTGAAGCTTGAGGGGGAACTATCAAAATAGAGTTGTATATATCCTCATCAATAGAATTCATGTATAATTTAATTCTTGCCTTCTAGATGGCAAACCTGTTTAGGTTGCAAACCGGAGGTCTGGTGCTTGCATAATCCTTGTTCTGTGCCATAGCTGTGTATATAAATCTAAATGGAAATAAAAATAAAATTTAGATCTAAAAAGGATCTTTGGTTCAAGGGTTAGCTTGTACAACCAAAGGAACCTCCTCTGATACCAATTGAAAGTGAGCTGTTAGATCAGGAATACTCTAGAGGGGGGGGGGGGGTGAATAGAGTATTTAAAGCTTATAAAATTTTCTGGCTATTGCAGACAAGTCCTAGTGTTGTAAGAAATAGATTAAAAGATAAAACACAACAACAACTAACTAACAATCACAGCTACAACAAGAAACAAAAGAAAGGGCAACCAGACGACACAAGAAATTATAGTGGTTCCCCAACCTGGGTACATCCACTCTTCTACCACCCTGGTAGAATCCACTCAGGTTTTTGATCAGGTGCCTGACACCAATGAGCTTTTGATCAGGTGTTCAAAAACCAAATCTCAAGTCTTTTGGTCTGGTGACTTGTAACCAATAATCACTTTTGAAGGGAGATGACAACCCTTTATACAGAGAGGGGTGAGAGGTGATGGTGTCTTCTCTGTCAACAATCAGAGAGAAGACAAGTGGATATGATATTAGCAAGTAGCTTCCCCTGAGATGTAGAATAGTTCAGGGAAATCTGGAGCTTTGCTGCAGGGTGATAGGTCTTCAGTCTTTAAGCCTTTATCAGAGAAATCTGCAGGAACTTCTTGACAGATGAAGTAGTTGTTGTCCTTTGAAGTTTCCTAGAGTGATGAAGAAGAAGACTCTTGATTTAGATTGATTGTTTTCTTCTTCAATATCCGATCTGCCTCTGGCCTAGGGATTCTTTTCTGTATCAGAAAGCTGTGAAAGAATGATGGAGCAGAGAAACTCTTGAAGACAGACTGACTGTAATTCTCTATGTGTCTGTGTGTCACTGCGTATGCTGTGTTCTTGTCTACTGTATTCTTCAGGAAAAGAGAAAAATCTCTTTTATATGTTCTGAAGGAATTTGTCTTTCGAAATTTGAATTCCTCTGCTGCAATCAATGCTGACGACCTAGAGAATAAACTGCATTGATTTATTTCCACAACTGTCCCTTAGAAAAATGGAAAGCAATAATTCTGATGAAAGCCATGATCAATGCACCGTCCAACGGTAATATTCAGAGAATATTTTATTATTAATCATTCAGAAATTATTGCCATAGAATGAGGATAGAGGAAAGAAATACTAAGTCTGGAATCATCGAACAGATGACAGAAATCGTCGAGCTGAGTCCATAGTTCGTCGAGCTGAGTTGATGTGTTCGTCGATCAGATTACTTCTGTTCATCGAGCTGAGTTCCAAGATCATCGATCTGATAACAGAACTGTATGCTTCAGAAACTTTGCCTTTTCTGTGTTTGAAGTTCGTCGAGCTGATAATTGGCTTCGTCGACTGGAGTTGATTTTGAAATTAAGAATATTCACAGATGCTTCTGAAATGAAAGAGTTGAAGTATCCAGAAATCGTCGACCTAAGAATTTGATTTCGTCAAGCTGAGGACCACTAATTATTGCTGGATAACTCTAGCCAAAGTGGTCAAAGTTCGTCGAGCTGAGAATGAAGTTCGTCGAGCTGATAACTTGTTGACAGAACTTCTAGGGAATGTGTCGACACAAATCCTGGGAGTCGACACAATTACTTCTTGTCTCGACATAACTGTTGTGTTGACAGAAATCTGGAGTGTGTCGACATAAATCGTGTATGTCTACACAGTTGATGTTGGTGTCGACAGATATTCTGTGTGTCGACACAAGTCTTCTGTGAGTCGACATATTTTTGCCTCTAGTGTCGACACAGTTGGTGTCGACAGATTTGCTGTCTGGTGTCGACACAGCCTTGCTGAAGTGTCGACACAATCTGGCTTGAGTCTCTGGCAGTCAGTTGAAGGCTGGTCAATGTGATGCTGATTCTAAGGACTTGGCCTTCACTCTAGGACACAACTATAACCTTGGCTATACATGTTGGGTCAAATGATCCTAGCTTAGTGACTTAGTGAACCTAGCCCAAATCAAATTAGGGATCCAACAAAGTATAATAATTGTGAAGTCTGGGGGTGGTTTTATAATATTGATGTATATTAGGGTAATTACCCTGCAAGAGGCTCAATTGTTATCTAGGTGTGATATGAACCATCGAATTTACCTTTGATCACCCCACCTATAATCTTTATCCTAAGCCAAAAAAAATATTACATCAAAATATAAGTCCTAAGGATCCAACCTTAATAATTTTAACTAGTGCTGTGAAGAGGGTGTGAAAAGGCAAACTTATTACTATCAATATTGATACTATTAAATTTTGAAATACTAATGCCTAACTTATTAAGATTGTTATTTTCTCCTCACATTTATAGATGATTGTAATTCTATTTCCAGGAATGAGTGAAAAGGTGGTTAAGAGATATATTGGAGGAATTTTAAGATAACGTTATATTTAGAAAAGTCTACTATACTATTTCCTATGCAATTACAACATCAAATTTCTCCTTGAATTCATGGTAATCAGCTTGTGGAAAAATTAATTACCTATCGTTATTTCCAAATTTTTGAATTAGTTTGCTTAGGGACAAGCAAACACTTAAGTCTGAGGGTATTTGATGAGTATAATTATACATGTCTTTTTTACTATCATATTTGTAATCATGTCCACTATTATTTACCTCCAGTCGTTATAATTGTGCAAAAATAGCTAAGAATATGAGTTATCATGAATAGAAGAGCACAATATGGAGTTTCCTATACTTCTTGTATTAAGCTATTTATTTATTCATTCATCTTCGTAATGCAGGTATTGCAAGTCCTTGGAACTAAAAGTCTTGGAGCAAAAAGGATCCAACATGGCTGAGGACAGGATTGGAATTGGGCACATGTAACATCCCTCAAAAAACTAGACCCCTGGGAGTGGTTTTATCATGACTAGGTCATGACAAAACCCAAGTAAGCCCAAGAAGACCAAGTGGACTTGGGAATAAAGGTGGTTGGGTTATATGGTCTGCAAATAGTAGATTTCTGAACCTTGGTTTAAGATGATCAAGGGTCTTCATCAAGACTTCAAGACCCCACCATGGTCTCATCAATCCATTGTGAGGTCAATTAGATCCATAAGGGTCCATTGGAAGTCGACCTAGAGTGGCCTAGTTGACCTAGAACCATCATAGGCCTAAAGTGGGCAAGGTGCCCTAACTAAGGGTAGCGTGCCCTAGTAAGCCCAACCAACACTACCAGGGTCTTCCTAGACCTAAAGTGGGGCCAATGGGTCACTAAGGACCCAAGGAGGGCAGTCATAGTGGTTAAGTTGACCAAAGTCAACTCTGACCCTAAATGGGTCAAACTAACCTACTTAGGGTCAATTGACCATTCCCTAGCCAAGTAGACCCCACCCATGCCCTCCTAACCCTGGGGTAAGGTCAATGGGTCACCAAGGACTCATTGGAGTCAACTCTAGAGCTAAAGTTGACTCAAAGTCAACCCTAGCCCTAAACTGGTCAAAGTGCCCTAACTAAGGGGCAAGTGACCTACAATGTGCAAGTGGACCCTACCAAAGTGCTTGTAGACTTTAGGGGAGTCCCATGGGTCACCAAGGATCCATTGAGGCCAGCCCTAGTGGCTAATTTGACCAAAGTCAACTCTTGGGTCAAGATGGTCAAACTAGCCTAAATTGCTAACTCAAGCCCAATCCAAGTGGGTTAGGCCTAGGCAAGTGTGGCCCATAGGTCTAGGAGGTGGTGAGACATATTTTGGGCCCACCAAATTCAGAAATGGGTGACTAGGAGAGAGAAAGAGGGAGTTACCTACATTTGGAGGAGAGAGATGAAGGAGCTTAATGGCCATCATGGCCATGGAGGCTCCATAACCCCCTCCTTTGATGGGGCTTTAACTCCTTGGAGGCATGGGAGGAGTTTTCAGGTGGTGGCCGGCCAGTGGAGGAGCTCAGCCATTCAAATTCAGTGAAACCGAAAATCCCCCATTTATGGCCATAATGGTGTCTTGAAGAATTGTGGAGTTACAAACCTCCTCTCCCCAATTCCTGCATTAGACGCCTTCACCAGGGCAAGGGGAAGCGTTTCCACCGATCAGATCCCAGTTCCAGAGAGGTTGGTGTAGAAGTTGCAGAGGAGCTTAAGCTTGGTGGCCGACAATGTCGAGGAGGCACAACACCCGCTCCCAGGCCGCGATTCAGGTCCTCCTCCACTCCTTCCATGGATAGTTCTTAGAAATCACTAGGGCCAATGTTCGGGCACAGTTGAGCCCGATCCAATTCAAAAATTTTATGGTTTTGAGCCGAAAATTATCTTGGTAGAACCGGGCTCTTCGGCGGCTGTGCCGCCGCCTGGCGACAGCCACCACCTCAATGGAGGTGGTGGTGGCGGTGGCCGGCCGGTGAGGTGGCCGGATCGCCGGCGGCAGCGTCCGGTAGGAGCTCCAGGCGGGATGAATCCAGGCTGTCGGCTGGAGCTTGAAGACGACGGGATGCCATCCGTCGCACGCCAAGATTCGTGCAGGGGAAATATAAAACTATAGGAAATGATTTCTGTTATTTGATTTATGTCACACATTTTGTATTTAATTTTTTTTAATTTTTAAAAATACCTAGAGGCCTCTAATGTAAAAGTGACCAACATGAAAATTGTAGTGCTTGAAGTCTAGTTTATTTGAAAATTTATTTGAACTAATTTGGGTGTCTGGTTTGACCAGGGCACGCATTTTGGTGGGGCCAACACCTAGGGCTAGTCAGAAATTTAACTGAGTGCCCACTCTTCATCCCTTGTCCAAATGAGCTGAATTTTGGGCAGGGGGCCCCCCTTAACCATGCCTAGGGTCTGTCCAAAAAGGAAAATTTTTGGAGATACGTTGGCTATAGTTTTATCTTTTATTTAATAATACTAGGGTAATTTAATTAGGTGGTATAATTACCTCCAAACCCTCCCAAATTTTGGTGAATGGTCCCTGGCCTCATGGTATGCCTCTGTATAAATTTTCACCCCATTTGGATGTGTTTTGGATAGGAAATGAACTAACCCTAATTTTTTACCTTAATGAGGGGCTCTTAAGTGAAAAGTGCACTTTGAGGTTGAGTGGTCAATTCACCTCAACATAGGCTTGGATTTTGACCACTGACTGGAAATGACCTTAACACCCTCAAAGGGATTATGGGGTGGTCTAAGTTAGCTTTGCCATAGGGTTCAAACTCAAACCCTTAGGAGGGGATTTTGAGTGTTGTGAAGGGCATGGGGTCAAATACCCTTGAGTGATCTTGCCACTTGGTGGAAATGGTGCTAGAGTATCCAAGGACCTCTTGAATGAATTCTAGGGGATTTGGAGATGGAAGAACCTCTCAAATCCCTAACCCTAGTTTAGGGCATACCCACCTTTTGTGTAGAATAAGCCACCAAAACTCACTAAAAGGGTGTGAAACTTAGGTAGCATGGATTTTAAGTTAGTTAGGACCTCTGGTGAATTTATTGGAATTTTGAGAGTAATACTACTAGCACCCCCTTTGTTATACATGATGTGGCCCTAATTGGTATTTTATTTATTATGATCACTCTATTCATTCTATACTCATGATACTTGGACAAGAGATGTTTTAAGTCATAATGGTTGTCCCTGAATTTTGTTATAAAGTTTACTTGAAGAACTATAATATTTCCTTCACAAGTTTTAAAAAGGGTAATTATGGTCATTAAATTAATTAGAGCTATTTCCTTGTTGCAAAATTGTGAAATTGGGGCTCTGATAGTTTTTAGGTCAATATCCACTTGAAAAAATTAATTCATGATTTTTAGATGATTATTTGCAATATTTACTTTACAAACCCATAATTTTGGGGATTTGTTGTATAAATTATTCAGTGCTTATTTCCTGCTGAAAATTGTGAGACATTGGATTTTAAGTTGAAATGTCATTTTGAATTTATCATAAATTTTGTAGAGTATTTCCTTGTATTAAATGGGTACTTCATGTTCAAACTTGGATTTCTGGATTACTAGAATAAATAAATAAATTATCAGTTAAAATAGGAAAATTGTGAAATTCTGGATTTAGGCCACAAAGGTCATAATAGCCCTCCAATAATTATTATAGGAGTACTGAATGATTATTTGATGTACCTCACTTTATACACTTCATATAGCTTAGGTTGGTCTGCATTTAGTAAAATTGCAGAAGTTGTCTTGGAGTAAGAATTGGGGCACACGAGTTGGGGTTATAGGTTTGCTGATTTGGATGAATGATAAAGATTTCGTCATTGGAAGTTGGGATTAGTGAAGGGTTGGAATGGCTAGTGTCCGGTGGTGCTCGGGATCGGCGAAAGATCATCCTTCTCGTAGGGAGGACGTGTTTAATACTCTAGGGTTAGATCCAGTACAACAAGTAAGGGTTTTGGGAAATCGGGTAGCAACCAATAATAGTAAGTTCCTTGCGAAAGGGAGCTTTGGGCGTAATCCCATCGTAGTTCCTAGTGCCTTCGAGAGCCATTCACGGGGTATACCTTGGGCAGTCCTGGGCTAACCTAAACAGTAGGTAAAACTGAAATGCAAGAGTAACTAAAAATAATCTAGGATTGCACTCACACTCCCCGGAGTTGTGGGGGTTAGGTTGGGTCACTCAGGCAGTAGGCTCGGTGGATTTGGTGAGGGGCAGCTTGGCCCGACGAGCTTTGGCTCGGTTGTTATTTGTGATGGGCAGGTTGGCCCGACGAGCTTTAGCTCGGTGCTGATACATAAGGTTGCATGTGCATAAGTAAAGGTTTTGGGTCTTTGGTATTGGAGTGTCGATGCACCGACACCAATACGCTGACTCGGCATATGTGGTTTAACACTTGGCCAAGTAAAGTCCGGTGCGCCAGCCGACAAGAGTACGCAGGAGCTCCGCTTAGTGCACCAGCATTGAGGCGTATGATAGGTCTGACTGGTAGTGCAATTACCAGTTTAGAGGTGGGAGAGGCCCAACCCACCGTGTAACGCCCCGAAAGTTGTGTGCGAGTCGGTCGCGAAAAAAAGAGTTTTTGGTGCCTGTAGGGGTACACGGCCTAGGACACGGGCGTGTCCAAGGCCGTGTCTGGCTGGTGATTTTTTTGGCCGTTTTCAACCCGAGAAGGACACGGCCAGGAACACGGCCAGATGACACGGGCGTGTCATCCGACACGGGCGTGTGCCAACCCGTGTCCCTACCCGTGTCCTGATGGGTCGTGTCCGTTGCCGTGGCGGTTATGCGTGACACGCCCACGAACACGGCCGTGTCGAGGAACCCAACACGGGCGTGTCAGGTCAGACACGGGCGTGTCTTTGCCCGTGCGCGTTTCTCAGTTCGACGATCGTGCCTGGATCGAGGCACACGGCCATGGACACGGCCGTGTGCCAAGTCGTGTGCGGCCCAGGTCTGGGGAATTTTGTGCAGATCCGAGCCGTTCATTTTCTTTAATTAGGATCTGACGGCCCAGATGAAATCCTGCTCTGTTAAAGCCGGGAATAGGGAGTTATTCCCTCATTTTCTCTCCAAAGTTCTCCCCTTCCAAAGTGAGAGAGGAGAGGAAGAAGAAGGAGGTTTCCGGCCGCCGGCGGAGCATCGGAGCACCGTTTTGAAATCGGAGAGCGGATCCGTGGAGGGAAGGTCATTGCGAAGAGTTCTAACCGCGTAGTTTTTCCATGGCGCCAAAACGGACTACAAGGGTAACGATTCTCAACTCGAGCGCTTGAAGCTCTTTCTTTCTGCATAGGGAATCCCGCTCCCGCGAGTATGCGGTGAGTGCGTGGTGTTCCTTGGGGTTGACGGGAATAGTCCCCCTTGTGTTGCATGTAGAGCCCGGAATCGTAAGTACGGGCATAGGCATTGTGTGTGAAGCCTACCCGGACGTGTTTTGTCTGGATCGGTGATGTTGCATTTGATGTGGTTTTGCCGGAGAAGACTCCGTGCTTTGGATTTTTTGGGTTTCCACGCGGTAGATTGCAGCAGGGATCCTTGAAGGTTAGCTTCAAGGCGCACCCGAAAATTGAGCGGAAACGTGTTCTGCTAACTTGGCGGTCTGGGAACCGGCCTTGATCATAACTGGGTTATGAGATTGTTTTGGAAAATTTGGGATCCGAGAGAAGCTTGGCCCGCACAAAGTTCCTTAAATTGGACATGCGGCGTGAGCAACGGGCAAGTGGAATTGGACCTAGGCTATGTGGTTCGGTGCGAGAGACCCGAAGACGGGGACTGGCCGTTGGCATAGTCGGAGCCTTAGACGGTGGTCAGAAAGGCTAAATGCTCACATGTTGTTGCCATCCTGGGGGTGGTGGTGAATGCACTGATGGGTCAGGGTTCACCATGAATGTGCCCTGAGTGCACGGGGTGTTTGGCCGTGCGAGCCTACACCTGTGGCGAATTATAATTGCGCTATATATATATTGTTGGGCTAATGTTATGCAGGGAAAGAGCACCGCCGTCCCGAGTAAGGGGCGGGGTCGTTATAATTTGGTCGGCTTTTAGCTGACCGTTGCTTTATTTGCCACCGTGCGGTGGTATGTGCTTGCAGGTGCTGCGGAGCCGAGCGCCAAATAGCGGGCTGGAGCCCATGTTGCTGTGCTGGCCCTAGAAGGCCGTAGAATAGTTTTATTTATATATTTCATGTGTGGCCGGCCTGCGAGCCGATGTATGTAAAACACTATTTATGAAGTGAACATTTGTAAGGCCATAAGGCCATGTACCTGTTTCTGTGTATTTGGGGTTTCATTCCTGTTGTTGTAGCTGTGGACATTCATTTTGATGGATTTATTTTTGGGTTCTTTCAACTTTAAAATCTTCCGCTAGAATGCTCTGTGATTAGGACGAGTAGTCTTAATTGGTTGATTTGATTATTCATTTAGTAACCCTTCCGACTGTCTGTGGTATATGGCGTCGGGTTCCAGCTGGACCTTCTGTTATATGCCATGCGACGGATGGGGGTGTTACAATTTGGTATCAGACTTCTGGTTACGGTCAAGCTTAAATGAATTCGTGGGCGAATTCTTTTAAGGGGTGGTGAGCACATGTGTGCGTCATCGTTATAACATCAAAAAGAACCCATGAATGTCCACTTAGGAATGAAAATACACTTGTTTGGTGGAACCTGAGTGTTCCAATGATTGCTTTTAGCAATTTGTTTGTTGTCTAATCGTGTGTCTTTGCTAATTTAGGCAGCTGGGAGCGGTGCTGGTCAGTCAGAGCGTCCGCAATCAGCGGAAAGTAGTGCACCAAGGGACGTGCCTGCTACACCTCCTTCAGCGGAAACCATCAGGATGGTGGCTGAAGCCGTGTTCGCAATGATAAATGCCCAACCTGCAGGGCAAATGCATCGCGCACCTCCTGCGAATGAGCAAGAACCGGTTAGGGCGGCAGAGCCGAGAGTGGTGGAACGCGCGGCAGTTGAGTTAGTAGAGCCGAGGAGAACTACGGAGAGGCAGCTAAAGCATGTGATGGGCTTTAATCCTCCGAGGTTTAATGGGGTTGGAACACCAACTCAAGCTGAGGACTGGCTCTCTTCCATAAAGAGGGTGTTGACAGCCACAATGACTGAGGAGTGGCAGAAGACCACCATAGCGACTTTTCTTTTGGAAGGAGAAGCGAGGATGTGGTGGGACGAGTTGGAGTTTCATCTTCTAGTGGGAAGGCAGCTTGCGGATGTGCCGATGGAGGAATTTTCAAGATTGTTCCTAGCCAGATTTGTACCTTCTGCTCAGAGGTTGGATATGGAGAATCAATTTCTTGGGTTGACTCAGGGATCCAGAAGCGTGGACGAATATCTGCATGAGTTCACACGGTTGGGTCGTTATGCTGGTGCTATGTTTTCAGAAGAAGAGAGGAAGACCAACCGATTCTATGAGGGTCTTCGCGGCGATTTACAGTTACTCCTTGCTGGGCCTAAGGCGCAGGGCTTCCTAGCCTTGGTCAATTCAGCCCGATCGTTGGAAAAGGTTGCGAAGAAGGTTCAAGAGAAGAGGGACCCAGGAGAAAGGAAGACCGAGTTCAAGGTGCCAAGTAACAAGACAGGTTTTCGCAGATGGAACAAGAAGCGGAGGACTTCAAACTCAGCCCCTTCGGCTGATGCATCGGGGGAAACTACAAGTCGAGTCCCCGGGGCTTGCTACAACTGCCGGAAGACGGGGCATTTTGCTCGGGAGTGTTGGAGCGGACGTTCAAAGTACGGGAGGAGACCTGGAGCGACTTATGAGGAGAAAGGGAAGGCGGTGGAGTCAACCGCATCCCATCATGCTCCAGCCCAGCCTAGAGTCTACAACCTTGGCCTACAGGAGGCCATTAAGCAAGCAGACGTGGTGACAGGTATGAGTTAAATTACAGTGGTTTAACTTTTATAGTTGTTACCTTCGTATTTGTTAGCTTACGTTTGTTAGTGCTAGGCTTTGTGTTGATCTTTGGGTTTCCGGCGAGAGCCCTTTTTGATACGGGGGCATCACATTCCTTCTTGTCTGAAAAGTTTTTATCGCGCATCGGAGTTCCGTTCTTGATGGCAGAAAACAAGTTGGATGTGTTGTTGCCTAATGGGTGCTCAATGCGTGCGGATAGGATTTGTGTTGTGAAGATTCGGATTGGAGACCAGGAGTTTGATTTGCGGGCGTTGGTTCTACCATTAGTGGAGTTCGACGTAATTTTCGGTATGGATTGGCTCTCGGAGCAGAGTGCATGTATTGATTGCAACCGTAAAGAAGTCAAGTTGGGTCTGGACACTGGTGTAGAGGCTACTTTTGCGGGCATGAAGGGGTCAGGGAAAGTTCTGATATCGGCCCTTCAGGTGTTCAAGGCAGTTCGGTCTGGGGCAGAACTGTATGTCACTCTAGTGCAGACTGCGACGCCTAAACCTAGTTTGGGCAACATCCCAGTTGTGTCCGAGTATCCTGATGTGTTTCCAGATGATCTCCCAGGAGCCCCTCCTCAGCGGGAGATAGACTTTACTATAGAGCTGGTACCGGGTGCCAAACCGGTGTCACGCTCCCCCTATAGGATAGCCCCAAGAGAAATGGCAGAGTTGAAGGTGCAACTGCAAGAGTTACTAGAGCAAGGTTATGTGCGTCCAAGTTCGTCGCCTTGGAGCGCACCAGTTCTCTTTGTTAAGAAGAAAGATGGGAGCTTGCGGCTTTGTATCGATTATCGGGAATTGAACAAACTTACGGAGAAGAACAAATATCCAATCCCGAGGATTGACGATCTATTTGATCAGCTGGTTGGATCAACTGTATATTCGAAGTTAGATTTGAAGTCCGGTTACTATCAGTTGAGGATAAGGGAGAGCGACATCCCAAAGACAGCATTCAGTATGCGGTTTGGGCATTACGAGTTCACGGTTATGCCGTTTGGGTTGACGAATGCGCCATCCGTGTTTATGGATCTGATGAATAGGACGTTCAGAGAATACCTGGATCAGTTTGTGATAGTATTTATCGATGATATCCTGGTGTATTCGCGGTGCGAGGAGGATCATTACAAGCATTTACACATGGTGTTGGAGACATTGAGGAAACGTCAGTTGTATGCAAAGTTCTCCAAGTGTGAGTTCTGGTTATCCTCGATAGCGTTCCTTGGTCATGTTGTCAGTGGAGAAGGAATAGCTGTGGATCCAGCGAAGATAGTGGCGATACGGGAGTGGCCTACTTTGACTACGGTGGCAGAGGTCCGGAGTTTTTTGGGGCTTGCTGGCTACTACAGGCGCTTCGTAGAGAACTTCTCGCGGATAGCACTACCACTCACGACGTTGACAAGAAAGGATCAGAAGTTTGTGTGGTCTCCGGAGTGCGAACAGGCTTTTGAAGAATTGAAGAGGCGGTTGACCACGGCGCCCATTTTATGTTCGCCAAGTGGAACCGAAGGGTTCGAGATCTATAGTGATGCTTCGGGCAGTGGTTTGGGCTGTGTTCTGCTACAGCATGGGAGAGTGATAGCTTATGGTTCACGACAATTGAAGGTTCACGAGAGGAATTATCCGGTCCACGACTTAGAGTTAGCGGCCGTGATTTTTGCTCTAAAGCTTTGGAGGCACTATCTGTACGGTGTGAAGGTGGATATTTACACCGATCATAAGAGTTTGAAGTACCTATTGGACCAAAAGGATCTGAACATGAGGCAGAGGAGGTGGATGGAGTTCTTAGGGGACTACACCTTCAAGATACACTATGTGCCTGGGAAGGGAAATGCAGTGGCGGATGCGTTGAGTCGTAAGATTCCCGCACAAGCCAATTGGTTATCAGTACATGATGAGAGATTGGTCCAAGAGCTGGAGGCATTGGAGATATCTTGCGTTGACAAGCAGTCTAGTGCCGAGGCAAAACTGTTTTGGACAGAGGTGCAGTGTGACCTAGCGGATAGAGTTCGGAGGGCTTTGGTTCAGGATAGCAGCATGAAGCAAATCTTGGATGAAGCTTTGGATGGGTCAAATTCCCAGTTTGTGGTTGAAGATGGGTTGCTAAGGAAGGACAGTCGTCTATGCGTTCCTAGTGCGGATAATATTCGGGAGGAGTTGATGTATGAGGCTCATCATACCAAGTACTCAATCCACCCGGGAAGCACTAAGATGTATAGAGACATGAAGAAATTATTCTGGTGGCCGGGTTTGAAGAAGGATGTGGCACTTTATGTGGCCAAGTGCCGTACTTGTGCATTGGTGAAGGCGGAATGCCAGAAGCCCGGAGGTTTCTTGAAATCCCTTCCTATCCCAGAATGGAAGTTCGACGATATATCTATGGATTTTGTGCACGGTTTGCCGAAGTCGCAGAAGGGAAATGACGCCATTTGGGTGGTCGTAGATAGATTGACAAAGGTGTCGCACTTTATCCCAGTGAGAAAGGGGGATCCAGTGGAAAAGTTAGCCAAACTCTACGTGGATAATATTGTACGATTGCATGGTGTGCCTAGAAGTATTGTTAGTGATCGAGATGGACGCTTCACGTCAAATGACTGGAGGTTAGTGCATGGTCTGTTGGGTACTAAGCTAAAGTTCAGCACAGCCTTTCACCCGCAGACGGATGGCCAAACCGAGAGAGTCAACAGGACTATGGAGGACATGCTTCGCATGTGCGTCCTAGATTTCGGGAAGCATTGGGAGGATCACCTGTACATGGTGGAGTTTGCTTACAACAACAGCTTTCAGGCAAGCATTGGAATGGCGCCTTTCGAAGCCTTGTACGGAAGGAAGTGTCGTACGCCGTTGTCTTGGTTGGAGGCAGGCGAATCAAAGTTGTATAAACGTCAAGCGGTGGAAGATGCCACTTCAATGATACGGACAATTCAGGAAAGGCTGAAGATTGCTCAGGATAGACAGTCAAAGTATTACAATGCCAAACATAGAAATGTGGAATTCAACGTTGGCGACATGGTATATTTGAAGATCAAGCCGTTCAAGGGTGTATCGCGGGTTCGACGCTTGAAGAAGCTGAGTCCGAGATACCTTGGACCATTTGAAATCCTGGAGCGTGTTGGCGAGGCGGCGTATAGATTAAAGCTGTCGACGGAGTTGAGTGGGCTGCATGATGTATTCCACGTATCGGTGTTGCGTAAGGCAGTGCAAGAGCCTTCGCAGATCGTTGCGGACAATCAGGTACCGGTTGACTATGAGTTAACAACAAGGGTCAAGCCAGTGCGAATTGAAGATGTTGCAGTCAAACGACTCCGCAGCAAGGAGGTCCGAATGGTTAAAGTCCGTTGGGATAATTGCGGACGTGAGGAGCTTTCTTGGGAGCGAGAGCAAGCTATGTTGGAGGAATACCCCGAGTTATTCCACTCAGGTATCATTTAGCTTTTGTGTACCTTTGCTTAATTTCGGGACGAAATTCCTTAAGTGGGGGAGATTTGTAACGCCCCGAAAGTTGTGCGCGAGTCGGTCGCGAAAAAAAGAGTTTTTGGTGCCTGTAGGGGTACACGGCCTAGGACACGGGCGTGTCCAAGGCCGTGTCTGGCTGGTGATTTTTTTGGCCGTTTTCAACCCGAGAAGGACACGGCCAGGAACACGGCCAGATGACACGGGCGTGTCATCCGACACGGGCGTGTGCCAACCCGTGTCCCTACCCGTGTCCTGATGGGTCGTGTCCGTTGCCGTGGCGGTTATGCGTGACACGCCCACGAACACGGGCGTGTCGAGGAACCCGACACGGGCGTGTCAGGTCAGACACGGGCGTGTCTTGGCCCGTGCGCGTTTCTCAGTTCGACGATCGTGCCTGGATCGAGGCACACGGCCATGGACACGGCCGTGTGCCAAGCCGTGTGCGGCCCAGGTCTGGGGAATTTTGTGCAGATCCGAGCCGTTCATTTTCTTTAATTAGGATCCGACGGCCCAGATGAAATCCTGCTCTGTTAAGGCCGGGAATAGGGAGTTATTCCCTCATTTTCTCTCCAAAGTTCTCCCCTTCCAAAGTGAGAGAGGAGAGGAAGAAGAAGGAGGTTTCCGGCCGCCGGCGGAGCATCGGAGCACCGTTTCGAAATCGGAGAGCGGATCCGTGGAGGGAAGGTCATTGCGAAGAGTTCTAACCGCGTAGTTTTTCCATGGCGCCAAAACGGACTACAAGGGTAACGATTCTCAACTCGAGCGCTTGAAGCTCTTTCTTTCTGCATAGGGAATCCCGCTCCCGCGAGTATGCGGTGAGTGCGTGGTGTTCCTTGGGGTTGACGGGAATAGTCCCCCTTGTGTTGCATGTAGAGCCCGGAATCGTAAGTACGGGCATAGGCATTGTGTGTGAAGCCTACCCGGACGTGTTTTGTCTGGATCGGTGATGTTGCATTTGATGTGGTTTTGCCGGAGAAGACTCCGTGCTTTGGATTTTTCGGGTTTCCACGCGGTAGATTGCAGCAGGGATCCTTTAAGGTTAGCTTCAAGGCGCACCCGGAAAATTGAGCGGAAACGTGTTCTGCTAACTTGGCGGTCTGGGAACCGGCCTTGATCATAACTGGGTTATGAGATTGTTTGGAAAATTTGGGATCCGAGAGAAGCTTGGCCCGCGCAAAGTTCCTTAAATTGGACATGCGGCGTGAGCAACGGGCAAGTGGAATTGGACCTAGGCTATGTGGTTCGGTGCGAGAGACCCGAAGACGGGGACTGGCCGTTGGCATAGTCGGAGCCTTAGACGGTGGTCAGAAAGGCTAAATGCTCACATGTTGTTGCCATCCTGGGGGTGGTGGTGAATGCACTGATGGGTCAGGGTTCACCATGAATGTGCCCTGAGTGCACGGGGTGTTTGGCCGTGCGAGCCTACACCTGTGGCGAATTATAATTGCGCTATATATATTTGTTGGGCTAATGTTATGCAGGGAAAGAGCACCGCCGTCCCGAGTAAGGGGCGGGGTCGTTATAATTTGGTCGGCTTTTAGCTGACCGTTGCTTTATTTGCCACCGTGCGGTGGTATGTGCTTGCAGGTGCTGCGGAGCCGAGCGCCAAATAGCGGGCTGGAGCCCATGTTGCTGTGCTGGCCCTAGAAGGCCGTAGAATAGTTTTATTTATATATTTCATGTGTGGCCGGCCTGCGAGCCGATGTATGTAAAACACTATTTATGAAGTGAACATTTGTAAGGCCATAAGGCCATGTACCTGTTTCTGTGTATTTGGGGTTTCATTCCTGTTGTTGTAGCTGTGGACATTCATTTTGATGGATTTATTTTTGGGTTCTTTCAACTTTAAAATCTTCCGCTAGAATGCTCTGTGATTAGGACGAGTAGTCTTAATTGGTTGATTTGATTATTCATTTAGTAACCCTTCCGACTGTCTGTGGTATATGGCGTCGGGTTCCAGCTGGACCTTCTGTTATATGCCATGCGACGGATGGGGGTGTTACACACCGCTTCTATTTGCCACTACGGAGGTATCCTGGGAGGTTTGGCTCCAGAAAGGGGGAACTAAAGGTCTGTGTACACAGTGTCGAGTGGGTGTGTTGCACTTGCATGTTCACAGCATGGCATAATTGTATTTCATAGCATAATCATTGCATTCAACCCTGACACCTATTGTATAAAGTGGTATGGGACGCTTTATACAATAGGCCCTGCAAAACGACCCCTTGGTTTATAAGTCGTGCGAGCGTGCTTATAAGCTAAGGTTTTATTCGGTAAAATTATATATATCTGTACTTGATAGGTAACCGACACCCTATCGTATAAATTGGTATGAGACTTTTTATACGATAGGAGCCCTGCAAAAGATCCCTTGCTTATATATTTCCGTATAAGTTAAGGTTACTTCTTGTTCAGTTTTTCATTCCTATATTACTGCTAGATTAGTTCCGCCGCCATTTGTTTACTTGTTACTCTCTACCTTATTTTCCTCTCCTTTCCTCCTCCCCGCTCGGTGCCTAGGAGCCATGGGGGAAGGGGCGGGGGATGATAGGACTTATTCTTTTAGACTAACGGTTTTCGAACCACATCATTTTAGGGGACCGTGGAGCCCAGCATGGAGGAGCAGCCCCGCAGGTCGGCACGCTTGGAGATGGGGCAATCTAGCACCGGAGTTTAGACAACAGGGACAATGAGTCTTGACCGCCAGTAGATATATTTATTTTGCTTCCGCGTTGAGTGACATGTAGTGAGGATTTGATGTACTGGGCATGAGCCCAAGACTTAGTGCCTTTATTACTTCTGTGGACACTCCCTTCGTGGAGCTTATTTACTATTTATATGTGATTTTTCTGTGGACTTATCATTTGTTACATTGCTACGGTTGTGATCGATTTGGCCGGCAGGATCGGCGATTTGTGGTGATGACCTTCCCGGGTGCGAAGGTGTCACCACAAAGCGGCGGTTCTGGGCCTAAGACCCCGGTGTTTTAAAAAAAAGGGGGGGGGGGGGTCTTTCAGCACACACGGGTAGGAACACACCCATGTCACTACCTGTGTCCTTATCTGGAAAGATCACGAGGATTGGAAGAAAAGTCAGAGCACTACATGGGTAGGCACACGACCGTATCCCTACCCATGTCCTTATCGGACCTGCTGCTGAACTAAGCCGTGTGTGGAGCCACGAAGAACAACACGGCTGTGTTCGAGGCCGTGTCAACTGACACGGCCCACGACCATACATAACTTTTCATGTAAAACTGCCTTAGAACCGTCCACACGGCCTGTGACACGGCCGTGTTGGAACCCGTGTTCGACCCTGTTTGTGAGGAGACTATAAAAACCTGTAGGAAAATTAGAAGAGGGGCTTTTGGATTGAAGAACTTGGAGAATTTTTGGAGGATGAAAGTGGAGCATTCAGCGGAGGGGAGATCAAAGGAGATAATTTGTATGGTTTTAATATTCATGTATCTCTTTTAATCTTCCCCTTCTCTTAGTGAATCTAACTTTATTTTTACATTTCTCATGAGACTTATTTTTTTGAACAATTCGGTAATCATGTATGTAGTTTTTATGTCAGATTTATGGTATTTTATTCGTATGTATGCGTTCTAACAATGAGATTGATATTAGGCTTGAAAGTAGAACTTGTTTTTTTTGAATCCCAAACTTCTAGATTGAGAAATTGGATGTTTGTGATGATGCTTATATGTTCATGTTCTAATGTACTTTCTCTTTGTATTTCAAATTGCATGATCGAGAGATATGTTGTTTGGATAATGGTAATACAGATAAATGGACTCATGGTATCTTAGAGATCGGATTTCATGAATTTATGTATTAGATAGGGTTTCTCATTATTAATGCAAATTTGAGTATTGTGAATTGTTCGAGAGAAAATTTACTCCACTTAACTTTAGGTATTGAATTGCTCGAGAGAGATTTTGATAAATGTTTAACCCTTACAATACAACGAATTTGATAATCTTGTTATTACGTGATTACATAGAACTGAAATAATGAGTAATCATTCTCATGTGATTATTCTTAGATTTTCTGCTTTTTACTATCCTTAATTCTCCAATGTAACTTTATCCGAGTAGTCCTAGTTAGGTTAATTTAGGATAGCACTCAATTTTAATTATAGGTACGATAATAGTGTGAGAGTGAGTACCAGTACTTGAAAAGACCCCGTGGAATACGACATGAGATGTAGATTTCTCCTATACTATGATCGATAGGTGCACTTGCCTGAGATTAAAATCAATCTAGTTTATGCATATCCACATAGTTTTTTTACATAGAGCAAAAACAATTGCATCAGTGATGGTGGATGGCTCCTCAGGGAGGCATTCCTTCAGGGTAGGGGTGATCTTGGAGAGTCCACATGGAACAAGGATCGAGCAGATTGTGGTCGTGCACTTTCCCATTACTAACAATCAGGACGAGTATGAAGTAGTAATAACAGGGTTATGCCTGGCCAGGTAACTCGGGGTGCATGATGTGGAGGTCCTCATAGACTCCATGGTGGTGGCCTCCAAAATCAATGGGGAGTTCGAGGCAAGGGAGCTAACTCTCTAGTTATACTTGGAAAAGGTGAAGGGGGTAATCGACATGTTCCAGACATTCTCCATCTGACACATTCCAAGGGAAGAAAATGAGCAGGTGGATAATTGGCCAAGCACGGACCCGGGTGGGTGGCACCATCACCGACTTATTCCGCCCGTCCATCGAAGAGAGGGAGATGATGGAGGTAGACCAACACCCCTAGTGGATGGATCCTTTTGCAACTTTTCTGTCCACAGGGGAGTTCCCAGAGGGCATGGATAAGAAAAAATTCAAGCACAAGTTGACATACTACCTCATGCGCGACAGACAACTGTATATGAAGACCCTCTTAGGGATGTTGATGCATTGCATGGCCGAGAGGGAGATCCCGAGGATCTTGGAAGAGGTCCATTCCGAGGAGAGCAGGATTACCTCTAGAAGCCAGACCTTGGAGGGAAGGATAGTTAGGCAAGGGTATTTCTGGCCAACCATCGGCCATGAGGATTCTGAGTTCACGAAGAAATGCCACAAGTGTCAGTTGTTCGCCCCTCTCCAACTTCTACCAGCTCAGCGTCTCAGGAGCATCACGACACCCTGGCCCTTCGCCATCTGGGGAATGGATCTCGTGGTACCCTTCCCCCAGGATAGTGGGCAGAGGAGGTTCTTATAAGTCATGATCAATTATTTTTCTAAGTGGTCGGAAGTGAAGGCATTGGCCAAGGTGACGTCCCAAGTAATCAGGAACTTTGTATGGTGGGAGATCATCTGCCAACATGGACTTCCCCAGACCATTATCACGGACAATGGGCCACAATTTCCTAGCACCGAGTTCATCGGTTTCTGCGGGCAACTTGGGATTAGTCTCAGGTTCGCGTCGGTTCACCATCCCAGGAGCAACGGGTAGGTGGAGGCGCCGAACAAAATCATCATGAACCTTTTGAAGAAGAAAGTCGAGAACGTGAAGGGGAGTTGGGTAGAAAAGCATCCTTCAGTCCTCTAGGCCTTGAGGACCACCCCCAACACAGCCACAGGGGAGACCCCTTTCAAACTCTCCAATGGTTGCGAAGCAGTACTTCCTATAGAATTCGAGGTCCGGAAACCTCGGCTAGTTGAGGTAGAAGGATGTAGAGAAGAGTGGCAGGCCGAGAACGAGGATGAGCTTTGGCTCTCCCTTAATATGGTGGAGGACCTGCGCGACTTGTCAGCTATACGGCATGAAGAGGTCAAGCAAAGAATGTCTAGGTATTTTTACAAGCACGTTCGAATCAAGCAGTTGACGGAGGGAGACTTGGTCCCTAAAAAGGTGGATGCAGCCGGAGGATCAGCCGGCACGGGGAAGCTCAATCCCAATTAGGAAGGCCCGTACATTATGCAGGAGGCATTGAGGTCAGGATGGTATCGCCTCCAGGATGTGGAGAGCGAAACCCTAAGTCACACCTGGAGTGGTGATGACTTGAAGTGTTTCTATCCATGAAACATGTACGTACTTTCCTTTGCTAAATAATAAAATACTTTGATCTTTCAGCTTTTTTGGCTATGGTGTTCGTGTCAGGCCAAGATTTCCTTAGACCACGAGCAGATCTCGTTGCCAGGCTCCCACCTAGCTAGAATGGCTGGATGTCACTCGAGGAGTCTACCCAAGTCCCGAGATGCTCCGCTGTTAGGCTTCAACCTAGCAGGCAGGTCCAGGATCCTTAGTGGACATTGTTCTTGCTCTAGTGCCAAGTCCGGTTGATGCTTAACACCCGCCGTCAGGCTCTCACCTAGCTGATTGGGCCGGTGGTACTGCCTAGTGGTTGGCCAAAGTAAAGTCCGGTTGATGCTCAACACCCGCCGTCAGACTCTCACCTACCTGATTGGCCCGGTGGTAGTGCCCGGTGGTTGGCCAAAGGAATGTTCGGTTGATGCTCAACACCCACTGTCAGGCTTTCACCCAGCTGATTGGGCTAGTGGTAGCACTCGGTGGTTGGCCAAAGGAAAGTCCAGTTGATGCTCAACACCCCCGTCAGGATCTCACCTAGCTGATTGGGCCAATGGTAGCACCCGGTGGTTAGCCAAGGAAATTCCGGTTGATGCTCAACACCCGTAGTTAGGCTCTTACCTAGCTAATTGGGCCGGTGGTTGGCCAAAGGAAAGTCCGGTTGAAGCTCAACACTCGCCGTCAGCCTCTCACCTAGCTGATTGGGCTGGTTGTAGCGCTCAGTGGTTGGCCAAAGGAAATTCCGGTTGATGCTCAACACCCGGCGTCAGGCTCTCACCTAGCTGATTGGGCTGGGGGTAGCGCCTGGTGGTTGGCCAAAGGAAAGTACGATTGATGCTTAACACTCGCCGTCAGTCTCTCAGCTAGCTGATTGGGTCGGTGGTAGCACCCGGAGGTTACTTTAGAGATAAGTCCCGAGCTGCTCCCGCTGTCAGGATTTCATCTAGCTGGTAGGGTAGGGGTCCTCGGTGGACATTATGGATGCTCTGGAGGAAAGTCCCGAACTTCTTCTGCTGTCAGGCTTTCATCTAGCTGGCAGTGCAGTGGTCCTCAGTGGACATTATGGCTGCTCTGGAGCTATGTCCCGAGTTTTTCCTGCTTTCAGGCTTTCATCTAGCTTGCAGGACAAGGGCCTACAGTGGACATCATTCTTGCTCTGGAACTAAGTCAAGTTACTCCCATCGTCAGGCTTTCACCCAACTGACAGGGAAGGTGGGCCCTTGTGAGACATTTTAAAGTATCGTAGAAACCTAGTCCTAGGATGCTCATGCCAGCCAGGGAGTATTGAAACCTAGAGGATTATGGGAGGAAATTCAAGGCTTCAATGAGATTTTCGCCAAGCAGGGATCTCGCCAGAGCCGGTTCTCGTGAGTGATATACTATTTGCACGTGAGCCTATAGGCGAGAACGTCGCGAGAGCTATATACTAGGAGACAAGTTCGAAGTAAAAATCTACTAGCGTGCATGAACTAATTGGGCGAGAACGATGCAAGATCAAACATTATATATTGAATTATTAGTCAATGATTTTCCGGGTTGGCACAGTGAGAAGTCAATACATGGTCTCGCAAGAACGATGCAAGATCTAGCCTTACACATTGAATTATTAGTCAATGATTTTCCAGGTTGGCGTGGCGAGAAGTCAATACATGGTCTTGCGAGATATCGTGATCACGGATTCTTAAGAGGGGTGCTAGACGAACACGTTTTCACATAATAGAGCATTCGAAATCGAAGCACAAAAAAGAAACAACATAATAAAACTTCGTTTTTCATATCATCAATAAACAATTACATGTCGCAAAGGGCAGAGCCCGAAAAAGAGGAAAGTTACAAAAAAAAAGAGCTTCAGGGCCACGACGCCGATCTCTCGCTCTCGCCGGAGAATGCAGCACTGTCTTCAGGCTCAAGGACAGGAAGGAAGAGGTCCGGGAGTAAGATCTCAGCCGTCACCTTCTCACCATCGCTTTCAAGAATAAAGCCCGCCTCATCACCTGGAGCAAATGCCTCGCCGCCATAATCGCATTCTCCTGCATCATCAGATATATCTCATGCGGCGTGTATAATGGAGCCTTCTTATTTTCGCTTAAGCGGGGAGGGATCAGCGAATCGATTCATTGCTGATTATAGGCCTTTATTCTCCGGTTCTTCTCCTCGAGCTGGGCAATGCACGCATCTTTCGGGGCCAGAGTCGCAACATCCTACAAAACAATCAAGTGTTAGCGCGAGAACAACATTTTGTAAGTGAATAATAAGAAAGAAAGGCTTACCACTCCCGCATCCCGCAAGGCAAGGTTCCTTTTTGGCGGTGTCTAGATACCGAGTCAAGGTTTTAACTTCCTTGTTCAACTTGGATCGCTCCTCGCTCACATCTGCTAGCTATCACGAAAGGCGGATGCGGCGGCAGGCTGACATATGAGCGAGTTCGATGGTGCGGAATTATGCTTGCGAGCTCTCATAAGCAAGTGACTTCACCAGTGCCTCGTTGTAGTAAGCTGCACTATTCCACCCATACATGCTGAATACGAGAGCATAGGCCTGGCCTGAGACCATCTCACCCTCTTGCCAGGAGGTAAGTACTGTGGAGATGGAATCCCCGTTGGTTTCCCGGTCCTATACCAGCAAAGGCTCGCCGATGTCATCCAGCACCTTCTCACCCAGGACAGATTTCTTGTGGTCCTTGGGCATGGGTCCCTTTTTTGCCGTCAAAGTCCCGCCAATCACCTCCACTTCCTTCTCTACGGTCTCTCCAGCAACACTCACTGGGAAATTTGAGGCGATCTCCTTGCCTTTGGCAAGAGCTGCTGTTTGTTACTTCTTAGGAGGTGGAGGAAGGGAGGAGTCAGGCTTTCGCTTCTGGTTGCTTAATCGTGGCAGCGATTTCAATGGGCTTCTATAGTTTGCAGCGACAGCCTCAGCACATGCCATATTGAAAGAGAGTGTAGCATAGGGAGGGTTGAAGGGGAGATCTCGCACCCCTACACATGTATCATAAGTTAGAAATTCCAAAGCATGTAATCTTTAAAATGGGCGAATGCGAGAACTACCTTCCCCAACAAGAATTGGAAGCAGCGTGTCAAAGTTCCTCCTCAGGAAGGGAACGTCAAAATCCTTCCCGAAGAGAAATTGGTGAAGCTTGGCCTCATGCCCGCCGAGACTGGGAGGGCAGTAGGTAGATTCTTCCCATTGGACCAGCAAAAGCGGGAGCTTGCCATATTCTCCAGAGACAAAGATGATCTTCTTGACCCAGTTATGATTTTTGTTGGCGAGACCCTTCGTCTATAGGTTGTTGCCAGAGAAGATGGCGACCTCGTCCCTCTTGGCACGAGTAAATAATGAGAGAGAAAAAGGACGAAATAAATCACAAATTTTATTGCACCAAAAAGGTAATCATTACATATGTATGCCCCTTATTTATAGAAAATGAGGGAGGTGAGAGAATACAATACACGATGTGGGACTAAACTTAAGCCGGGCGGCCTATGCAGTTTGACATATACAAACCACACACTACATAATACAACTATACATCCAGCGACCACTAGGGAAGACCATCAATATCAATGGAAGACCGCCTGACTAGCCTCCTAACCACACCTGCGGGTTGCCATCAAACTGAAGCTGCTGCAAGCCACCTAACCACATACTGCGGGTTGCCAGTAGACCGCAGTTATGGCTATCCACAAGACCAATACCGCGACATCAAGATGACCGTTATGACTTCTCAAGACCTCTGCGCTTTACACCAGAGACACAGCTTTGACCTCCTGCTAGATCAATGCAGCTTAACTCCAGATTACTGATGTGGCTTCACCAGACCACTACGGCTTCTATTTAGACCACTGCTGCGACCTCCTGCTAGACCGCTGCAACTTACAACCAAGGTACTACTATGGCCTCAAACTAGCCCTCTGGAGAACCAACCCAATAGCCCGCTGTGCCAAACCACCAGAAGGCTGACTAGAGAAGTCGCGGCGGCTAGTTCGGCTAACTGCCCGAACTGAGTTCCAACAATCCCCCTCAAGCTGGAGCATATATGTCAACCATGCCCAGCTTGCTACAAACTTCTGTGAACAAAGTATCTAGTTTGGTGAAGAAATCATCTAGCTCCTTATAAGAGGTAACGAATGATGTACATATCTGATTCTTCAGAATCTCTTCTCTAATAAAATGACAATTAACTTCAATATGCTTCATTCTCTCATAAAAGACCGGATTCTTCGAAATGTATATAGCTGCTTTATTGTCACAGAACATTGGTAGGGGATGATCATAAAAATATCCCAGATCCAGCAAGAGAGTCCGAAGCCATTTTAGCTCGCAAGCAGTCAGAGCCATTCTTCTGTACTCTGCTTCTGCAGTTGATTTGGCAACTACAACTTGCTTTTTGCTCTTCCAACTGACCAGATTACCTCCAACAAAGGTGCAAAAACCAGATGTTTGACTTCCTGTCACCCTTATCATCTGCGTAGATTGCATCAGAATAGGCCTCTAATTTTAAATGTCCCCTCTTCTGAAATAGGAGCCCTATTTCTAGTGCACCTTTCACATAATTGAGATTCTTTAGAGCTGACTGCATATGACACTCCCTGAGAGCTTGCATAAATTGACTCACTCTCCCTACTACATAAAAAATATCTGGTCATGTAACTTTTAGATAGATGAGTTTACTGACAAGTCGTCTGTACCTAGTGACATCTTCAAGAAGAGGAGAAGTATCACTCCAGCATTTGTCATCTCCAACAGCCATAGGGGACCGAGCATGTTTAGCTCCGAGAAGATTCGTCTCTTGTAAAAGATCCAAGGCATACATCTACTGTGAAAGAACAATAAAACCAAGTTTTCGAGATATCTTAATCCCCAGAAATTACTTAGGAGACCCCATATCCTTTGTAACAAAATGCTGGAGCAGATACTTTTTTGTCATATCAATACATTTTCTATCATCTCCTATAAGAAGAATATCATCCACATATACTTCAAGAATTACAAGACCAACTGAGGTCTTTCGAATAAAAAAAAGGAGTGATCTGCAGCGCTTCGAACAAATCTAGTAACTGAAATAACCTCGTTGAACTTGTCAAACTAGGCTCTCGGACTTTGCTTGAGACCATAAATGTCTTTCTTCAACATACACACCCGAGACTCCCCCTAAGCAACATACCCAGGAGGGTGCTCCATATAAACTGTCTCGTTCAAATCACCATAGAGAAAGACATTCTTGACATCCAACTGAGACATTTCCCAATCTCTATTTACAGCCACAGAAAAAATTACACGGATCGTAGTAATCCGAGCAATAGGAGAGAATGTGTCAAAGAAATCCACACCATAGGTTTGCATAAAGCCCTTGGCAACAAGCCAAGCTTTGTATCAATCAACACTACCATTAGGAAGATATTTGATGATGAAAACCTATCGACATCCAACAATTTCAACACCAGGAGTGGTAGAAAAAAGAGATTAAGTACCCCGTTCAGTCAGAGTTTTTATCTTTTCATCCATAATAACTTTCCAATGTGGAATAACTAGAGCATTCCAAAAATATGCAGGAAGAACATTCGCCGAGAGGGCAAGAGCAAAAAGTTGTGCCAGAGGAGAGAGGTGTGTATAAGACACCACACCAGCAAGAGGATGTTAAATGCATGAAAGAACCCCCTTTTGAAGAGCAACCAGAAGATCAAGATCAGTCCTGTCTACTTGCGTGGTTCCATCCGAAGGAGAGACTAGCGAACTAGGAGTTGTTGGCAGCCGCTCAATAGAGGAATCAGAAAGAACTAGAGAATCACAAGGGGAAGAAGGAATGACAGGCTTGGGAAAAGGGGCCGACACAAAAGGAAAAGAAACTGAATTATCAGAATAAGGAAGAATTGAGAAATGTGAAAAGAAGGGGACATCCTCAAAGAAAGTGACATCCGTAGAAACTTACTGTCAGTAGAGAATGCGTTGGACTGCTAGTTGATTTGGGCTAGGTTCACTAGATTAGTATGTGACCCAACATGTATAGCCAGTTGTCAAATTTGTGTCCTAGAGTCTAGGTCAAGTCCTTAGGTTCAACATCAGATGGACCAGCTATCATCAAGACCATCAAAGACTCTAGATTTAGAGGATTTTGAGACTAAGTCAAATAAGTTAGACGTTCGTCGAACTCAGGTCGACGAAAGGTGTTCTGAGCTCGACGATCTTGAGATAATTCTTAGTGCTGAGCTCGACGATCTTTGTTCTCTGTTCGACGAAGTCTGAGATACTTCAACAAGTTAAAGTCAGGATAACTCCAGAATTTTTCTAAGTCCAGCTTCAAGCTTTGGTCGACGAACAAGAATCTGAGCTCGACGAACTTGGACCTCAAGTTCACAACCTCTCAAGACAATGGAGTCAACTTCTCAGGTCGACGAATGCAGTACTCTGCTCGACGATTTCTGGTCGACGAATGAAGATTGTCAGTTCGACAAAGAATGAAGCAGAATTGACAAGATTTCCTTGAAGACAAATTATTATTGTCTGGTCGACGAACTCATCAAGCTCAGCTCGACGAACTCAAGCTCAGCTCGACGAACTCATCAAGATCAGCTCGACGAACTAAAGCTCAGCTCGACGAACTCAAGCTCAGCTCGATGAACTCAAACTCAGCTCTACGAATTGTGTTCTTCGTTCGACGATTCCAGACTAGGTCTTCTCCAGCTTCCCGTCCCTTTTCTCGGCGATGAATCCTCAGTAATTAATGCCCAATCCTCTCGGAATGTTACCGTTAGAACGCGCATTGATCATGGATTATTACATGTCGTTTTTCCATGGGACAGTTAGGGAAATCATTGATTGCCGCTTCCTTCCCAGGCCGAGTGCAATTACTGCTCAATATTCAAATTTCGAATATTCCTCAGTCAGTAAGAAGTCAGCAAAGAAGAGATTAACCAGTACTACAATACTAGCAGTGATACAGACACACAGACACAGTACTAAGAACAATCATACATAAATCTAAAGCTCTACTGCAATCAGCCCAGGGCAGAGAATAATTTCATCAAGAAGAAGAACATACAATCACTATCAAGAGTCTTCTTCCTTCAATTCTCAGGATAACTTCAGAAGGACAACAAACTAATCTATCTGACAAAAAAGTTCCTGAAGCAATCTCTGTTCCAGGCACTCAAGTTATTTGAAGACCTATCACCCTGAAGCAGTGCTCTAGTTTTCCTGATCCCTTCAAGATCTCAGGGGGAGCAATCTGCTAACATCAATCTACAAGTCTTCTCAGTTGTCATTGAGAAAGAGAAGACCTCATCACCCTTTTTCCATCCTCTGTACAGGATTTTAATTCCCTTCAAAATTATTCATGGTTGCAAGTCTCCCTCCAAAAGACTTGAGGTTTTGGTTTTTGAGCACCTGAACAAAAGCTCATTGGTCTCAGGCACCTGATCAAAAACCTGAGTGGATTCCTACCAGGGTGGTAGAAGAGTGGATGTACCCAGGTTGGGGAACCACTATAAATTTCTTGTGTTGCCTAGTTGCCCTTTTCATTTATTTTGGCTGTGTTGTTCTGTGATTGTTTAGGTTGCTGTGCTTATTTTACTTTATTTACTGACTTGTTCACTTAGGATTACAACAAAAGTTGTAAAAAGTTTGTAGTGAGCACAATACTCTATTCACCCCCCTCTAGAGTATTTCAGATCTAACCTGCACTTTCAATTGGTATCAAAGCGAGGTTGGTTAAAATACCACACCTTTAGAGATCAAGTGGTTGCACAGGCTAACACCTGAATCATAAAGATCCCTCTAGTTAGATCTGTTTGTTTTGATTTTGTTATTAGATTTATTTCTTCACAGACATGGCTCAAAACAAAGATTATGCAAGCATCAGAACTCCAGTATGCAATCTTAACAAGTTTACCATCTGGAAGGCAAGAATCAAGCTATACATGAATTCTATTGATGAGGATATTTTTTATTCCATCTTGACAGGAGTACCTCCAGCATCTACAGCACCTACAAGCACCTCTACAAACATGACTGTAGTACCTCCTACAGAAAATAATGATGCCTACAAGAAAGCCAAAATTGCAGATGCAAAGGCAATGAATATCTTGGCTCAAACTATGTCAGATGACATATTTAAGAAGGTGGCTGAGTGCACCTCAGCCAAGGCCATTTGGGATTCCCTCAACCAAATGGTAGCTGGCTTAGCAGATGAAAGAAAAGACAGGAGATCAAACCTCATATCCTTGTATGAGAATTTCAAGAAGGATGAGGTTGAATCAGTGGCTGAAATGTACAACAGGTTGAGCTCAATCATCAATGAGCTCAAAACCTTGGATAAAGACATCACCCTTACAGAGGTGAATGATAAGATCTTGATGTGCTTCCCTAGCTCTTGGGATTCAAGAATCTGGCCTATCAAAAAAGCCAGAAGCCTAAATGAGATATCAACTGAATCTCTGCTAGGCAAATTAAAGTCTTATGAGCAGCTGATAAAATCAAGAGAAGCAGCTGGACAGAAGTCAACAACTCCAGTGAGAAAGGATCACATCATAGCCTTCAAAGCATCTGATGGAAAGTGAGACCTCAACATCCAATGAGGAACTCATGAGCCTCTTTGTAAAAAGATTCTATAAGATGGCTAGAAAGGATTTCAGAAGGAAATCATCCAGGCAGGATGATAAGCCCAGATTTGACAATACACCAACCAAGGAGGTTGTGTGCTTTGGATGCAGAAAGCCTGGACATTACATCTCAGAATGTCCAGAAAACCAGAAGAAGGAGAAAAGCAAAGAAAGAGACTCCAGAAGAAAACACAGCAGCATACCCTCCTCAAGCAAGTACAAAAAGAAAGACAAGGGCTTTGTTGCTGAGACATGGAGTGATACTGAAGAAGAATCATCCTCTTACAGCTCAAGTGAAGAAGAGGAAGAAGCAAGATCCAAGGAGGTTTGACTTAAGGCAATTGATGCCTCCAGGAGCAATTCAGGATCAGTAGGAGAATCTGAAGATGAAGCAGCCTCAGACTCAGAGGCAGATGAGGTTCTTTCAAGCTTTGATTTCAATTCTGATTTATTTAAAACTGAATTCAAAACTATGTGTTTAGATTTATTAATTCAGAAAAAGAAATAAAAACCCTTAGAGAAAGACTAGGAAATCTTGAATCTGTCAACTCAAAAAATATTAAACTACAAGATCAACTAACCTTAGCAAATGAACAAATAATTAAATTAAAATCTGATTTATGTGAGGCTAAACAACTTGAGCAATCTCTCAATGGGAGAAGTCTCAAGCTGATGGACATAACAAGCACAGTAAATGCCAGATTAAATGGGAAGCTGGTCTTGGGTGCATCATCAGATTTACCCCCCATAATTAAGAAAAATATTCTTACAACACCCATTAAATTTATTTCTGCCAAAGGAAAAGAAAAGATAATAGATAAACCAATGTCAGCAAACAACCCAAAACCCATAGACAAGAGAAATAAAAATCAGAAAATAACTAATAAAAACAAGGTTCAGCAGCATTCGTCGAACTCAGATCGACGAAATGTGGCCAGTTTGTCGAACCTAGATCGACGAATGCTGAACGCAAACTTCAGTTATAACAATTTGTCTAACTGCGATCGACGAACTTTGTATGGTTCGTCGAGCAGAGGTCGACGAACTTGGGGCGCAGAAAATGACTACTGTCATTCTTTGAGCAGAGATCGACGATCTCAGCCCTATTCGTCGAACTCTAGTCGACGAACTTACGAAAATTCGTCGAACCCAGAAGGACCAAACATAAATCATTTCTCTTACAGAAATTCTAAGCCAACTAATAAACCATTCAATCTAGTAGCTGATTGGGTTATTCCACCTAGGAGATATCACCCCTCAGGTTATAAATCTCAACCTTCCCTATCAGTCATTTCCAGCTTTTCATTTCAACAAATAAAGGACCCAAGGTAACCTGGGTCAAGAACAATATAGTTTTGTTTTTCATTACAGGTACAAGTGAAGAACTGTCCAAGGGTGAGTCAGACCTGGTACTTGGATAGTGGATGCTCCAAGCATATGAACAGACAACAAGGACAATTTATCCAACTACAAGTCCAAGCTAGGACCAAAGGTGATCTTTGGTGATTCAAAGAGTGGCCAGTCAGAAGGATATGAAGCAGTAAAGATTGGATCAGTTACCTTCAAGAGAGTAACATATGTAAGAGGACTCAAACATAACCTAATATCCATAAGTCAATTATGTGATGAAGGTTATCAGTTACACTTTAACTCTACCTCTTGTTCTATTATTAATAATGAAAACCAAACTGTTTTAATTGGAATTAGACAAGGCAACATATATCTAGTAGATTTTATTTCTGCCAAAATTGATGTTTGTTTACTCAATATCACTAGTAGCCAAAATGAGTTGTGGCATAAAAGGTTAGGGCATGTAAACCTTAAGAATATAGATAGGCTATCTAAAGACAACCTTGTTAGAGGTTTACCTTCTGGCCCCTACAAGAAGGAAAACCTTTGCAGGGCTTGTCAATTAGGCAAGCAAACTAAAACTAGTTTCAAATTCATTAATAAAAGTGATTCACCTAGGATTTTGTATTTGCTTCATGTGGATCTATTTGGACCCATTGCAGTACAAAGCCTAGGAGGGAAGTCTTATACTTTAGTGTTTGTTGATGACTTCTCCAGATTCAGTTGGGTAGCCTTTCTGAGAATTAAGTCAGATATATTCAAGGTTCTTATAGATTTTCTCAGGACCATACAGATTGAGTTCTCTACTCATGTTGCATTGATCAGAAGTGATCATGACACAGAGTTTGAGTCTCTTCTTATGCATGAGTTCTATGAGAAGGAAGGTATCAGGCAGTGCTTCTCAGCTTCTAGAACTCCCCAACAAAATGGGGTTGCTGAAAGGAAAAATAGGGCACTCATTGAATCCGCAGGTACATTATTAGCAGATGCTTACATGCCTCTATCCTTTTGGGCAGAAGCTGTAAATACTGCTAATTATGTCCTGAATAGAAGTCTTATACATAAGCTGAAAAATAAGACCCCCTATGAATTTCTTAAAGGGAAGAAACCTAAAATCACATACTTTAAAGTTTTTGGCTGCATTTGTTTCATTCACACTAATAACAAGAGATACATTAGAAAGTTTGAGGCTAAGGCTGAAGAAGAGATTTTTCTAGGATATTCCCAAGTAAGCAAGGCCTATAGGGTTTTTAATAAATCCACCCTTAAAATTAAAGAATCTATTCATGTATCTTTTGATGAAGCTAACATATCTTATAAGGAGAAAGAGATTTCTACCAATAGCCTTTTGCAGGTTCCACCACTGTGTGAGTCTATGGATGGACTAAACCTTACCCAAGAGGTATCAACCCATCCTACTCCACAGGTTGCTGAAGATAGTGAAGAAGAACTTCAAGTGGAAGTGGCTGACCTTCCCTCAACATCTAGTACCATTCCTCAAGAGGAATTAATTACAGAAGCTGTTGCTCAACAAACTCCACTAACTGATCTTGTCACACTTAGAGATCACCCCAGATCTCAAGTGATTGGAGACATTTCAGCAGGTGTATAGACAAGGCATCAACTCAACCAAGACTTGATGCATGCCTGTTTTCTCTCTCAAATTGAACCTCTCACCATCTATGAAGCTGAGCAAGATCCCCACTGGATCATTGCAATGCAAGAGGAACTAAATCAGTTTGAGAGATGTAGAGTTTGGGATTTGGTTCCAAGTCCCCATAACTACCCAGTTATTGGAACCAAATGGGTCTACAGGAACAAGTTGGATGCTCAAGGGAACATAGTGAGGAACAAGGCTAGGCTTGTTGCTCAAGGCTACAGGCAAGAGGAAGGAATTGACTATGACCAAACCTTTTCCCCTGTTGCAAGGTTAGAGGCCATAAGAATATTCCTTGCTTATACAGCTCACAGGAGATTCAAAGTCTATCAAATGGATGTCAAGAGTGCATTTCTGAATGGAGTACTTCAAGAAGAGGTTTATGTAGAACTACCTCCAGGTTTTATCTCTCCAACTCAACCTTCTTTTGTTTTTAAATTGCATAAAGCTCTCTATGGTTTAAAGCAAGCTCTAAGAGCTTGGTATGAGACCTTAGCAAGATTTCTTTTAGAGCATAAATTTACAAGAGGAACCATAGATAAAACTCTTTTCACTAGACATCATAAGGACCAAATTTTATTAGTACAAATATATGTGGATGACATCATCTTTGGGTCTACTAATCCCAAATTATGCAAGAGGTTTGCTGACCTCATGCATTCTAAATTTGAGATGAGTAGCATGGGTGAGCTTTCCTACTTCCTTGGTCTCCAAGTGAAGCAACTCCCTGATGGTATCTTCCTCTCCCAAGCTAAGTATGCTAAAGAGCTTATCAAAAAGTTTGGGATGGGTGATGCTTCAGGAATGAAAACCCCTATGGCTACTAATGCTGTTGTGGATTCTGATGCAGCAGGGAAACCTGTAGATCAGAAACATTATAGGGCAATTGTTGGATCCCTATTATACCTAACAGCTAGCAGACCTGATATAATGTTTGCCACATGCCTTTGTGCTAGGTTCCAAGTGAACCCTAAAGAATCTCACCTTATTTTCCTAAAAAGATTTTTGAGATATATAAAGAATTGTCCTAATCTAAGACTCTGGTATCCTGTAGAGTCAGAGTTTGAGTTAACTGGATACTCAGATGCTGACTATACTGGATGTATAGTGGACATGAAGAGTACCTATGGAACTTGCCAGTTCCTGGGTATGAGACTTGTCTCTTGGTTTTGTAAAAAGCAAACATCTGTGTCTACATCAACTGCAGAAGCAGAATATATGGCTGCTGGCAGCAGCTGTTCACAAATGTTATGGATACAAAACCAACTCCTAGACTATGATGTCAACTTAAATAATTCAACATTATTTTGTGACAATACTAGTGCTATTGCTATAGCACAAAATCCAGTTCACCATAGTAGGACTAAGCATATTGAAATAAGACATTATTTCATTAGAGATAATGTAGACAAAAAGAAAATTAACCTAATCCATATTCCTACTAATTTACAGAGAGCAGACATTTTCACCAAACCCTTGGATGAGAAAAATCATCTGTTCTTTATAAATCAACTGGGAATGATCAATGGAGAAGAGTTAAATTAGTTTCTGTCTGCATTCGACGAATTTTCCATAGTTCGTCGAACGGAGTTCGACGAATTAGGGAAAGTTTGAGAGATTCTCGTCGAATGGAGATCGACGAATTCTCTGTGTGGAAATAATTTTCGTCAACCGGAGATCGACGAACTTTGCTTCAGAAGATATTTCGTCGAACGGAGTTCGACGAACTGTGTTCGATTCTTCTGAATGAGATCGACGAATTATCTGTCTATAATTTACTTCGTCGACCTCAGTTCGAAGAACTGTTTCTTTTTCGTCGAACGAAGATTGTCGATTCATATTCTGGAAAACTTATATCTAGGTTTTCTTCGACCTCCGTCCCGTGCTTTCAGTTCCTTGCTCTTGATTGCCGTGTTCTCTGTCTTTCTTGCAGGTCATCAATGGCAATTCCAGCGAGCACTTTGGCTGCCATGAAATTCGACACCGACTTTGACATGGATTTTGATTCTTTCCAGCACTTTGACCCAATATTTCTATACATTCTGGAACTTTTGGAAGAACTTGGTCTCAAAGATTTCATGACCCGAAGGATTAAACTGCATGCAACTAAAATTCGAGAATGGGTATACACTTCGTCAATTTCTGAGGAAAATATTCTGACAGGCAATATCGGGAGTAATGCTGTCTCTCTATCTCCTGCCATTCTTTCTGAAATTTTTGGGTTGGTAAATGGAGAAGATGACATGGAAATGGATTCTGAAGAATGTAGTTCGATGCTGAAGTTGATGCGGTTTTCTGGAAGCAACCCTAACAAGTTGTTAAAGAAAAAACTCTCTGCCGCCTATCAGTTCTTGGCGGATATCGTGGGAAAAATACTGATGGGCAAGCACACCGCACATGATTACATAACCCGACATCAATTCCTTATCATGGGCGCCATGGTGAATAAACGTCCTGTTGATTGGAGCAAGATCTTCTTTGAGTTGACAAAGAAGAAAATCAGCAAGAAAGAGGTTTGTTTTGGAAGAATCCTGGGGATCTTCCTCAAGGAAAAGGCTGGTGAATTCATGGTCTCCCCGACCATCTTCATCAATGCCAGCAAGCGCCTCACCTGCGCTTTGTTTGGCAGATGGGAGAGGATGATCTCCAAGCCGTCCAAGGCTTCCTCCTCTTCCATCCCTGCTTTAGAAGGCACCGGGGCTGTTAAAGCCACTCCCACACCTGCTGAGGAGATCCATCCCCCTCCACCATCTCTTCCAGCACCCCTTCCAGTAAAGATGCCTCCTAATGTGCCTACTCCTCCTCCATCTCCACCACTGGACATCACCAACATCCCATCTCTACCTCCATCTTCCCCTCTGCAAGCTAATCAACAATCAACACCCCATGCTTCACCTTATGACACACAAAATCTTACACCTCCTCAGTATCCACTTCTCCCTCATTTGTCCTCCATTCCATCTTACACCCTACCCACAGACATTGCCATGCCAGATGCCACCATTCCATCTTCATCACCATCCACTCATCACATATCTGCTATTCCACCCTCCATTCGATCCTTAGTTGCTCCCTCCTCCACACCTAATGCAACATCCTCTTCCCCTTCCTCCTTTGATTCAACTACCATATCATCTATCCTCACCTTACTCACTCATCTCATCAAAACCCTTATCACATAGGCCATTACACCTCTTGTGAATTCTATTAATTCTTTATCTGCCCAAGTTTCTGCCCTTTCTGCTGCCCCCTCCTCAGTCCAGGGCCTGGCCTCAGTCCCCACTAAACCCAGGCAGGGGGAGATGCCTGATGATGAAGCAGCATCTCAAGCTTCAGATACAGCTTCCCTAGCAGATACAGCTTCAGAAGTTCTTCCAGATTGTATAGATACAGAATTATTTTATTTGATTAATTTTATTAATACTGATATGGATATTACTGACATGGATACTGCTGAAACTGTTGGTGATTTTTCTCTCAATCCCTCAGTTAATCTTCAAGAATTACTGCAAGTTTTTGATACTGTACATATGCAGTCTCTTCCAGCAGACTTTAGTAAGCCACAGTTGGCTATTGTGCCCTACACTTCTCCAATAAGTCCAGCAGTTGCTAAGCAACTCTGTGATAGTTTTGCTATTCTAGCTTTAGATCCAATCTCTGCAGCTACTACATCTTCTCCAGAAGAGATCTCAGCCCCAATTTTTGTTATGGATGATTCCCCAATGCCTGACCTGGATGCATTGATTCAGGCAGACATTAAGGAAGAGAATAGAGCTCAAGAAGACTGCTCAGTCTTAATCAGTTCACCAGTTCCAGTTCCAGTTTCAGCTCCAGCTCCAGCTTCTGAACCTTCTGCCCCTCCTCCAGAAAAGGCTGTTATTGATGATAAAGCCCTGAAAGCATTGGATGCTTTGTATGATAACCCTCAGGGTTCTGACAGTGAAGAAGAAGCTGATGATGACGATGATTCATATGAAGAAGCTTCTAAGAAGAAAAAAAAATGCTGACAAAGAAAAGGAAGACTCCTCCTCCTCCAGCTCCTAAGCCTAATCCCACTGCTGACACCCCTTATTACATTTTGCACAATGTTACTCCTTATAAGGGGATGCCTGCATGAATGTGGTTGTCCAAGAACCAGCAGAAGGAAAGGAAAAGAAGTAGGAGATATTCTCCTCCTCCAGTACACAAGTATAGAAAGGATCCTGAAAGATATGGTACCTAAACACCTAGAGGGGGGGGGGGTGAATAGGTGACCTAATCCTTTTTAAACTTTAATGGCAGCCAACAGTTTATAACACAGCTTTCTAACTTATTCTATCACAGCAAACACAGCAATAATCACAGCACAGCACAGCACAGCATACACAGTGGTTTATAGTGGTTCCCCAAGATATGGGTACATCCACTTTCCCCCTTCGCCTATCTAGCAGTGTACTAGATTCGGCTAAACTCCTCCACTGTCTCAGAACCCAAATTGGTTCTTACACCTCAGGCCCAAAGACTTACAACTCAGCTTTATCCCAAAGCCTACACTCAGCCAATCAAGGCCTACACTCAGCCAACCAAGGCCTACACTCAGCCAACCAAGGCCTACACTCAGCCAACAAGGCCTACACTCAAATATCACAATCTCCTACCCTCAGGCTCTCAAGCCCTATCCTCAGCCTTTATAATTATAGGCTTACAATTCACTCAGATCCAAAGGATCCTACAAGATAAAAATGTATTACAAATATTAACTCAACAACTCAGAAATAAAAGAGGGGAGTTGAGAGTTTCTTGATGAGTTCTTGGAAGAACTCAGCTGGATTCAATCTGACTTAGCTTTCTTCAAAGCTTCTTGAGTAGAACTGAATAAGACTGAAACCTCCTGCAGTAGTTCCTTGACCTCTGCCACTTAAGATCCAGAATGAATCTGAATCCTTCTTCTCAGCCTAGTTCCAGAGGCTGATTTCTTGGATGGAGCCCTCTCTCTCCAACTTCTTAGATCTGCACTTGGACTGCAAGATCTTCTTGTGTTGATACTTTGTGTACCACTTCAATAACTTGTTCAACAATAATCTGAACCACTTGTTGATCACTGATCATCAACCACACTTTTTGTAGACTGTATGTGCCTATTTATAGGCCTTCTTCATGGTAACCGGCTGATCCGGTTCATAACTGTCTTCTGACATCTCTGACAGGTGCTGTAGACCGGCTGGAACGGCAGCTGTCATGTCATCCAGTCATTTCTTGAAAATCTCTAACTGTCTGATAGTGTCGAGACTTTCTGTCTTTAAGTGTCGACACTTATAGACCAAGTGTCGACACATACTGTGTAAGTGTCGACACAAGTCTACAAGGTGTCGACACAACTCCTTGTATGTCTCGACACAGATTCTTCTTCAGGTGTCGACACTGAAATTGAGTGTCGACACAAGTACTTGTTCTTCTTGCTTTTACTGAATTCTTCTAAGTGTCGACACATCTCCGTTGTGTCGACACAACTTCTTGTGTTGAATCTATTAAGTGTCGACACTACTTCTTGGTGTCGACACATAGTCTTTTATGTTGATTCTTGCTGAGTGTCGACACAACTCCTTGTGTAGACACACCTTCTTCTTGTTGAGACTTCAGCTGAGTGTCGACACATTCCCTTAGTGTCGACACTTGTACTTAGAATAATTTTGTTGATCTTTCTGATCTTTGCTAAGTGTCGACACAGCTCCTTGTGTCGACACTTTCTTCAAGTGTAGAGTCTTTAGCTGAGTGTCGACACATTGTTCTAGGTGTCGACACATACTTCAAATGCTGACTCTTCTGTCGAGTGTCGACACATTGTGCTGGGTGTCGACACTTACTTCAAGTGCTGACTCTTCTGCTTAGTGTCGACACATTGTGTTGAGTGTCGACACTTGTACTTAGTCTCTGCAGACTTTTGCTGAGTGTCGACACAGCTCCAAGTGTCGACACTTTCTGGTGTAGACTCAGCTTTACTGGGTGTCGACACAACTCCTTGTGTCGACACTTTCTGTCTGCACTTTTCTTCACTAAGTGTCGACACATGGACTTAGAAACTTTTTTGCTTCAGTCCAGTGATTACATAACCTGCACAAGTAAACTCAACATACATCAAATAAATTATGATGTATATCATTGAGTTGGGTGAGGCTTCTTCAAATCAGGTACATTTAACCAATGTACCCAACAATCTCCCCCTATTTGGAGAAGTCATAACCCTTAGTCAATGATATACACCATTCATAATAAAAATTACAAAATGATGTAAAGCAGGATAATGTATAACAGGGTAAACATAACATGTATTAAATCACACATGTATACACAATCATCATTTCAGAACAAGTAAGAAATAGACACATTCACAGAACAAACATGAAATACATGAATCATATATTGTTCTAATATCTGTCTTATACATTTTCAGAAGTTTACTAAATGTGTTACATCAAAAGATTACAACATAAACTTCAAGAAAACTCTTAATCTATTTCTGCTCTGGCTCTTTAATTACTATGCCTTTGCCAGCTTGGACTTGAGCTTTGACAGGGGCTTCAACAGTTTCAGCATCAGCATGCTTCTTTCCTTTCAAATCTTTCTTTTTAAGCTCTTCAGCTTTGATCTTCTGCCTCTCAAAATAGTGATATGACTTAGGAAAGTACTTGCTAGGCTCCACTGCAATAGGAGGTAGCTTTCCCATCTTTGCCTTTCTTCTGTATTGAACTATTGCTTCCTGCCTGATCTCATGTTTCCTCCATTGTACTTCAGAGAACCACTTGTTCCTGTCATGAGTATTGTCTTTGGCAGCTTTCCAGGCAGTTAAAATTATATTTCTAGAGGTAGGGCTCCACTGTTCAAAGTCTGGCCTTTGTTCTGCTTGTTCCCTAAACCTCTTTTTGGACAACCTTGTCTCTTCTTCTTTTTGTAGAGCTTCTTCTTCTTTCTGAAGAGCTGCTTGCATAGCTTCAGTCATAGGCTGAACCACTTTATCCAGAATAACATTAGACTTTCCCTCAGTTGGGCTATACATTGTGCTCACATCTGCTTGAATCATTTCAAAGTCTGGAGGTGGATAAATGACCTGAGCTACTTCTGGTTGCTCACCTCCAAAATAAGCAGGGTTAATGCCTGATTCAGCAACATCTTGGTCATCACACAGAGGAGGGTATCCAAGTGTAGCCCTGATTGAATTTGATATCCATTTTGCATGCTCAGAACTTGCCTTGACTAACACTCTCTCCCCCTTTATGACTTCTCTAGCCATGTGATCTCTGACATCATCCTTTTGAAATCTGATCTGACTATCCAAGTACCTGATTCCATCTTTAAAGTAAGGTTTTAGCTTTTGAAGTTGTTCAGATATGACCTTCTGGGAGGCTTCGATAACAGTCTTTACAGCAGAAATTTCCTCTTGGAATACTTTATCAAAATCAGCTTTAGCAACAGCAGTAGATGTAGAAGGTTCAGCAGCCTTGTTCTTCAACTCAGTGACTATAGCATTATGGGAGGCAGTCAAATTATCATTCATTCTTAATTGATTCTCAAGAACATATCCTTGTTTCAATGCTATATCATCCACCCGTGCCTTGATCTTCTCTTGGTGTGTTGCCAAATACACCACTGCATTTCCACCTTTGTGGAAGCAATCAGTCATTTCCTTCTTATTAAGGTTCATTTCAAACCTTATAGATTTTATATCTTGGGCCAGATCAAATTGAAGTGATTTCTGCCCTTCATCTACATACTTCTCTATTGCCTGCCTTTGCTCATCCAATTTTATCTGTAGGGCAACCATTAAAGCACTATAATCAGCAGTTGGAGCTTGCTGAACTATAGGCTGTGGTGCAATTGATTGCAAAGCCTTCTTATAACTTTGACTTCTTCTTTTAAAGACATACAATTTCTTCTTCTTTGCCCTAGCACTCTCCTCATCTTCAGAGGCAGAAGTGCTGGCTATGTCAACCCTATCCTTAGGGCTTTGAGGCTTCTCAGTTTGCACATCTTGTGCCTTCTCAGATTCTTGCCTAATAGGCTCTTCCAGATCTTGTACTTGCTCCCCCTCAACAGCAGCATCAATTTCCTTGTCAAAATCTGCTTGATCTAGATTTAGAAATAAATCTTCCATTGTGTATTCTTGTGGTGAAGAAGCTGGAGAAGTTCTTGGTTCTTCAACCACAGGATCAGGAATTACTTCAACAGCAGATGTGTCTTCTATAACAACATCTGGAGCTTGACTAGGTAGCTGAGTTTGCTGAGAAACATCAGACATATCAGCATCTTCTATAAGATATTCTAAAGTTTTAGGTCAGTGAGTACCTCTTGTATGATGGTGGTGGCTTGCTCACTGTCCAGTGTAGATGGTTCTTCTACAACTGGAGGCTCCCCCTGGCTTTGATCCTTGTGAATGGGGCTAGCTTGAGGCAGCTCCCGCTGGATCTCTGCATCAGCTGGAGGAGCAGGAGTCTTCACTACAGGCTCTTCCTCATGCTCATCTGGAGTGAAGAGAACATGTTCTTCACTCCCAGAACTGCTAGTGGATACTTGTTCCACAGGAGCTATCTTCCTTTTCTTCTTTGGAGGAGTATCTTTTTCAGTAACTGCCTTCTCAGGGGTTGGCACATCCTTGGACAACACCCTGTCCCATCTAGAAAAGATCCTTAGATCCATTTTCCTCATGTGATTTATCTTGCTGCCTGCAGCAGTACTCATTACTTCTGGTATCACACCAGCTAGGTAGAGACTAATGATCCTGCCCAGATTGGGCTTCTTCAGGCTCTCCTTAATCTTCTCATAAACCACTATTGACCAGTCTATTTTCAGAGTGAATATGATCCTTGTCATGATTCCAAACATATAGGCAGACACTCTGTCATGCCCTCCAGGTTTGCTGAGTAAGACTTTTCCCACAATCTCAGACATGAACTTTCCTTGATTATTCATGCCTTTCCTGTTAAATACAGAACCTAGCTTCATCTTTAGATCAAGTCCACACCAGGTAAGAGCTTCCCTGGTCTTGGATACAGTAATTTCTTCTTCATCTTGAGTTTTTGGTAGCTGGAGTACCTTCCTCAAACTCTTTGGTGAAACCTTGACCTTAGTTCCATGAACTCTGGATTTGATTCTGTATCCAGAGTCATCTACTGCAGCTCCATTAAGGAATTCAAGAACCTCCTTCTTCCATATCTTAGTTGGTTCTGAAACTAAGTACTCTAACCCAGAGTCGGCGACTAGGGTTACTACCGACCTGATTTCTTGATCTGCATCGTCGAACGCGCCGCGCACAAGCTCATAACCTTCGTTAACGTTCTCCTCAAGCTTAGGTGCCATTAGGGTTTGGAGAATTTGTCTTTAGAAAAGAGAGGTGTCGACACAGTAGTTTTGGTCTCGAAACTTTGAAAGCGTGTCGACAAACAAAGACAGAACCCTATTTATACCTTTCTAATTTTGAAGATGAACAGGCGGGACAGCTAACTGAAAATGTGTCGACACTGGCAATAAGTGTCGACACTGACTTATAATGTCTCGACACATATGCGTCGACACAAGTTTAGTCAACAGATTTTATGTGTCGACACTTGGTTATGTGTCGACACAACATAACTCGACACATTGTCGAGACTTTACTTAGAAAAATTCTGAGTAAAACTTAAGTGTCGACACCATATTGGATGTGTCGACACCTACTTGACATGTGTCGACACTAACATTCTGAAGTGTCGACACCACATTCCTAGATGTGTCGACACCTTTTTCCTGAAGTGTCGACACCACTATTCTGTGTCGACATAGACTTGTCTATGTGTCGACACTTTTTTACTTAGTCATTTTCATATCTGTAAACTTACTCTAAGTTTATCATTCCTAGTTCAATTTTGAATCTATTGAACTTAGCTTCTTCTAGTGGCTTAGTAAACATATCAGCTACTTGTGCATCTGTTTTAACATATTCTAATAAAATATCTTCTCTTTCTACATGCTCCCTAAGAAAATGATATTTAATCTCAATATGTTTTGTCCTACTATGGGATACAGGGTTATTAGCTATTGAAATAGCACTTGTAGAATCACAGAAAAGTGGAGTTCTACTTACCTGAAATCCATAGTCCTCTAGCTGATGTTGAATCCACAGAAGTTGAGCACAGCAACTTCCTGCAGCCACATACTCTGACTCTGCTGTGGAGATAGCCACACTGGTTTGTTTCTTGCTACTCCATGAAATTAGTCTCCCACCTAGGAATTGACAGGTTCCAGTAGTGCTCTTTCTATCCTCTTTGCATCCTGCAAAGTCTGCATCTGAATAACCTGTTAGATCAAAATCTCCATTCCTAGGGTACCATAGGCCTAGATAGGGAGTGCCCTTTAGATATCTCAATATTCTTTTGACTGCAGTCAAATGAGACTCTTTAGGGCAGGCTTGATACCTTGCACAAACACATATAGCATACATGATGTCTGGTCTACTAGCAGTCAAGTATAATAGGGAGCCAACTATCCCTCTATACAAGGTTTCATCTACAGGTTTCCCTGCATCATCCTTGCTAAGAGACATACTTGACCCCATAGGAGTCTTCATGGTGCTGGATGAATCCATACCATACTTCCTTATGAGTTTTAGGGTGAACTTGGACTGACATATGGATAAACCACTTTCAGTCTGTTTAACTTGGAGACCCAAGAAAAACTTCAGCTCTCCCATACTACTCATCTCAAACTGACCTTGCATAAGTTTTGCAAACTTTTTGCAAAGGCTGCTTTCAGTAGACCCAAATATAATGTCATCTACATATATTTGGACTAGTATGACTTTGCCTCTAGATTCCCTAAGGAATAGAGTCTTATCTATTTTCCACCTTGAGAACTTGTTCTCAATGAGGAAACTAGATAGGGTTTCATACCAAGCCCTAGGGGCTTGCTTTAACCCATATAAAGCTTTCCTAAATCTATAGACATAATGAGGTAGAGTTGGATCAACAAAACCTGCAGGCTGCTCCACATAGACTTCTTCCTTAAGATTACCATTTAGGAATGCTGACTTGACATCCATTTGGTAAACCTTGAATCCTTGATAGGTTGCATAGGCCAAGAACATCCTTATGGATTCCAGTCTGGCTACTGGAGCAAAGGTTTGATCAAAATCAATACCTTCTTCTTGCCTATATCCTTTAGCAACAAGTCTAGCCTTATTCTTAATGATGACCCCTTGTTCATCCATCTTATTCCTGTAGATCCACTTAGTTCCTATTATATTATGGTCTTTAGGTTTAGGAACAAGTTCCCAAACCTTGCACCTTTTGAACTGATTAAGCTCTTCTTGCATTGCTTCAGTCCATTGTGGATCCAGTATTGCTTCTTCAAACTTTTTAGGTTCAACTTGTGACAGAAAGCTGGAGTAGATTGCTGCATTCATGTTTCTACTCCTGGTTTGTACTCCTTGTCTTGGATCTCCAATAATCAGCTCTACTGGATGATCTCTAAGATGCCTGTGAGCTGGAGGCATCCTAACTTCTGGTTGAACCACTTCAGCATCTGCATCATGCTGTATACCTTGGATTTCTTCAGCAATTGGCACATGTAGTTCTCCCCCTGGACAACAGCTACTCTCCTCTCCTTGCTGTCTTGCAGCAGGCACTTCTTCTATAGTAAGCTTGTCCATTTTCTTTGATAAACCTGTGGGGCTGCATACAGTACTAGACAACTCATTGTTAATAAGTTTAGTCTCATCAAAAACTACATGCACAGATTCTTCTACAACTTGTGTAGTCAAGTTGTAGACTCTATAAGCCTTACTATTATTGCTGTACCCAATAAAAATTCCCTCTTGGGACTTGGCAGCAAACTTAGTTAAGTAAGACTTCCCATTGTTAAGTATGAAGCATTTGCAACCAAAGATCCAGAAATAGGATAGGTTTGGTTTCCTGCCTTTCACAACTTCATAGGGGGTCTTGTTTAGCCCTTTAGTGATGGTAGCCCTATTTATAACATGGCATGCAGTGTTAACTGCTTCAGCCCAGAAATACTCTGGCAGTGATGTATCACTTAATAGGGTCCTACCAGCCTCTATCAAGGTCCTATTTTTCCTCTCAGCAATGCCATTTTGCTGAGGTGTTCTAGGTGAAGAGAATTCTTGAAATATCCCAAAGTCTTCACATAGTTTTGTCATGCTTTCAGACTGAAACTCAGTACCATGGTCACTTCTAATCTTGACCACTGTACTATTTAGTTCATTCTGAATTTGCTTGACAAAGCTATAGAAGACACTAGGTGTTTCAGATTTCTGTCTTAAGAAGAACACCCAGGAAAACCTTGAGTAGTCATCTACAACTACAAGGGTATAGACCTTCCTACCTAAGCTGTGAACTGGCATTGGACCAAAGAGATCCAAATGCAAGAGGTATAAACACCTCACAGCATCTTTGTTTTCTATGCTTCTAAAGGTGGATTTAGTCTGCTTGCCCTTTTGACAAGCTGAGCAAATACCATCTTTAACACACTTAACTTGAGGACCATTCCTCACTAACTCTTTGCTAAAGAGTTTGCTAATAGTCTTATAGTTAAGATGGGCTAGCCTCTTGTGCCATTTGACACAATGAGAGACTGTCTCATCAGCTACAAGACAAACTGGAGAACCATTGTTCTCAATCATAATGTCTAGGCAGTAGACATTCCTCTTCCTATAACCTGTCAAAATGATCTTTTGATCACTTGACCTCTTGATATGACAACCATTTTTAACAAATGAGATGTCATACCCTACATCACTTAATTGACTTATACTTATTAGGTTGTGTTTCAACCCTTTAACATAAGCCACTTGAGTAATGGTAACCAAGTTTGTAGAAATGTTACCAAACCCTTTGATGATTCCTTTTTCAGAACCACCAAAGGTAACCTTTGGACCATCTTTTATTGGTATGTAGTCCTTTAGTAGTCCCCTTGTTCCAGTCATATGTCTGGAACATCCACTGTCCAAGTACCATGTTGGGGTATGGCCACTTGGACTCACCTGCAAAACAGATTAATGAACCTTAGAACCCAAAGAATTCTTGGGTCCTTGGTACATGTTAGTCTGCAATCTGACAAAGCTACCTACTGGCTTTCCACCAGGTAGCTTGCTACTCACTTTGGCACTGACATTGTGCCAACAGTCCACTGCAAAATGGCCAACTTTGCCACAGCACCAACATTCATACTTGTTGTACCTTTGCTTAGATACTGCCTTGGCTGTCTTGTCTACAGCAGGCTTGTTGAGTGTTGGGGCTTTGCCCTTGGACTTAGACTTGGACTGCTCAGTCCCTGCAGGTCTAATAAAGCCCAGTCCAGCCTTGCCTTTATGATGAACAAATTCATCAATTAAAGGTAACACTGACTTAGGTTTAGAAAACCTAGCAACAAGCTCTCTCTCTTTCTGAAGATTGATCTCCAGACTCTTGATTTGATCATTTTTAAATGATATAGTACCCATTTGAATCACTGTTATGTGCTTCAACCTGGCTATCTCATTCAGTTTTTGATCAAAAGACTTCTCAAAATCTGTTGCTGCAGCTTTAAGATCAGCAATTTCCTTTGCCTGACTTTTGGCAAGGGATTTGCTTTTCTTGTAAGCCTGCAACAGCACCTTATATTCATCTATAAGCTGATGAATATCATCCTCAGACTCAGATACATTCTCATCACTTGATGAAGAAGAATCTGAATCTGAACTAGAATAAGAAACTGAATTTAAACTTGAACTTTGTACCTGACTGGGTCCTGGCTGCTCCAGGATTTTGGCACTCTCTGTCAAAGCCATTAGCCCTTGGCATTGACTGTCTTCTTGTTCATAAATAGACTCCATAATCTGCATGAATTCTTCCTCTTCTTCTTCTGCAAACAGCCCTATGTAGGCTTCAGCATCAGACTCAGATTCTGAAGAAGAGATATCTGATAGAGTCTTCTCTTTCTTGGCTACAAAAGACTTCTCTTTCTTGCCTTTGAAGTGAGGCTTTTTCCTGTCACCAGATTCCTTTCTCTTCTCTGGACAATCTGCAATAACATGGCCCTGTCTATTGCAGCAATAACACACTATCTTTGAACCAGTTGACTTGCTTGACTTTGTCCTTTTCTTGTCATTCTTTGAAGACCTCTTTTTCTGATAAGAGTCTTCCTTTCCTTGTGATGTAGAAGGCCTTGACCTCCACTATTTCTTTTTCAAAAACTTCTGAAAGTGTCTAGTGAAAGCAGCAAAGTCTTCATCACTTTCACTACTTTCTGACTTGGTGCTGACTGTTTCATCTGACTCTGATTCAGCAATCTTTGGAGGTGGAGTTGGTGATTTATTCCTGCACTTCCTGGGGACATCTGCCTTGAAAGCAACTGATCTTTCCTTGTGCTCAGTCCTTGTTGATTTCTCCTCCTCTTTTCTCACTGTCAACTGCATCTCATATGACAATAACTTGCCAAACAGTGTAGGAGGAGGAATTTCCCCCAACTTAGCCATTTCTCTAATGGCACAGATCTTGGTGTCCCAATCTTTGGTTAGGGACCTTAAGAACTTGTCATTTAGTTCATAGTTACTGAACTCTCTTCCATAAGACATGAGTTCATTAACTATTCTGTAGAACGTTTTGTAGCACTCAGTTATGCTATCACCTTTACCTTGTCTAAAACTCTCATACTCCTGATTTAGCAAGGATTTTCTATCTTGTCTTACTTCTTCAGATCCTTCCATATACACTATAAGAGTGTCCCACATCTCCTTGGATGTCTTACAATGTATAAGATTCTGAAATGTTGCATCATCAATGGCACTCACTATTATGTTCTGTGCCCTCTTGTCCATGGTAGCTAGGACAATCTCATCCTTAGTCATCTCAGAGAAATCCTTTGGAGTTCTCTGATTTGCATCTAGAACTGAAATCTTCATGGGCACATAAGGCCCTTCTTTTACTGTGATGTAGATTCTAGGGTCTGAGGCCTCCATAAATAGCCTTACCCTTTCATTCCAGATCCCAAAGATCTCTTTCCTACATATAGGTAATTTCATGGAACCCAATTCCTTGTGATTCTCAGAAGAACCCATGTTTCTTGATTTTCTTGAATTTCTTGAATCTGTATTTTGCCTTACACTGAATCTGCCACTCAGGATCTCCTCAGACTGTTAGTCCTTGTTTTGAGGAACCTCGCTTTGATACCACTTGAAAGATATGGTACCTAAACACCTAGAGGGGGGGGGGGGGTGAATAGGTGACCTAATCCTTTTTAAACTTTAATGGCAGCCAACAGTTTATAACACAGCTTTCTAACTTATTCTATCACAGCAAACACAGCAATAATCACAGCACAGCACAGCACAGCACAGCATACACAGTGGTTTATAGTGGTTCCCCAAGATATGGGTACATCCACTTTTCCCCTTCGCCTATCTAGCAGTGTACTAGATTCGGCTAAACTCCTCCACTGTCTCAGAACCCAAATTGGTTCTTACACCTCAGGCCCAAAGCCTTACAACTCAGCTTTATCCCAAAGCCTACACTCAGCCAATCAAGGCCTACACTCAGCCAACCAAGGCCTACACTCAGCCAACCAAGGCCTACACTCAGCCAACAAGGCCTACACTCAAAGATCACAATCTCCTACACTCAGGCTCTCAAGCCCTACCCTCAGCCTTTATAATTATAGGCTTACAATTCACTCAGATCCAAAGGATCCTACAAGATAAAAATATATTACAAATATTAACTCAACAACTCAGAAATAAAAGAGGGGAGTTGAGAGTTTCTTGATGAGTTCTTGGAAGAACTCAGCTGGATTCAATCTGACTTAGCTTTCTTCAAAGCTTCTTCAGTAGAACTGAATAAGACTGAAACCTCCTGCAGTAGTTCCTTGACCTCTGCCACTTAAGATCCAGAATGAATCTGAATCCTTCTTCTCAGCCTAGTTCCAGAGGCTGATTTCTTGGATGGAGCCCTCTCTCCCCAACTTCTTAGATCTGCACTTGGACTGCAAGATCTTCTTGTGTTGATACTTTGTGTACCACTTCAATAACTTGTTCAACAATAATCTGAACCACTTGTTGATCACTGATCATCAACCACACTTTCTGTAGACTGTATGTGCCTATTTATAGGCCTTCTTCATGGTAACCGGCTGATCCGGTTCATAAATGTCTTCTGACATCTCTGACAGGTGCTGTAGACCGGCTGGAACGGCAGCTGTCATGTCATCCAGTCATTTCTTGAAAATCTCTAACTGTCTGATAGTGTCGAGACTTTCTGTCTTTAAGTGTCGACACTTATAGACCAAGTGTCGACACATGCTGTGTAAGTGTCAACACAAGTCTACAAGGTGTCGACACAACTCCTTGTATGTCTCGACACAGATTCTTCTTCAGGTGTCGACACTGAAATTGAGTGTCGACACAAGTACTTGTTCTTCTTGCTTTTACTGAATTCTTCTAAGTGTCGACACATCTCCTTTGTGTTGACACAACTTCTTGTGTTGAATCTATTAAGTGTCGACACTACTTCTTGGTGTCGACACATAGTATTCTATGTTGATTCTTGCTGAGTGTCGACACAGCTCCTTGTGTCGACACACCTTCTTCTTGTTGAGACTTCAGCTGAGTGTCGACACATTCCCTTAGTGTCGACACTTGTACTTAGAATAATTTTGTTGATCTTTCTGATCTTTGCTAAGTGTCGACACAGCTCCTTGTGTCGACACTTTCTTCATGTGTAGAGTCTTTAGCTGAGTGTCGACACATTGTTCTAGGTGTTGACACATACTTCAAATGCTGACTCTTCTGTTGAGTGTCGACACATTGTGCTGGGTGTCGACACTTACTTCAAGTGCTGACTCTTCTGCTTAGTGTCGACACATTGTGTTGAGTGTCGACACTTGTACTTAGTCTCTGCAGACTTTTGCTGAGTGTCGACACAGCTCCAAGTGTCGACACTTTCTGGTGTAGACTCAGCTTCACTGGGTGTCGACACAGCTCCTTGTGTCGACACTTTCTGTCTGCACTTTTCTTCACTGAGTGTCGACACATGGACTTAGAAACCTTTTGCTTCAGTCCAGTGATTACATAACCTGCACAAGTAAACTCAACATACATCAAATACATTATGATGTATATCATTGAGTTGGGTGAGGCTTCTTCAAATCAGGTACATTTAACCAATGTACCCAACAGATCCACCTCCTCCTCCTCCTCCAGTAGCTGGTGCCACTGGCTCCTCTAGCTCTCAGAGATCTGCCCCCATGCAAACCTATCAGAGACAGTCAGGGAGATCCTCTGGAAGCAGCCAGCAGAGGCAACCATCCTCAGGAAATCAACATCAACATCAACAACAACAACAAATATCTGAAGAACAGAAAGCAGACAGTCCTAAAAGGCCATACTCTCCTCCAATTCCATTTGAAGATCCTGAAACTGCAAATACTGCTAAAATGGCCAGATTTCAGGAGCTAATTGGCCTATCCTTGATCAATAAAGCAAAGGCTGAAGGAAAAGACACATCAGGTTTAACAACTATGTCAAAGTATAGAAAAGAAGAGTTACAAAGGTTTGACAAAGGCAACAAGCTCTTCAATGTTGATGATTATATGAAGCTCCATCCAGAAGTTGTCCCCAGAGCTACATCACTGAAGATCATTGGGGCAGCTGATATGACTATGACTCAAGCACAGGCTCAAGATCCAACCAGGGAAATTATCTTCAAAAAGCTAGGAGAGAAGACTACATAAGACAGGTCAATGCAGAAGAAGAAGTAATCTTTATTTTGTTTCATTTTCTTTCTGCTATTTGTTTTCAAACTATGTTATTTGTTTAAACAAAGCCCATGTATATATATATCTGTTGCATGTGTTGGTAATTCTCTGCCAGATATATTTCTTTTCCCGCTTTGTTTATCTATTTGTTTCTGCTTTGAGTCTCTTAGTGACCTCACCCAAATAGGGGGAGATTGTTGGACCCCTAGTTGATTTGGGCTAGGTTCACTAGATTGGGATGTGACCCAACATGTATATCCAGGGTCAAATTTGTGTCCTAGAGTCTAGGTCAAGTCCTTAGGTTCAACATCAGATGGACCAGCTATCATCAAGACCATCAGAGACTCCAGATTTAGAGGATTTCGAGACTAAGTCAAATGAGTTCGACGTTCGTCGAACTCAGGTCGACGAAAGGCGTTCTGAGCTCGACGATCTTGAGATAATTCTTAGTGCTGAGCTCGACGATCTTTGTTCTCTGTTCTACGAAGTCTGAGATACTTCAACAAGCTAAAGTCAGGATAACTCCAGAATTTTTCTAAGTCCAGCTTCAAGCTTTGGTCGACAAACAAGAATCTGAGCTCAACGAACTTGGACCTCAAGTTCACAACCTCTCAGGACAATGGAGTCAACTTCTCAGGTCGACGAATGCAGTACTCTGCTCGACGATTTCTGGTCGACGAATGAAGATTGTCAGTTCGATGAAGAATGAAGCAGAATTGACAAGATTTCCTTGAAGACAAATTATTATTGTCTGGTCGACGAACTCATCAAGCTCAGCTCGACGAACTCAAGCTCAGCTCGACGAACTCATCAAGATCAGCTCGACGAACTAAAGCTCAGCTCGACAAACTCAAGCTCAGCTCGATGAACTCAAACTCAGCTCTACGAATTGTGTTCTTCCTTCGACGATTCCAGACTAGGTCTTCTCCAGCTTCTCGTCCCTTTTCTCGGCGATGAATCCTCAGTAATTAATGCCCAATCCTCTCGGAATGTTACCGTTAGAACGCGCATTGATCATGGATTATTACATGTCATTTTTCCATGGGACAGTTAGGGAAATCATTGATTGCCACTTCCTTCCCAGGCCGACTGCAATTACTGCTCAATATTTAAATTTCGAATATTCCTCAGTCAGTAAGAAGTCAGAAAAGAAGAGATTAACCAGTACTACAATACTACCAGTGATACAGACACACAGACATAGTACTAAGAACAATCATACAGAAATCTAAAGCTCTACTACAATCAGCCCAGGCCAGAGAATAATTTCATCAAGAAGAAGAAGAACATACAATCACTATCAAGAGTCTTCTTCCTTCAATTCTCAGGACAACTTTAGAAGGACAACAAACTAATCTATCTGACAAAGAAGTTCCTGAAGCAATCTCTGGTCCAGGCACTCAAGTTATTTGAAGACCTGTCACCCTTAAGTAGTGCTACGGTTTTCCTGATCCCTTCAAGATCTCAGGGGGAGCGATCTGCTAACATCAATCCACAAGTCTTCTCAGTTGTCATTGAGAAAGAGAAGACCTCATCACCCTTTTTCCATCCTCTGTATAGGGTTTTAATTTCCTTCAAAATTATTCCTGGTTGCAAGTCTCCCTCCAAAATACTTGAGGTTTTGATTTTTGAGCACCTTAACAAAAGCTCATTGGTGTCAGGCACCTGATCAAAAACCTGAGTGGATTCCTACCAGGGTGGTAGAAGAGTGGATGTACCCAGGTTGGGGAACCACTATAAATTTCTTGTGTCGTCTGGTTGCCCTTTTCATTTGTTTTGGCTGTGTTGTTCTGTGATTGTTTAGGTTGCTGTGCTTATTTTACTTTATTTACTGACGTGTTCACTTAGGATTACAACAAAAGTTGTAAAAAGTTTGTAGCGAGCACAATACTCTATTCACCCCCCTCTAGAGTATTTCAGATCTAACCTGCACTTTCAGAATGAGATCATAACACCTGTATCCTTTCTGTGTCGGACAATAATCTAGAAAGATACATTTGATCGGGTGTGGCGATAGTTTGTCACGACTAGAAGAATTAGAGTGAACAAATGCCGTGCGTCCAAAGTCACGAGGAGGCAAAAAAAGGATTCGCATCAGGATGCAATATAGAAAAGGGAGTCTTCCCATCGAGAACCGATGATGGAACTCGTTTAATAAGAAAACATGAGAGAAGATCCTCATGACCCCAATATGATTTGGGAACATGCAAATGAGTGAGAAGACTACTGATGAGTCTAGTTTATATAGGGTTTTTTGAACTCTTTTGGGCTAGTTTTCACGCACTTGCACTTCACTTTTAGTATGTTATCATTGATATTTCATTTATACAGTTTATCACGCTAAGTGCATGTTTTGGCCCATTGTGGTCTGCGAATGCGCACTCTTATGTTGAGGGTAAGTTCTATGAGCTCCTCATGCTTTTTTTTATTTATACGATTGTTTGGGACATTTGAGGGCTATGCCTCAGTTGGATTTATTGTTGTGCCGGTGGTCGGGATGCCCGAAATTCAATTTCCACCTCCTGTGTAAAACGCACGGTCGTGCGAATTTCTTCGCACACTGTTTCAGTATAATCGTGCGTTATACACTATAAGACCAAATAGATCTCAACTATAGAAATAAAATAAAGGCAAGTCCACATAGGTCACATAAATAGTAAATAATCTCCACGATGGGAGTGTCCACAAATATAATGAAAATACTAAAATCTTGGGCTCATGCCCAGTACATCAAATCCTCACTACATATCTCTCATCACGGAAGCAAATCTAAAACAACTAGTAGCGAACCGGACTCACAGTCCCTGCCGTCTGAACTCCGGTACTAGACTGCCCCATCTCCAAGCGTGCCGACCTCCGGGGCTGCTCCTCCATGCTGGGCTCCATGGTCCCCTAAAATGATGTGGTTTGAAAACCGTTAGTCTAAAAGACTAAGCTCTATCATCCCCCGCCCCTTTCCCCATGGCTCCTAGGCACCGAGAGGGGAGGAGGAAAGGAGAGGACATGAAGGTGGAGAATAACAAATAAGCAGATGGCAGCGAAACTAAACTAGCAGCTCTATAGTATACAAGATAGAATGAAGGTAAAATGACTGAACAAGAAAAATAACCTTAACTTATGTGAAATCACATAAGCCAAGGGATCTTTTGCAGGGATCCTATCGTATAAAAAGTCCCATACCAATTTATACGATAGGGTGTCAGTTTTCTAGCAATTCTACATTTATATTTGATGAAATAAACATTAACTTATAAGCACGCTCGCACGAGCTTATAAACCAAGGGGTCGTTTTGCAGGGCCTGTTATATAAGCATCCCATACCACTTATATAATAGGTGTCGGGTTATATGCAATGATTATGCCATGGAATACAATTATGCCATGATGTGAACATGCAAGTGCAACTCACCCACTCGACGCTGTGTACACAGACCTTTAGTTCCCCCTTTCTGGAGCCGAACCTCCCAGGATACCTCCGTAGTGGAAAACGGAAGCGGTGGGCTGGGCCTTGCCCACCTCTAAACCAGTAACTGCACTACCAGTCAGACCTATCGTACGCCTCAACGCTGATGCACTAAGCGGAGCTCCTGCGTACTCTTGCCGGTTGACGCACCGGACTTTATTTGGCCAAGTGCTAAACCACACTTGCCGAGTCAACGTATTGGCATCGGTGCATCGACTCTCCAATACCGAAGACCCACCACCTTATACTTGATGCACATGCAACCTTGAAGTATAACCACCGAGCCAAAGCTCCCCGGACCACCCCATCCGTCTCAAACAACAACCAAGCCTACTGCCCGAGTGACCCAACCTAACATTCCGAGACATCGATGTGAGTGAGAGTGAACCCCTAGTTACTGTTGGGTACACTGTTAATATGTACCAGATTTGGAGAAGCCTCATCTTAATCAATGATATACATCAATTTGTATTTGATGTATGTTTGAGTTTCATTGTGCATGTTTAAGAATTGGAAGAAAATTTTCTAAGTACAAGTGTCGACACTTGTGAAGAATTATGTCGACACTTGTGAAGAATTATGTCGACACTTGTAAGGAATTATGTCGACACCCAGACATTGTGTCGACACCAAAATAAGAAGCTGTGTCGACACCTAGACTTGTGTGGACACTTGTGAAGAATTGTGTCAAAACCTAAAGAAGAAGCTGAGTCGACACTCAGACTTGTATCGACACCTGAGCCAGGAGTTACGTTGACACTGAAAGCAGAAGCTGTGTCGACACCGAGGAGTTATGTCGACACTGAAAGCAGAAGCTGTGTCGACACCTAGGAGTTATGTCGACACTGAAAGCAGAATTCTGTCGACACACAGGACTTGTGTCGACACATTTAACAGATGCTGTGTCGAGTACCAGAAGAATGACTATGTCGACACATGGAGTGTTGTGTCGATATCATCAAGTCTTGTGTCGACACTTAGTCCATTTATGTCGACACATGTGAAGCAGTTTGCTGAGTGGTTCATGCTGAGTTGGAAAGTCTTTGAAGAATCAGGTGTCATAACCAACCGGTCTGACACCTTTGTCAGAACTGTCTGAAGACTATTACAAACCGGATCAGTCGGTAATCAGGAGGAAACTATATATAAAGGACTGGTTCGATGCAACATTGGGCAAAGGAAAAGAGAACACACAACACTAAGAAGTGAATCCTTCAGAGAGAGTTTTCTACAACAAGAAAAGGGGAAACCCTTACGAAGGCAGATCCAGAACAGTCTGCAAGGAAGATTCAGATCTCATTCTGAATTCAAGAAGGAAGCTATCTGAAGATCAACTTCTACATCAAGTGAAGATCAGCCTTATTTTGTTCTATCAAGAAGCTTTGAAACGGCTAAGTCGGGTTGGATCTGAAGATCAGTTTATTTAAGAACTGATCAAGAAGCTCATACCAGTGAAGAGATCTATCTAGTGAAATTTCTGTATCTCTTAATCAAATAATTTCTCGTAGGATCTGTTGTAAGATCTGAGTTGTAAGCCTGTAATTATAAAAGCTGAGGTAGAGCTGAGTGCCTGAGGTGTAGGAGTGGGGTTTCACTCTGAGTTATAGGCCTGTGAAAGAGGCTGAGGTAGGCTTTTGCCTGAGTTATAGGAGTGGGGTATCACTCTAAGTTGTAGGACTGTGAAAGAGGCTGAGGTAGGTCTTGTGCCCGAGTTGTAGGAGTATGGATTTACTCTGAGTTGTAGGAATCATTCTTGGTTCTGAGCTGTAAGATCTGCGGATCTGATAAGAAAGAAGGAAGTTAGGCCGAATCTAGTACACTACTAGATAGGCGAAGGGGGAAAGTGGATGTACCCATCATTTGGGGAACTACTATAAATCAGGTGTGCAATCTATGGAATGCTGTGTGTAGGTGTATGCTGTGCTGTGTTCTATGATTTAAATTCATCTGTGCTAAGATAGATTTTACTATTTGCCTAAAATTTTGAAGGACAAATTAGAACCTATTCACCCCCCTCTAGGTGTCTAGGCTCTTGAAATCATGTCTTTCAAGTGGTATCAAAGTGAGGTTACTCAAAGATTGACCTAACAGTCTGAGTGGATCTCCATATCTCAGTCTAAGTTCACCAAGGAGTTGATTAAGAAATATGGTATGGACTCAGCCTCCACCATGAAAACTCCAATGGGAACAAGTATGCCTATAGGCAAAGATGAGGCAGGGAAACCTATTGATGAGTCTTTTTATAGAGGGATAATTGGCTCCCTACTTTATTTGACTGCTAGTAGACCTAACATCATGTATGCTATATGTGTCTGTGCTAGGTACCAAGCTTGCCCAAAGGAATCTCATTATACTGCAGTTAAAAGAATTTTGAGATATCTTAAGGGCACACCTAATCTAGGCCTTTGGTACCCTAAGAATAGAGATTTCTTACTAACAGGTTTCTCAGATGCAGACTTTGCAGGATGCAAAGAAGACAGGAAGAGTATAACAGGAACTTGTCTATTCCTAAAAGGAAGGCTGGTGTCATGGTGCAGCAATAAGCAAACAAGTGTAGCTATATCAACAACTAAGTCTGAGTATGTAGCTGCAGGTAGTTGCTGTGCACAGTTGTTATGGATAAAGCACCAGCTAGGAGATTATGACATCAAGGTAAGTAGAATTCCACTGTTTTGTGATTCTACCAGTGTTATTTCTATTGCTAAGAATCCTGTATCACACCGTAGAACCAAGCAAATAGAAATTAAGTTTCATTTTATCAGAGAACATGTTGAGAAGGAAGATATTAGTCTAGAGTTTGTGAATACAAATAATCAAATAGCTGATATATTTACAAAACCTCTGGATGAAATTAAATTCAATTATTTTAAGATTGAGTTAGGTATGTTGACCCTAGAATAGGTTAGCACAAGCTTCCCTAAGAAGAATATGTAAGTACAAAATTTCTTAAGAAATTTGTCTAAGTACAAAGTTTGTGTCGACACAAGCACAATTGTGTCGACACACTCAGTATGTTGTGTCGACAAAGAAAAAGGATGTGTCGACACAGAAACAGTATCTGTGTCGACAGAAGAATAGGTGTCGACACAACCTTGTCGCGACCTTATATCTAGAGGATTTTTCGTGTCGACGCACAAAAGTTAGTGTTGACACAACTATGTCAAGACATGACCAGCCCGTGTCGACTCTGACACAAGTATGTCGACTAAACCTAAGTTTTGTTAAGACCTAGGTCATTTCTGTTGACACATGTAAAAATTTTGTCGACTAAGGCTCGTCTTTTGACCTGCCCTTTACACTAACACTATAAATAGGTAAAGCTAAAATCTGGTCGACTACGCTTTCAGAAATCTAGGATCTGCACCTTGTGTCGACAAAGACCTTCTCTTCTTTTCTCTTCCATCTCTCTCGACAATGGCGCCTCACCAGGATGATAAGGTGAATGAAGGATATGAGCTGGTTCGTGGAGGATTCACGACAGCTTCACAAGAAATAGAGGGTGTCATTACCCTAATTTCTGATAATGGATTAGAATTCTTGGTCTCAGAATCAACAAAAATTTGGAAAAAGGAAGTCATGGAATTCTATTCATCTGCTACTGTGGACCCAGAAGGGAAGAAGATCAAAGCCACAGTTTAGGATTCACGAGTTAGACTAACACTAAAGACTATCAGGATATCACTCCAACTTCCCATGGTTAAGGATGATGAAGAAATTGTTCCATCCAGGACTAAAGAACCACCAAGTTGGTGCGGGCTAAACCCTAATATCAAGTTTGGATCATCTATTGCCCGGAAAGGTATGAATTCCCAAGGAAAGTTTCTGTCTGAGGTAGTTGGCAAGGTAATTCTGTGTAAGACTGGTGGACATGACAGAATTTCAGTCCACATGTTCAATCTGATGACAAGGATTATTTTCACTATAAAAATAGACTGGGAATCAATAGTTTTTGATAAACTTCAAGAAGGAATAAAGAAACCAAATCTAGGAAGGATTTTGAGTTTATGTCTATCTGCTATAATACCAGATGTTTTGAACCAACTTCCAGGAACCAAAATCAACCACATGAGAAGGATGGATGTGAGAATTCTATCTAGATGGGATAGAGTATTGACAAAGGAAGTATCTACTCCACAGAAACACGTTAAGAAAGATAAACAACAGAAAAAGGTTATTCAACAAGCAGAATCCTCTAGTGATTCTGACGAAGAAGTGGGCTTCAGTTCGGATGAAGACATGCCACAAAAAGAAGCACATGATCAAGTGGAGAGCAGTATGCTCTTAGAGAAATAGGTAGTCTCCACTCCTGGGGGACAAAATCCTGAACCAGCAGTACAAGACAATGTACAAGTTGAGCTACCTGCCCAAGGGGGAGGTATTACTGAAGCTGCTCTAGAAGGTGAGCATATTGCTGATACTATTATGGAAATAGTGTCAGATATCAACAATGAAACACTGTTAAATGTTGAGAAAGAAGCACAAGATGAGCAGATAAAAGATTCTGCTCAAAATAATCAAGTAAGTATCTCCTTTATAGAGCATGACCTGGACAAAGATCTGGATGTCCAGGGAGAACCTTCTGTTTTCCAAACGAATTTTGTTCCTCCTGTTCAGATGCAGCAAGAGGTAACTATGGACGAGCTATTCCCTGAACAACCAACAGCAGGGACTGCGGGGGAGCAGCAAATCATAGAAAAAGAACTACCAGGAACTAAGGGGGAGGTATCTCAGCATGCCCCAACTGATAAGGAACCAGTGAATATACAAAGTTCCTCAGAATCTTCTGATGATGAAGAAGCCTCTTTGGCTAAGAAAAGGAAGTTAGCTGCTTTAAGGAAAAGGAGCTCAGGCTATAAAAAGGCCTTACAAACAGTCACACCACCACCTGCTCCAAGCATGGATTTCAGTTCCCTACTGGTCCAATTGCAAGTGAAATTAGATGAGCAAAGGCAGTCTTTGGAAAGGTATGTGTATGAAACAAATAAATATTTGCAATTCCATCTAGCTCAAGATATCAAATCAATCAGATTTGAAGTAAATCAAAATAAAAAGGAAATGACAGATTGCTTCCACAAGGGAGGAAATGCTGTGGTATACTTGGCAAAGCAACAACAAGAACTCAACACTAAAGTTGAAGACATTGCAGTTAAACAAGGATATGTTCTTGAGAATCAAATCCGGATGAATAATAATCTCAAAGAGTCACACTTTGCCATTCTAACACAGATTGATAATCTAACAACTGCTGTCAAAGCTGAAGTGTCCAAGTAGATCAAAGAAGATCTTGCTGCTGTTCAGGAACATTTACAAAATCTCACAAGAATATTTCTGATTTCTTGCAGGAGTTCAGGAATTATTACAAAGAAGTAACAGATTATCTTGTTAACCAAGCCAGATTTTAGAAGGATGATCTGAGAGATCATCTTGAAAGAGAAGTCATAAAGGGGGAGAGGGTGTTAGTCAAAGCCAGCTCAGATCATGCTAAATGGATATCAAATAGCATCCGAGCAACTCTTAGATATCCACACTTGTGTGATGATGACAATGTTGCTGAGTCTGGAGTGCAACCTGCCTATGTTGAAGGAGGTCAACCTGACATTGCTCAGGTCATTTACCCTCTAGTTGATTTTGACATGGTTCACCAAGAAGTTCAGTCCATATACAACCCTCCACAGGAAGCTAAAAATATTATTATTGAAAAAGTGGAAATGTCAGTGGCTGCCAAGGAAGCTCAGAAGGAAGCACAACTGTCCAAGAAAAGGTTTAGAGAATAGGCTGAGTTGAAGCCTGATTTTGAGCAATGGAGCCCTACTTCCAGGAACATTATATTGACTGCCTAGAAAGCTGTGAAGGACAAGACCCATGAATGGGGTAAATAGTATAATGCACAAGAGTGGAACAAGTATCAAGCCAGGCAGGAAGCCATTCTTCAATTCAGAAGGAAAGCAAAAGCTGGGAAGTTACCTGCTAATGCTCTGGAGCCTAGCAAGTACTTCCCAAAGCATTTTTATTATTTTGAAAGGCAAAGGATAAGGGCTGAAGAACAGAAAAAGAAGGATCTGAAAGGAAAGAAACCTGCTGATGATGCTGAACCTACTATGTAGGCTCAGATCAGATCAGAAAAAGGCATTGTGATTAAGGAGCCTAGTCAGTTATAGGATAGTTAGGCTTATGTATAAAACAATGTAATCGTTTGGCTTTTGTTCTAAAGAAAACTGTCTAAACTTAAAATTTCTCTCTGATTAAATGAAATTAGTTTCAGTATTCATTTCAGTTGTTTACAATGTTTATATGTTCCCTGCAGTGAAAAGTATGTACATCTATTTCTTTTTATGTGTTTTATTATGAGTGATGTATATCTTTGACTAAAGGTTATGACTTCTCCAAATAGGGGGAGATTGTTCGGTACACTGTTAATATGTACCAGATTTGGAGAAGCCTCATCTTAATTAATGATATACATCAATTTGTATTTGATGTATGTTTGAGTTTCATTGTGCAGGTTTAAGAATTAGAAGAAAATTTTCTAAGTACAAGTGTCGACACTTGTGAAGAATTATGTCGACACTTGTGAAGAATTATGTCGACACTTGTGAGGAATTGTGTCGACACTAAAGCATTGTGTCGACACCAAAAGAAGAAGCTGTGTCGACACCCAGACTTGTGTCGACACTTGTGAAGAATTATGTCAACACCTAAAGAAGAAGATGAGTCGACACTCAGACTTGTGTTGACACCTGAGCGAGGAGTTATGTTGACACTGAAAGCAGAAGCTGTGTCGACACCCAGGAGTTATTTCGACACTGAAAGCAGAAGCTGTGTCGACACCAAGGAGTTATGTCGATACTGAAAGCAGAATTATATCGACACACAGGACTTGTGTCGACACATTTAACCGATGCTGTGTCAAGTACCAGAAGAATGACTATGTCGACACATGGAGTGTTGTGTCGACATATCAAGTCTTGTGTCGACACTTAGTCCATTTGTCTCGACACATGTGAAGCAGTTTGCTGAGTGGTTCATGCTGAGTTGGAAAGTCTTTGAAGAATCAGCTGTCATAACCAACCGGTCTGACACCTTTGTCAGAACTATCAGAAGACTGTTACAAACCGGATCAGCTGGTAATCAAGAGGAAACTATATATAAAGGATTGGTTCAATGCAACAGTGGGCAAAGGAAAAGAGAACACACAACACTAAGAAGTGAATCCTTCAGAGATAATTTTCTACAACAAGAAAAGGGGAAACCCTTACGAAGGCAGATCCAGAACTGTCTGCAAGGAAGATTCAGATCTCATTCTGAATTCAAGAAGGAAGCTATCTGAAGATCAACTTCTACATCAAGTGAAGATCAACCTTATTTTGTTCTATCAAGAAGCTTTGAAACAGCTAAGTCGGGTTGGTTCTGAAGATCAGTTTATTCAAGAACTGATCAAGAAGCTCACACCAGTGAAGAGATCTATCTGGTGAAATTTCTGTATCTCTTAATAAAACAATTTATGGTAGGATCTGTTGTAAGATCTGAGTTGTAAGCCTGTAATTATAAAGGCTGAGGTATGGCTGAGTGCCTGAGGTGTAGGAGTGGGGTTTCACTCTGAGTTGTAGGCCTGTGAAAGAGGCTGAGGTAGGTCTTTTGCCTGAGTTGTAGGAGTGGGGTATCACTCTGAGTTGTAGGCCTATGAAAGAGGCTGACGTAGGGCTTGTGCCCGAGTTGTAGGAGTGTGGATTCACTCTGAGTTGTAGGAACCATTCTTGGTTCTGAGCTGTAAGATCTGCGGATCTGAGAAGAAAGAAGGAAGTTAGGCCAAATCTAGTACACTGCTAGATAGGCGAAGGGGGAAGTTGATGTACCCATCATTTGGGGAACCACTATAAATCAGGTGTGCAATCTGTGGAATGCTGTGTGTAGGTGTATACTGTGCTGTGTTTTGTGATTTAAATTCATCTGTGCTGAGATAGATTTTACTATTTGCCTAAAATTTTGAAGGACAAATTTGAACCTATTCACCCCCCTCTAGGTGTCTAGGCTCTTGAAATCAAGTCTTTCAGTTACACTAGTTACTCTTGCAATTTAGTTTTACCAACAGCTTAGGTTAGCCCAGGACTGCCCAAGGTATACCCCGTGAAGGGCTCTCGAAGGCACTAGGAACTATGATGGGATTACACCCAAAGCTCCCTTTCGTAAGGCACTTACTATTGTTGGTTGCTATCTAATTTCCCAAACCCTTACGTGTTGTACTGGATCTAACCCTAGAGTATTTGACATTTCCTCCCCACAGGAAAGACGATCTTTCGTCGATCCCGCGTGTCACAACCCGCATTTCCTCAACGAGTACCTCGTATCAGAGCAAGAGGAACTACGGGTTATGATGCCACGTCGTGCAGGGGATAACTGCACACGTTCAGGCAACCCTTGACGCTTACTTTATGAATTGAAATTCAACAGTTATATGTAAGAAAATTAGTTCATTTGCTGGCCGTATCCCTCGGACTTAGGTATCAAAACACATTGTTACGCGGCGGAAATCCTTGGTTTATTCATCCCGAACTCCTATATGCAGCCTAGAGTGATATTTTTATACGAAATCCTCTTTGTTTACGTTATTTGAAAATAAGTCTTAATTTAGCAAGTCATGTATGCATGAGATACAATAATAGTTTTGGTTTAGCTTCAAAATACCTAATGCAACCTACCAGAAAACTATCCCAAAAGCAAGTACATTCCATCCAAAGGAGTTACAATAGCAGTCTAGTTCATATTTACATAAAAGAAAATCCACCAAATGGGCGCCAACAAGCTGACACGAACCCATTGGGGCACATGTATGTCTGTACAACAAAAGGAGAACTACCTCGCTTTGAATGCTCGGTTAGCTCCCAAGAAACGCCTCCAACCAACCTAGCCGCTCAACCGGCTACAACCTGCACCTGAGGCATTCAAGCAAGAATACCTCAGCAATCAACCAAACTATACAAAAGAGAGTACAAATTTCATAATGAATCAAGAAGGGGCTTACCGACCCCATAGCAATGCTTACGTCAAAAGAGTGCACAAAACAAGTACGTACATGTAGAAAAACAATGTCATTCCAAAGGGTCAACCGCACCAAGTGCGTACTAGTTCTTCAAGTCCTGCTCAAACTGCAGGAACGAAAGGCAAAACACATGACTATTCCATCATTCATAGAACAAGAATCTACTAGACAAGTGAAGCATAAGCAGTGGTTAAGTTCAATTTCACAAGGGTCTTATCGGTGGCGGCCCTAAAGTGGAACGCACCAAACAAAACCAGCCCAAATCGGGGCCAAAGTGGTCTCTCTAACCACAAAACAAAACCCGGTGGCCACAGGCTGAAACCACACCACCCCTTGCAAAAGTCTCACACAAACGCTCCCGCCATGCTTCACGAATTCGCCTCGCAAAACACCCCATAACCCAAGGTAACACGTTTCCTTTCATCGCCCTCACACATGCTAACAAGTTGCTAGAAGATGGATTACGCTATAATCATGAGGAACACGAATAAAGTACGTGATGAGAAACAAGAACAATCTTCATGATTATACATGAGGAGAAACAAATGACATGAAGTAATCATAAAGCTAGAGAATTTAAGCATGAAGATCATGTTAGTAAAGTATTGAGAAATTCAAAGGTATCATGAAGAACAAGCTATGGAATTTGAAAGAGGATTAGCATCAAAACTATAGCATCAAAATTCAAGAAAGGAGATTGGCAAGGGTGAAGAACACCACTTGCCTGAACCGAGACGATGCCGCGACGGCTGCTTTTCTTTTCTTGCCTTGCTTGAGCCTTGCTCTCTTTGCTTTCTCTTTGAGGAGAAGGAAGAAGAAGATGAAGATATTTCCCTTACTTTTTCTTTGAGAAGTGAAGAAGAAGAAGGGAAGATGAAAAGAAGAAGAAAAATGAGAAATCACTTCTCTGTTTCGGCCTAAATTTGACCAGAACAGAGCTGAACCGTTCGATGCAGGATCAAGGAAATGAATGACACAAAAAACTGGAAAAAGTCGATTTTCGGGCCGGTCACGCCCTGTGTCACGCCCGTGACACAGGGCGTGTACCATAAGCGATGCCGAAAGGCGGCAATTCCATGTTTATCTAGACGGTACACGGCCGGGGTACACGCCCGTGACGGGTCGGTCACGCCCGTGACCTAGGGCGTGTAACCCGTGTCTCGACACCTCGTCGACAGAAAGTGTCGACACTCGACCCAGCCTGACACGCCCTGTGACACGCCCGTGTCACAGGCCGTGTCCCCTCTCTCGACAACTCGACACTCGATACTCGATGCTCGATACTCGCCGATCGACACTCGACACTCGACGAAGCGGGACACGGCCCGTGACACGCCCGTGTCAGGGGGCGTGTACCCCATTCGTCGAGCTCAACTCGACGCAAGAAAAATTCGTCGAGTCCAGGAGGTCACGCCCAGGTCACGGCCTGGGTCACGCCCGTGACAGGGGGCGTGTAGCACAAAAACGACCATTTTCCCCTTTTGTGAAAAATGTTCCTGGGACGTCCTAGACCACTTTTGCCTTAAGCACTTTTTACCCTTTTTGTTTCCTGAACCAGCAACTTATTTTGAGCAACATTCCCCGGGCGCGAAAACATGCAGGCATTCCCTAAGAGGCCTCACCGAGTCCCTTATTTGGACTACGGTTTGCTGGGGAATCGTGCAACTAAGCAACCAAAACGAACCACTCGCAAGCCCGCGGGAAAAACCATGCTCAAAGTACAATCAAAGCCCACGTAACGCCCATCATGCGTACGTCATAAAAATCCGGGGCGTTACAATCACTCCCCCTAACAAAAAGTTTCGCCTCGAAACTTTTCACAAAACCCAACACACAAGCAAACCAAAACATGAATCCAATCAAACACTAAATCACATACCAGCTTACGGGAACAAATGAGGGTGAGCCACCCTCATCGTTGACTCGAGCTCCCACGTCGCGCTTTCCACATCCTGATTTTTCCATAACACCTTGACCATAGGAATCTTCTTTTTCCGCAACACACGATCTTGGGAGTCCAATATCCGGATGGGCATCTCCACATATGAAAGGTTTGGCGCTAATTGCGGCACAACGTCCAACACTTGCGTGTCCTTCCGCATACACTTGCGCAGTTGGCTAACATGAAACACATTGTGAACACCAGGAAAGTTCACAGGTAATTCCAGTTTGTAGGCAGATGCTCCAACTCGCGCAAGAATCTTGAAGGGACCTACAACTCTTGGGTCTAATTTGCGCTCTTTCCCAAATCTTTTAATCCCAACCATTGGGGAGACTTTCAAGAAAACAGAATTCCCCACCGCAAACTCCAATTCCGACCTTCGTCGGTTGGCATACTTTTCATATCGCTCTTGGGCGATTCGGAGCATCTCCCGAATACCTCGTACTGCAACTTCCATATCCTCGAGCGCCTCTGGCCCTAACAAAGGCCGCTCGCCAACCTCAGTCCAAAAGAGTGGGGTCCGACATCGTCGCCCATATAACGCTTCAAACGGAGCCATTTGCAAGCTTTCTTGATAGCTATTATTATACGCGAACTCTATAAGCCGCAAACGTTCATCCCATGCTTCGCCATACTCCAGAATGTAACATCGAATCATGTCTTCTACAATTTGATTTACTCTCTCGGTTTGGCCATTCGTCTGAGGATGATAAGCTGTGGAGTATCGCAAATCTGTTCCCAAACCCTCTTGTAAACTGCGCCAAAAACGAGAGGTAAAGCGGGATTCTCGGTCTGAAATGATATTCACAGGCACACCATGCAGTCGGATGATCTCGTTCACATAGAGCTCCGCTATTGTTTTCATCGGGTAGTTGACCTTAAAGGGTATGAAATGAGCACACTTGGTCAACCTATCCACGATCACCCACACGGAGTCATGTCCTCGGGGAGATCTTGGTAAACCGGTAATAAAATCCATTGAGATGCTTTCCCACTTCCAGGTTGGAATCTCCAATGGTGTCAACTTGCCACCAGGCTTCCCATGATCAGCTTTCACCCGTTTGCAGGTATGACATTCTGAGACAAATTGCGCTATCTCTCTTTTCATTCCATACCACCAGACAATTTGTTTCAAATCACGTTACATTTTTGTTGAGCCTGGATGGTAGGCCATACTTGTGCCGTGTGCTTCCTTACACACCATCTCATGAATCTCCCCAACTGCAGGAATACAAAAGCGCCCACGATACTTTAACGTGCCTGCACCATCAATCGCAAAATCCGGTAATTCACCCTTTTCAGTCCGAAGAGATAAATACAACAGATCAGGATCATCTTTTTGATGTTGTCTTGTAAGCACCAGCCATGACGGTTCTTCTATTGCCGAATGACTTTGCGGTTCATATCTGCCCACCGTAATATACATCAACAGAAATTCCTCCACAAGACGGTCGACAGAAAGATGAAATAATTTCCCCGTCTTCCGACTCAAAGCATCGGCCACAACATTCGCCTTCCCCGGGTGATACTGAATGTCCACATCATAATCCGCGACATACTCAAGCCATCGCCGTTGGCGCAAATTAAGTTCTTTCTGCGTGAAGACATACTTCAAACTCTTATGATCTGTAAAGATTTTACACTGCGCACCATATAGCAAGTGTCTTCACAACTTCAATGCAAATATCACCGCTGCAAACTCCAAATCATGCGTTGGGTATTTCTTTTCATGACTTTTCAACTGCCGAGACCCATACGCAATCACCTTCTTGTCTTGCATTAACACACAGCCAAGTCCAACGTGTGACGCATCCACAAACACTTCATACTCTTTTCCTTCCGTCGGCAAGACCAACACAGGAGCGGTACATAATCGATGTTTGAGTTCCAGGAAGGAGGTCTCACACTTGTCATTCCATTCAAATGCCACGTTATTCTGGGTTAATCGAGTCAAAGGTGCGGCCAACGTCGCAAAACCTTCGACAAATCTGCGATAATAGACGGCTAAGCCCAAGAAGCTTCGAATCTCCTTGGGTGTTTCCGGTCTTCTCCATTCCATGACCGCAGAAATCTTTTCGGGATCCACTGAAATACCCTGGTGATTAATGACATGACCCAGAAAAGCAACTTGCGGCAACCAAAACTCGCATTTGCTTAGCTTGGCGAATAACCGTTGATCTCGTAAAGTGGCCAATACTACTCGCAGATGCTGTTCATGTTCCTCAGCACTGCGGGAGTAGATAAGAACATCATCAATAAACACCACCACAAATTTATCCAAATAGTCCTTGAACACTCTGTTCATCAGATCCATGAAAGCTGATGGTGCATTGGTCAATCCAAACGACATCACAAGGAATTCAAAGTGGCCATGCCTTGATCGAAATGCAGTTCGCGGAATATCAGATTCCCGGACCTTGAGCTGATGATAGCCCGAGCGGAGATCAACCTTCGAAAAGACAGAACTGCCACGCAGTTGATCAAATAAATCATCGATTCTTGGCAGTGGGTACTTGTTTTTAATAGTCACCTTGTTCAACTCCCGGTAATCGATGCAAAGCCGCATCGACCCATCTTTCTTCTTTACAAATAACACCGGTGCACCCCAAGGTGATGAACTCGGCCGGATAAACCCTTTTGCCAACAAGTCATCTAACTGTGTACGCAACTCTGCTAGCTCACGCGGGGCCATCCTGTATGGAGCTTTCGCGATCGGTCGCGTACCCGACTCCAACTCAATAACAAACTCGACGTCACGATCAGGGGGTAGACCAGGAAGGTCAGTAGGAAAAACATCTGGGAAGTCACGCACAACAGGAATCTCCTCCAAAAGCGGCAAAACAGCACTAGTCCCCACAGCGGAGACAAGACAAGCAAAACAGTCGGAAACAAACAACGTCCGAACACATACCGCCGAAAGCCCTGGAGAATCCTGGCAAGAATCACCATACACACTTCCTGGCTGACCATCATCCTTGACAAAATCCAAGCGCTTCCCTCTGCACTGGATGACGGCGTCATAGCGGGCTAACCAGTCCATACCCAGAATGACGTCGAAATCTTCCAAATCGATTACCTTGCAATCCACCCTTGCTATAAAATCTCCCAACAAAATGGGACAATCAAGAAGACCCCAGTCAGCCACCACAGAAGCACCAGAAGGAAATTTCACCAAAAACGCATTCCCCACTCGCTCTGGTGTCAAATGATACCGATCTAGAAAAGTTCGCGCTACAAATGAATGGGTCGCGCCAGAATCAAAGAGAACACGCGCCCAACGGTTCTTGACCTTAAAGTTTCCTGAAATAACCTGAGGTGATGTATGCGCTTCCTCTGCAGAGACCACATTCAACTTCCCTTTGCCTTTGTCCAAGCGCGGAGGCGGAGGCAAAGCCTGGAGTGGTGCGGGTTGCAACACAGCTTGAACCTGTGGGCACCTTGCACGAAGATGTCCTGGTCTGCCACACTGAAAGCATACCTTATCTTTGGCCCAGCAGCGGCTCACATCATGACCTCTTCTCCCACAAAATGTACACTCCAAGTCTCTGGTTGGCGCACCCTGAATGGCGTGCACCTGCTCCTTCTTTTGCATCCCCAACCGCTTGAAACATGTCTCAAAGGGGTGACCAGCTCGGCCACAGAAGCTACATGTCTCCTTGTTTCTCTTCCTTACGTCTGCGTCTTGGGAGCTTTTCCCTCCCACCAGCTTCCTCTTATCCTTCCTCATCAGTTGTCCTCTTTGTTTTGCAGTTTCGCTCGCTTCCACCTTCAACGCCGCCTCAACCACAGCAGTGTAACTCGTCGCTCCATAAGCACTTGCGAACTGCTGTACGTCGCTGCGGAGTCCGCCCAAAAACCGCTTGACGCGATCAGCTTCTGTCGTCACCAAGCTCGGTGCAAACCGGCTTAACTTGCTAAACGCGATTTCATACTCACTCACTGTGAGTTTCCTTTGCTTCAAATACAAAAAGTCATTCATCAGGCGGTCCCTTTCCACTGCCGGTAGAAACTTGCGCCGTACCAGTTCTTTAAACACTTCCCACGAACAGCCCGCCCCTAGGCCTTCCTTTTCTCGTAACCACCATCCTTTCGCCAATCCCTTAAGTTGATAGGCAGCAAGCATCACCTTCTGGTCCTCAGTCACACCAGCATACACAAACATTTCTTCCAACGTGATCACCCAGTCATCCAAGATTACGAAGTCTGCCTTTCCATCATACGTCGGTGGTCCAAGTCGTTGAAACTGCGAGATGAAAGTCATCGCAGGAGGAACGACAACTGGGGGTGTCACTGCCACTGAAGGAGTCGAACTAGTGGGGCCTCTAACCGTCTCTTGTCCTCTTGGTGCCAGCCCAGACATAGCGGATGACATAGCTTGAAGCTGGGACTGCACTTCCTGCACCTGTCTCGTCAAAGCCTCATTACTTTGGCGAAGACTATCTATCAGCGCATTATTCTACGCGCCCGAAGATTCACCCTCAGATTGGGGAGTTTGCCTTGTCACTGGACGCTTCGACATCCTAGAGACACAGTCACTCTTGTCAATCTCAAATCCAACAAAACACACAACGGCTATGTACAGACCATACATATCAAAATATGAATATCAACTGCTAACTTGCTTTGGGAGTTTGAGAATGATGGCATGCCTCACCTAAAGATGACTCACCGTCATCCCACTAACTTGTGCCTAAACTATGGATGCATGACATGCTTTGACCCAAAACCATGAGTGTACAGGTGTCATCATGTAAGTCTTAGCTTGGCACGTTGTGCTCATGCAATGTTATGTTATGCATGCTGTGCTATGCATTCTAGAAAAGGCCTTAATGCATGCCATGAGCGGTCGTACGCATCACAATGCTATGCATCCCATACTACATAGCATTGCATGCAACGAAGAAAAGAAAACGTGCTAGTCGCATCCATGTGGTGAGGTTATGCATCCCATACTACATAACCCTCACATGTTTCCCCTATGGTGGATCCATATACAGCCACATATTATGCATCCCATACTACATAATATGCCCCGTATACTTCTGTTCATGCCATGAGTGTAGTGTACGTGCTTCGGCCAAGACATACTGATGGCACCTCGGTGTGTGTATGAAATGATGCTTACACTCACAAAACAAAAAGGAAAGTTTGCCCGACCAAATGTCAAGCAAACCTCCCTCTGATACCAACTGTCACAACCCGCATTTCCTCAACGAGTACCTCGTATCAGAGCAAGAGGAACTACGGGTTATGATGCCATGTCGTGCAGGGGATAACTGCACACGTTCAGGCAACCCTTGACGCTTACTTTATGAATTGAAATTCAACAGTTATATGTAAGAAAATTAGTTCATTTGCTGGCCGTATCCCTCGGCCTTAGGTATCAAAACACATTGTTACGCGGCGGAAATCCTTGGTTTATTCATCCCGAACTCCTATATGCAGCCTAGAGTGATATTTTTATACGAAATCCTCTTTGTTTACGTTATTTGAAAATAAGTCTTAATTTAGCAAGTCATGTATGCATGAGATACAATAATAGTTTTGGTTTAGCTTCAAAATACCTAATGCAACCTACCAGAAAACTATCCCAAAAGCAAGTACATTCCATCCAAAGGAGTTACAATAGCAGTCTAGTTCATATTTACATAAAAGAAAATCCACCAAATGGGCGCCAACAAGCTGACACGAACCCATTGGGGCACATGTATGTCTGTACAACAAAAGGAGAACTACCTCGCTTTGAATGCTCGGTTAGCTCCCAAGAAACGCCTCCAACCAACCTAGCCGCTCAACCGGCTACAACCTGCACCTGAGGCATTCAAGCAAGAATACCTCAGCAATCAACCAAACTATACAAAAGAGAGTACAAATTTCATAATGAATCAAGAAGGGGCTTACCGACCCCATAACAATGCTTACGTCAAAAGAGTGCACAAAACAAGTGCGTACATGTAGAAAAACAATGTCATTCCAAAGGGTCAACCGCACCAAGTGCGTACTAGTTCTTCAAGTCCTGCTCAAACCGCAGGAACGAAAGGCAAAACACATGACTATTCCATCATTCATAGAACAAGAATCTACTAGACAAGTGAAGCATAAGCAGTGGTTAAGTTCAATTTCACAAGGGTCTTATCGGTGGCGGCCCTAAAGTGGAACGCACCAAACAAAACTAGCCCAAATCGGGGCCAAAGTGGTCTCTCTAACCACAAAACAAAACCCGGTGGCCACAGGCTGAAACCACACCACCCCTTGCAAAAGTCTCACACAAACGCTCCCGCCATGCTTCACGAATTCGCCTCGCAAAACACCCCATAAACCAAGGTAACACGTTTCCTTTCATCGCCCTCACACATGCTAACAAGTTGCTAGAAGATGGATTACGCTATAATCATGAGGAACACGAATAAAGTACGTGATGAGAAACAAGAACAATCTTCATGATTATACATGAGGAGAAACAAATGACATGAAGTAATCATAAAGCTAGAGAATTTAAGCATGGAGATCATGTTAGTAAAGTATTGAGAAATTCAAAGGTATCATGAAGAACAAGCTATGGAATTTGAAAGAGGATTAGCATCAAAACTATAGCATCAAAATTCAAGAAAGGAGATTGGCAAGGGTGAAGAACACCACTTGCCTGAACCGAGACGATGCCGCGACGGCTGCTTTTCTTTTCTTGCCTTGCTTGAGCCTTGCTCTCTTTGCTTTCTCTTTGAGGAGAAGGAAGAAGAAGATGAAGATATTTCCCTTACTTTTTCTTTGAGAAGTGAAGAAGAAGAAGGGAAGATGAAAAGAAGAAGAAAAATGAGAAATCACTTCTCTATTTCGGCCTAAATTTGACCAGAACAGAGCTGAACCGTTCGATGCAGGATCAAGGAAATGAATGGCACAAAAAAACTGGAAAAAGTCAATTTTCGGGCCGGTCACGCCCTGTGTCACGCCCGTGACACAGGGCGTGTACCATAAGCGACGCCGAAAGGCGGCAATTCCATGTTTATCCAGATGGTACACGGCCGGGGTACACGCCCGTGACGGGTCGGTCACGCCCGTGACCTAGGGCGTGTAACCCGTGTCTCGACACCTCGTCGACAGAAAGTGTCGACACTCGACCCAGCCTGACACGCCCTGTGACACGCCCGTGTCACAGGCCGTGTCCCCTCTCTCGACGACTCGACACTCGATACTCGACGCTCGATACTCGCCGATCGACACTCGACACTTGACAAAGCGGGACACGGCCCGTGACACGCCCGTGTCAGGGGGCGTGTACCCCATTCGTCGAGCTCAACTCGACTCAAGAAAAATTCGTCGAGTCCAGGAGGTCACGCCCAGGTCACGGCCTGGGTCACGCCCGTGACAGGGGGCGTGTAGCACAAAAACGACCATTTTCCCCTTTTGTGAAAAATGTTCCTGGGACGTCCTAGACCACTTTTGCCTTAAGCACTTTTTACCCTTTTTGTTTCCTGAACCAGCAACTTATTTTGAGCAACATTCCCCGGGCGCGAAAACATGCAGGCATTCCCTAAGAGGCCTCACCGAGTCCCTTATTTGGACTACGGTTTGCTGGGGAATCGTGCAACTCAGCAACCAAAACGAACCACTCGCAAGCCCGCGGGAAAAACCATGCTCAAAGTACAATCAAAGCCCACGTAACGCCCATCATGCGTACGTCATAAAAATCCGGGGCGTTACACCGCGCACCACCTAACACTAGCCAATCCACACTCTACTCATCCTATCTTCCAATGATGAACTCATTTTTATTTATCAAAACCAGCAACCTATAACCCCCAACTCATGTGCCCAAAATCACATTCCAACAAAATTTATGTAGTTTTACTAATTGTAGACCAAGTTAAGCTATATGACATATAAAATGGTAGGTACACAAAATAGTCCCCCAGTTCCCGTATAATAATTATTGGAGGGCTGCCATGAACGTTTTAGCCTAAATCCAGAATTTCATAATTTTCCTATTTATCCTGTATTTTATTTAATTATTCTAGTCATCCAAAAGTCCCAAGTTTGAAGATGAAGTACCAATTTCAGACAATCAAATATTCCACCAAATTTATTATAAATACAATATGAATTTTTAACTTAAAATCCAAAGTATTCCAATTTTGCAGTAAGGTTTAAGCCCCTAATTCTAATTTTAAATATATCCCACAATAAATTATTTTAAGAGATAAGTACAGCAAGAATACTTCCAAAAATTCAGAGAAAATTCAAGAATGATTGTAAGGACATATAAATTCTCTAGGTCAAGTTTCATAATTTATTAGCAAGTAATGAGCTATAAGCAAATTATTGAACAATTTTCCAAGTTAATGATCTTGTGAAGTAGGTACTACAAATATGTTTTCAAAAAATCTAATAAAATTCATACATAAGCAATAAGGTCTAAAACTCCCTCTGCCAAATTTTCATGGGCTTCCAATGTGCAGTGGGATCATAATGTCCAGATAAATAATTAGGGCTAACTCTTGCATTTATAAAGGAAGTACTAAAATTAATGTCCCAAAATTCTCAATTAAATTACCAAAAGTTCAATCTATCCTTATGACTACACTACCCAAATTTCATTATTGTTCAAGGAGTTTTACTAACCTATTCTAGCACTACAATGTTTGTGCCATAAACTAGGGTTAGCGTTTTGTGTGGCCTACTCTTTCCCAAATCCCCTAATATTTTTACCAGAGGGCTTTAGCTACCCTAACACACTCCCTACCAAATTTCAAGTTCATTCAAGGTCTTTTGACCTCATGCCCTTCACAAGGCACAAAAACCCTTCTTTAGGGTTTGGTCTTAGGTCTTTGGGCAAAACTATTCCAATCTACCCCATCTTCCATGGAGCGGTGTTGAAAGCCATGCGAAGTTAGTGGTCCCAATTTCAACCTCTGTTGAGGTGATTTGGCCACTCAAAACCCAAAGTGCCCTTTTTAACCAAAATACCCTTATTATGACAAGGTTACGGTTTGTATGATTTCAATTCAAACCATCTCCAAATGAGATGAAATTTTTAACAGAGCCCTATGATGACCCCAAGCACCACTTACCAAAAGTTGGGTGAGTTTGGAGGTCATTTGGTCCCTCAATTAATTTACCCTAGAGAAATTAAATAATTCCAAAAACTATAGAAATATTGTCCCCCAAAATTCACCTTTTTGGGCAGGAACTAGATATGGACGAGGGTGACTCCCTGCCCAAATTTCAAGTCATTTGGTCTAGAGATGAAATGTGGGCACCTATTTTAATTTCTGCCTAGCCCTAGGTATAGATCCCACCAAAATGGGTGCCCTGGTCAAACCAGGCACCCACATTGGTTCAAACCAATTTTGCAGTAAACTAGACCCACAAGGCTACAATTTATATGTTGACCATTTTCTCATACAGAGTCTCTAAGTATTTTTAATAATTTAAAACATTAAATAGTAATGGTGTGACAGATTCATCAAAATGAAATAATATATCCTATATTTTAATTTTATACAACACGAATCTTGGCGCAGATTTGGACGACATCCCGTCATCATCCCCGCGCGCCAACGGCTTGGATTGAATTTTCCTGGGCCAACTTCAAATCCCTGCCGCCAACCACCCAGCCACCTCCCTGGCCAGCCACCACCACCACCACCTCCGTCGAGGTGGTGGCTATCGCCAGGCGGCGGCACAGCCGCCGGAAGGGCCTTTTCCGGAGATCCCGACAAGAGGAAATTTCTCGAAAAACCATTATATTGAAAGCTTGGATCGTGCTAAATTGAGCCTGATCTTCATTCTAACTGAAACCTAAGATCTACCCATAGAGAGAGGAGAGGAGGAGGACCTTTTTGGTGGTTTGGAGTCGCGCCGATCGTCGGGTCGTCATGGTGGTGGTGGCGCCGCCCGGGTTTCTGCAACTACACAATGGAAGGGCTCGAATTCTTCAGGTAAATGGTGGGGAAAACTCCTCTCAGGCCACTGATGGTGTTTAAAGCCTCAGTTAGGGAGGGGAGATGCCAAGTCATCAATGGCCATTAATGGCCATTGAATTCTTGGCTCGGCCATGGTGGTTCTCATCCCCTAGCCACTGCCATGACCGGGAAAACCCTTGGCCTCCACTTAACTGATCCGAGGAGATGATTCCAGCAAGAGGAGAGGGCTCTTTGCCTTCCTAGCCATGAATGGCCCCTCCCTTCATTTTCTCTCTCCTCCATTAAAGGGAGAACATGAAGTTTCCTCTCTCCTAGTCATCAAGGCTGATTTGGTCAACCCATTTAGGCTATTTGCAGTCCACTAATTCATATCATCACATAATTAAAAGTTGGTTAGCCCAAGTGAAAGAGGGCTTGAGCTTGGGTTAGCCCATTTGTGCTAAGTTGACCTAAATTGGACTAGGGTTGACCTTGGTCCTTTTGACCCTTTTGGGTTGACCCCAATGGGTCCTTGCTGACCTATTGGCCTCCCCTAGGGTCTAGGTAGGGCTAGGTATGGTTGACTTGGCACTTTGGGGGTCACTTGAACCTTAGGAAGGGTACTTTGACCAAGTTAGGGCTAGAGTTGACTTTGGTCAACATGACCATTTGGTTGACCCCAAGGGATCCTTGGTGACCCATTGGCTTCCCCTAAGGTCTAGGAAGGGTTGTGTAGGGTTAACTTTGAACCCTGGAGGTCACTTGCCTCTTAGTGAGGGCACTTTGACCACTTTAAGGCTAGAGTTGACTTGGGTCAACTCAGGCTCTAGAGTTTATCCCAATGGATCTTTGGTGACCCATTGGCCCCACTTTAGGTCTTGGAAAACCTTGGTAGGGTTGGCTGGGCTTATTAGGGGCACATTGCCCTTAGTTATGGCACCTTGCCTAATTTAGGCCTAGGATGGTCCTAGGTCAACTTGGCCACCTTGGGTTGACTCCAATGGATCCTTAGGGCTCTAATGGACCTTACAATGAGTTGGTGAAACCATGGCGGGGTCTTAGAGTCATGGTAAAGCCTCATGATCATCTTAAACCAGGGCTCATAAATCTACTATTTGCAGACCATAGTGGTCTCACCTACATTCCTAGGTTCACTAGCCTTCTTGGGCTTCCTAGGGTTTTGTCATGACCTAGTCACGACAAAAACACTCCGAGGGGTCTAGTTGTTTGAGGGATGTTACAAATCCCAATATATAAACAAAAAATTTCATCCTCGAAATTCTAGTTAGGCCTACGGGGTTTCAAATATGAATGGAAAATTGTAACATCCCAAGAGGTTGTGAGTAATACCTGACTGAAAAGCTCTGGGTACCTCTGTTGCATCAAGTCCTGAGGCTCCCATATGTGATCCTCTTGCCCGTGATTCCTCCACAGGACCTTGACCAACAGAACCTTCTTACGGTGCAATACTCGTATTCCCCTGTCATCGATACAGACCGGTTCCAGGTGAACTGACCGATCAGATGCTACCGGCCCATCCGTGGCCGTAATCTGCTGCTCCGTGCATAGTAGAGCCCTCCTGAGATAGGATATATGGAACACGTCGTGTAGGTTCGCCAGCTCCGGCGGCAGTTCCAGCCTATATGCCAAGGGACCGATCCGCTCCCGGATCTTATAAGGCCACATATATCTTGGGCTGAGCTTCTTCTTCCGATCGCACACCCGTGAAACCCCATGCATTGGTCGGATCTTCAAGAACACCTGATCCCCCACTTGGAACTCCACCTGATGATGCCGAGAGTCATAATACTTAGCTTGTCGGCTCTGTGCCTCCAGCATCCTGTCCCTTATCAATCTCACCTAAGCCTCGGTGTTCTCGACAAACTCCGAACACAAAGCCTTCGGATCGTCGTCCTGTATCCATGACAGCGGAGTGCTACACCTCCTTCCATACAGGACCTCATAAGGATCTATCCTTATACGGGACTGGTAGCTGTTATTATATGAGAACTCGATCAGTGACAACAGCTTCTCGCAGGGCTCACCGCGATCCAATATGCAAAGTCGCAGCAGATCTTCCAAGGTCCGATTAGTGCGTTCCGTCTGCCCATTAGTCTGGGGATGAAACACTATACTGAATGTTAGCCGAGTGCCCAAGTAAGTCTGTACTGATCTCCACTCCCTGGATGTAAACCGTCCATCCCGATCTGATATAATCACCCTAGTTATACCGTGATAACAGACGAACTGCTCCACGAATTTTCAAACCAGCACACCAACCGAGTCGTACTTTCTGATCGGAATAAATTTGGCTACCTTCGTCAGCCGGTCGACGATCATCCAGATCGAATCGTTCCCCATCCGCGATCGGGGAAGTCCATGTATGAAGTCCATCGCGATATCATCGAACTTCCACTCCGGCACTGGGAGTGGCTGCAACAATCCTACGGGGTTTCTGTATTCTGCCTTCACCAGCTGGCATGCCTCGCAATGGGTCACGAAGTAGGTGATATCCTTCTTCGTGCCTGACCAGTACATGGTATTCTTCAGGTCCGCAGTCATCTTTGTAACTCCCGGGTGTACTGAATACCGAATGCAATGAGCCTCCGTCATGATATCTTCCCGGACCTGGCCTCCCTCTGGTATGTAAATCCATCCTCTGAAACACACCAGACCATCCATCAGCGAGTAATCTCCAGCAGTGCCTGATTCTAAGGCCCGGAATATCAGCTCTAGCTGGGCATCCTGCCTCTGCCCATCTCTGACTCGGTCTCGAATGTCATCTGGGGCAATCAACGACGCTAGGTACTCCCGGTACAGCTCAGGGTGATCCTCGGACACCAAGGATATCTGCATTTTCTCTAACATCTGGACCAACTCCAAGGCCATCAATTGCGTTCCTGCTCCAGGATTTGCAGCGTTCCGACTCAGTGCATCTGCCACCACATTTGCCTTCCGTGGGTGGTAGTGCATCTCGTACTGGTAATCTGCTAGAAACTCCACCCATCATCTTTGCCTGATGTTCAGCTCTTTCTACGTGTCCACATACCTCAAGTTCTTGTGATCAGAATAAATGTCGTAGTGGACACCGCACAGATAGTGTTGACAGAATTTCAGAGAAAATATGACCGCTCCCATCTCTAAGTCATGAACTGGGTAGTTTTGCTCATGCTTCTTCAGCTGCTGAGAAGCGTATCCTATCACATGACCATTCTGCATCAGCACCGCACCCATGCCCTAGTAGGAAGCGTCGGTGTAGACCTGGAATCCTTCTTTCCCCGAAGGGAGGGCACGTATAGGAGCCGAGGTGAGTCGATCCTTCAGCTATTGAAAAGCCACCTCGCACTGCGTGATCCAGACAAAGGGCACATCCTTCCTCGTCAAGGATGTGAGTGGAAGGGAAATACGAGAAAACCCCTCCACGAACTTCCGGTAATAACCGGCAAGTCCTAGAAAACTCCGCACATCTGTGGCAGACTTCAGCTGCCGCCAATCCCGAACTGCCTGAATCTTGGCCGGGTCCACTGCCAACCCAGCACCACTGATGATATGGCCTAGAAAATCTACCTCCCTCAACCAAAACTGGCATTTGCTGAACTTCGCATAAAACTGGTGCTCCCGAAGTCTCTCCAAGGTCAGCGTCAGATGTCGTGTGCTATCCTCCTCTGTCCTCGAGTAGATGAGGATGTCGTCAATAAATACAGTGACAAACACATCCAGATATGCCTTGAACACCCGATTCATGAGGCTCATGAACGTTGACGGTGCATTCGTGAGCCCGAAGGGCATCACAGTAAACCGAACAACCCATATATGCTACTGAAGGCAGTCTTCGGTATGTTCTCCTCCTGGATCCGCAGCTGATAGTAGCCCGACCTCAAATCCTATTTTGAAAATAAATGCGCGCCCTCCAGCTGATCAAACAGCTCATCTATCCTTGACAGTGGATAGGTATTCCGGACTGTCAGTCGGTTCAGTGCCCGGTAGTTTATGCACAATCTGAGTGTCTCGTCCTTCTTCTTGACGAATAACACCGGGGCTCCCTATGGTGAAGAGCTTGGCTGGACAAATCCGGCCTCCACTAACTCCTACAGCTGGCTCCGAAACTCTGTCAGCTCCTTCGGGGCCATCCGGTAAGGGGCTCTAGATGCTAGCTTAGCCCCCGGCACCAGTTGTATCCAGAAATCCTGCTCCCGGTACGGGGGTAGCCCTGGCAGCTTCTCTGGAAATACGTCAGAAAAATCTCGCACCAGCGGGATATCCGAGATGGAACCCTTGGCCTCGGTCATTTCATACAACACTTCATAGACTTCCTCCCCCTGCAAGTAGGCCTTGACGGCCTGCACGGATGACAGCAAGAGAGGGGGAATAGATCTAATAACTTCGATGAAAATGTAGGAATCCCCATGCCTCACAGTAATCCTCTTGGACATGCAGTCAATCTGAGCATGGTTCCAGTGCAACCATGTCATTCCCCGGATCAAATCAAAGACTGACATCTTCATGATCGTCGCCGGTGCTTCAAATATCTTTACGCTGATCTCCGCCTCCATGTTGCAGCGGGCGGTGGTGAATAACTCCGATCCGTCGGGTAGCCATATCCTCATCATCAGGCCTGTGAATCTCTCCACGCCTTCCAACCCTTCCACAAAGGCTTCCGACATGAACGAGTGCGAGACACCCGTATCGAATAGTATATAGGCGGGCTTGCCGCTGATGACGACTATGCCTGGGGGGGGGGGAACTTAAAGTCTTAGAAATCTAATTGTGGTTTTCTTTCCTAGTTTATCAGTTCTATATCCATAACTTTAATTATCTAGGAAAGAGAAGACTTAAAATGAACTGGCGTACCTGTGATCACTTGCTCCCGATTCTGTTGATGAGTCAGATCCAGTGCATATACTTGCTCCCTCTCCGGCCTGTGGTCTCTGTCTTGGTATCCACGACTTCGACCACATCCCCGGCCTCCAAAATACTGAGCTGGCGGGGCAACCAGTGGTGCTGCTGGTGGTGTCCCCCTCATGGGGCAGTTCCTCCTGATATGCTGATTGATTGTTAAAACTCCAAAAAGATTACGGTTCACGCGGCGACCCGGCGATTTTATTTAAGTAAAGCGGAAGTGGTTTTATTTAGAAAATGGGGCGCACGTATTTATTTATTTGGATATAAAATGGGTTAGATCGAGTTTTAACGAAAGGAGGCAAGTGCACCTAACGTGAGTAGTACATGATATTCCGGGTGGAATATCGAGGTTGTATTGTTCTCGGGGTCGGTTCGATTATTTTTACTCTTCCCTGGAGGGGACTATTATTTTACCGATAATTATCTTGTCGGGATATTTTATATATAATAAAAAAGGCAAAAAAAATAAAATGAAAGCATAAAAAGAAAGCAAGAAGGTGGAGCCGATGAAAATCTTAACACAACGACATCGAATAAAATTTGAACCAAAATAAACTTTAAATAAAAAGAGATCCTAAATTTCTAATTAATTAAGGCGGAGACTTGGCCGTGGAGGTTCCACTAGAATGAGCTCACTTATCTCTAGGACTATCGCTCACCTGAACGCTAAGACTATTCGACCGAACATTAGTCCGATGAAGGATTCCTCTTAACGCCTGCATTACGCTAAGAACCCCTCTATTGGGTGGGGAACCCAATCCGGTAGAGTTGGCGCGCCTCCTCTCTCGAGGGTTAGTGTGGAACGCTCTTTGCCAAGGGGTGATATGTCTATACGCACGGCCTCTCAGCTAGCGTATGGATAATGAAAATAGGGCCCACACATCGATCTGTGGTCCTACGCGTCGTTAACCACGGGCAAACCATAAGTACTTTAATTAATTAGAAAAATGAGACCTTTAATTATTTTAAGCTATTTTATTTGTCCCAATGCTCTTCAATACTGAGGGCTAAGAACAGTTAGCCACTCATCGGAATGGGGACGGCATGCGAGGAAAGCAATAAAGAAAGCGATAAAGAAAGCAGGAAAGTGAAAGCAGTAAAATGAAAGCAGTAAAGGAAAGCTGAAAATTGCAAGTCCTACTCAAACGAGTAGGACTGAAATTAAAGCAGTAAAATGCGAGTCCCGGCGCAAATGCGTGGGCGGGAGAAAGAAAGCGGGTCCTACTCAAACGAGTAGGACAAAATAAATACAACGCACGCACACACTCTATATAAAGTAAAACTCACGCACACACACTCTCGACATAAAGTAAAACTCACGCACACACACTCTCGACATAAAGTAAAACACACACACACTGCAGGAAAGTAAAAACTCACACACTCTACTGAATGAAATAAAGCAAAGCGCCATTTAACTCTTAACGAGTAGGCGGAAATAAATGCGCACACAACAGAAATGTAAAAAAAACTAAGTTATCAAAAAATTAAAACGACTGCATTTCTACCGCTAGAATGCGGTAGAAATGCGTAAAAAGTGAAAATAAAAATTAAACGAGCGAAAAAGTTTGCAAATAAACGCAAATTGCAAGTGCTCGGAAAATGAAAATAAATACATTTCTACCGCTAGAATGCGTAAAAAGAATACGAAAAAATTAAATGGACAAAAAATTAAAATGAAAATGCAAGTTCACGGAAAATTAAGACGGCTATATAATCATTCCTATAACTTGATAAAAACGCTAAAAAATGTAAATAAAGTAAAAAGAACGAAAAAGTTAAACAACCTAAACAAGAAAATTTAAGTTAGTGAAAAAAAGAAAACACTTTAAAAACATTTTTACTGATTTATAGTAATGAAAAATAATGCTATAAAATCCTAAGTTTAACAAAACTAAGTGAACATAACTAAATATAAAAGCAAGAAAACTAATCTCATACACACACACCCTTTTAAAAGAGAACAAAAACAAAGTTAAAACAAAGAAAGAAATAAGATTGCATAAGAGTAGCCACATAGTTGAAGTCCAAATCCATAAAAAGAGAGAAAATCTACAATTGTATTAAGCTAAAAACAAAGATTACAAAGCTAAGAAAATAAAGGAGAGGGGGAAAAATTTCCCTTACATAGCATTTGGACTCATCCGAGCAGCATAACTCCTATACAAAATGGTTCAAAAAAAAGAAACATGATTACATCCAGCAAGCTGGTTTAAATAGGCAAAAAAAATCCGGTGACACTCCCCCTGACACGGGCGTGTAGTGGGGCGTGTCAGCACTGTACAAAATACGGTTGACGATTTGATGGGAAAGTGGACTTCGGGCTGGACACGTGTCGGTCTCGCATTGGTCACGCCCCAGGTCACGAGCGTGACTCTGGGGGTGTCGGGGAGGTAGATCTGGGCGCGGGTCTGAGTTGTCACCGGGTCTTGTCGAGTTGAAAAATCGTCGAGCGCGAATGTCGAGGAGTTCGACGATCGTCGAGCGCGAGTCTTGATCGTCGAACGGAAAGATCGTCGAGCGCGGGTCTTTGTCAGCCAGGTGGAGGAGTCACGCCCTAGGTCACGGGCGTGACACTAGGCGTATCGGGGGTTCGGCGATCGTCGAGCGGAAAGTCGTCGAGCGGCAAAATCGTCGAGTGGAGTGGTCACGGGCATGGGTCACGCCCCGTGTCGGATTGACACAGGCGTGTGGCCGGGCGTGTCGACGATCGTCGAGCGGAATTCGTGGAGCGCGAGTCTTTGATCGTCGAACGGAAATGACACGGGCGTGTCGGTTTTGCTGACACGGGCGTGTCAGGTCAATTTTTGGGCAATTTTTCTGAAATTTTAGAAAATCAAAATAAGTTTAGTTAAAATCAAATTTAACAAAATATGAACAATTTATTAAAGGAAATTGGCTGAAAGCAAAGAAAATAAACAAAAATGACTTAATTAATGTACATAAAAATAGGTATATTTATAATTCATCAAATACCCCCATACTTAAGCTTTGCTATTCAAGAGCAAAAGTTGGAGATAAACTTATAATGAATTAAATAAATCCTAAGTTTAGCTACCGCTTGAATTAATTAAAAGTAAGATCAAATTAAACATCCGGGGTACTAGAGTTAAATCATAAATTATGAAAAATTTATAAACAGAGGAAGTGTTTCAAAAAGACTTCTAGATAAAATAAAATAGAAAGCAATAATTTATTTTTATTAGTTTAACAAAGATGGATTGGAATTATATAAAAAACTTTAGCTTAAAATAAGGTAAAGGGAATAATGCAATTTAAAAGTTATGCTCTCAAAAAATTTTAAATTAATTCTAGAATCATTGAAATAGGATAAGTGGTTTGGTGGTTTATGAAGAAGTCTTGGATATTGAGGTGAGGCAATTTGTTCTCGAACCTCCAATTTTTTCTTTTGAATAATTAGGAAAATGAAATCTTATTTTCCTAACATATAATAATTTTTATTTCTTCCCAAATAAAATAACCCAATGTATATGTGTAGGAGTAATGAATTTTATCCTCTTACTCCATAACATATAATCTTTTTAAATATTGGGTGCCTATGTTTATGGAATGAAATCTTATTTTGATTGACATAAGATCTTTATAAGGGATAAAATATGCGTAAACATGTCAAGTAAGACATGAAAAAAATGGAAGTGGGTTTATTTTTTTCAAAAATAAAACTAGATTTTAATAAAAAAGTTTTGAGAGCAACCTTTTTAAAATGAACGTTCTGATGTTTCTAAAAACATGAAGTAGAAATAATTGAAATCCATGAATGTTATTTTCTAACATAAAAAACGAGCTTCTATTTAAAAATTAGAAGTGGTGGTGAAGAACAAGTTCCCTATTATAAGGATAAGACATAAAAAATTCTTTAAAACTTAACCCCAGCCACTTAAATCTAACAAACTTTAATTAACAAACGAATAGTAAGCAAAGAATAATTAAAATTCGCTTATAAATTAACTCGAAACTAGATTTTTGGAAAACAAAAGGGTTAAGAAATGGTATATTCGATTTTTTTGTTACATAATTTAACAAAATATTTTTTGGAATTTTAAGAGTTTTTATCATTCATTTTTTTTTGTTTTGATTATTATCTTTTTTTGATTTTTAGAGTTATTCACTTTTTTTTAGGATTTTTTTGGTTTTGCTAATTTTTTGTTTTTTAGTATTTTTTGATAAGTTATTTACAAGAAAGAGGAGAGAAAGAAGTGTTATTTACGAAGAAGATAGGGGGGAAGAGAAAAAATTTTTTGTTTTTTTTGTTTTAAATAATGCACAAAGTAAAAACTCGAAGGCGGTCCACGAACAGACTCTTATTTGGGTGGTTGGTTCGATGAGTCGAATGCCGCGGGTATGCAAAATGCGAGTTTTTGACAAAAAAAGGAAAGAAGAGGGGGGAAAAGAGAGATTTTTACAAAACATTTTTACAAAGTAAAAAGAAATTTTTTTTTGAATTTTTTTTGATGTTTTATAAGTTTTTTGTGTGATTTTTTGTGTTTTATGATTTTTTTGAGTTTTTTTTATATATAAAAAAAGGAAAAAAAATTTAAGTTTTAAGTTTTGTAATTTTTTTGTATTTTTATGAGTTTTTGTAAAGTACAGAAATAAAAAATATGAAAACACCCTCATACTTAAACCCAACATTGTCCCCAATGTTGTAGTCTAAGCATGCCGAACAGATAATATACAAAATATAATAAGTATAAAAAGAAAAAGAGAAGGTAGAAGCTTCCCTAAAGACGAGTCCGGGAGGCCCGGGTTGAAACCCTGCATTATTATTAGAAGATGAAAGAATAGCAAAACAATAATAGAAAAAACAAAAACGAAAAATTCGGCTAAAATGTTGCGGGCGGTATGGGGGGCAAGTGCGTGGGTGACTCGAAGATAGCTAAGGCCTTAGCTACATGAGTGTGATAGAAATGCACTCCCCTAGCGCTCATAATAGGGTTAAGCGCGCCGAAACGACAAAATAAATATATAATGTTTAAGAAAAAATATTTATTTATTTATTTAAAGAGGTTGTTAATTTAATATTTTTGTTTTTGATAAAATTTTTTTTTTGGGTTTTTGAAAAGGAAGATGTTAAAAATAAAAAATATAGACGAATTTTTTTTGTGGTCTTTTAGGAGAATTTTTTAGTGTTTTTGGGTTTCTGGTTTTTTAAGTTTTTAATTTTTTTAAGTTTTAAGTTTTTTTGTAGGTTGTTTTTTATGTGTTTTTTTCATTTTTTAAGTTTTTAGATTTTTAAGTTTTTGAGGTTTTAGATTTTTTTGTGGTTGTTTTTTGGTTTTTAGATTTTTTTTAGATTTTTATTTTTTAGGATTTTTAGTGTTTTTTAGTTTTTTAGATTTTTATAAGTTTTAAAGTTTTATCGTTTTTTAGGTATTTACGGTGTTTTGGGTTTTTTAGTTAGTTTTTTTTGTTGTTTTTTTTGTGTTAGTAGAAAACGACGTCATTTCAAAAAAATATTTTATAAATAATAATAATAATTTGATAAATAATAATAATAATTTGATAAATAAATTTTTATTTTTAAGTTTTTTAAGTAGTTTATTATTATTATTATTATTATTATTATATATATATATTTTTATAATAAGGTAAAATTAATAGATTTTCCGGGTTCAAAATAACGAAACGAATCTCCCCGGCAACGACGCCGAAAACTTAATTGATTAAATCACATCAAGTCCCCGGTAACGGCGCCAAAAACTTGAATGAAAGAATCGCATTAAGACCCCGGCAACGGCGCCAAAAACTTGATAGGTTAAAACTCCAAAAATATTTATTGTCACGCGGCGACCCGGCGATTTTATTTAAGTAAAGTGAAAGTGGTTTTATTTAGAAAATGAGGTGCGTGTAATTATTTATTTGGATATAAAATGGGTTAAATCGAGTTTTAACGAAAGGAGGCAAGTGCACCTATCGTGAGTAGTACAGGATATTCCGGGTGGAATATCGAGGTCGTATTGTTCTCAGGGTCGGTTCGATTATTTCTACTCTTCTCTGGAGGGGACTATTATTTTACCGATAATTATCTTGTAGGGATATTTTATATATAATAAACAAGGCAGAAAACATAAAATGAAAGCATAAAAAGAAAGCAAGAAGGTGGAGCCGACGAAAATCTTAACACAACGACATCGAATAAAATTTGAACCAAAATAAACTTTAAATAAAAAAAGATCCTAAATTTCTAATTAATTAAGGTGGAGACTTGGCCGTGGAGGTTCCACTAGAATGAAATCACTTATCTCTAGAACTATCGCTCACCTGAACGCTAAGACTATTCGACCGAACGTTAGTCCGACAAGGGATTCCTCTTAACGCCCGCATTACGCTAAGAACCCCGCTACTGGGTGGGGAACCCAATCCGGTCGAGTTGGCGCGCCTCCTCTCTCGAGGGTTAGTGCGGAACTCTCTTTGCCAAGGGGTGATCTGTCCATACGCACGAACTCTCGGCTAGCGTATGGAAAATGGAAATAGGGCCCACACATCGATATGTGGTCCTACGCGTCGTTAACCCCGGGCAAACCATAAGTACTTTAACTAATTAGAAAAATGAGACCTTTAATTATTTTAAGCTATTTTTTTGTCCCAATGCTCTTCGATACTGAGGGGTAAGAATAGTTAGCCACTCATCAAAATGGGGACGGCTTGCGAGGAAATCAATAAAGAAAGCGATAAAGAAAGCAAGAAAGTGAAAGAAGTAAAATGAAAGCAGTAAAGGAAAGCTGAAAATTGCAAGTCCTACTCAAACTAGTAGGACTGAAATGAAAGCAGTAAAATGCGAGTCCCGGCGCAAATGCGTGGGTGGGAGAAAGAAAGCGGGTCCTACTCAAATGAGTAGGACAAAATAACTGCAATGCACGCACACACTCTACATAAAGTAAAACTCACGCACACACACTCTCGATATAAAGTAAAACTCACGCATACACACTCTCGACATAAAGTAAAACACACACACACACTGCAGGAAAGTAAAAACTCACACACTCTACTGAATGAAATAAAGCAAAGCGCCATTTAACTCTTAACGAGTATGCAGAAATAAATGCGCACACAACAGAAATGTAAAAAAAAAACTAAGTTATCAAAAATTAAAATGACTGCATTTCTACCGGTAGAATGCGGTAGAAATGCGTAAAAAGTGAAAATAAAAATTAAACGAGCGAAAAAGTTTGCAAATAAATGCAAATTGTAAGTGCTCGAAAAATGAAAATAAATACATTTCTACCGCTAGAATGCGGTAGAAATGCGTAAAAAGAAGACAAAAAAATTAAACGGACAAAAAATTAAAATGAAAATGCAAGCTCACGAAAATTTAAGACGGCTATATAATCATTCCAATAACTTGATAAAAACGCTAAAAAATGTAAATAAAGTAAAAAGAACGAAAAAGTTAAACAACCTAAACAAGAAAATCTAAGTTAGTGAAAAAAGAAAACACTTTAAAATCATTTTTACCGATTTATAGGAATGAAAAATAATGCTATAAAATCCTAAGTTTTACAAAACTAAGCGAACATAACTAAATATAAAAGCAAGAAAACTAATCTCATACACACACACACCCTTTTAAAAGAGAACGAAAACAAAGTTAAAACAAAGAAAGAAATAAGATTGCATAAGAGTAGCCACATAGTTGAAGTCCAAATCCATAAAAAGAGAGAAAATCTACAATTTTATTAAGCTAAAAACGAAGATTACAAAGCTAGGAAAATAAAGGAGAGCGTGAGAAATTTCCCTTACATAGCATTTGGACTCATCCGAGCAGCATAACTCCTATACAAAATGGTTCAAAAAAAGGAACATGATTACATCCATCAAGCTGGTTTAAATAGGAAAAAATATCAGGTGACACGCCCCCTGACACGGGCATGTAGGGGGGCGTGTCAGCACTGTACAAAATGCGGCTGACGATTTGACGGGAAAGTGGACTTCGGGCTGGACACGTGTCGGTCTCGTGTTGGTCACGCCCCAGGTCACGGGCGTGACTCTGGGCGTGTCGGGGAGGTAGATCTGGGCGCGGGTCTGAGCTGTCACTGGGTCTTGTTGAGTTGAAAAATCATCGAGCGCGAATGTCGAGGAGTTCGACGATTGTCGAGCGCGAGTCTTGATCGTCGAACGCAAAGATCGTCGAGCGCCGGTCTTTGTCAGCCAGGTGGAGGAGTCATGCCCTAGGTCACGGGCGTGACACTAGGCGTGTCGGTGGTTCGACGATCGTCGAGCGGAAAGTCGTCGAGCGGCAAAATCGTCGAGCGGAGTGGTAACGGGCATGGGTCACGCCCCGTGTCGGATTGACACAGGCGTGTGGCCGGGTGTGTCGACGATCGTCGAGCGGAATTCGTCGAGAGCGATTCTTTGATTGTCGAACGGAAATGACACGGGCGTGTCAGTTTTGCTGACACGGGCGTGTCGGGTCAATTTTTGGGCAGTTTTTCTGAAATTTTAGAAAATCAAAATAAGTTAAGTTAGAATCAAATTTAACAAAATATGAACAATTTATTAAAGGAAATTGGCTGAAAGCAAAGAAAATAAACAAAAATGACTTAATTAATGTACATAAAAATAGGTATATTTACAATTCATCATATGCCCCACCTGGCGACAGTTGAAATACTCCGGCGGGGGATATGCCATACCCTCGGGTCTCTGCACCTCCCGCATCTGGGGTGGCTGAGGGGCCACCACTACTGGTTCCCTCTGCTCCTGTCTCGCCTCCTGACGAGGCTGGTCTTCTCCTCTTCTCCCCTCTGTGATGCGGCCGCATCGCTGATCACACCTAGCTCCCCGACCCTGATCCTCAGTTGGCCGCTTCCGGCCTTGGGTAGTATGCCAATCTGCCTCGATCCTTTTCACCATCTCTAATATCCGAGGAATAGGCCCGTCGGATACGAATAATAGAGCCTCCCTCAGATCCTCTCGCAGGCCCTTATAGAACCTCTTAGTGTAACCTGCCTCATCCAACTGATAAGAATCCACAAACCGGGCTAGGTGGTTGAACTCCGGATGATACTCCACTACTGTCTTGCTACCCTGTCTCAACTATAGAAATCTATCCTCCAGCTCGTCTCTGGCCGACTACGGAACAAAATTCTCCAACAGTGCGGCCCTGCATTCCCCCCAAGCTATCTCAGCAACCTCTCTATCAGCAAATGTCGTGTCCAGCGAAGTCTTCCACCATCTCTTGGCATGAGAATCCAAGTAAGAGATGACCAAGGGCACTCTCTCCTCCCACGGGCACCGAATCCCAGTCAACATCTCATACATAATGTCCAGCCATTCCTCCGTCCGAACGGCCGACCCTGTCCCCATATAGAATGGGGGAGAAAGTCCTGTGAAAATACTCGGCCAGTTGGCCCCCGGGTTTGGCTGCGGAGCCGGAATATGTTGAGCCCTAAAAGCCTCCAAGATAGCTGTCAGAGTCTGCCCCATCTCTGACTATAGGAATAGAGTGGGGATCGGGGGAGGTGGTGCAACATTCGGAGTCTGCTGGACTCCGCCTTGTGGCGTAGGCTGTGCTGGGGGCTGCGTAACAAACTCCATTAGTAAGTAATTGACTCAAACCTAATTAAAAGTGGACAATTTACATGTGATCCCCCATATGGGCACACCACTGCTTCCGCTGCTTAGTTTGTCCCCAAACTAAACTCGCATGGGGGTGACCCAGGGGTTGTGGACTGCTACTTTTCGATCGAGGTCTGCTCTGATACCACTTGTAAGACCCCCCCCCTTTCTTTTTGAAACTCCGGGGTCTTAGGCCCAGAACCGCCGCTTTGCAGTGAAACCTTCACGCCCGGGAAGACCATCACTACAAAACTCCGATCCTGTCGACCAAATCGATCTCAACTGTAGAAATAAAATAAAGGTAAGTCCACATAAGTCACATAAATAGTTAATAATCTCCACGATGGGAGTGTCCACAGATATAATGAAAATACTAAAATCTTGGGCTCATGCCTAGTACATCAAATCCTCACTACATACCTCTCATCACAGAAGCAAATCTAAAACAACTAGTAGCGAACCAGTCTCACAGTCCCTGCCGTCTGAACTCCGGTACTAGACTGCCCCATCTCCAAGCATGCCGACCTCCGTGGCTGCTCCTCCATGCTGGGCTCCACGGTCCCCTAAAATGATGTGGTTCGAAAACCGTTAGTCTAAAAGACTAAGCCCTATCATCCCCCGACCCTTTCCACATGGCTCCTAGGCACCGAGCGAGGAGGAGGAAAGGAGAGGACATGAAGGTGGAGAATAACAAATAAGTAGATGACAGTGAAACTAAACTAGCAGCTCTATAGTATACAAGATGAAATGAAGGTAAAATGACTGAATAAGAAAAATAATCTTAACTTATGTGAAATCACATAAGCCAAGGGATCTTTTGCAAGGCTCCTATCTTATAAAAAGTCCCATACCAATTTATACGATAGGGTGTCTATTTTCTAGCAATTTTACATTTATATTTGCTGAAATAAACCTTAACTTATAAGCACGCTCACACGAGCTTATAAACCAAGGGGTCGTTTTGCAGGGCCTATTGTATAAGCATCCCAAACCACTTATACAATAGGTGTCGGGTTATATGCAATGATTATGCCATGAAATACAATTATGCCATGATGTGAACATGCAAGTGCAACTCACCCACTCGACTCTGTGTACACAGACCTTTAGTTTCCCCTTTCTGGAGCCGAACCTCCCAGGATACCTCCGTAGTGGCAAATGGAAGCGGTGGGTTGGGCCTCGCCCACCTCTAAACCAATAACTGGACTACCAGTCAGACCTATCGTACGCCTTAACGCTGGTGCACTAAGCGGAGCTCCTGCGTACTCTTGACGGCTGACGCACCAGACTTTATTTGGCCAAGTGCTAAACCGCACTTGACGAGTCAACGTATTGGCGTCTGTGCATCGACTCTCCAATACCAAAGACCCACCACCTTATACTTGATGCACATGCAACCTTGAAGTATAACCACCGAGCCAAAGCTCCCCGGGCCATCCCGTCCGTCTCAAACAACAACCGAGCCAAAGCTCGCCGGGCCAACCTGCCCATCACCAAATCCAACGAGCCTACTGCCCGAGTGACCCAACCTAACAGTCTGAGAAATAGAGGTGAGTGAGAGTGAACCCCTAGTTACACAAGTTACTCTTGCAATTTAGTTTTACCTACAACTTAGGTTAGCCCAGTACAGCCCAAGGTATACCCCGTGAAGGGCTCTCGAAGGCACTAGGAACTATGATGAGATTATGCCCAAAGCTCCCTTTCGCAAGACACTTACTATTGTTGGTTGCTATCAAATTTCCCAAACCCTTACGTGTTGTACTGGATCTAACACTAGAGTATTTGACATTTCCTCCCCATGGGAAAGACGATCTTTCGTCGATCCCGCACACCACCTAACACTAGCCAATCCACACTCTACTCATCTTATCTTCCAATGATGAACTCATTTTTATTTATCCAAACTAGCAACCTCTAACCCCCAACTAATGCGCCCAAAATCACATTCCAACAAAATTTCTGCAGTTTTACTAAATGCAGACCAAGTTAAGCTATATGACATATAAAATGGGAGGTACACAAAATAATCCCCCAGTTCCCGTATAATAATTATTGGAGGGCTGTCATGACTTTTTTAGCCTAAATTCAGAATTTCATAATTTTCTTATTTATTCAGTATTTTATTTAATTATTCTAGTCATCCAAAAATCCCAAGTTTGAACATGAAGTACAAAGTTCAGACAAGCAAATATTCCACCAAATTTATGATAAATACAATATGAATTTTTAACTTAAAATCGAAAGTCTCCCAATTTTGCAGCAAGGTTTAAGCCCCTAATTCTAATTTTAAATATATTCCACAATAAATCATTTTAAGAGATAAGTACAGCAAGAATACTTCCAAAACTTCAGTGAAAATTCAAGAATGATTGTAAGGACATATAAATGATCTAGGTAAAGTTTCATAATTTATTAGCAAGTAATGAGCTCTAAGCAAATTATTGAACCATTTTCCAAGTTAATTAGCTTGTGAAGTAGGTACTACAAATATATTTTCAAAAATTCTAATAAAATTCACACATAAGCAACAAGGTCTAAAACTCGCTCTGCCAAATTTTCATGGGCTTCCAATGGGCAGTGAGATCATAATGTCCAGATAAATAATTAGGGCTAACTCTTACATTTATAAAGGAAGTACTAAACTAATGTCCCAAAATTCTCAATTAAATTACCAGAAGTTCAACCTATCCTTATGACTACACTACCCAAATTTTATTATTGTTCAAGGAATTTTACTAACCTATTCTAGCACTACAATGTTTGTGCCCTAAACTAGGGTTAGGGTTTTGTGGGGCCTACGCTTTCCCAAATCTCCTAATATTTTTACCAGAGGGCTTTAGATACCCTAGCACCCTCCCTACCAAATTTCAAGTTCATTCAAGGTCTTTTGACCTCATGCCCTTCACAAGACACAAAAGCCCTTCCTTAGGGTTTGGTCTTAGGTCTTAGGGCAAAAGTATTCCAATCTACCCCATATTCCATGGGGAGGTGTTAAAATCCATGCCAATTCAGAGGCCCCAATTTCAACCTCTGTTGAGGTGATTTGGCCACTCAAAACCAAAAGTACACTTTTTAACCAAAATACCCTTATTATGGAAAGGCTAGGGTTTGCATGATTTCAATTCAAACCATCTCCAAATGAGATGAAATTTTATACAGAGCCCTATGATGACCCCAGCCACCACTCACCAAAATTTAGGTGAGTTTGGAGGTAATTTGGTCCCTTAATTAATTTACCCTAGAGAAATTAAATAATTCCAAAAACTATAGAAAAATTGTCCCCAAAAATTATCATTTTTGGGCAAGACCTAGATATGGACTAGGGCGACTCCCTGTCCAAATTTCAAGTCATTTGGTCTAGAGATGAAATGTGATCACCCATTTTAATTTCTGCCTAGCCCTAGGTATAGATCCCACCAAAATGGGTGCCCTGGTCAAAGCAGGCACCCAAATTGGTTCAAACCAATTTTGCAGTAAACTAGACCCACAAGGTTGCAATTTCTATGTTGACCATTTTCTCATACAGAGTCTGTAAGTAGTTTTAGTAATTTAAAACATTAAATAGAAAATGTGTGGCAGATTCATCAAAATGAAATAATATATCATGTAGTTTAATTTTATACAGCACGAATCTTGGCGGAGCTTTGGACGGCATCCCGTCATCGTCCCTGCGCGCCAATGACCTGGATTGAATTTTCTTGGGCCAACTTCAAATCCATGCCACCGGCCACCCACCCACCTCCCTGGCCGGCCACCGCCACCACCACCTCCGTCGAGGTGGTGGCGATAGCCATGCGGCGGCACAGCCGCCAGAAGGGCCTTTTCCTGCGATCCCTACAAGAGGAAATTTCTTAAAAAACCAGTAAATTGAAAGCTTGGATCGGGCTCAATTGAGCCCGATCTTCATTCTAACTGAAACCTAAGATCTACCCATAGAAAGAGGAGAGGAGGAGGACCTTTGTGGTGGTCTGGAATCGCGCCGATCGTCGGGTCAGCATGGTGGTGGTGGCGCCGCTCGGGTTTCTGCAACTACACAGTGGAAGGGCTCAAATTCTTCAGGTAAATGGTGGGGAAAACTCCTCTCAGGCCACTGATGGTGTTTAAAGCCTCAGTTAGGGAGGGGAGAGGCCAAGTCATCAATGACCATTAATGGCCATTGAATTCTTGGCTCAGCCATGGTGGTTATCATCCCCTAGCCACTACCATGGCCGGGAAAACCCTTGGCCTCCACTTAACTGACCAGTGGAGATGATTCCAGCAAGAGGAGAGGGCTCTTGGCCTTCGTAGCCATGAATGACCCCTCCCTTCATTTTCTCTCTCCTCCATTAAAGAGAGAAAATGAAGTTTCCTCTCTCCTAGTAATAAAGGATGACTTGGTCAACCCATTTAGGCTATTTGCAGTCTACTAATTCATATCATCACATAATTAAAAGTTGGTTAGCCCAAATGAAAGAGGGCTTGAGCTTGGGTTAGCCCATTTGGGCTAAGTTGACCTAAATTGGACTAGGGTTGACCTTGGTCCTTTTGACCCCTTTTGGGTTGACCCCAATTGGTACTTGCTGACCCAGTGGCCTCCCATAGGGTCTAGGTAGGGCTAGGTAGGGTTGACTTAGCACTTTGGGGGTCACTTGACCATTAGGAAGGGTACTTTGACCAAGTTAGGGCTAGAGTTGACTTTGGTCAACATGACCATTTGGGTTGACCCCAAGGGATACTTGGTGACCCATTGGCTTCCCCTAAGGTCTAGGAAGGGTTGTGTAGGGTTAACTTTGAATCCTGGAGGTCACTTGCCCCTTAGTTAGGGCACTTTGACCACTTTAGGGCTAGAGTTGACTTGGGTCAACTCAGGCTCTAAAGTTTATCCCAATGGATCCTTGGTGACCCATTAGCCCCACGTTAGGTCTAGGAAGACCTTGGTAGGGTTGGTTGGGCTTATTAGGGGCACATTGCCCCTAATTAGGGCACTTTGCCCAATTTAGACCTAGGATGGTCCTAGTTCAACTTGGCCACCTTGGGTTGACTCCAATGGATCCTTAGGTCTCTAATGGACCTTACAATGAGTTCGTGAGACCATGGTGGGGTCTTAAAGTCATGGTAAAGCCTCATGATCATCTTAAACCAGGGTTCATAAATCTACTATTTGCATACCATAGTGGTCTCACCTACATTCCTAGGTTCACTAGGCCTTCTTGGGCTTCCTAGGGTTTTATCATGACATAGTCGCGATAAAACCACTCCTAGGGGTCTAGTTGTTTGAGGGATGTTACATACACAACAATCCTGGGGACGTCTGATCTACCCGTGCATTTTGTTCTCGAATGGTTTCGGCCAAACCTTGCGAGAAGGAATCACACGTTCTGCATAATGTTCTCGGAATTCCAGTGCTCTTGGGTTACCCGTGCATTTTCCTTCACGCACGAGCGGAAGCATCCGTGCACGAGTAAAACACACGGTTCCTCTATGTTATATTGTTTTTTTTCAGCGCTCTATGGTTACCCGTGCATTTTTCTTCACGCACGGGCAGAAGCGTCCGTGTGCGAGTAAAATGCATGGGTCAACTCATCTTTCTCACAGGGCATTATCTGTGCGTTATTAACGTACGGTTAACGCACGGTCATGCGCCAAACCATGTGTGACCATTTTTCTGACCTGCTTCTATTTAAGCTCAAATTTCCTTCCATTAAAAATGGAGAAGGAGAGAGGATTGTTTTCAGCCATTCATGCCGCCGTTTTGGGGCAAAAACTCTGCCGTTCCTACTTTACCGTTCATCTTCCACCGAGGAGAGAAGCTTCGGTCATGCTCGCGAAGCTTACCTCTCGACGGTGCTTGCTCTCGGCCTTCTTCTTAACCTCTTAACTGTATTGCAAGTTTTGTCGCCATAGCCAACAAGCAAAGGGATGCTTGCAACCTTCTTCCATATAGTGGCAACCTTCTTTACCCCAGACATAGTTGAAGACCGAGCTTGGACGCGGACTGACAACCCGACGATTCCTTCCACTACTCCTTGACGAGCCTTCAGATTCGGTCGATTTCTTGACTTGTTCTTGCTTTATTGTTGCATATGCATGGTTAAATCTTCATATATAGATGATGTTGCACTTTAGTTATAAGTGTTATTTGTTTTATGTCTATGTGAATCTATATCATTTAACTGCTTTAGTTTCTTGAGCAGCACCCATATTTCCACCCGCCACCATAATTAGCATTGCAACAGTAGCGATCTCTAGAGGCGCGCGTTGCGACGAGGTGTTTGCAACCCTCAATCCGCTGTTCTACTCGTTCCCTACGCCTGCCTACTCCTCCATTCCGCTGAGCGAAGCAGCGCATAGCGGCCTGCATAGGAGTAGATTTAATTAGTTTTTATTTTCTTGTATCTAATACCAAACCTCTTCATGACCTCGACCTAAGGACTTCAATATCAAGTCCATCTTGAAAGACAACTCCTTGCGGTGTTCCTTGAGAGATTCGATACTTGGGAAAGCCTCTAAATTTTATATTACTTATGCGAGCGGTACACTTGCCGTAAGTGCATAAAGTTTTTGGCACCATTGCCGGGGAACACAGTCGTGTAAGTTTTTTGAAAGGAAGTCTTGTGATTGTTGTTTTTTATTATTATTTTAGTTGCTTACCATTTCTTTTGTTTATTTCTTTTTGTCCCTTTTCTGATTTTTGGTTTAGAAAGCGGGTCCGTGTTATTTTTATTCTAAGTTGTGTAGCACCCTCTCAACAAATATTTTTATTCACAATGTATTCTGTAGTTGAGTTCCATCTCTATGGCACTTTGCGCCGATACATCGACGCCTTGGCTGTTTTAAATGCCGAGCATTGTATTAGGTGTTTGCTATGCCAAGATATTGAAAGTGATATCAGATAAGCTCTGATACCAATAGAAAGTGATGTCTCAGATGCCGAGGGATTGATCTAACAAACTCTAGGGGGGGGGGGGAATAGAGTGTTTTAAAAACTTTGAGTGGTTTTTATAGCGGATTTAAAATAGGTGATATATATATATATATATATATATATATATATATATATATATATATATATATATATATATATATATATATATATATATATATATATGAGAAAGAAAATATATATCACATCATAACAAAATAAAAAGTAGAACACAACCAGATGACACAAAGAAATTTATAGTGGTTCCCCAATAAACCAGGGTAAATCCACTCTTCTACCACCCTGGTAGGAATCCACTATAGGTTTTTGATCAGGTGCCCTGCCACCATATGTTTTTGTTCAGGTGTCCTATCACCACAAGATCTATTTTCAAGAGAAATCTAACAACCCTTTGACCTTTTGATCAGGTGCCCAAAAACCAAACCAAGTCTTTTGATTAGGAGACTTGACAACCAAGGGATTAACTTTTGAAGGGAGTTATAACCATGTACACAGTTAGAAAATAAGATTGATATTATCTTCTCTATCTCAATCCACTGAGAAGACTAGTGGATTTTGTGATGTTGTCAAAACTCCCCCTGAGTTATTGAAATCTGGTAAGGAGTGGAGACTTTGCTTCAGGGTGTAGGCATTTAAATTAAAAACTTCTTCTTCCAATATATGTATCTGAGTGATTGTGAACTTGATCTCAGAATGATGATTGTTTGTTGGAAGAAAAGTTTGAGGAAGAAGAATGATGAAGAACAAGAAGTTCCGTGTCTCTGTTTCTTGTTTTCTTTATGCAAATGTTCTCTTCTTCTTCCTGACTGTTAGACTTGTTCTATCTGGTGTTGTGTGCAGCAATCTTCTGATTTTTTTTATATCTTGATTGCTGATTTGAAATTCAAATTCTTTGAAGTCCTCTGCATATTTTCAGGGAAATGGAACGACTAATTTTGTCTTCAATGCATTTCCTCAACTGTCCCAGTAAATATGTTAAGTAATAGCTCTGTGAAATCCTTAATTAAGGCTGCTGAGAAACAGCTATATTCTTGAGAATATAAACATTAATTATCAATGTATTACTTTCTTAATTACTGATATTAAACTGACTTAGTCGATCTGAGAATCTGCAGAGAAGATTAGTTGAGCAGAACCTGGATGGAGTTAGTCGACCTCAGTGAAGCTTTCGTAAACCTGAGCACCAAGTTTGTCGAGCTGATAATTCTTCTTCGTCGAGCTGAGCTCCAAAATCGTCGAACATAAAATATACTTGCCAAACTGAACTCCAAGTTTGTCGAGCTTAGATGGCACTTCGTCAAGATGAGTTTCTAATATAAGCTCACATTTCGTCGACCTGAGCTAGACCTTCATCGAGCTCAACTCAGATAAGGAACTCTGAGTTCGTTGAGCTGAGTTCAGCTATCGTCGAGCATATTTTCTGTAATCTTCAAAAATGCCTTGTCTCATAAGTCTTGTGTTCTCTGAAGTCTTCTAAAGGTAGGTCTCAGTGATCTAACCAAATGCGATAGACCTAAATCCTGAAACTAACATATGACCGTAGACTATACATGGTGGGTCATCAATCCTAATAGTAAACCTAGCCCAAATCCCAAGTAGGGTACCAACAATCAACCCCTATTTTGGCGAGGTCACTATGCAAAATAAAAATAAACAAAATCACAAAGCAATAAAAAATATCTCATAGAATTATAAAACAATCAACAGATATGCACAAAAGTGCATTGTGAGTTTACATATAGCAAAAAATAAAATTCAAAATGCAAAATCAGAGAGTTATCACTATTTCTTTGAAGCATCTAAAGAGGAAGCAGGTTTTGTGAAAATCATCTGTTTATTCTGGGATCCTCTGCTTCTCTTTGAGTCATTTTCATTTCTTGAGCACCAAAAATTTTCACAGTTGCAGCTCTGGGCACTACAGCTTCTGGATGTAAATTCATGTAAGTATCAACATTGAAAAGATTTTGTACCTTATATTTGTCCAGTTCTTTCTTCCTGTAAGATGACATAGTTGAGAATTGAGAAGAATCCTTTCCTTCTTCCCGGACCTTCCTTATCTCAGATAGAGCTATCATCTCATTGAACATGGCCATTCTATAGTTTGTATCTAATTCTGGATCATATGTTGGAGAGGGAGGTCTCTCTGGACTTGATCCTTCTTTTTCCTAGCTACCTTGTTCTGTTAGCTGACTGCCTTGACTATCATGCTGCTGTTGCTGTTTTCTCTGTTGGGTGCTAGATTGAGTGTCTGACCTTGAAGATATTTCTTTGTTGCTATGAGTTGGTCTTGATTGATAAGAAGCAGACCTTTGAACTTGATAAATATTTCCTACTGATCCTGCTGCAGGAGGAGGAGGAGGTCCTCTCTAAGACTTCTTAGGAGGAGAATTATATCACTTCATTTTCTTTCTTCTCTTTTGTTTATTCTTAAAAAGTCTCATCCAGTAGGGAGTATCTGGAGTGAGAGTAATGTTGTGCAGAATGTAATAGGGAATGTCTGCCGTGGGATTTGGTTTTGGAGTAGCCTTTATTGGAGCCTTTCTCTTGGCTTTTCTCTTCCTAGAACTGGAGTCATCTGACTCATCAGATTCATCATCATCATCATCATCATCAGTTTCATCAGCAGGGTTATCATAAAGAGAATTGATTTATTTAAGCATAGCCTCAGAAAGTACAGGATGAGCCTGTGGCTGTATACTAGTATCTATTTTCTCAGCCCGTGGCTGTTCAGCTACATGTTCTTCTTCAGCCTGAGGCTGTGGAACTATATGTTCTGCACTAATCTGTGCATCAGTATTTGTAGTGTCTATATCTTCAAACATAAACTCATCCATGTCTGGCATGGGAGATTCAGCCCAGCAAAAAGTTGGTGGAGAGAAAGCCTTTGGATCTATAATAGAAATACTGGAAGAGGTATTACGAAAACTATTTCTAATTTCTTTTAAGATTGAAAATCAACTGGAGCAGAATAGCAGACTATTGCTTTAGAATAATCAGAAACTGTATCAACTGTATCAAAAACTGGTAAAATGCATCTACAAACTGTATAAAAAGAATAAAGTAATGAATGAATATTCACTATGGGATTGATGATGAATTCACCAACAATGATCATTTCAGTATCAACTGACTCTTCTTCAAAAAAAATCATTTCAGTATCATCATCAAGAATTTCAACTATTTCTGCTGCTGGAATTGCTACTACTACTGTTGCTACTGGAATTTCTATAGGAACTTCTTCTTGAATTGCTGGAGCATATTCATGGAACATCTCCCCCTGCCTGGTTTCAGAGAGTCCTGAACCCAGGCCCCCAGAAGAAGGGACAGATGTGAAAGAAGCAAGCTGTGAAGAGAGTTCAGAGATGGAAGCAGCAAGTGGAGCAATGGCTTCTGCTGTCAGTTTCTTGAGGGTAGGTGTAATAAGCTCAAGAATGTTTGCTGATATATAATAGGAGGGAATGGAGCATGTTGGATAGATGGTGAATGCTTGTGGGATGGAAGATGTTTGAATGTCTGTTGGAATTGTGGAGGTTGTGACATTTGGGAGTATAATATCTTCCCGAATAGGGGAATGTTATGGAGATGGTTGTGGAGATAAAGATGATAGTAGATCAAAATTAAGAGATGACAATAGTGGATGTATATATAGTATGTCATCAGCTTGTGATAGTTGATGTGGTGGTAGAGGATATTGAGGAGGTGGAGATGGTGTTTCTATAGGAATGTTAATTGGTGATTGTTGTCAGGATGGTGAGAGAGAAGGGATGGAAGTAGAAGGTGTATCTGTAGATAGTTGTTGAATTATAGTAACATCAACAAAGGGAGTTGATGAAGAAAATATTGAATGATGTTGAGATGGAGTGGAGTTGATGTAGGAAATATGAGGAGCAGGAGCTTCTTGAGGGGTTGGTGAAGTGGCTATTGCAGACCTGGTGTCCTCAGAAGCTATCCTGGAAGAGGAAGCCCTGGAGGGATTTGGGATAACTCTCTCCCATCTACCAAAGAGGGCAGAAGTAATCCTCTTAGAAGCATTTATGAAAGTGGACTGGGAGACCAACAGTTTTGGAACCTTAACCTGTAAGAAGATTCCCAGAACTCTTCCAAAACACACATTCTTCTTACTAATTTTCTTCTTAATCAAATCAAAGATAACTTCTCCCCAGTTTACAGATTTGTGATTAACCAGGGCACACATCAGAAGGAATTGGTGCCTGGTAATGTAATCATGGGCTGATTGTTTACCAAAGATTACCTTCCCAACTATATCTGCCAAAAACTTGTATTCAGCAGACAAGTTTTCTTCAACAACTTGTTAGGGTTTCCCTGGGAGTGACCCATTATAACTATCATATCTTCAAACTCAGTGCTAGATAATTCATAATCATCTTCCCCATTAACAAATCCAAAAACTTCTGTTATAACTGCAGGGGAAAGAGAAACCTGTTGTCCAAAAATTGTTCCAGTAATGGAGGTTTGATCTGGAAGGGTTGTTGTGAAAACCCATTCTTTTATTTCCTGCATCGGGAGTTTGATCCTTAGGGTCATAAACTGTCTCAGCTGTGGTGCTTCAAATAACTGGAGTATGTTCCTGAAGACTTGATCGGAGTTGTTGAAAGAGTCGATGTCGATGTCAAATCTTGCATCAAACTTCATGCTAGAAAGTGTCGCCGCCGAAATCGCCATGCCTGCAAAATCAAAAGATCAAGTGCACGGGAACTGGAAAGCGCGGGATGGAGTTTGATGAAAACCCTATTAATAAGATTTCAGAAGATGAAAAAACAAACTCAGTCCGACGAAACATTAAAAACTTCGAACTCAGTTCGACAAAAAATCTCATAAAGAAATAAAATCGTCGATCAAAGTTTGAAGAGGGGGAAAATAGTTCATCGTTCTTCATTCGACGAAAAGATTTTCTGAAACAAATTCGTCAATCTCCATTCGACGAACAGTTTCACAAAGGAAAGTTCGTCTATTTCTGTTCCACGAACACTCTATGAAGCGTTCAGAGTTTGTGGAACTCCGTTCAATGAATAATGAGCAGTTCGTCGACCACAGACAGAAATCAAATTAAGCCATCTCGATTGATCATACATAGCTGATTTAGGAAGAACAGATGTTTCTTTTCATCTAAGAGTTTGGTGAGAATATCTACTCTTTGTAAATCAGTAGAGATAAAGACAAGTTTAACTTTTTTTTTTGTCTACACAATCTCTAATGAAATGATGTCTTATTTCTATATGCTTTGTTCTACTATGATGTACTGGATTTTGTACAATAGAAATTACAATGGTTTTATCACAAAAGATAGTTGAATTATTTAAGTTGAAGCCATAATCCAGGAGCTGATTTTGAATCCACAAAATTTGTGAACAGCAACTGCCTACTGCTATGTATTTAGCTTCAGCAGTTGATGTTGATACAGAGGTTTGCTTTTTCCAAAACCAGGACACAAGCCTATCACCATGGAACTAACAAGTTCCTGATGTACTTTTCCTATCAGCACTACATCTAGCAAAGTCAGCATCTGAAAATTCAGTTAAATCAAATTCCGACTCATTAGGATACCTGAGTCCTAGATTAGGACAACCCTTTATATATCTTAAAATCCTTTTTAATAAAATAAGATGAGATTATTTAGGGCTTACCTGAAATCTAGCACAAATATGAGTAGCAAACATGATATCTAGCCTACTAGCTATAAGATGTAATAAGGACCCAACAATAGCCCTATATGTTTTCACATCAACTGGTTTACCCTGTTCATCAGAATCAACTACATCATTGGATGGCATGGGTGTTTTCTTGGCTGAGGCATCTGTCATCCCAAATCTTTTAAGTAGCTCTTTAGCATATTTTGACTGGGATAAAAAGATACCATCAGGGGTTTGCTTCACTTGGAGACCAAGGAAGTAGGATAGTTCACCCATGCTATTCATTTCAAACTTTAAGTGCATCAGGTTAGAAAATCTTTTGCAAAGTTTGGAATCAGTAGAGCCAAATATAATATCATCTACATAGATTTGAACTAGCAAAATTGTTTATTTATGATGTCTAATGAATAATGTTCTATCTACAATGCCTTTAGTAAACTTATGTTCTAAAAGAAGGCTAGCTAGGGTCTCATACCAAGCTCTTGGAGCTTGCTTTAAACCATAAAGAGCTTTATGCAACTTGAAAACATAAGATGGATGATTTGAGGAGATAAAACATGGAGGTTGTTCAATATAAACTTCCTCTTTTAATTCTCCATTGAGGAATGTACTCTTGACATCCATTTGGTAAACCTTGAACATCTCAAATGCAGCATATGCAAGAAAAATCCTGATAGCTTCCAATCTTGCAACAGGGGCAAAGGTCTGGTCATAGTCAATGCCTTCTTCCTGTGAATATCCTTGGGCAACCAATCTTGCTTTGTTCCTTATAATTGATCCTTGTGCATCAAATTTGTTCCTGAACACCCATTTAGTTCGAATGACTGGGTAGTCTTTGGGTCTAGGAACTAAATCCCAAACTCTACACATCTCAAATTGGTTGAGCTCCTCTTGCATTGCAATAATCCAGTGGGGATCTTGCTCTGCATCTTTTATGGATTGAGGTTGAAGTTGAGAAATGAAGCAAGCATGCATCAAATCTTGGTTGAGTTGATGCCATGTTTGTACACTGGCTGATATATCTCCAATCACTTGAGATATAGGATGATCTCTAAGTGTGACAAGATCAGCAAGAGGAGTTGGTTGATCAACAGCTTGTGGAATTAATTTCTCTTGTGAAATTATAGTTGTTGTTGTTTGTTCAACTGCTTCAGCACTTTCTTCTTCACTTTCTTAATCAATTTGTGGAGAAGGATGAGATGTAACCTCTTGGGTAAGGTTTAAGTCATCCAACTTCTCACACAAATGGGGCACCTACAATGTTTCTTTGGTAAAAGAATCCTTCTCTTTGTAAAATATGTTAGCTTCATCAAAAGAAATATGTACAGATTCTTCCATTTTTAATGTTGACTTATTAAATACCCTATCAGCTTTGCTGAATTGGGAATATCCATGGAAAATTCCCTCTGAAACCTTTGCTTTAAACTTTCTAAGGTGTTTTTTGTTATTATTATGAATGAAACACTTGCATCCAAATACCTTAAAATAATTTACTTTAGGTTTCTTCTCTTTATGTAATTCATAGAGAGTCTTACCCTTAAGTTTATGAATTAAACTTCTGTTTAGAACATAATTTGCTGTGCTCACATCCTCTGCCCAAAAGGATCGGGGCAAATAAGCATCTGGAAGCAATGTCCCAGCAGATTAAATAATGGTTCTATTTTTCCTTTCTACTACCCCATTTTATTGAGGATTTCTAGGAGCAGAAAAATAATGCCTAATACCTTCCTTCTCAAAGAATTCTTGCATGAGAAGAGATTCAAACTCGGTGCCATGATCACTTCTGATCAATGCAACCTGAGTAGAGTACTCAATCTGTATGCTCTTAAGAAAATTTGTAAGACCTTTAAAGTTATCTGACTTATTTTTCAAAAAGAACACCTAAGTGAATCTAGAGAAGTCATCAACAATAACTAAAGTGTAAGACTTTCCTCCCAAACTTTGTACATGAATAGGGCCAAAAAGGTCCATATGTAGCAAGTACAAAATCATGGGTGAATCACTTTTATTAATAGATTTAAAACTATTATTAGTATGTTTGCTTAATTGATAAGCCCTACAGAGTACTTCCTTCTTGTAAGAACCAGATGGCAGTCCTCTAACAAGGTTGTCCCTAGATAGTTTAGAAATATTCCTAAAGTTTACATGGCCTAGTCTCTTATGCCATAAATCATTAATAGTGCTAATTTGATTAAATAAACAAATTTCTGTACTAGCTGATCTGAAATATACTACATAAATATTTCCTTGTCTAATTTCATTTTAAACAATTTTGTTGTTATCAGAAGTAATAAAGCAAGATGACTGATTAAATGATACTTGATAACCTTCATCACATAACTGACTTTTGGATATTAGGTTATGCTTGAGACCATTGACATATGCTACCTTCCTAAAGGTAACAACTCCAACCTTGACATTTCCATAACCTTCTGTCTGTCCACAGTGAGAGTCTCCAAAAAACACCTTTGGTCCAACCTTAGCTTTGAAATCAGTCAGGTCGCCTTTACATCCTGTCATATATTTTCAACAGCCACTATCCAGATACCACTGTTGCTCTGTGGTTGGATAGTCCTTTACCTGTACAAAATAAGATTAGTTGTTCTTGACCTAGGTGACCTTTGGTCCTTGATATCTTTCATAAGAATAACTAGAAATATATGAACAATCAGGTTGATCATTATAGCCTAATGGAAGATATCTCCTAGGAGCAATTATCCATTGAGTAAAAGGATTAACAAGTTTAGGTTTCTGATTATTAGTTTGATAGAAATTAAAATTTTTGTTTTTAGTATTTGAGTTTGACGAATTTAATTGAGTTCTTCGAATTGAGTTCGACGAAAAGTATTGATTTCGTCGATCTCGATTCACAGAATGATAATACTCATTTCCTGCATTCCACGATCGTCGATCTCTGTTCGACGAAACATGTTGATTTCGTCGAGCACCCGCAGATGAGTAAATGTACCCAAATTCTGGGTTTAGAGTTCGTCGATCGCCAATGTACGCATAATACTGATTTTGTTAATCTCGGTTCGATGAATTTTGTTGAACATGATTTTTCTGTGAATTTTTATTTTTCTTTGAATTATTCTTTGGTAAGATTTCATTATTTTTATTTTTAAGTTGTAAAACTTCTTTTCCTTTTTCTTTAGTAGAGATGAAATATATGGGGGTTGATAAAATATTTTTCTGAAGAATAGGAGGCTCACTTGATGAAGCTCCCAAGCCCAGCTTGCCATTAAGCCTGACATTCACTATGCTTGTGATGTCCATCAATTTGATGCTTCTCCCATTAAGGGATTCTTCAAATAGCTTAGCCTCTTTTAATTTGTTTTCTAATGATAGTATTTGTTCATTTGCAGTTTTTAATTCTTCTTTATGTTTTAAATTTTCTGAAGAAATATTTTCAAATTCACTTAATTTTTCTCTGAGAAGTTTGATTTCCTTCTCAGACTTAATTAAATCATTACACAATAGTTTGAAATCAATTTTAAATTGATCAGAAGAAAAATCAAAAGAAGTGATTACCTGATCTTCTTCTGACATGGATTCATCATTTGAATTTTCTGCTTCTGAATCTGCAGCATTAGAGTTGCTGCAAGGGGAATTGATTGCCATCAAGCATATCTCTCTGGCTTTGGCCTCTTCTTCATCATCACTGGAGCTGGATGAAGATTCTGAGTCTGATTCACTCAAAGTCTCTGCAACAAATCCTCTCTCTTTCTTCCTGTATTTGTTGGAAGAGGACTTATTGGATTATTTTCTGGAGTCTTTCTCCTTCTTCTTTTCTTTCTTCTTCTCAGGACATTCTGGCAAAATGTGTCTAAGTTTCCTGCACCCATAAAAACAATTTATTTAGTGGGGGTTTTGTCAAACATGGGTTTGTCTTCATTTCTGGAAGGTCTTCTTCTGAAATCCTTCTGTGCCATCTTATAGAATCTCTTTGCCAAGAGACTGAGTAGGTCTTCATTATTTGGAGTGGATTCTTCAGCTTCTTCACAAGCTTTGAAATCAATGCTTTGTTCTTTCCTTGCTGAAGATGAGGTTGTCTTTTGATCAGCTTCCCTTGTCTTGATAAGCTGCTCATAAGACTTGAGCTTTCCCAACAAGCTCTCGGTTGAGATCTCATTCAAGCTTCTGGATTCCTTAATTGGCCAGATCCTAGAGTCCCATGTGCTTGGGAAGCACATAAGAATCTTGTCATTGATTTCTGTCAATGATATGTCCTTGTTAAGATTTTTCTGCTCATTGATGATGAGGCTGAGTCTGGTGTACATCTCAACAACTGATTCAGATTCACCCTTCTTGAAATTCTCATATTGAGAAATCAAGTGGGACCTTCTGTCCTTTCTTTCATCTGCTGAACCAACAACCATAGCCTTTAGGAAATCCCAGATATCCTTGGCTGAAGAGCATTCAACAACTTTTTGGAATATGTCATCAAACATTGTTTGAGCGAAAATGTTCATGGCTTTGGCATCTGCAATTTTCAGCTTCTTCTGAGCATCAATCCATTCAGGTGGTGGAACATCACTTATGCTTGTAGTTGCCACTGGTTGTGGGGGACCTGTCAAAATAGAATTGTATATGTCCTCATCAATACAATTCATATATAGTCTAATCCTTGCCTTCCAAAGTGCAAACTTAATTAGATTACACACCGGAGGTCTGGTTCTTGAATACTCCCTATTTTGTGCCATGATATAAAATACAACTATAGTAGATAAGATCAAACAAAGATCTTTTGGTTCAGGTGTTAGCTTGTACAACCAAGTAACCTATCCATCTGATACCAATTGAAAGTGATATCAGATAAGATCTGATACCAATAGAAAGTGATGCCTCAGATGCTGTGGGATTGGTCTAACTAACTCTAGGGGGGGGGGGAATAGAGTATTTTAAAAACTTTGAGTTGTTTTTGCAGCGAATTTAAAATAGGTGATATATATATATATATATATATATATATATATATATATATATATATATATATATATATATATATATATATATATATATATATATATAGATATATATGAGAAAGATAATATATAACATGTAACGACTCCATCTATTCATATAGCATATACTAGAAGGTCCGGCCGGGGCCCTACAACATATACCACAAAACAGGCAGCGAAGTCACGGAGGGATACCAGAGTTGCGCGTCCTAACTCATTGCATTCTAGCGGAATCCTATAACACGAAACAGAACTCTACACATGAATGTCCACCATAACAATATCCACATTGATATATTAACAGGAATGTTCATCAAAACAAAGTCAGTTGGCCTTATGGCCTTACAAGTCCTTTTTCAACAGTGGCTCCCAAACATTGGCGCGCAAGCCGACAACAAATATACAAAACACAGTATTTTCAAATAGCCTTCGTGGGCTAGCAACAGCAGCAGCAACAGGGACTTCAACCTTTATGTGTCCCGCTTGGTTCTCCAGCACCTGCACAGGGACAGCCCACCCAACGGTGGCAAACAAGGCAACAGTCAGCATTCAGCTGACAAAATTATAATGACCCTACCGCTTTCCCGGGGCAGTGGTATCCCTTCCCTGCAGGCATAGCAATTCACATGCATATATATATTCATCACAAATTGTGCACTCACGCACAAACATTCCATTACAATCGCCAGCCACGCAGCCCGACGATCCGTGCACTCAGGGCACATTCTTGGAGTACCGGAGAACCGGGGTCCCACCACCGTATCAGGGTCGCAACCCAACGGTAAAATAGTTGAGCATTTACTCCATGGTTTGCAGCCGGAGATTTTAGTCTTAATCACCCGGGATTGGCCCGTAGCCCCCCATGGTGTCGTGGCGCGCAGGCCTAAGACTCTCGCTATGCGGTCCAACAGACCACACTTTCAGGTCTCACGTCGGACGGCCATAACACAGGTCGAATCAGCCACCCCCCGTTGCTCAAGTCACCTTGCCATCACCGAGTACGGCGTACTCACGGCTGTCAAAAAAGCGCGGGTCAGTTTCACCTTACCTGTTTGGCATCAAGCCGTAAGAGCTCTTCCAGCTAATACATAGCCATCACGTCCTTGCAGGATTGGCTTCATAATCACAGGTTCGCTAGGTGCCACGCTCAGCAGTAGCGACAGAACTCATTTTCCGTCCCTAGCTCGAACCAGCATTTGCGGGTATTTCCTGGGCGTTCATGCCAGTACTTCCTGCTACGACCCTTCACAGGCACAACCCACCAAGCATCACAGAGATCAAGGGTATTTTCCTGGATCTCCCATCCAGTACTTCCTGCTACTGCCCTTCACAGGCACAACCCATGAACATCACAATCAATATAAGGGTATTTTCATGGACTACCACTCCAGTACTTCCTGCTACTGCCCTTCACAGGTCAACCCGTCGACTCCTAAAACTACACGTTTCATCGTGGAGACTTCTCCGGTGCATATATGCAACATCGCCAATCCAGACCAACCTGTCCAGATGGGCTTCACACAACATGCCTATTCCGTACTCCATTTCCGGATCTATATGCCAAATGATTGGGGATTCCATGAATCAACCTAAGGGACTCCCGTAAAAAGCCACCCTCTGGTCGGGGAATCTTATGCACATGCCAAAATGGAAGCCTTCACATGGCTAGGAAGAAAGATCGTTACCCTTGAAGACCGCTTCAGAGCCATTGAATTTTAGCCGGCTGGAAAGGATCGCAGTGGCTTGCCTCCATAACACAAGCCTCGGATCTCGAACCGGAACTCCGCAGCTCCAACGGTGGCCAGCTCTCCTCCTCCTCCTCCTTCTTCCTCTCTCTAGGTTTGTAGAAAGTGGATGGCCAAATGCAAATAAGGTTTCTCATCCCCTTTTCCTGCCTTAAGGAAGCAGGGAGGGCTCTCAACCATTGCTGAGAAAATGGACGACCATGATTTTGCCACAAAAGGATAATTTTTGCCTGACACGGCCTGTGACACGCCCGTGTCACTGGCCGTGTACCTTAAGCGGCACACAACCGACTCACCCAGACTAGTATACACCCAATTGACATGCCCGTGTCACGAGCCATGTCACCTGATACGCCTTTAGACACGCCCGTGTCTGTGGCCGTGTACTTCAAGCTGCACAAAACCAAATCAACCCGAGCGGGACACGGCCAGTGACACGCCCGTGTCACTGGCCGTGTACCCCAAGACACGACCGTGTCCTGCCCGTGTTCACCAGGACTCAAGTGCCTTGGGCACGTCCAGTAAAGGACACGGCATGTGACACGCCCGTGTCACAGGCCGTGTGCCCATACACGGCAGAAGACATGGCCCAGCTCAACTTCGTCGAACTGACTTAGTCGATCAGAGGAGGACACGTCCTCTGACATGCCCGTGTCAGATGGCGTGTTCCCTCATTTTCGTAGAAACGAATTTTCGTCGACCACTTGCCGGTTGCTCACCCGAGCAGGACACTCCCTGGGACACGCCCGTATTCCAGGCCGTGTCACCCAACCTTTTCCCAATCCGGGGATTTGGGGTGTTACAACCCTGCCCTCCTTACAAAAATTCCGTCCTCGAAATTTGCATACAGGAAGGAAAGTAAACAACAGACATTTTATTCCATAAACGTTCATACAACTTGACACACACTGCATAACAGTTATACAAAGAGCTTGGGAAATTCACCTCTCATGGTCTGTTCTCGCTCCCATGTTAGCTCTTCACGGCCGCAATTGTCCCACCGAACTTTGACCATCCCGATCATCTTGTTCCACAACTGTTTATCAGCACGATCCTCGATCCGAATAGGCCTAACCTTCGTCGTTAGCCCATACTCCACCGGCACACGATCAGTCTCGATCACTTGAGTTGGATCTTTGACGGCTTTCCGAAACACCGAGATGTGAAACATATCATGTAATCCACCCAAGTCTGCCGAAAGAGCTAGCCGATATGCAGCTTCCCCAATTCGCTCCAGCACTACAAACAGACCAAGATACCTCGGGCTCAACTTTTTCAATCGCCGAATCCTGGACACGCCTTTGAAGGGTTTGATCTTCAAGTATACCCAGTCGCCCACCGCCAACTCCACTTTCCGGTGCTTGGCGTTATAGTATTTCGCTTGACGATCCTGGGCTATCAGTAGCCTCTCTCAGATAGTGCGTATCGTCGAGTTAGCTTCCTCGATTTCATTACGCCTATACACTTTGGATTCGCCTGCTTCTGCCCAAGCTAACGGCGTACGACACTTCCGACCATACAGAGCTTCAAACGGTGCCATATCGATGCTCGCCTGGTAGCTGTTGTTGTAGGCAAACTCCACCAGATAGAGATGATCTTCCCATCTCTTTCCAAAGTCCAGGGCGCACATTTAGAGCATATCTTCCATGGTCCTGTTGGTCCTCTCAGTCTGGCCATCCGTTTGGGGGTGAAAGGCCGTACTGAACGTCAATTTAGTGCCCAACAGCTGATGGATTAGCCTCCAATCATTCAATGTAAAGAGCCCATCCCGATCGCTCACAATGCTATGAGGAACACCATGTAGCCGTACAATCTGCTCCATATAGAGCTTTGCCAAACTGTCCACTGAATCATCCCTTTTGTTCGGAAGGAAGTGCTCTACGTTTGTCAACCGGTCGACAATCACCCAGATTGAATCATTCCCGCATTGAGATCTTGACAACCCGTGCACGAAATCCATGGAAATATCATCGAACTTCCATTCCGGAATCGACAATGACTTCAAGAAACCGCCATGCTTCTGGCATTCCGCCTTTACCAACACACAAGTATGGCATTTGGCTACTTAATGAGCGATGTCGTTCTTCAGTCCTGGCCACCAGAACAGCTTCTTCATGTCTCTGAGCATCTTTGTGCTACCAGGGTGAATTGAGTACTTCGTATAGTGAGCTTCGTACAACAATTCTTCCCTCAACTTACCCATACTCGGGACGCACAATAGACCCTCTTTTCGCAAAAGGCCGTCATTCCAGGAGAATTTGCCCTTCGACCCGTCCTTTGCGTAGCGTTGGAGACTCTTATCCAGCTCCGTTGCTCGCTGAATCCTGTCCGCAAGGTCATATTGCACCTCCGTCCAGTTCAAACATGCATCAGCCGTGGAATTCTTGTCAACACAAGAAATCTCTAACGCTTCCAACTCCTGGATTAGACGTTCATCGTGCCTCTGCAACCAATTGGCCCTCGACGGAGCCCTCTGACTCAAGGCATCAGCGACTACATTTCCCTTCCCGGGAGTATAATGAATCATAAAGGTGTAGTCCCCAAGGAACACCAGCCACCTTCATTGTCGCATATTCAGGTCCTTCTGCTCCAACAAATACTTTAGGCTCTTGTGGTCCGTATAGATATCCACTTTCACGCCATACAGATAATGCCATCATAACTTTAGTGCAAAGATCACCGCTGCCAACTCTAAGTCGTGGACATGATAATTTCTTTCATGCACCTTCAACTGGCGTGAGCCATAAGCAATCACTTTCCCATTTTGCAGAAGAACGCAGCCTAAGAAGCTCCCTGAAGCATCACTGTAGATTTCGAATCTGTCAGTACCACATGGCGATGTCAATACATGTGTCGTGGTCAGTCGGCTCTTCAACTCTTCAAAAGCTCGCGTGCACTCCGGCGTCCAAACGAACTTCTGATCCACTCTCATTAGTGTGGTCAGAGGCAAAGTAATCCGCGAGAAGTTTGCAACAAACCGTCTGTAGTAGCCCGCCAGTCCAAGGGAGCTCCTGACTTCGGCCACCGAAGACAACACCGACCACTCCTGTATGGCCCTTATCTTCGACGGATCCACTGCGATGCCCTCTCCACTTACCACATGGCCAAGAAAGGCTACCGACGATAGCCAAAATGCGCACTTAGAGAACTTGGCATAGAGCTTATTACTTCGTAAAGTATGCAACACCATCCGCAAGTGGTTTGCGTGATCAGCTTCAGATTTCGAGTATACCAAGATATCATCGATGAACACGATCACGAACAAGTCCAGGTACTCTTAGAACGTCTGGTGCATTAGATCCATGAATACCAATGGCGCATTGCACAGCGGTCTTGGGAATGTCTCCTTCCCGAATCCTCAACTGGTAATAACCATACTTCAAATCCAATTTCGAGTAGATGGTTGATCCCACCAGTTGATCGAACAACTCATCAATCCGTGGAATCAGATACTTGTTCTTCTCGGTCAGCTTATTCAGTTCGCGGTAGTAAATACATAACCGCAAGCCATCGTCTTTCTTTTTCACAAACAGAACAGGTGCGCTCCAAATTGACATACTTGGGCGTATATATCCCTGCTCCAGCAACTCTTGTAATTGGATTTTCAACTCAGCCATTTCCTTTGGTGCGATGCAATATGGCGAGCGGGCCACAGGTTTCACACCTGGCATTAACTCGATCGTGAAGTCAATCTCTCGCAGGGGTGGTAGCCCAGGGAGATCCTTGGGAAACACATCTGTAAATTCCGATACAACCGGAACCTCGTTGACACTGGCCTTAGGCTCAACAGCTTGAATCAGAATCAAGTATACCTCCGCGCCCTTCTGAACAACCATGATGACTTGGAGTGCAGACATCAACGTCCCGCCCACTCCTCACATCCATGTGAACTTCGTCTCCCGCTCGGTATTCTGGCCCAAGGTGATCTCTTTGGCATTACAATCAATCAAGGCATGCGGATCCACGAGCGAGTCCATACCATAGATCATGTCGAATTCCGATATCAGCAGTACAGATGCAGTTAAGCAAAACTCCCGACTTCCAATTTGCACCGCCACATCAGAAGCCCGATCCACGAGCATCAAACAAACATTCGGTAACACTATCCTGATGCTCTCTGTCTTCGCATGACTAGGTGCTCCAATGCGAGCTACAAAGTCTTGAGACAGAAATGACTACGAAGCACCCGTATCAAATAGTGCTCGCACCAGCATGTTCTGAATCATCACAAAGCCTGTGACAACCATGTCACACACATAAGCTGCATACAAACATGCAATAAACAAATCATGCAATAAGTAAAGCAATGCAATAACTTAACTCGTACCTATGATGATGTCACTCTGCTTAATGGCCTCCTGTAGGCCAAGGTTGTAGACTCGGGGCTGCGCCTGGGATGCAGAGGACTCCACCACTGCCTTTACCTTCTCAGCATAGGAGGCTCCCGCCTTCTTTTCTCCCTTCGGCGGAACAACCCGACAGTCACGAGCTATATGCCCCACTCGTCCACAAGTAAAGCACGTATGAGTCTCTGGCCTTGACGTGGCCCCCGGCGTTGCACCCGAGGCAACCGAAGAAGGAGCTTCTCCTTCCGATTTGGACCTCTTACCCCATTTCTTCTTATAATATGATTTCCCAGGTCGGGGCGCCTTGAACTATGGCTTTATCACAGCCAAGGCCCGCTTCCCTTGCACCCTCTTCATGTCGTTTTCCAGCGCGCACGCAGTGCCAACCAATGTCTGGAATCCTTGGTTCACTGAACTTGAAAGCAGGAATCGCAACTCGTCCCCCAATCCTTCATAGAACCTGTTCCTTTTTTGCTACTCGTCGGCGAAGATTGAACCCGCATACCGTCCCAATCTCGTGAACTCATGCAGGTACGTTTCAACACTGCCTTCTCCTTGCATTAGCCTTTGGAACTCATTTTCCATGGCAATGCGCTGTACCACCCGTAGGTGCTTTTCCAGGAACATTCGAGAGAACTCCTCGATCGACACTTGTGTTAACGACCGACCTGCTAAGTGGTGCACTTCCTTCTCGTCCCACCATAAACGCACCTCTCCTTCGAGTAAGAAGGTGGCTAAGGTGACCTTCTGATCCTCCTCCGTCCTGATTGCCGTCATTATCCGCTTGACGCGCGATAACCAATCCTCTGCCTGCGTGGGAGATCCCATACCCGTAAATGCCGGCTGATTGAAACTCATGAACTGCTTTAACTGTCTCTTAGCTGCTCGAGGATCCACAACCGCAACAGGTTCTGGCCTTGCCGCAACCTGTTCTGGCCTCAATGTCGGCTGCGCCTGCCCTTTCGCCTGCCCAATAGGCTGTGCTTGAATCATCGCAAACAAGGCCTCAACAACTAATCGCACAGTTTCCGCAGAAGGGGGAGGTGTAGGCACCTCAGCTGGTGCCGTACTCTCATCCGAATACTGGGGCTCCGACTGCCCAGCACCACTTCGAGTCACCTAAAGGTGGACAAGACACGCACATTAGCGACCTCACGCAAGCAATCACAACAAAATAGGAACGCGCAGGTTCCTCAAACACATGTATTTGCATTCCTAAAGTGGACATTCAAGAGTTCCTCAGTGTTAACGCTGTTCGCACGTACACGTGCTCGCCACCCCACAAAAGAATTCGACCACAAATTCGAAAGGAAAAGACCGAGACAGCTGATACCAAAAACGTAACGACTCCATCCGTTCATATAACATATACTAGAAGGTCCGGCCGGGGCCCTACAACATATACCACAAAACAGGCGGTAAAGTCATGGAGGGATACCAAGTTGCGCGTCCTAACTCATTACATTCTAGCGGAAGCCTATAACACAAAACAGAACTCTACACATAAATGTCCACCATAACAAAATCCACATTGATATATTAACAGGAATGTTCATCAAAATAAAGTCAGTTGGCCTTATGGCCTTACAAGTCCTTTTTCAATAGTGGCTCCCAAACATTGGCGAGCAGGCCGACCACAAATATACAAAACACCGTATTTTCAAATAGCCTTTGCGGGCTAGCACCAACAGCAACAACAAGGACTTCAACCTGTATATGTCCCGCTTGGTTCTCCATCACCTGCACAGGGACATCCCACCCAATGGTGGCAAATAAGGCAACGGTCAGCATTCAGCTGACCAAATTATAACGACCCTACCTCTTTCCCGAGACAGTGGTATCCCTTCCCTGCAAGCATAGCAATTCACAGGAATATATATTCATCATATATTGTGCACTCATGCACAAACATTCCATCACAATCGCCAGCCATGCGGCCCGACGATCCGTGCACTCAGGGCACATTCTTGGTGTACCGGCGAACCAGGGTCCCACCACCATATTAGGGTTGCAACCCAACGATAAAACAGTTGAGCATTTACTCCATGGCGTGCAGCCGGAGATTTTAGTCTTAATGACCAGGGATTGGCCCGTAGCCCCCCATGGTGTCGTGGCGCGCATGCCTAAGACTCTCACTATGCACTCCAATAGACCGCACTTTCAGGTCTCACGTCGGACGGACATAATACAGGTCGGATCAGCTACCCCCATTGCTCAAGTCGCCTTGCCATCACCGAGTACGACATACTCGCGGCTATAAAAAAGGCGCGGGTCGGTTTCACCTTACCTGTTTGGCATCAAGCTGTAAGAGATCTTCCAGCTCATACATAGACATCACATCCTTGCAGGACTGGCTTCACAATCACAGGTTCGCTAGGTGCCACGCTCAGCGGTAATGACAGAACTCATTTTCCGTCCCTAGCTCGAACAAGCATTTGTGGGTATTTCCTGGGCGTTCATGCCAGTACTTCCTGCTACTACCCTTCACAGGCACAACCCACCAAGCATCACAGAATCAAGGGTATTTTCCTGGATCTCCCATCCAGTACTTCCTGCTACTGCCCTTCACAGGCAGAACCCATGAATATCACAATCAACACAAGGGTATTTTTTTGGACTACCACTCCAGTACTTCCTACTACTGCCCTTCACAGGTCAACCCGTCGACTCCTAAATCTACACGTTTCATCGCCGAGTCTTCTCCGGTGTGTATATGCAACATCACCAATCCAGACCAACCAGTCTAGATGGTCTTCACACAGCATGCCTATTCCGTACTCCATGTCCGGATCTATATGCCAAATGATTGGGGATTCCATGAATCAACCCAAGGGACTCCCGTAACAAGCCACCCTCTGGTGGGGGATCCTATGCACCTGCCAAAAAGGAAGCATTCACATGTCTAGGAAGAAAGATCGTTACCCTTGAAGATCGCTTCGGCGCCATGGCCTTTTAGCCAGCTGAAAAGGATTGCAGCGGCTTTGCCTCCACAATGCTAGCATCGGATCTCGAACCGGAACTCCGCAGCTCCACCGGTGGCCAGCTCTCCTCCTCCTCCTCCTTCTTCCTCTCTCTAGGATTGTAGAAAGAGGATGGACAAATGCAAATGAGCTTTCTCATCTCCTTTTTCGGCCTTAAGGAAGCAGGGAGGGCTCTCAGTCATTGGATCCCAGCTGAGAAAATGGACGGCCATGATTTTGCCATAAAAGGATAATTTTTGCCTGACCTGGCCTGTGACACGCCCATATCACAGGTCGTGTACCTTAAGCGGCACATAATCGACTCACCCAGACCAGTACACGCCCAATTGACATGCCCATGTCACGGGACGTGTCACCTGACACGCCTTCAGACACGCCCGTGTCTATGACCGTGTACTTCCGGCTGAACAAAACAAAATCAACCCGAGCGGGACACGGCCAGTGACACGCCAGTGTCACAGGCCGTGTACCCCAAGACACGACCGTGTCCTGCCCGTGTTCACCAGGCCTTAAGTGCTTTGGGCACGTCCAGTAAAGGACACGACATGTGATATGCCCGTGTCACAGGCCGTGTGCCCATACACGGCAGCAGACACGCCCCAGCTCAACTTCGTCGAACTGACTTCATCGATCAGAGGATGACATGGCCTCTGACACGCCCGTGTCAGATGACGTGTTCCCTCATTTTCGTAGAAATGAATTTTCATCGACCACTCGCCGGCTGCTCACCCGAGCAGGACACGCCCTGGGATACGCCCATGTTCCATGCCGTGTCACCCAACTTTTTCCCAATCCTGAGATTTGGGGTGTTACATAACACAACACAACAAAATAAAAAGTATAGCACTACCAGTCGACACAAGGAAATTTATAGTGGTTCCCCAATAAACCTGGGTACATCCACTCTTCTACCACCCTGGTAGGAATCTAGTACAGGTTTTTGATCAGGTTCCCTGCTACCACAGATTTTTGTTCAGGTTCCCTGTCATCACAAGATCTATTTTTAAGGGAGATCTAATAATCCTTTGAGCTTTTGATCAGGTGCCCAAAAACAAAACCAAGTCTTTTGATCCGGAGACTTGGCAATGAAGGGATTAACTTTTGAAGGGAGTTATAACCCTATACATAGTTGGAAAATAATATTGATATTGTCTTCTCTGTCTCAATCCTCTGAGAAGACTAGTGGATTATGTGATGTTGTCAAACCTCCTCCTGAGTTATTGAAATATGGTCAGGAGTGGAGACTTTGCTTCAGGGTGTAGGCCTTCAAATTGAAAACTTCTTCTTCCAGTATATATATCTGAGTGATTGTGAACTTGATCTTAGAATGATGATTGTTTGCTGGAAGAAAAGCTTGAGGAAGAAGAGTGATGAAGAATAAGAAGTTCTGTGTCTCTGTTTCTTGTTCTCTGTATGCAGATATTCTCTTCTTCTTCCTGACTATTAGACTTGTTCTATTTTGTGTTGTGTGCAGCAATCTTCTGAAAATTTCTTTTATATCTTGTTTTCTGATTTGAAATTAAAATTCTTTGAAGTCCTCTGTATATTTTCTGGAAAATGGAATGACTGATTTTGTCTTCAATGCATTTCCTAAACTGTCCCAATAAATATTTTAAGTAATAACTCTGTGAAATCCTTAATTAATGCTACTGAGAAACGACTATATTCTTGAGAATATAAACATTAATTTTCAGAGTTTTACTTTCTTAATTACTGATATTATACTGACTTAGTCGATCTGAGAATCTCCAGAGAAGATTAGTTGAGCAGAACTTGGATGGAGTTAGTCAATCTCAGTAAATCTTTCATCGACCTGAGCACCAAGTTCGTCAAGCTGATAATCCTTCTTCGTCGAGCTGAGGTCGAAAATCATCGAACAAAAATATACTTGCCAAACTGAGCTCCAAGTTCGTCGAGCTGAGATGGCACTTCGTCAATGTGAGGTTCTGAAATATGCTAACAATTCGTCAACCTGAGCTATACCTTCGTCGAGCTCAACTCAGAGAAGGAACTCTGAGTTCGTCGAGCTGAGTTCGACGACCGTCAACCTGAGTTCAGCTATCATCGAGCACATTTTCTGTAATCTTCAAAATTCCTTGTCTCATAAGTCTTGTGTTCTCTGAAGTCTTCTGAAGGTAGGTCTCAATGATCTAACCAAATGCGATAGACCTAAATCCTGAAACTAACATATGACCATAGACTATACATGGTGGGTCATCAATCCTAATAGTGAACCTAGCCCAAATCACAAGTAGGGTACCAACAGGTATATGCCACATGTTGAAAGATTCCCCTCGTCTGTGCAAGCCTTCTCCATCTGAGGGCGTGTGCACAACAACCTCCCATTTACGGAGGACTACTGTGGACATGCTTACCGGGGTGTTGCCGGGCCCATACATTGACATCGCACATCTTGCTCGTTCTTTGCCCTTTGTGATTACCGAAGAATCTCTCACCACACACAGATTTTTCATGGGTCCCTCGCTCCCATTTTATGAGCTTCCCTTGAGTGATGACGATCACTCTGGTGTTAGCCAGCAAAAAGAGGATCAGGAACACATGGACGCTCCTGTATGAGACATAGAGATTGTTCCCGTCGATGGGGAGGTGTCAGCAGATGATTTTGTGATGGGGCCTGCTCATTCAATTGCTGGTTTCGAGAGCAGTTTTGCCCCTCCACAATTTTTGCTTGATCGTGCTACTCCTTTTTCATGTGAGTCAGCTGGTGATGCTGTATTCGTGGGTGATTCGGTGCCTGAGGTTGCGCCGAACTGGGATGAGGACTTTACTATCTCCGACGGGGAATGTGGATCTTCGAAAAGGTATGACGCACCCCGGTGGGTTGAGGAATATCCCCTTTTTGATGTGGAGGTTTGCAGCTCCTTATTGAACGATGTGGTCCCTCTTATCACCGCGGACCTTGAGTTCTCAGATTCCCCCCGGTACGACTCAAATGATACCGACAGTGATCTGTGCTCGTATCCTGCTGAGAGTGATACCCGGATCACTCTCCCGTATTCTGTGTATTTTAGTTTTTCCTCTCATTTATTACTTGACCCCCCTTAATTATTTGAGCCTGTGCGGGTTGAGTCTCCACCGATACGTTGGGATGACGATGAGCCTTGTGCTCATGCCGTCAGTGAGTGCATCTGCTTATGTGAGAAGGTTCCTACCTCCTTCGTAGTGGAAGCCCCTGTCATCGCTATCGCCTCCTGCGGACCTGCGGTGGACGACGCCTTGCTAGGCAAGGATTTATCTTGTGATGAGAATAGTGAGGTCTAGTGCTCCTGCTCTTCTTGTTTCTTATTTCCTCTACCTGAGTTGGACATGTATTATTATTTCGGTAGAGGGGTAACTACATTATCGCCTTATCGGTACTCACTACCGCAACAGATTTTCGGTCAGTTACATGTGCATCTTTTATTTTATTGGCCCATTAGCTAGAACTTTTCGTTAGCCGAATAAGTCATGCTGGGAGGACAATAACCCCAGAACTTATCTAGGAGTAGGTATAGTTAGTTATTTTTAATGTTTTAAAAAATGTTTTACGTGTTGTATAGTTTGTTTTAGCTTTAGTGCATGCTTGCAAGTTTTTGGTGTGTTTGCGCCTAATTCGGGCAGATTGCCTAGTCTCTCGGGAGGTTCATTGTTCCATTTGCTGTTGCTTTTCTCGTTGTTTTTGCAGGATGAGACTTTCCAGAGAAAATTAGTCGAATCGGGCTGTTTGTGCAAAACGCACGGCTTGGGGAAAACGTGCACGACAAAAACGCATGACCGTGCGTTTTATATTTATAAAAATGCTCGGCCTAGCGATTTTGTACGCATGCTTGCCCTAGTTCTTCCATGCCGCTGCTACAACCGCCCACTTCTCCTCCATTTCTCTGGCGAGATCTCCATCTTCTCCTCCAAATTCTCCACCATTTCTCCTCTCTCTCCACTCCCCTTTGTCTCTTCTTTTTCGCTTGCCTGTCCTCAACCTCCATCTTCTTCTGATCAGCCTGAGTGACTATTGCTTCTCTCCCCAGATGGGGTTTTACGAATTTCTTTATGTTTGTGTTTTTATTTATTAGACTGATTGTGTACTTGACATTATTCAGCTGGGGCTTCATCCCTAGGGTCGTTAGTAGTTATATTTTTCAGTACCCTTCCTTCCTGTGCTACTATGATTCATTTTTTTGATATGTGATGATTTTGTTTAGCTTAATAACTTGCAAGCATAGCTTAGATTAAATTTGATATTGCCATAATATGTATATTTTTTGCTGGAGCTCTTTTGCAGGTTAGCCCTTCCCTTGAGCGGCGGAGTGAGTAAAATTTTTGCCGGTTTAGCTTCAATCTTTCTCGTATCTTCTGGTATGCTCATTTGCTCAGTATGGGGTAACCTCTCCCACAACTTATATATCATTGTTTTTGTTGCAAATCTTGTGATAGGTTGCTTAGATTAAGTCTGGTGGGGGAGAGACTTGAGTTGTTATCCTCTCGCGTGCCCATTACACTCGCATACTAGAAGCTTTTATTGTAATATCATTTATATTTGCAACGCGCTCCACAACACCTACTTAAGAATGCGTACTTAAGCACTTGCACGCGCCAAGCTTGCTTATCACTTGTGCGTAGAATAAAGAATGTTGTGTTGGCTTAGGATTATGTGATGGAGTTAAATGTTGACTCCCAGAGTGTTCCTAGGCGTGCACTCATGGTCACTTAGATTCTGTGTAGATTAAAATTTTTTATATGCTTATAGTTTCTATTTTTCTACTAGCATAGATTTTGTTTACGATACTCTAGTTGTGAATCCAGTTATGAATCAAATGGTGGTGTAGGATTGTGTGTATGAGTTCAATAACCTCGTATTGCTCGAATTGGGAGGAAGGATGATCTTTCTCGGTGGCTAAGAACTTACCCCTAGCTACTCTCGAAGCATGGGTTCATGGTTAGTCAAGTGCATGCGTGATGTAGGCCGTCACTTTGTTCTAGTTTGAGCCTTGTACCATTCCCGATGTCTATCCGTTGCTATCCCCGTTGAGACTGTCCCTTCCTTCGACATCCCTGCGCCTCTCTACCAAAGCCAAATATCCTTTCGTACTCGCACACCCGAATGTGATTGCTCGGTTGGTTTGTTTTATTGTAGTTTTGTATCGATATGTGTGGCTGTTATGCAGGAGCTTTGTGCCGCTTATGGTGTTGCTGTGTTTTCGGGTCATTTTGGTTATTTGGTTAAATAAAAAGAAAAAAAATAAATGAAATGAAAATTCCAAAAGTGGAATAAAAAAAAGAAAAAAAATTTGTTGTAGAGTTATGGTTTTATGGTTGTGAAATTTTGTTGTATTATGTTCGTTATGGGCGTGCACGTACCGTTAAAAGTCCAAGTCTAGTGGTGCGGTGCACGTGTTTCTTGTTGCGTATAGCTGTGAGTGTTTTTGGGCGGTCTCATTTTGGGTGTGTGTATTCTTCGTGTTAATCTTTTTATACCCCGCCTTCGCCCATGCCTCCATTATACTCCAAGTCCTGCTGATTCGCACTTGAGTCAAACTAGTGCTGTGGAGAGAGTGTGAATGGGCGAGCTTATGGTCATCGACATTGGTGGATTCCTTTGGAGATTCTCCCGAGTCCGGATCTTTGGCAATTCTCACCTCATTGTGCGTCTGCTTTCGTTCTACGCGCAATTGAATGATTCACCGTGATTCACTTTAGGAGTATTAGTAATATCTTCTTTACATTTGCAGAAATTAGAAATTGTTATGCATGTATAGATGAGTTTTCTACTATTGCCTTTTGTACATGAGAGTATGACTTCACATGGTACTCTATTCATGCCATTGCTTAGCCAACTAGCTTTCTTTCACTCCGCTTAGAGATGATTTGCTCGGGACGAGCAAAGGTTTAAGTATGGTGGTGTGATGAGTCTGGTTTATATAGGGGTTTTTCAAACTCCTTTGGGCTAGTTTTCACGCACTTGCACTTCACTTTTAGTATGTTATCGTTGATATTTCATTTATACAGTTTATCACGCTAAGTGCATTATTTTGGCCCATTGTGGTATGTGAATGCGCACTCTTGTGTTGAGGGTAAGTTCTGTGAGCTCCTCGAGCTTGTTTTTTTATTTATACAAATGTTTGGGACATTTGGGAGCTATGCCTCAGTAGGATTTATTGCTGTGCCGGTGGTTGGGATGTCCAGAATTCTATTTCCACCTTCTGTATGAAACACAGGGTCGGGCGAATTTCTTCGTGCACTATTTCAGCGTAATCGTGCGTTATATACAACAATCCTGGGGACGTCTGATCTACCCATGCGTTTTGTTCCCGCACGGTTTCGGCCAAACCGTGCGAGAAGGAATCGTAGGGTCTGCCTAATGTTCTCGGAATTCCAGCGCTCTGGGGTTACCCGTGCGTTTTCTTTCACGCACTGGCATAAGCGTCCGTGCGCGAGTAAAACACATGGTTCCTCTTTGTTCTCCTATTTTTTCAGTACTTTGTGGTTACCCGTCCGTTTTCCTTCACGTACGGGCAGAAGCGTCCGTGCGCGAGTGAAACACACAAGTCAACTCATCTTTCTTGTAGGCCATTATCTGCGCGTTATTAACGCATGATTAACGCACGGTTGTGCGCCAAACCGCGCGTGACCATTTTTCTGACCTGCTTCTATTTAAGCGCATATTTCCTTCCATTAAAAAGGGAGACGGAGAGAGGATCATTTTCAACCATTCCTGCCACCTTTTTAGGGAAAAAACTCCGTTGTTCCTCCACCGCCCTTCATCTTCCACCAAGGAGATAAGATCCGGCCATGATCGCAAAGCCTACCTCTCGCCGGTGCTTGATCTTGGCCTTCTCCTTCAACTTTTAGCTCTATTGCAAGTTTTGTTGCCATAACCAACAAGCAAAGGGAAGCTTGCAACCTTCTTCCGTACCGTGATACGAAGAAGATGAGTCCATTGGAGGGTAGTGACATCCTTCTTTACCCCGAACGTAGTTGAGGACCGAGCTTGGATGCGGACTGACAACCCGACAATTCCTTCCACGACTCCTCGACGAGCCTTCGGATTCGGAAGATTTCTTGACTTGTTCTTGCTTTATTGTTGTATATGCGTGGTTAAATCTTCATATGTTGATGATGTTGCACTTTAGTTGTAAGCATTATTTGTTTCATGTCTATTTGAATCTATATCGTTTAACTGCTTTAGTTGCTTGAGCAACACCCATATTTCCACCCGCCACCATAGTTAGTATTGCCGCACTAGCGATCGCTAGAGGCAGTGTTGCGACGAGGTGTTTGCGACCCTCAATCTGCTGTTCTACTCGTTCCCTAAACCTGCCTACTCCTCCATTCCGCCGAGTGAAGCAGCGCATAGCGGCCTGCATAGGAGTAAATTTAATTAGTTTTTATTTTTTTGTATCTAAAACCAAACCTCTTCATGAACTCGAACTAAGGTCTTCAATCTCAAGTCCTCCTTGAAAGACAACTCAACCTTACGGTGTTCCTTAAGAGATTCAATACTTGGGAAAGCCTCCCCATTTTATATTACATATGCGAGAAGTACACTTGCCGTAACTGCATCAACTACGAGCCACGTCTAGAAGATGACGATTTTCCGTTCAGCAACACCATTTTGTTGCGACGTATAAGGGCACATGGTTTGATGAACAATACCATGATCCATACAAAACAATACAAATTGATGACTAAGATACTCTTTAGCATTATCAGATCGAAGGACTTTAATAGAAGTATCAAATTGTGTATGATTCTCATTATAAAACGCAGCAAAAATAGAAAAAATTTCAGAGCATTCATGGAGCAAATATAACCATGTACAACGAGAAAAATCATCAATAAAGGTCACAAAAAATAAGCTACCGCTACCAACAGTCTGACTAGTAGTAGGGCCCCATATATCCGAATGGACAATTTCAAAAGGACGAGAAGAACTATGTCCATTTTTAGTAGGAAAAGTAGATCTGTTATGCTTGCCAAACTAACAAGCCTCACAATGAATAGAAAGTCTCCCCGAGGTAAATCAGGCAGAAGTTGATAAAGAATCCAAGGAGGTGGATGACCAAGCTGAAGATGCCATTAAAGCAAAGGAGATGAGGCAGAAATGGCGAAAGTAGAATCAAGATAGAAAAGCCTCCACTTTCAGTCCTAGTAACAATCATCTCCTTGGACTGAGGAACCTGAAAAGCACAAGTAGAAGCAGTAAATATGGCTTCACAGTTCAACTGCTTGCAAAGAGCTGTAACAAAAAGAAGATTGCACTGAAAGTTCGGGACATAGAGAGTGTCCTGAAGCTGAAGAGATTGAGTAAGATGCACAATGCCAGACCCATGAACTGGCGATGGAGAACCATCAACAATAAGAACTGGAGGTAACCAGTTACTTTTGTCAAGAGATGAAAAAAGCTGAGAATTCCCTATCATATTATTAGTAGCACCATAATCAATAAGGCACCTACACGTGGTGGCTAACTGAGCAGCACCAGAAGTAGTAAGAGAAGTAGTATACTTCATGGCAGAATCAACAAAGGTAAGACGGAGGTGAGGATGTTTGGACCAGGAGTGATCAACCAAGTGGCCAACTTTACCACAATGAGAGCAGAGAAACTTAGAATAACCACGGCCTCCAGAACGACAGGATGAACAACCATATCAATGGAAGGAGAGGGAAGTAAAGGACACTGAAGCAGAGTTATAACAATGAAAATATGAGCAGCAGTAGTTTCTAGAGTCAGAGTATCCGCCTCTCCTAGAATCTATTGACAAATCATGTTATATGAGTCAGGAAGATGAAGCAAGTAGCAAATGACAAGAAGCTCTTGGAAGTGTTTGTGTTGATCAGCAAGATCAGCAGAAAATGGACGATGTTGAAGAAGTTCAGCCCCAAGACTCTAGACCTCCTGAAAGCAGCAACAAGAGTCATAACAGGGCGAGCAAAGCGATCCACATATAAAGTATATATGCGCGAAGTCTGAGCCCCCTTGGATTATAAGGCAGCAAGATGATTCCATGTAGCTTTGACAGTGTGATCATGTCGGAGGATAGGAAGACATTCATCAGACAAACTGTTGGCCATCCAGGTGCGGACCAAGGCATCAGATGCATCCCGATCATCATAAGTGGCCGAGCCAATAGGAGGATGGTCATCAGTCAAATGAGAGCTCTTACGCTAAGAGCGTAAGATAAAAACAAAAGACACACTCCAGTTTGGATAGTTTGGGCCGGTAAGTGATGAGTTGTAAATATTCGTATTTTTACGTACATTATTTAGGTCATTATAGTTTATTTTTGTTGTTTTCACTTACTTTTGTTCAATAAAATGTTCTTTTTGTGTGTATACTCTTCTAACTTTGCTTTCTTTTGTTTTCTGAAATTTTTGCAGAAATTAGTGAATTTTCAAAGTACGCGCCCGTGTCAATTTGGGTAACGCCCGTGACCGGGTCATATCACTTCGACGCCAGTGAAAAAAATTACTACCGCCGTGAATCCGAGAAATCAGTATGGAACACGCCCGTGTCCCGCCCAACACGCCCGTGTCACGCTAGTCGACACTCATCGCCAGTCGACACTCAACACCGCCAACAGACTCGTCACTCAATGCCAGTCGACACTCAATGCCATCCTACACGCCTGTATCATTCAGCGCATGCCCGTGATTGCCTCAACTTTTCAAGGCAAGACTCTTCTAGCGAGGTAAGGACTCGATGCCTCCAGTACTTTTTCGCCAGTCACGCCCATCCTAAACACTCGTGTCATTCGGTGCACACCCATTACCGCCACATGGAACTTCTAGAAGAGACGCGAAGTCAACCGCCTATAATTATTCATCTTATCCATCTGCCGGACCCAACAAGCCCCCCTTTCACGCCCGTGACAAGGGCGTGTAATCTCAAATTTTTATCTATAAATTGAAATTTTCTGTATGTCCGAAGGGTTCACTTTTTTGGAACCATTTTGCTGTTAGATGGCTGCTTGGGTGCCTTTTATGCTATGTAAGGATAATTGCCCCCCTCCTCTTTGTGTTTGTTTTAGCTTTTGTAATCCAACATTTTTACTTAATAAAATATGTTAGTCTTTCATCCTTATGTTATTATGGAATGCCTCGGAGTGCCTCAATTTCAGTGATCTTTTGTCTCTTCATTTTTCTATTTAAAATGTGTGTGTGTGTGTGTGTGAGAGAGAGAGAGAGAGAGTAAAGTTGTTTTTATGTTTTCTTCTTTTTTTTACTTAGCTTTGTTCTAGTTTATTTTCTAACTAATTTAGTGTTGTTATAATAGCCTTGTTTATCTTTGTTTTTATCTTTAAAGTGAGTGTGTATGTGTGTGTGCGTATGAGAATGATTTTAAGTTTTATATTTTCAGAGTTTTATTTTACTATTTTTTTTGTTTTAGGTTTTTTTATAGTTAGTTAGTGTTATGATAGCTTTTCTCGTCATTTCCCTTAACTTAGATGGTTTTTAAATAGCTTTATATTCATTCTTATGGGTTTATAAAAAGTTTTTTAAGTGTTTTTCATTTTTCTTTAACTTCGATTATCTCTTTTAAGGAGTAAAACTTTTTGTTCTTTTTTTACCTTATTTCCACTTTTTAAGCATTTTTATGAAGTTATAAGAATGAAAAAGTTGTTGTTTTAATTTTTGAAACACTTTGATTTTTTGCTTTTATTTTGAAATCCTTTTTTCTCCTTTAATTTTTATTTCTTCTTTATATGCATGTTTAGCAAGTTCTAATGGTGGAAATGTAATTATTTTAAGTTTTTGATCACTATATTTTTCTCTTTTTTGTTGTGTGTGTGAGTGTATGAGTTAGTTTGTTTTAGCTTTCTTTATAGCTTTCTTTCCTTCAAGTAGAGTGTGTGCGTGTATGAGATAGCATTTACCCCTTTGATTTCCCGCCTAATCATTTGAGTAGGACTCGCAATTTCACGCCTACTCGATCGAGTAGGACTTGTCATTTCCCGCCTACTCATTTGAGTAGGAGTTGCAATTTACTGCTTTCATTTCCCACCTACTCATTTGTGTAGGACTTGCAATTTACTTCTTTCATTTCCTGCATACTCATTTGGGTAGGACTTGTCATTTCCCGCCTACTCGTTTGAGTAAGGCTTGCAATTTACTACTTTCATTTCCCGCCTAATTGTTTGAGTAAGACTCACAATTTCCCGCCTACTCGTTCGAGTAAGACTTGCAATTTCCCGCTTACTCATTTGAGTAGGACTTGTAATTTCAATTATGTAATTTTCTTTTTTGTAACTTAGATTTTTTCCTTTATTATGGCATTGGTTAAGTCTGTGCGTTTTCCTTTTTTAGTAAGCACTTCTCTTTCTAATGTTATGTTATTTTATGTCTCCTTTTTTTGTAACACTTTAGCATTTAGTTTTGAAGTCATGCCTCACCAAACACATAGGCCGTCCCCATCCCGATGAGTGGCTTATCGCTCTTAGCCCTCGGGATCGAAGAGCATTGGGGCATAAAATCTTTTTAAATAATTAAAGGTCTTCTTTTTCTCTTTAATTAAGAACATAAGGTTTACCCTGTTTCTATGATGCGTAGAGCCACATATCGATGTGTGGGCTCTATTTCTGTTGTCCATATGCTAGCTAGCCGAGAGGCCGTGCGTATGGACCGATCACCCTTGCGTAAAGAGAGTTCCACACTAAACCTCAAGAGAGGAGGCGCGAAATTCTACCAGATTGGGTTCCCCCCTATAATGGGGTTCTTAGCGTAAAATGGGCATTAAGAGGAATCCCACGCCGAACGAGAGCTCGGTCAAATAGTCTTAATGTTCAGGTGAGCGATAGTCCTAGAGATATGTGTGTTCATTCTTTTGGAACATCCACAGCCAAGTTTCTCCTTTAATTGAATTGAAACCTAGGATCTCTAGTTATATAAATTTATTTTAGTCCCAACGTAATTTGACCCGAGCATTATTTCTTCATCGATCTTTTTCTAAATCTATTTTCAGCTCTTTCTTATAGCTGCCTTATTTAGTTAATCCGACACCTTTAAATTTTCAGTAAGATAATAGTCCCTCCGAGAGGAGTAGAGATAATCAACCCACCTCGGAAAATATACGACTTCGATATCCCCCCCAAACATCATGTACTACTTGTAATAGATGCACTTGCCTCCTCATTCGCTCCCCCTGTGAAACTCGACCCCGCACCACTAATTAAATAAAAAGGTCGGGTGTCGCGGAGGGCCATCAAGGTTTTGGCACTTTTTCCAGGGAGCTTCGTGTCGTTATTTTGAATTCCGGAGTCTATTTCTTTTACCTATTTTACTAAAACTAAAAAACTTAAAACTCTACTTAAAATAAAAAGGTAATTATTTAGTATATATTTTAGGGTGTATGACCTGTGGACAACCTTTGAAGTCTGAAAGTTTTGATTTTGATCCATAGATCGAACTCTCCCTTGTGCATATTCGATCTCAATGCCAAAATCCCTCTTTTGACCCCGAAGAATCCGTCGGAGAACCCTCTGCCATTGATATGACCGACATTATCCCAAATGCAGCCGTGAAGCATAAAATGTCTTACTATGCCCGACCAACTTTGGATGATACTGGGTCTAGTATCGTTCGCCTGACGGTGGCGAATATTAATTTCGAAATAAAATCTAGCATTATTCAAATAATCCAAAATGCCATGCAGTTCGATGGACTGCCGGATGAGGACCCGAACATCCACTTATCTAGTTTTTCAGAAATCTGCGATACTTTTAAAATTAATAGTGTCACTGATGATGCCATTCGCTTGCGCCATTTTCCATTTTCCTTAAAATCCAAAGCTAAAGCGTGGTTGAATTCCCTCCTGCGAGGATGTATCACCACTTGGGCTGAGCTTGCAGAACAGTTCTTAACAAAGTATTTTCCGCCCGCCAAAACTGCAAAGTTGCGGGCAGATATTTCTTCGTTTGTTCAGAACGATTCCGAGTCTCTATTTGAGACTTGTGAGAGTTTTAAAGAGGTATCCGCACGACATGCTGCCAGCGTGGTTGCAGGTCCAAAACTTTTACAATGGGCTTAACTATCAGACATGTCAAATGATTGACACGACTGCCGGGGGTACCCTGAATAACAAGACCCCCAATGCTGCCCAAGCTCTTATCGAAGAGATGGCCATGAATGCCTACCAATGGAATGTCCCGCAGGGAAGTCCCAAGCAGGCGGCCGACATCTTGGAAGTGGATGCCATTTATCACTTAGCCCATCAATTTGAAAGGTCGACGAAGTAGGTGGAAGAGATGTCTGTTGTCTCCTCCATTCCGCCTTGGGTGATTCCCTCTAACGTCAGTGTAGTTGATGAGTTTGTAGACTACGTGGGAAATTTGGGTCGACCTTCCTTCAACCCCAACAACAACCCTTATTGTAATCATTATAATCCGGGTTGGAGGAACTACCTCAACTTCTCATGGATCAATGCGAACAACGCGCAACGCCCCCATAACTCTCTTGCGCCCGAATTTCAGCTACCTCCCCCTCTTCCAAAACCCTCCCCAATGGAGGAAAATTTTTCTAGATACATAGAGTCCCATGAGTCAAATATTCGGAACATCACCAGATCACTAAAAAACTTAGAACTACAGGTTGGACAACGGCGCAGATGATGTCTGAGCGTGCGCTTGGGGCACTGCCATGGAACATGGAGCCCAATCCTTAGGAGAATATCAATACTATAACCCTCTATAGCGGAAAGGAGGTGGTCCATCCAAAATGGATCGATCCGCAGTTACATATTTCTCCTTCGACCCCTCTTCCCCCTACTTCGGTTACGCCACCTTTACCAATTTTAAATGATAAAATTATTTTAAAAATGCCCTTGCCGTATCCACATAAGTTAAATTGGGAGTGTAAGGATGAGCAGTACTAAAAATTTATTTTACTATTAAAATGAATTCATTTTAATGTTCCCTTCTGCGAGGCAATCTCGCAGATGTCTATGTATGCAAAATATTTAAAAAACTTCTTTCTAATAAATAAAAATTAGAAAATATTTCGCATATCTCTCTCAACGCAGACTGCTCAACAGCACTTACTAATAAATTACCACTAAAAAGAAATGACCCAAGACGGTTTTCCATCCCGTGCCTTTTTGGCAATATACTAGTAAAATACGCTCTAGCAGATTTATGCGCGAGCATTAATTTGATGCCATTCTCCCTCTTTCAAAAATTACGTTTGGGCACTCTGTTTCCTACTAAAATGCATATCCAACTAGCGGATCCCTCAATTAAGTTTCCCGTCGGGGTAGTGGAGGACGTAATTGTCTGAGTTGATAAGTTTAACTTTTCGGTAGACTTCGTCATCTTAGACATCAAGGAGGACTCTGATGTACGAATTATACTCGGTCACCATTTTCTCTCCACCTCCCGTGCATTGATTGATGTGAGTAACGATCGTCTCCTCCTTCGAGTAGGAGATGATGAGGTTACTTTCTCTATTAATCCCTCAATGGGGGACTCGTCATCGAGCGATGAATTTTGTTCTAATTTAGATAACTATTTCAGAGATCGTTCTTCCCCAGTTTTCGAGTCTACCTTTTTAAATGACGATATTTTTGCGCTCAAAAACTTTAATTGCGAAGAGGATAACTTTGCAATTTTATCTTTCAAACCATTTGGATGGAAAGACATTAAAATTAAAATTTCGCTAGATGAACTGCCCTGCCTAGAACAAAAAACCCTACCCGAATCTCTCAAATATGCCTTTTTGGGAAAAGATGAAACATTTCCCGTTATCATTTCCTCGCATTTGATCGATTCAGAGAATTCCGATTTATTGGATGTTTTGTTTAAACATCGCCACGAAATTGCGTGGCAAATTTCTGATTTAAAGGGGATTAACCCCTCTTTCTGCACTCATAAGATTTTCCTTAATGATAATTGCCGCTAAACTATTCAGCTGCAGCGATGTCTTAATCCAAACATGAAAGATGTCGTTAAAGATGAAATTATAAAATTATTAGATGTGGGGATTATTTTTCCTATATCAGACAGAGCATGGCTTTGTCCCGTTCATGTCGTGTCCAAGAAGGGCTGCCTAACCGTAGTGGAAAATGGGCATAATGAACTTGTCCAACTCGTACTTTTACAGGTTGGCGGGTGTGCATCGATTATAGAAAACTAAGTGATGCCACCCATAAGGACCATTTCCCACTACCGTTTTTAGACCAAATTCTAGAGCATTTTTCCGGACATCCATACTTTTGTTTTCTTGATGGTTTATCAGGGGTTTTCCAAATCCTCATTTCCCCCGATGACCAAGAGAAAACAACTTTTACCTACCCATTTGACACCTTCACATACCGAAGGATGCCATTTGGCCTTTGCAATGCGCCGACTCCATTCCGAAGATGTATGCTGTCAATTTTTGGCGTGCTGGTAGGAGACATTATGGAAATCTTTATGGATGATTTCTCTATTTTTGGATGGTCATTCCCGACCTGTCTTCGTAATTTAGATCTTGTCCTTCAGCAATGCGAGGACACACATCTCATTTTATATTGGGAAAAGTGTAACTTTATGCTTCGAGAAGGTTTGGTTCTCGGCCATAGGATTTCGTCTAAGGGGATGGAGGTTGATATTGCCAAGGTATAAATTATCGAAAAACTTCCCCCACCATCTAACGTAAAATTTATTAGGAGTTTCTTCGGCAATACGGGTTTTTATGGGCATTTCATTCAAGATTTTTCTAAAATAACAAAGCCCCTTACTCGCATACTGGAAAAAGAATCAAATTTTGTCTTTAGTAGCGAATTCAAGTCCGCTTTTAATTTTATAAAACAAAAACTTATCAATTCACCCATTTTAGTGGCGCCTGATTGGACCCTTATATTCAAGATTATGTGTGATGCTAGTGATATTGCCATAGGTGCCGTTCTTGGCCAACGCATAAATAAATACTTTCACCCTATTTATTATGCTGAAAGACGCTCACTTCCACACAAGGAAATTACACGACAATGGAAAAGGAACTTTTTGCCGTTGTTTTTGCATTCGATAAGTTTCGCTCGAATATAACACTGTCTAAAGTTATCGTATTTACCGACCACTCCACCTTAAAATATTTATTAGCTAAAATGGACGACAAGCCCCACTTTCTTCGATGGATCCTCCTCCTATAAGAGTTTCATTTGGAGATCCGGGGTAAGAATGGCGCGGAAAACTTAGCCGCCGATCACCTCTTCTCTTAGAAAATCTGGGTGCGGAAGCGCTCGTCGAATCTGACATAAATGACACATTCCCTGAGGAACGCCTCCTAGCAATAAATACTATTTCATCTTCCCACCTTTGGTTCGCATATTTCGCAAACTATTTAGTTTTATGGGTGCTCCCAAAAGACTTTTTGAGCCAGCAAAAGAAGAAATTCTTTTCTGACTTGAAAAGTTTCTTTTTGGGTGGACCCTTTTCTTTTTCGTATCTGCGCGGACCAGGCAGTCCGAAGTTACGTCGAGGGTGTGGAGTGCATGCAAATACTTAGGCACTGCCACTAGGGTTCGGGTGGTGGGCATTATCAAGCTAACCAGACCGTGCGGAATGCGTCGGAGTCGGGCTTATTTTGGTCAACTCTATTCAAAGACACTCACAATTTTGTGCACTCCTGCGATAGCTGCCAACAATCGGGTAACATCTCTCGTCGCGACGAGATGCCCCAAAATTTTTTTTGAGTGCGAAGTCTATGATTTATGGGGCATTGATTTGTTGGCCCCTACCTCCATCTTTTAAAAATAATTATATTTTTGTGGCGGTCGACTACCTATCGAGGTGGGCTGAAGCGCAAGCTCTCCCTACCAACGATGCGTGAGTCTTTGTTACCTTTCTTAAAAAATTATTTTCTGCCTTTGGCACTCCTCGAGCTATTGTGAGCGATATGAGAATGCATTTCTGTAATGCCCAAATGACTAAGACGTTAGCTAAATACGGAGACACACACAAAATTGCAACCCTTACCACCCGCAAATAAGTGGCCAAGTTGAGGTAGAAAATAGAGTGATTAGGCGTATATTAGAGAAAACTGTTTCTCTTAATAGGAAAGATTGGTCAGTCAAACTCGACGATGCGTTATGGGTGTATCGTATGACATACAAAATCGCAATTGGTTGTACGACGTACCGATTAGTCTATGACAAAGCATGCCATCTCCCTGTAGAATTAGAACATCACACACTTTGGGATTTAAAACTCGTAAACCTTGACGCTAACTTAGCCGCTCAAAATAGAAAACTGTAACTAAACGAGCTCGATGAATGTCATGCAAATGCTTACGAGAGCAATAAGTTTTATAAGGAGCATTCTAAGTTTTATCACGATCGAAAAATCATGCCCCAAAATTTTTTTTCTCCGACCAATTTTGTCCTTCTTTATAATTCACGTCTTAGACTTTTTTCGGGTAAACTAATTTCACGATGGTTCGGCCCCTTCAAAGTTGAAGAGGTTTGGCCATCTGGGACCGTACTGGTCTCCCACCTGAAAAAAGCTCGTTTAAAGTAAACAATCATTGTTTTAAATTATATATAGCAGGCGATCCTGTGGGTGGTAATAACTAAACCATTACCCGCCTCGAAATATAAACCTGCCAAAATAGTCAAGCTACATGACTATAAATAAAGCGGTCCTGAGAGGCACACCATGTTTATCTTTTTCGCTATTTCTTTTTTTTCTTTTTGTTGTTTTGTTTTTAACAATGCAGGGTTTCTAAAAGGGCCTCCCCGAACTCGATTTAGGGAAGTTTCTATCCTTCCGCTTTATTTTTTGTATATATTGTATTTTATTTCTTTTTTATTCCACATACTTTCATTGCAATATTTGGGACAATGTTGGAATTAAGTATGTGGGTGTTTTCGTGCTTTCTTTTCTGCACTTTTTTTTTGCACTTCTATAATTTTTAAAAATATAAAAAATGAAAACAAAACAAAACAAAAAATTATAAAATGAAAACACCAAAAATAATTTTTATTTTATCATCAAAAAAATTCAAAAAGAAATTATAAAACAAAAAAATTCGCCAAAAATATTTCGTTTTACTTTGTAAATATTCTTTGTAAATATTTTCTGTAAATATTTTTGTAAATATTTTTGTAAATATCCTTTTCTCTTTCCCCTCTTCCCTTTTTTCTCCTCTTTGTAAATAACTTTTCTCTCTTTCCTCTCTTGTAAATATTAGCTTAAAAAGTCTTTAAAATACAAAAATTTAGAAAATAAAAAAATAGTTCCAGAAAATATCTTTTTTGCATTTTTAGTATGTATATATTAAAGAAATAAACACAAAATACAAAAAAAGATAACTACTCAAAAAATAAATAAATAAAAAAGATAATGAATTAAAAAAACACAAAAAAGATGATATCTCTAAAAAAATCCCCAAAAATTTATATAAAACAAATAAATCAAATATACCATTCTTAACCCTTTTTGCTCTTCAAAAATCTTGTTACGAGTTTATTTATAAGCAAATTTTATTAATTCTTTGTTTACTATTCGTTTAATAATTGGAGATTGATAGATTTAGATATCTGAAGCTAAGTTTTAAAGAATATCTTATATTTTTTATCTTAAGACATGAGACTTATTTTAGGCACTACTTCTAATTTATCTAAAATAGAGGCATTTGTATTATGTTAGAAAAAACTACTATAGACGTCAATTATTTTTACTTCAAGGTTTTAGAAATACAAGAACGTTCAATTTATCAAAGTTCTCAAAATTTTTGTTATTAAAATTTAGTTTTCTTTTTGAAAAAAGCCCATCTCCCCTTATTTATCATGTCTTACTTTACATGATAAAAGTTTTATCTTTAAAAGAACCTATGTAAATGAGAATAAGATTTCGTTCCGTAAACATAAACATCCATTATTTTTAAAAAATTATATATTACGCAGTAAGAGGATAAAATTCATTACTCATATATATATATACATTGGATTATATGAAGTTGTTCAAAAAATTTATATGTTATGGAAAATAAGATTTCATTTTCCTAAACATCTACATTCAAAAAATTTATTAGAGGTTTGAAAAAAATATACCTCACCTCATTCAAAGCCCTCTTCATAGACCACAATAACCCCCTTAGCCATATTCGATGATTCTAGACTTAATATAAAATTCTTTTGAGTGCATAATTTTTAAATTACATTATTTCCTTTAAACTCTTATAAGCTATAGTTTTTATAATTCCAATCTACTTTTCTTTTCTAATGATTACAATTTTTGCTTGCTATTTGGTTACTTCAAGAAGTTTTTTTGGCCAAAATCTTTCCTCTATTTAAATCATTTTCATGATTTAGGACTTAACTCTTACACCCGTGTTATTTATTTTGATCTCTCTTTCAATTAATTCAAGCAGTAGCTAAATTTATGATTTCTTTTAATTCCTTATAAGTATATCTCTAACTTTTGCTCTAGAATAACAAATGCTTAAGTATGAGGGTATTTGATGAGTTGTAAATATACGTATTTTTACGTAATTTATTTAGGTCGTTTTAGTTTATTTTCGTTGTTTTCAGTTACTTTTGTTCAATAAAATATCTGATGAGGATTTTATAAAGTTTTAAATTATATCCAAACTAAAATCTCAAACTAGGCAAGTGCACCTATCGAAATTTAGTATAGGAATTGCCATATTTAAACTCGGGGACCGTTGAGTACTCCCACTCACAAGGAAGTGCTATTATTTTATCGAACGTAAATTGGTTTTGCAAAAAATAAAACGTTAAATTAAGAGGAGAAGTACGATGATAGGAAAGCTAGCACTTGATCTAGAATCCCTTTGGGTTAGAATAAATTTCCATGAAATGAAAATAAATACAAGCATCTAAATTATAACTTTGAGCACGGTGGTTCCATAGCTACGAAGCGGCTCTCTCGAGAATACACATTCGACTAACCTTAGGTTGATCGATTAAGACCTCTCGTCCAGTCGAAAAACCTAAGCTTGCTTTAGGCAGTGAACCTCACTAATGGAATTGACTCCAATGCGGAATAATTTTGCCTTCCTCTCTCGAGGGGTGCATGAAACTCTCTTTATCCTTGAGTGATCTACTAGTATCCACAATCTCTCGGTAAATCTAGGATATGGATCTAAAATCGAATAAACATAATTTGCAACTTATGAGTTCGAAGAAGTTAATTTCAAAGATAAATCGAAGTTCATAAAAATAGAGAGCTTGATAAATCGAGATAAAAAGAAGAAATTTATTCCATTCCAAAGTTCATCATGATCAAGTGTTAATTAAAAATTAGCTACTCATCATGATGGGAGAATTACATAAAAGGTTGAAGAGAGACATGATTAAAGAAAGATTTGAAAATAAAAGCTACACTATGAATTTAAAATGCAAGAAATACAGTAAAGAAAACAGAACTAGAGCTCCCAAAATCTCCTCCTTGGCTTATGGAATTGCATGAAATTTATAGGAAAGTTTGCTGGATGGTCACGCCCCTAGGTCACGCCGGTGACCTAGGGCGTGTCGGGTTCGGAACCGTCGTCTTCAAGTCTTCGGAATGTTGGCGCGAAGCCGCAAAAATTCATTAATTAGTGGGTCACGCCCTTAGGTCATGCCCGTGACCTAGGGCGTGTCTTGACAGTTGCTGAAAATGGCGGGAAGTAGAAATGACGGGAATAACTACGGCCATTGTTGGAAGGGTCACGCCCATGGTCACGTCCGTGACCAAGGGCGTGTCTTGCAAAACCGCCAGGGCTTGAAACTGCTGCATTAACTTGGCATGTCGGGATGTCACGGCTCGAAGTCACTCCCGTGAACAATATGTCATGCCCGTGTCAGGGCGTGTAACTTTAATCCAACATGGATTGGAGGCCTGAATCATCATCAACGTGTCATGCCTGGTTGACACGCCCGGGTCAGCATGGTCACGCCCGTGACCATTGGGCGTGTATTTTTAAATGACGTGGCAGTGAGCGCTGGAGCACGTGCCGGGGTCACTCCTAGATGTCACGCCCGTGACCTGGTGGTCACGCTCGTGTCCGGGGCGTGTACTTTACAATTTTCTCGGCTTTGTCCAGCTTTGACTCCTGATCAATCCCCTAAACTCCAAATTGAAATTTACATCCCAGATTTACCCTAAAATAAGAAATTAAATAAATTAGATAATAAAATCATAAAATATATTTATAAACTAATTAATTATTAAATAAAAGTTATATAAAAATATGGATAAAATTAGAGTTATCAAATACCCCATAATTACTCGTTTTCTCGTCCCGAGCAAACAACTTTTCATAGAGAGTAGAAAAAATTTAACGCTAGAAACAAAATTTGAACCTAAGGAGTAGAATGCTAAGTCTTATGCCTATGCGTGTAGTTATTTTTGTAGAAAAACCTACTCAGCATACAAATTAGTTTTTAATTTTCTAAAATGTGTTTTCACTTATTATTTTTACTTCGAAAATGAAAACCCGGAAAATCTAAAAATCACGTTTAGGGAGAAAGTAGCGTGCTTACTAAGATAACATTGCACAAATCGAAGATTAGGATACCCTCCAAAGAAATCCATCAATATAGATGACCATAGGCTTGCCCTTTCACACTCTCGCCACGACACTAGTTTAACTTATAAGCACAAATAAGTAGGGTTTAACTAGGTTGAAATTTAGGCTTAGGTTTTTTGTTTGGAAAATCAAAGATAAAAACGATGGGTAGACACACCAAAACCTAATGAGATCTTGCACAAAAGAAATAAATTGAAGAACTCCGCCAATTCTTAAATTCCTTTGTTTCTTTTTCTTAACATGTTGAAAATTTTTTCAACTTCCTCTATTTATTTTCATTTTTTTTATATAATTTTTTTTGTCTTTTCTCTTTTTTTAGAGGAGGAATGAAAAATAAAACAACTCTTTTTTTTTCAATTTGCCACCAAAATAAAATGGCTCCTAATCACTCATAAACCGATTTTGTATATATAATTTCAAGCTCGGTCTTAGGTGTGTAGTTAGGATGCTTTTTAGGCTTTGGTAAAGTGTTGGTGGAGCTAAAACAAAAGGAAGGGTATAGGCTCAAATTGGCTTAGCAAAGATAAAATGTTAGGTAAGGGTGTAAAGGCTCAAACTTGCCAAAAGAAGTGCCTAAATCATTTTTATGCTAATGAGTTTAACCTATGCAAAGTCTTGAGAATAGCTAGAGGGCAAGTTATAAACATCGAGAAAGAATACCTCTTTCTTGATCCGCAAAATATCTCTCTAGTAAACTTCTACACAGTCTCCTAAACTATTCTTAGATTTTACCAGTTTCAAAGTAAAAGTAAAATAAACTATTTCTACGCATTTAGAAAAATAAAAATCTAATTATATGCTGAATGTTTAATTCTACTTAAATTCTGCAGACATGTGCACTTGACTTGAAACATAACATGACCAACAGTTCTACTCCAAAATTCAAAATTCGATTAAAGCATCAAAATCTTCTAAACACTATGTAAAAGTTGGAAACTATAAATTTCGCTTGTTAATAAAAATAAAAATAAAGATTTCTCTAATTTTAAAATTAACCCTAATTTTTGTTATTTCTTAGACTTCCCGAGGTATACCCTGTGAAGGGCTCTCACCAATACTAGGAGGTAAGATGGGATGATATCCCAAACGTCCCTTTCTAAGAAATTTAATTTTGATTTTCTAAATTTTTTTGATTTTTTTGATATTTATGCTTTTTTTGTATTTTTGTGAAGTAAAAATAAAATTTGAAAATTGAGAATTTTTTTTAATTTTTTGAAAAAATTTTATGATTATTTTGGTATGTTTTGCTTGAGAAACATCCCCCCATACTTAAACAATACATTGTCCCCAATGAAAAAATAAGTTAAGAAAAGAAAAGGAGACTTTCCTGAGGCGGGCAAATCAACAACAAAGTGTACCTGTAAGACATGACTGAAGCAAAAAATATTTTTTATATTTTTTAAGAAAAATAAAAGATACATGGCAAGTGAAAAGAAAAGATAAAAAGAAAAGATACATGATGACGTACTACAACCCCAAAGATAAGAACTATTCCTCATCGCTAGCATCCCCCAGTGGTGGATAATGAGTTCTCAGATTTGAGAACTCACGTGTAATATGAGCCATGGAAGAAGCGTGGCTCTGCTCCAGTGTGACAAAACATGCATCAAAATTAGTAAAATGGCTGTCAAAATTTGTCTGCATCAGATTTAGGCGAGTGCGAATCAACCCAAATTGATGATCCCAATAGTTTTGAGGGCCGACCACTGGGGTAGAGGGCATAGGAGGTGGCAGAATCGGGGGAGAGTGAGTAGCACCACTAGGACCGGCACCGAAATCAAGATCAAGATCCCTGCCACCGACCGCTGGGGGGATAGCCTAAAATTCTCCGTCGCGTCGCCGTGCAAGGTTAAGGGCCTGGGGGGTCTGAAACTAAATGACTTACGGCGCCTGAACGTAGCTCAATCATCGAAGAGCATCCCAAAGACCGATCTGCTTGGGGAGAAAAGTGATGAAGTTCCCACCGTGCACCGCTCCCAACCTCACATTTTTGACTTGGTGTCGAAAGAGAATTGCGAGCAAATGACCAAGGTTGAGCGGGACCCGGTAAAAAAACTATATAAATATAGTAAATTTACCCGAGTCACCACTCCCTGGTTGTCGCCGCGAGCAGAAAGAGTAAAGGTGAGGAGGTTGTGGAGAATGCGCAAGGCGGGGGAAATGTGGTTACTGCCTTTAGATTTCTTAGGGGTGTAGGGTGCGGTGTCATTTCTGATTTCTGCCCAAAAGGTGAGAAGATTGACATCGGGAGGGAAATCAGTAAGGAGACCGAGATAGATAGGAGATTGGGAGAAGGCTTCTGAGCAAAAGCCCATGACGATATTGAGTTGGCGGATGGTGAGCTGATGCATCACCCCACCCATGCGAAAAATGATGAAATCATCATTCGCCGCCCAACAGAACTCAAATGATGCAAAGAACTCGCCGGTGAGCTTAAGGAAGGCGTGCTCCAAAATGGAGAAGAGGGAACTTCATCCAGGGGTGGATAGAAATTCCCTAACCAAATTCACCACTGCAAATGTGGCGAGGATCGCCCAATCCAAGATGCGGAATACGCCAAGGGGTTTGGAACGTAGGCGATCGCTGGGCTCCTGCTGGGGTTAGTTTTGAAATAGTAGCATGGCTTCCGCCGCGGCGGGATCCGCGGGGTGCTCGGAGGAGGAAGCAGTGGAGCGAGGGTGGTGTGATGAGTCCACTTTATATACCTATTTTCGGACTCATCTGGGCTAGTTTTCACGCATTTGCACTTCACTTTTAGTTCATTATCATATATATTTCATCTTGCCTATATTTCCATAGGAAGTGCAAATTTTATCCCGTGGTTGGGTATTGTGTTATTCTTTTAGTCTGTACTCCTTTTTGTTATTGTCTGAAATGTCTGCACAGATTAGTGATTGGTTTTTCCTTTCGGTACAGGGGTCGTGTGCGTGTTCTGGGATGGTTGTGAAACAGGAATACTGCGCACGATCAGGGGATCTAATGCGCACGACCACTGGTCGTGCGCCCCTGATCGTGCGCACTACTGTACGTTTTCTAGAATCAGCCTGGGGTAAGCGCACAACCACTGGACATATGGCGCACGACCACCGGTCGTGCGCCACTGATCGTGTGCATTGATTCCTCATTTCTGGAGTCCTGTCTGGGTAATCGCACGATCATTGGACTTAGTGCGCACGAACACTGGTCGTGCGCCACTACTCGTGCGCATTATCCCAGTTCTTCTTCATGTTATTCCACGCCAGTGCGCATGAGCACAGGACATAGTGCGCACGACCACTGGTCATGCGCCTGTGATCGTGCGCATTGTTCATTTCTGCTTTTGTATAAATAGTGCAGGTCTCTCCCTAATCCGAGAATCCGGAGATCGCTCGTTTTCCTCCGCCGTTTTCCGCCTTCTCCGCCGTTCCCCTTCATCTTCCACCCTAGGGAGGTGCTCCGGGCACGCTTTCACCGCCAAATCCGAGCCGGAGCTTCCTCTCGGCCTCCTCCATCATCTCCTGGATTCATGTCAAGTTTCAATGCCATAGCCATCAAGCAAAGGGAAGCTTTCAAATTTCGTCCGCTGTCGTGAGACGAAGAAGACGGGCCATTGGAAGGTGGTGACAGACCTTCTCTATCCCGGACGCAGTTGAGGACCGAGCTTGGATGCGGAATGACAACCCGACGATTCCAACCGTGAATCCTCAGCAAGACTTCGGATTCGGTCGATCTCTTGACTTGTTCTTCCTTTATTGTTGTTTATGTGTTGTTGTAAACCTTATTTATAGATGATGTATGCTTATTTGTAAAACGTTCTTACAATTATGTCTATGTGATTGTTTGTGTTCGTTATTTACTTGAGGTGCGCCTATTATTCCATCCACCACCATCCACCCTTGCCGCATTAGCAATTGCTAGTGGCATGCGTTGCGAAGAGGTGCTCACGACCCTCATTCCGCCATTGTAACCACCTCATCCGCTAGCATTCTCGTCCATCCGCCTAGTGATTCGGTGCATAGCAGCCCGACTAGTCTTCCATCCCGCCTGGCGAAGCATCGCATAGCGGCGTTGCATAGGAGTAGTTGATAGTGTTTTATTTTCTTTATCCGCAACAATCCAAACCCCCCTTTAGTTAGCTCCGACCTGAGGACTTCAATCTCAAGTCCTCCTTGAAATTAACTCCACCTTACTGTGTTCCTTGTGAGATCGATACTTGGGAAAACCCCCATTTTATATTACTTGTGCGACCGGTTCACTGCCGTGATCTATAGCATCAAGTTTTTGGCGCCGTTGCCGGGGAACACAGTCGTGTGAGTTTTTGGAGAGGGAGATAATAGATTGAAGCCCTTTTCCATTTGTCTATATCATTTTTTTTATTTATTTTTTTTGGTTATTAGAATTTTTATTTTGCTTATTTCTTTTTAACCTTTTCTGATTTTTGATTTAGATAGCAGATCCGTGCTATTTTCATTTTAGCTGTGTAGCACTTTTTCAGCAATTATTTTTGTTCGTGATGGATTCTGATGCTGAGTGTCGTATCCTTGACACTTTGCGCCGATCCATCGATGCCATTGCTGTTATGAATGCTGAGCATTGCATTCGGTGTTTGTTATGTCAAGGTGTGGGCCACATGTTGAAGGATTGCCCTCGTTTGTGCAACCCTTCTCCCTCTGAGGGCGTGTGCACAACAACCTCCTGTTCACGGAAGACTGTTGTGGACAGGCCTACCAGGGTGTTGCCTGGCCCACACACTGACATAACGCACTTTGTTCATTCTTTACCCGTTGAGATTACTGAAGAATCTCTGGCCGCATACAGCTCTTTCATGGGTCCCTCGATCCCTTTTTACGAGCTTTCCTTGAGTGATGATGATCACTCTGGTGGTAGCCAACAAAAAGTGGAGCAGGAACTCATGGACGCTCCTGTATGGGACGATAAGATTGTTCCGGTCGTCGACGGGGTGGCATCGACGAATTATTTTGCGATGGGGCATGCTCATTCAGTGCTTGATTTTGAGAGCAGCCTTGCCCCTCCGCAATTTTTGCCGGATTGTGCTATTCCTCTTTCTTGTGAGTCAGTTGATGAGGCCGTATTTGTGGATGATTTGGTGCCCGAGGTTGCGCCGAAGTGGGATGATGATTCCTCTATCTCCGACGGAGAAAGTGGATCTTCGGAACACTTTTACGCACCCCGGTGGGATGAGGAATACCCTCTTTCCGATGCAGAGGTTTGCACCTCCTTATTGGATGAGGCTGTTCCTCTTACCACCGCGGACCTTGAGTTCTCGGATTCCCCTCAGTACGACTCGTATGATACCGATGATGATCTCTGCTTGGATCCTGCTGAGAGTGACACCGGGATCACTCTCCCATTTTCTGATTATTTTAGTTCTTCGTCTCCTTTATTTCTTGATCCCCCTTCTCTAGCTGAGCCTGTGCATGCTGAGTCTCCACGGGTATGCTGGGATAATGATGAGCCTGGTGTTCTTGCCGTTGCCATCACATCCTGCACACCTGTGATAGACGATACCTTGCTAAGCAAGGATTTGTTTTGTGGTGAGATGAGTGAGGACCAGGCCTCCTCCTCATCCTACTTCCTATTTCCTCTACCTGTGTTGGGCAGGTATTATTATTTAGGTAGAGGGGTAACTGCTCTATCACCGTATCGGTACCCGTTACCGAAACGGATATTAGAACAGTTACCTGTGCACTTTTTATTTCATAGGCCCATTAGCTAGAAATGTTTTGAATTTAATAAGTCGTGTTGGGATGACAGTAACCCCAGTATTTATCTTTTATTTCCTGCATTTTTATTTTCATGTCTATTTTATTTTAGCACTTCTTTTTTTATATTTTTCTTTTGTTTTTGCGGAGCTCACCCCTGCAGGTATTCATAGCAAATCGCATTGGCGGGGTTCTGATTCTTCGTATGGCGGGCCTGCTTCGGTTTCCACGTGTCTTCTGGTATGCTCACTAGCTGAGCATGGGGTAAACTCTTCCCTTAGCTCTTTATGATTTTAATTTCTCTATCTTATGATTTGTTGCTTAGTTTAAGTCTGGGGGAGAGATTTGTTACCTATTGCACACACACATTTCTTGTGCATACTAGAAGCCTTTATTGTTTTATTTTGCTTAGTTCATTGCATCACACACCACTGCACCCACATGAGCGCATGCTTAGCTTTTTGCGTGCTGCGAGCTAGACTCATTTCTTTGTTAGATTTGGGAAAATTATGGTGTTGACATAGGATTGTGAGACAGAGTAAAATGTTGGCCTTGTTGTGATCCTAGTCAACTGCTCCCGTCTCGTGTATAAATTGGAGTAGATTTAATTTTTCTGTATGCTTTTAGTTTTATATTTTTCTAATTGCGTAAATACTTTTTATTCTACTCAAAAGTTGGTGAATCCGGTGTGAATCCGATGGTAGCTTAGGGATGTGTCTAGACGGTCATTAGTTTGGATTGCTCGAGTCGGGAGGATGGATTGTCTTTCTCGTTGGCTAAGAACTTGCCCCAAGCTATTCTTGAAGCATGGGTATAGGTTAGTCATGCATGAGCGTGATGTAGGCCATCATTTTGGCCCGGTTGAGCTTTGTACCGTTCCTGACGTCTTATCCTCGCTAGCCCCGTTGTGCCTACCCCTCCTTTTGATTCAGCTCCACCATGATTTCACCAAAGCCTCATAGCCAATCCTATTCGCACACCCAAGTTGAGCTTTAGTGTTTACATTTTAATGTTGGGGTGTGATGTGGTGTTATTACATGTGAAAATGTGGATGTGCTCCAATGTTATATTTGCTAAAATTGCAAAAATAAAAAGATGATTTGAATAAAGAAAATAAAAAAAAAGAAAGAAAAAAAAATATTTGTAAAGAAAAAAGAAAGAGTGAAAAGTAAAAGTAAAATTGAAAATCATTTTGGAAATGTGATTATATTTGGAGTAGGCGGTGCACACACCCATATGTTAAAAGTTAAGTTTGGGGGTGTGGTGTACCCGCGTGTATTGTGCTTAGTAGAGGGATTCATTTTTATACTAGCTCATTTGGGTTAGGTGCATAACCTTCCTGTATATCTTTGTTTACCTCACCGAAACCCAAGCCCCATCTCTTCACCTAAAGTCCTACTGATTCGTGTGTGAACCAAACCAGTGCCGTGGAGAGAATGCGAAAGGGCAAGCATATGGTCACCGACATTGGTGGATTCCTTTGGAGGTTATCCTGAGCCCTGATCTTTGGCAATACTCGCCTAGCGATTAGTCTACTTTCTCCCTACGGATGACCGGATGATTCACCGTGATTCTATTTTTGAGTAATAATAAAATGTTGATATGCATTGTGAAAAGTATAAACTATTTTGTATACTTAGAAATTTCTTCTATTATATTTTTACGCACGCGAGCATGCGACTTCGCATGGTACTTCGTATCGCAATTTCTTTGTTAACTAGTATTATTCCCTATCTACTTAGATTTTATTTGCTCGGGACGCGCAAACAGTTAAGTCTGGGGGTGTGATGAGTCCACTTTATATACCTATTTTCGGACTCATCTGGTCTAGTTTTCATGCATTTGCACTTCACTTTTAGTTCATTATCATATATATTTCATCTTGCCTATATTTCCATAGGAAGTGCACATTTTAGCCCGTGGTTGTGTATTGTGTTATTCTTTTAGTCTGTACTCCTTTTTCTTATTGTCTGGAATGTCTACACAGATTAGTGATTGGTTTTTCCTTTCGGTACAGGGGTCGTGTGCGTGTTCCGGGCTGGTTGTGAAACAGGAATACTGCGCACGATTAGGGGATCTAATGTGCACGACCACTGGTCATGCGCCCCTGATCGTGCGCACTACTCTACGTTTTCTAGAATCAGCCTGGGGTAAGCGCACGACCACTGGACATACGGCGCACGACCACCGGTCGTGCGCCACTGATCGTGTGCATTGATTCCTCATTTCTGGAGTCCTGTCTGGGTAATCGCACGATCATTGGACTTAGTGTGCACGACCACTGGTCGTACGCCACTACTTGTGAGCATTATCCCAGTTCTTCTTCCTGTTATTCCATGCCAGTGCGCACGAGCACAGGACATAGTGCGCACGACCACTGGTCGTGTGCCTGTGATCGTGCGCATTGTTCATTTCTGCTTTTGTATAAATAGAGCAGGTCTCGCCCTAATCCGAGAATCCGGAGATCGCTCGTTTTCCTCCGCCGTTTTCCGCCTTCTCCGCCGTTGCCCTTCATCTTCCACCCTAGGGAGGTGCTCCGGGCAAGCTTTCACCGCCAAATCCGAGCCGGAGCTTCCTCTCGGCCTCCTCCATCATCTCTTGGATTCATGTCAAGTTTCAACGCGATAGCCATCAAGCAAAGGGAAGCTTTCAACTTTCGTCCGCTGTCGTGAGACGAAGAAGACGGGCCATTGGAAGGTGGTGACAGCCCTTCTCTATCCCGGACGCAGTTGAGGACCGAGCTTGGACGTGGAATGACAACCCGACGATTCCAACCGTGAATCCTCAGCAAGACTTCGGATTCGGTCGATCTCTTGACTTGTTCTTCCTTTATTGTTGTTTATGTGTTGTTGTAAACCTTATTTATAGATGATGTATGCTTATTTGTAAAATATTCTTACAATTATGTCTATGTGATTGTTTGTGTTCGTTATTTACTTGAGGTGCGCCTTTTATTCCATCCACCACCATCCACCCTTGCCGCACTAGCAATTGCTAGTGGCGTGCGTTGCGAAGAGGTGCTCACGACCCTCATTATGCCATTCTAACCACCTCATCCGCTAGCCTTCTCGTCCATCCGCCTAGTGATTCAGTGCATAGCAGCCCGACTAGTCTTCCATCCCGCCTGGCGAAGCATCACATAGCGGCGTTGCATAGGAGTAGTTGATAGTGTTTTATTTTCTTTATCCGTAACAATCCAAACCCCCTTTAGTTAGCTCCGACCTGAGGACTTCAATCTCAAGTCCTCCTTGAAATTAACTCCACCTTACTGTGTTCCTTGTGAGATCGATACTTGGGAAAACCCCCATTTTATATTACTTATGCGACCGGTTCACTGCCGTGATCTATAGCATCATGGTGGCGAGGCATTGTGGAAGGAGGGAGGAAAAAGGGGTTTTCGGGTTGGCTAAGGGAAGAGAGGAGGGCTGGAAGGTGTGGAGGAATGAGTGGGGAAGAAATCCTATTTATAGGATTTTAGGGTTGGTCACGCCCCCTGTCACGCCCGCGATATGGGGTGTGTACTTAAGGAAATTCAGAAAAAAAGGATTCGGGGTGCCATGCCTCGTATTCGCTGGTCACGCCCCATGTCACGCCCATGACTTAGGGCGTGTAGTTAAAAAAAGAAAGGCTCAGGAATCCGATGCTCCCAGCATCTGATTCACGGGTCACGCCCCAGAGTCACGCCCGTGACTCTGGGCATGTCGCATAAAATATGCGAGCTGGAAAGCATCCGAGTCAATGCCTTGGATTCAATGGTTACGGCCCAGGGTCATGGGCGTGACCATAAGGCGTGCAACAAAAAACGAAAAAAAAACATTTGTTTTTTTTTCATTGGGGCTTGGGGATTCCCGGGTCAGTCACGGACGTGACTTTCATATGTCACGGGCGTGACACTAATAACCACGGGCGTGACTAGGGAGAAAAAATCATTTTCCCAAGATAAATTTGTCGAACGGGACTCTGCGCTTGTCACGCCCGTGACCAATGAAGGTGTCACGCCCGTGACTATAACAGAAGGCGAATGATAAACTGCGCTCGACGAAACCACTCTCGGATTTTGCAAGACAAACTAAACACAGATCTGTCACGCCCGTGACCCATGGGTCACTGTTGTGACAGAGGCGTGCACGAACAAAATTTTTTTTTTGTTTTTTTTTTCAAAACGTTTTTTGTAAATATTTTTTTGACAGAAATAGAAGAAACTACATAAAAATTGCCAACATGAAGAACTCGCATGAAGGTGATGTTCGAACCCGATCGATCGTCACGCCGCAAAGATTCTTCAACCCTGGAAAATCTCAAAGATAAAAATAAAAAGGAATGATAACCATGGGGTGCCTCCCACAAGCGCTTTGTTTATGGTCGTTCAGCTCGACCAAAGTGGGGCACTAATTTATGGGTTCGGGAGGTTAATGTCCTACCGGTGCTCATTAGTAGTATCACCGGCGAAAAATATTTTCAGCCGCTGCCCGTTCACCTTGAATTCGCCTTTTTCCGGGTGCGAGATAAGGACTGTCCCGTAGAACCACACCTCTTTTACAATAAAAGGGCCGGACCAATGAGACTTGAGTTTTCCCGAAAAAAGTCGTAGGCGTGAATTATAGAGGAGCACTTGGTCTACCGGTTTAAAATCTTTGGGGTGCTTAATTTTTTTATCATGATAAAATTTTGTGTGCTCCATATAAAGTTTATTACTTTTGTAGGCGAAGGAGCGCCACTCATCGAGCTCGTTAATTTGGAATTTTCGAAGCTCGGATGACAAATTTTTATCTAGATTCAAAAATTTAAGCGACCAAAAGGCGCGGTGCTCAAGCTCAACCAGCAAGTGACATGCTTTTTGATAGACCAATCGGTACGGCGTACAACCGATAGCGGTCTTGTACGCGGTCCGATAAGCCCAGAGTGCATCGTCAAGCTTAACCGACCGATCCTTTCTATTTGTAGAAACCGTTTTTTCTAAAATATGTTTGATTTCATGGTTAACTACTTCTATCTGGCCACTTATTTGAGGGTGATAGGGGGTGGCTAACCTGTCACAACCCGCATTTCCTCAAGGAGTACATCGTATCAGAGTAAGAGAAATTACGTGTTATGATGCCACGTCGTACAGGGGATAACTGCACACGCTCATGCAAAACCTTGACGCTTACTTTATTAGTTGAAATCCATCAGTTAAATGCAAGAAAACCGTTTAGTTTGATGGCCATATCCCTCGGCCTTATGGATCAAAACATGTGTTTGTACGCGGCGGAAAATACGTTAGTTTACTTATGACGATTTCCTATATGCAATCTAGATTTACCATAATATAAGAAATCCTCCTTTTTACGTTGTTTGAAAAATACTTGATTAGTTGACCAAAACATGTTATGAATGATATACAATAGTAGGGTTTTTAGCTTAAAAATACCTAATGCAACCTAGCATAAAACAGTCCCAAGAGCAAGTAGATATCATCCCAATGATTCATAATAGCAGTATATCATTCATATGTAGCCACTAAAGAAAACCACCAATGGGAGTCAATAAGCTGACACGAACCCACTGGGGCGTCTGTATGTCTGTACAACAAAGTAAAGAACTACCTCACTAAGCAAGCTTGGCTAGCTCCAAGTAAACTCCACCAAATTCCTAGCCGCTCAACCGGCTACAACCTGCACTTGAGGCATTCAAGAAAGGACACCTCAGCAATCATCAAAGCTACAACATAGAGCATTAAGTTCATATAATATGACGAAGGGGCTTACCGACCCCGTAGAAATTTGTCATATAAAACGAGTGAAAAGAACAGGGTGGAAAATAAGTGTAAAACACTGCCAACCCAAAGTGTAAAACGCACCAAGTGCGTGAAATTCTCATCAAGTCCTGCTCAACCCGCAGGAGCAAAAAGGCAACATATATGCCCATTCCATCATCTTTATAACAAGAAACAACTATACTAGTGAAACATAAGCAGCGGTTAGGTTCGATTCCGCAAGGGTCTTTTGGTGGCGGCCCTAAAGTGGAACACACCAATAAAAGCCGGCCCAAATCAGGGCCAAAACGGTGCTCTACACCACAAAACAAAACCCGGTGGCCACCAAGGATGAAACCACACCACCCCTTACAGAATCCTCACACAAATGCTCCTGCCATGGTTCACAATTCGCCTCGCAAAACTCACCATAACCCAAGCTAAACACGTTTCATTTCATCGTCCTCACTCATGACCACAAATTGCCCAAGTTATGTCAACTTGATAGAGTTTGGGTCTCTACTTCACCATAAGCGAACCCCACAAGTAACAACACCGATTAAACACAACAAGATCTCTAATCGTATGAACAAGAAAGGTAAATAATAGAGAAATATAAGGTAAAACATGGTAAAACTAGATGAACAATAGGTAAGCATATAGATTGGGAAAATCTTGAAAGACAAGATTATTCATGGGTGCATAATGTTAAATTTTCTCAACGTGGTCAGCAAGATAGCCCAAACGCCAAATTAATATCTTCGGAACTACCCAGTTCTCACGTTGAACCAACGGAAACCAAGGAACAAAGGTTAATCCCAACAAACAATGAAAGCACAAGCAGGTCTTTTATTCATTCACTTCTTTACACCACGAGGCATACATAGCGAGACATGATTTCGCTAGTATAACAGCTGTAAACAGAAAGCACCAAAAAACAAACCGGGCGAACAGCACCGGAGTCCGCCGAGACCGCGAGGTCGCCGAGGTCGCCGAGTCCGCTGAGCTCGCTAAGCTGCAATCCGCCGAATAGCCACGGAGTCCGCCGAAGCCGCGAGGCCGCGCGGACACACTGTTATTCGTCTCCTGCTGAACCTGAACTGAGGAACACCCCTACCCGCCTGAAGCCGACGGACAGGTTATTGAAGCTGGCAAAGATGAAACAGAACTGACAAGCCGCAGAGCGACCTCCTGCTGAGTCCGCAGAGACCACACACTTCCAAGTACTTGACCGAAGTCACAGCCAAACTCCTGGCTCCTTGAAGCTACCCGCGCGACCTGCACACAGCAAACGTCAGCACTGAAACAATCTGCGCGGACTGACAGACTGAGACCGCGGCACTTCGCCCAAACCAACTTACTGTTCACTCAAGTTACTTAGGTTTTTGTAGATGTGCCAGGGGGGGTCCTATTTATAGGCAAGGTGAGAAGTGTGGTCACCGCCCAAGAGATAGCGACACCGCCCCAGCCCGCGCGATAGAAAAACTCCGTCCGCCGAGTCCGCAAGGACTTAGCCGGATACCAAGGAAAACCGCCAGGAGTGACAACATTGGCGAACCCACTTCAGTCCGCCCAAGCTAAGTGGACAAGGCATCAGCCCGCAAAGCTACAACCACTGCAGGACAGCAATCCCCCTTCAATGGCTGTCCGCACCAACCCGAGGCAGTCCACAAGACTCACACCTCAATCCGCCACAAGTCCACGACCAAAGGCAGACAACAACAGTCCGCCCGGTCACAACGGACTTGGCGGATACTGCGGACACTATGGTCTTGGCACAAAGTGTGACCAAGTCCAAAACCATCAAAGGCCAATGCGAGCATGGCGGACACAAACTCCCGTCCGCCAAACACCCTAGCACAGACCGCCATCAGTCCGCGAGCTCCTCGCACTCCTGTCCAACGCAGCAGCCTCCTCTCGGACTCCAAAACCAGTCCGCCAAACCAATCTCCACAGCAAAGCACCTGCTGTGCCACCAGAGCTTGACAAGGCCTCAGCCAAGCTCTAAGCTCAGTCCGCAATAGCCCAAACCGCGGACACGAGCCAACCCGCCTATCAGCACAAGCTTGCACCTGCAGCCACTGAGCAATGCACCAGTCCGCAAGCCTCCATCCGATCAGGCCGTTCCTTGGCAAAGCCAATCATCAAACACCCTATCCGCAGAAACCAGGCCGCATAGTCCGCGGACTCCATGCAACAAGCCGCTCAAAAGACAGCCGACTTTTCACTAGACCTTCCACCGGGCCGCACATCACAGTCCGCCCAGTCCGCCTAGTCCGCCAAAGCTGTCCGCCCCAGGCCGCCCGGCCTGTCCCGTCAACCACTTCCACTTCACAAAATTCAACACTCCCCCTTGAAGTGGGAAGTTGTCACAACCCGCATTTCCTCAACGAGTACCTCGTATCAGAGCAAAAGGAACTACGGGTTATGATGCCACGTCGTGCAGGGGATAACTGCACACGCTCAGGCAACCCTTGACGCTTACTTTATGAGTTGAAATTCAACAGTTAAATGTAAGAAAACCTTTGGATTTAATGGCCGTATCCCTCGGCCTTAGGTATCAAAAACTGTATTTGTACGCGGCAGAAATACTTTGTTTATTTATGACGATCTCCTATATGCAGTCTATAGTGATACTACTATAAGAAATCATCTTTGTTTACGTCATTTGGAAAATACGTGTTTGGTAACCAAAACATGTTATGCATGGATACAATTATAGGTTTGTTTAGCTTAAAAATACCTAATGCAACCTACCATAAATTCTTCCCAAGAGCAAGAAGACATCATCTCATCCAAATGAGTCACATTAGCAGTCTATTATTCATATATCACCAGTAAAGAAAACCACCAATGGGCGCCAACAAGCTGACACGAACCCATTGGGGCACATGTATGTCTGTACAACAAAGAAAAGAACTACCTCGCTCAGTAAGCTCGGCTAGCTCCCAAGAAACTCGATCCAAGCACTAGCCGCTCAACCGGCTACAACCTGCACCTGAGGCATTCAAGAAAGAACACCTCAGCAATCATCAAAGCTACACAATATAGTAGGAAGTTCAGCAAATATGACGAAGGGGCTTACCGACCCCGTAGCAATGTTTCATATAAGTAAACACACCAAAACACATGCCAAACGCACCAAGTGCGTACAAGTTTCATCAAGTCCTGCTCAACCCGCAGGAGCAAAAGGGCAAAACACATGCCCATTCCATCATCCTTAGTACAAGAAACAACTATATGAGTGAAACATAAGCAGCGGTGAAATGCGATTCAGCAAGGGTATTTTGGTGGCAGCCCTAAAGTGGAACGCACCCATAAAAGCTAGCCCAAATCGGGGCCAAAATGGTGCTCTACACCACAAATACAAACCCGGTGGCCACAAAGGCTTAACCCACACCACCCCTTACCGAATCCTCACACAAACGCTTCTGCATGGTTCACCATTCGCCTCGCAAAACTCACCATAAACGAACCTAACCTTAACACCACAAGCAAATCTCACCATAACCCAAGTACACACGTTTCCTTCCTTCATCCTCACAAATGGCAACAAATTGCCAACGTAGAGTTTGATGAATTGAATTACATGAAATGAATCACATGCTTTTGATCAAAGAAGAATCACATGATATAGTTTGATTAACTTAAGTACATGAATCACATGTTTGGAACAAGAAAGAATCACATGCTGTTGATTAAGGAAGAATCACATACATTAGAAAGGCTACATGAACATGAATCAAATTAGCTACATGAATCACATGAACAAGATAAACTACATGAATCATCCTAAACAATCATGGAGCATATGAAATTCAAAAGCATCATAAGGCTAGTGAGGGATAACACAAAACAAGAAGAACAAGCTAGGAAAATTGAAAGAGAAAAAAACTAGCTATTTTGCACAATCAAAGACAAGAAAGAAGATTGGCAAGGGTGAAGAACACCGCTTGCCTGAACCGAAATGACGTCGCGATGGCTGCTCCTCTCTTTCCTTGCCTTGCTTTAGCCTTGCTCCCTTGAGTTCCTTTTGGAATGAGGAAGAAGATGAAGAAGAAGGTGAAATGAGGAGGAAAAACTCTGTTTCGGCCTTATTTCCTCCAGAACAGAGCTGGACCGTTAGATGCAGAACCAAGGAAATGAACAGCACAAAAAATGGAAAAAGTCGATTTTCGGCCCTGTCACGACCTGTGTCACGCCCGTGACGCAGGGCGTGTACCTTAAGCGGCGCAGAAAGTCGGCAAATCCAAGTTTTATCAACACGGTACACGGTCGGGTACACGCCCGTGACGGGTCGGTCACGCCCGTGACCTAGGGCGTGTAGCCCGTGTCTCGACACCTCGTCGACCCAAAGTGTCGACACTCGATACAGCTGGACACGCCCTGTGACACGCCCGTGTCACAGGCCTTGTCCCCTCTCTCGACACCCGACACTCGACACTCGACACTCGACACTCGACACTCAACACTGCGGGACAGGGCCCGTGACACGCCCGTGTCACGGGGCGTGTACCCCATTCGTCGAGCTCAACTCGACACAAGAAAAATTCGTCGAGCAAGGAGGTCACGCCCAGGTCACGCCCTGGGTCACGCCCCGACATGCCCGTGTCGGGGGGCGTGTCACGCACAAAAACGACTATTTTTCCCTGTTTTGAAAAATGTTTCTGTGTCGTCCTAGACCATTTTTGCCTTAAGAACTTTTTACCTTTTTTGTTTGCTGTACAAGCAACCCATTTTGAGCAACATTACCCGGGCGCGAAAAAGTGCAAACATTCCCTAAGAGGCCTCACCGAGTCCCCAATTTGGACTCCGGTTTGCTGGGGAATCGTGCAACTCGGCTACCAAAACAGCCACTCGCAAGCCCGCGGGAAAACCATGCTCGAACAACGGTCAAAGCCAACATAACGCCCATCAAGCGTACGCAATCAAAAACTCCGGGGTGTTATAGAAGTGGTGACCAAGCCCAGCAAGCTATGCAAACGTTCAAAGGGCCCCTTCGACAGTGGCTTCGTGAAGTTGTCAGCAAGATTATCTTCACTCCGAACATGCCCGACCAGCAGAGATCCCTCCAACACCTTCTCCCTGATGAAGTGGTGATCAATCTCTATATGCTTGGTCCTGGCGTGACACACTGGATTGTTAACCAGTTTGAGAGCACTCTCATTGTCACCCCGGAGTAAAGTAGGCTCTTGCACTTCTTCATGAACATCCTCTATAAGCCTCCTCAACCAAACGGCTTCCTGAGCAGCCAATGCCGAAGCCTTATACTCTGCCTCCGTGGTTGAAACCGACACCGAGTCCTGCTTCTTGCTGCACCACGAGATGCTAGCTGAACCGCAAGTGAACACAAAACCTGAAGTAGACCTTCGATCATCCGAATCACCGCCATAGTCAGCATCCGTGTACCCGAGCAATGCAAACTCCGAGTCCCTTCTATAGAGGAGCCCCATATCAGAAGAAGCCTTGACATACTTCAGAATTCCCTTCGCCACCACTAGATGAGATTGCCTTGGTTTAGCCATATACCGACTTACTCCGCCAACAACATAAGCAATATCCGGCCTTGTAATCGTCAGATAAATCAAACTCCCAACAAGAGCCCTGAACACCAAGGGATCATGAAGAACCCTTCCCTCGTCTCGTCGAAGCTTCAGCCCAAATTCTAGTGGAGTAGAGCACTTCTTCCCTTCGCCCATGCCAAACCGCTTCACAATGCGATCAGCATACCCTTTCTTGCTAATGAGAACCCCACACTCCTTTCTCTCCACTTCCAGACCGAGAAAGTGATGCAACTCTCCCAAGTCTTTCATCTCGAAGCGTATAGCAAGCTCAGCCCCGAGCCTTGCTACTTACCCCTCCGAATTCCCTGTGATGATCATGTCATCCACATACAGCAGGACCAAGACTCGTAGCCCCCCTTCTTCTTGACGAACAAGCTTGAATCCAAGTTGGAAGCAAGGTATCCACAGAATTGCAAGTACTCTGTAATCTTCCCATACCACGCTCTAGGAGCTTGCTTCAACCCATAGAGAGCCTTCCTGAGTTTGCAGACATAGTCCGGATGCTTTTCAGAGATAAAACCAAGCGGCTAATCCATGAAGATGTCCTTGTCAATCTCTCCGTAAAGAAAGGCATTCTTCACATCGAGTTGCCACAACCTCCATCCCTTGCTAGCAGCCAAGGCGATCACCACTCTTACTGAAGTCATCTTCGCAACTGGACTGAATGTCTCCTCATAGTCTTCTCCATACTGCTGTGAGAATCCTCTAGCGACCAGGCGAGCCTTGAAACGATCAATGCTCCCATCAGCCTTCTTCTTCAACTTATACACCCACTTGCAAGTAACCGGAGTAACGCCATCAACCTTAGGCACAAGGTCCCAGGTTTCATTCTTCTTCAGAGCATCAATCTCTTCTTTCATGGCATCTTCCCACTCCTTTACTCCAGTGGCCTCGTTGAAGTTTGCAGGCTCTCGCTCATCCAGAGGACCTGCAAATAAGCAGGAGACAAAGCTCACTACATTCCCATCACAGTACCGAGCCGGTGGCTTAACCACCCTCTTCGATCTCCGAAGACAAGGCTCCTTGCTCACGGCTTCCGTTGCTTCTTCGAGCTCCACTCTTACCTGGGGCAAGCATTGAGCTGTGCTCCCCCTATTTCCTGAGCCAGAAGGCTCAGCCTCGGAGTTAGAAGCAACATGAGCTGCTGGTGAAACAATAAGCTCCTCTTCCAAGCCTTCTGCAGCCACCATCCGGTGCTTCATCAACCTTGCTACTTCCGGTTAGCTCCACCGAGCCACCTCCATATGACGTCATCTCGTCAAAGACAACGTCTCTTGACACCACGAACTTCTTCATCACAGGGTCCATGCATTTCCATCCCTTCTTCCGCTCATCATAGCCAACAAAGACAAGTTTCCTTGCCTTCGCATCCAGCTTTGTCCGTGAAGCATCCGGGACATGCATGTAGCAAGTTGAACCGAACACCCTAAGGTGTCCAACACTCGGCTTCTCCTTCAGCAACAGCTCAATAGGAGTCTTCATGTTGATAGGGCTGAGTGGCATCCGGTTGATAACATACGCAGCACAAGACATCCCCTCCGCCCAAAAGGACCTTGGGATATCTTTCGCATAAAGCCAGCATTTGCTGGTTTCCGTCAGATGACGGATCTTCCGCTCCGCTACCCCATTTTGTTGTGGAGTGTGGGCACAAGTAAGCTCCCGTTGGATCTCGTGCTTCCTGCAGAAGTTAGAAAACTCGGAGGAGACAAACTCACCCCTTTTATCAGTTCTAAGCTTCTTAAACCGCAAGCCAAGCCGGCCTTCTACCAACTCCTTAAAATCCACAAACAAACGGAAGACTTCCGACTTCTCCTTTAAGAAGTACACCCAAGTATACCTTGAGTAGTCATCAACCAAGACAAGCATGTATCTGCTTCCACCAAGGCTGGTAGTAACCGTTGGTCCCATCAGGTCGCCATGAATACACTCAAGTGGCTTCTTGCTCCTTTTTTGTGATTTATCAAACAGAAGGCGATGTGCCTTACCGTATTGACAGCCCGCACAAACATGCCCATCACCAAAGGAGGACAACTTCAGCAACCCCCTCACCAAACTTCTACTCGCCATCGCCTTCAGCTTGTCCATGCCAACATGCCCCAGCCTCTCATGCCAGATAGCAGCACTATCATTGGCTCTCATTTTATCAACATAAGCACTGGTGGAAAGAACAAACAAGTTCTTCACCCTCCTCCCAACATGAGCAACATCAGTCTTTACCGCTGATACGTTGCGAAGGAACCTCACGTCTGTTGGCCCAAACAGAACGTGATACCCAGTGTCCACCGCATTGGTCACCGAGAAGAGGTTTTTCTTCATGCCCGACACGTGATACACACTCCTTAACGTGAGTGGCCCCTGATCACTACCCAAAGACACGACCCCCTCTTTCTCTACTGCATAAACAGTATTATCGGCAGTGATAATAGCTTCATTACCTGAGTAAGCCTGCATGGAGGTGAACTTCGATTTGTCTCTGGTGAGGTGATGACCACACCCGGAGTCCACGATCCACTCGCTGTTGAAGTCCTCAGCAGACAAGGCCCGGACACAAGTGCCTGTCATAAAAGCTCCGCCCCATTCTGCTTCTTCACTTCTCGAGCAAGCTTCCTCCTTTCCCGCAGTATGCCCAGGCTGTAGTTTGACCTTGCAGTCCCGCTTGAAGTGCCCTCGCTGATGACACCGATATCACTTCAAGTTCTTCTTCCAGTCCTTAGGAGCATTGTTCCTCTCCGGTGGATATGAAGTTGAAGTCTCCTTCTCACCAGTGGCCTGCACCTTCTTCTTCTTCTTCTTCCCTTCCCATCCTTTCTTCTTGCCTGAGAAGAGAGCTTCGCTGCCTTCCTGATTCAGGTTCACTCCAGCCATCTGCCTTGCCAAGCTCTCCTGCGATGCAAGCAGATTCTCCATCTCCAGCAAAGACGGCTGAGTAGCCCAACCCTTCAACAGATGTGACAAAGGCCACATACTCCTTCCGCAAGCCGCGGATAATGTGCCTTTTCATCTTAGCCTCAGAGATAGGCTCATCAGGATCCAGTGCCGACAGCTCAGCGCACAAGCTCTTCATCTTTAAGAAGTACTTGGAGATGGAAAGGTCTCCCTGAGTTGCCCTGGCCAACTCGTTCTCCAGGAACTGCAGCCGCGCCACATTCTTCCAATTGAACAACTCATCAATGGTTGTCCAAATATCAGCAGCCGACTTACATCCAATGATGTGATCAAACAGTTCCGGAGACACGGCTCTCTTCAGAATGAACTCTGCCTTAGCATTTGTTCTTCTCCAGAGCCTAACCTGCTCAGTAGTACCGAAAGCAGCAGTGACCTCCTGCCTGTCGTCACCACCGACGACTTCCCACAGCTCCTCGCCAAGAAGATAACTCTTCATGCACGACTTCCACTTCTTGAAGTTTAGTCGGCGTTAAGAGTTCAATGCCAAGACCTCTTGCAAAACTCCCTTCCATTGCAACACCTGTTGGTACCCTTTCAGTAGCTCCGAGCAACAACACAGGTTGATCACCACTCAATCACTGAGCAACAACACTAGATGACTTCCGCTCACGCAACTGAACCTCAGAAACCTCCCTCTGATACCATGTTAAATTTTCTCAACGTGGTCAGCAAGATAGCCCAACCGCCAAATTAATATCTTCGGAACTACCCAGTTCTCACGTTGAACCAGCGGAAACCAAGGAACAAAGGTTAATCCCAACAAACAATGAAAGCACAAGCAGGTCTTTTATTCATTCACTTCTTTACACCACGAGGCATACATAGCGAGACATGATTTCGCTAGTATAACAGCTGTAAACAGAAAGCACCAAAAAACAAACCGGGCGGACAGCACCAGAGTCCGCCGAGACCGCGAGGTCGCCGAGGTCGCCGAGTCCGCTGAGCTCGCTAAGCTGCAATCCGCCTAATAGCCACGGAGTCCGCCGAAGCCGCGAGGCCGTCGGGACACACTGTTATTCGTCTCCTACTGAACCTGAACTGAGGAACACCCCTACCCGCCTGAAGCCGGCGGACAGGTTATTGAAGCTGGCAAAGATGAAACAGAACTGACAAGCCGCAGAGCGACCTCCTGCTGAGTCCGCAAAGACCGCACACTTCCAAGTACTTGACCGAAGTCACAGCCAAACTCCTGGCTCCTTGAAGCTACCCGCGCGACCTACACACAGCAAACGTCAGCACTGAAACAATCCGCGCGGACTGACAGACTGAGACCGCAGCACTTCGCCCAACCCAACTTACTGTTCACTCAAGTTACTTAGGTTTTTGTAGATGTGCCAGGGGGGGTCCTATTTATAGGCAATGTGAGGAGTGTGGTCACCGCCCAAGAGATAGCGACACCACCCCAGCCCGCGCGATAGCAAAACTCCATCCGCCGAGTCCGCAAGGACTTAGCCGGATACCAAGGAAAACCGCCAGGAGCGACAACATTGGCGAACCCACTTCAGTCCGCCCAAGCTATGCGGACAAGGCATCAGCCCGCAAAGCTCCAACCACTGCAGGACAGCAATCCCCCTTCAATGGCTATCCGCACCAACCCGAGGCAGTCCGCAAGACTCAGACCTCAATCCGCCACAAGTCCACGACCAAAGGCAGACAACAACAGTCCGCCCGGTCACAGCGGACTTGGCGGATACCGCGGACACCATGGTCTTGGCACAAAGTGTGACCAAGTCCAAAACCATCAAAGGCCAATGTGAGCATGGAAGACACAAACTCTCGTCCGCCAAACACCCTAGCACAGACTGCCATCAGTCCGCGAGCTCCTCGCACTCCTGTCCAATGCAGCAGCCTCCTCTCGCACTCCAAAACCAGTCTGCCAAACCAATCTCCACAGCAAAGCACCTGCTGTGCCACGAGAGCTCTACAAGGCCTCAGCCAAGCTCTAAGCTCAGTCCGCAACAGCCCAAACCGCGGACACGAGCCAACCCGCCTATCAGCACAAGCTTGCACATGCAGCCACTGAGCAATGCACCAGTCCGCAAGCCTCCATCCGCTCAGGCCATTCCTTGGCAAAGCCAATCAGCAAACACCCTATCCGCAGAAACCAGGCCGCATAGTCCGCGGACTCCATGCAACAAGCCGCTCAAAAGATAGTCGGCTTTCCACTAGACCTTCCACCGGGCCGCACATCACAGTCCGCCCAGTCCGCCTAGTCCGCCAAAGCTGTCCGCCCCAGGCCGCCCGGCCTGTCCCGTCAACCACTTCCACTTCACAAAATTCAACACATAATAGACAAAAGGTGAGATTCAAGATAATATGAACAAAGCTAGCATAGTAGACAGAGGTGCAATAGAGACAAGAAGAGTAAAGCTAACAAACTTGAAAGGGGAAACTAGCTAAACTTGCAAGAATCAACGAACAAAGACAAGATTGGCAAACATCGCAAATATCATCTAACAAAAGATAAGATTAGCAAGGGCGAAGAACACCGCTTTCCTGAACCGAGATGACACTGCGACGACTGCTCCTCTTTTTCCTTTTTCTTCCCTTGCCTTAGCTTTTCTCTCTTGCTTTCTCTTTGAAATGGGGAAGAATATGAAGAAGGGAATAAGTGAGGAGGAAAACTCTTGTCTCGGCCTTATTTCCTCCAGGACAGAGTTGGACCGTTTGATCCAGAATCAGAGAAACGAACGGCACAAAAAACTGAAAAAGTCGATTTTCGGCCCTATCACGCCCTGTGTCACGCCCGTGTCACAGGGCGTGTACCTTAAGCGGCGCAGATTGTCGGCAAATTCAAGTTTATCCACAAGGTACACGGCCGGGTACACGCCCGTGACGGGTCGGTCACGCCCGTGACCTAGGGCGTGTAACCCGTGTCTCGACATTTCGTCGACCAAATGTGTCGACACTTCGACATAGCGGGACACGCCCTGTGACACGCCCGTGTCACAGGCCGTGTACCCCTCTCTTGACACTCTACACCCGACACCCGACACTCGACACTCGACATTTGTCGAGCGAAATTCGTCGACTCAGCGGGACACGGCCCATGACACGCCCGTGTCACGGGGCATGTACCCCATTTGTCGATCTCAACTCGACGCAAGAAAATTCGTCGAGTCAAGGAGGTCACGCCCCAGGTCACGCCCTGGGTCACGCCCCGACACGCCCGTGTCGGGGGGGGGGGGGGGGGGGGGCGTGTTCCTCCCGTAAGTTCGTCGAACGAAGTTCGACGACCACAAAGCCAAAACGCATCCCGAGCTGGACACGCCCTGGGACACGCCCGTGTCCCAGGCCGTGTCACTCAAAAGAATGACTATTTTTCACTGTTTTGAAAAATGTTCCTTTCTCGGCCTAGACCATTTCTTCCTTAAGGACTTTTTACCCTTTTTGGTTTTTGTCAAATCCAGCAAACATGCTTTTCACATCGTCCATACAATCAACCCGTTTTGAGCAACACGACCCAGGCTCGAAAAAGTGCAAGCATTCCCTAAGAGGCCTCACCGAGTCCCCAAAATTGGACTCCGGCTTGCTGGGGAATCGTGCAACTAGGCTACCAAAACAGCCACTCGAAAGCCCAAGTGAAAACCATGCTCGAACAACGGTCAAAGACAACGTAACGCCCATCAAGCGTATGCAATCATTCAACGAAAAAATCGGGGGCGTTACAGTCACTCCCCCTAACAAAAATTTTCGCCTCGAAACTTTTCAATAAGACTTATATAAATCAAAGGAGTAATCAAACAAAAACACCAATTCACATAACAACTTATTTACGGGAACAAATGAGGGTGAGCCGCCCTCATTGTCGACTCGAGCTCCCACGTCGCGCTTTCCACATTCTGATTTTTCCATAGCACCTTGACCATAGGAATCTTCTTTTTCCGCAACACGCGATCTTGGGAGTCCAAAGTAAGGATGGGAATCTCCACATAAGAAAGGTTCGGCGCCAATTGCGGCACAATATCCAAAACTTGCTTATCATTCCGCACACACTTTCGAAGTTGGCTGACATGAAACATGTTGTGAACACCAGGAAAGTTCACGGGTAATTCTACTTTGTAAGCGGATGCACCAACCCACGCAAGAATCTTGAAAGGACCCACAAATCTTGGGTCTAATTTGCGCTCTTTTCTAAACATCTTGATTCCAACCATTGGGGAGACTTTTAGGAAGACAAAATCCCCTATAGCAAACTCTAACTCCGACCTTCGCCGGTTGGCGTACTTTTCATATCGCTCTTGGGCGATACGAAGCTTCTCCCGAATAAGTCGTACGGCAACTTCCATGTCCTCGAGCGCCTCTGGGCCCAACAAAGGTCGCTCGCCAATCTCAGCCCAAAATAAGGGAGTCCGACAACGTCGCCCATATAAGGCTTCGAACGGAGCCATTTGTAAGCTTTCTTGATAGCTGTTATTATATGCGAATTCCATAAGTTGCAAACGCTCATCCCATGCTCCGCCATACTCAAGAATGTAGCATTGAATCATATCTTCCACGATTTGGTTTACCCGTTCCGTTTGGCCATTCGTCTGAGGGTGGTAAGCAGTGGAATACCTCAAATCTGTTCCTAAACCCTCTTGTAGACTCTTCCAGAAACGAGAAGTAAATCGGTAATCCCGGTCCGAAATGATATTAACTGGCACACCATGCAGTCGGATGATCTCGTTCAAATATAGCTCCGCTATTGTCTTCATCGGGTAGTTGATCTTAAATGGTATAAAGTGAGCACACTTGGTCAACCTATCCACGATCACCCATACGGAGTCATGTCCTCGTGGAGATCTTGGTAAGCCTGTAATAAAATCCATTGAAATGCTTTCCCACTTCCATGTTGGAATCTCCAAGGGTGTCAACTTGCCACCAGGCCTCCCATGATCATCTTTCACCCGCTTGCAGGTATGACATTCAGATACAAATTGCGCTATATCTCTTTTCATTCCATACCACCAGACAATTTGCTTCAAATCACGGTACATTTTTGTTGATCGTGGATGGTAGGCCATACTTGAGCCATATGCTTCCCTACACACCATATCTCGGATGTCTCCAACGGCGGGAATACAAAATCGACCGCGGTACTTTAACGTGCCCTCATCATCAATAGCAAAATCCGGTAATTCACCCTTTTCAGTCCGAAGAAATAAATATAAAAGATCAGGATCATCCTTTTTATGTTGTCTTGCAAGCACCATCCATGAACGTTCTTCTACCGCCGAATGACTTTGCGGTTCATATCTTCCCACGTAAATATACATCAATAGAAATTCCTCCACTAGACGGTCGGCCGAAAGATTGAATAATGTACCTGTCTTCCGACTCAAAGCATCGGCCGCAACATTCGCTTTCCCGGGATGATACTGAATTTTCCCATCATAATCAGCTACATATTCAACCCATCACCGTTGGCACAGATTGAGTTCCTTTTGCGTGAAGACGTACTTCAAACTTTTATGATCCGTAAAGATTTTACACTGCGCGTCGTAAAGTAAGTGTCTCCACAACTTCAATGCAAGTATCACCGCTGCGAACTCCAAATCATGCGTCGGGTAGTTCTTTTCATGACTTTTCAACTGCCGAGACCCATACGCAATCACCTTTTTGTCTTTCATTAAAACACATCCAAGTTCAACGCGCGATGCATCCACAAAAACATCATAATCTCTCCCTTCTGTCGGCAATATCAACACATGAGCGGTACATAACCTGTTCTTGAGTTCAAGGAATGATGCTTCACACTTATCATTCCAATCAAATGCCACATTTCTCTGGGTTAAGCGAGTCAAAGGTGCAGCCAACGTAGCAAAACCTTCTACAAATATGCAGTAATAACCGGCCAATCCCAAGAAGCTTCGAATCTCCTTGGGTGTCTCCGGTCTCCTCTACTCCATGACTGCAACAATCTTTTCAGGATCCACTGAAATTCCATGTTGATTAATAACATGACCCAGAAATGCAACCTGAGGCAACCAAAACTCGCATTTTCTTAGCTTGGCGAACAACTTTTGGTTTCGTAAAGTGGTCAACACCAATCGCAGATGCTGTTCATGCTCCTCAGCACTGCGGGAGTAGAAGAGAACGTCGTCAATAAAAACCACCACAAACCTATCCAAGAAGTCCTTGAACACCCGGTTCATCATATCCATGAAGGCTGATGGTGCGTTGGTCAAACCAAATGACATCACAAGAAATTCAAAATGGCCATGTCTCGATCGAAACGCAGTCCGCGGAATATCAGACTCCCGGACCTTTAGCTGATGATAGCCAGAACGAAGATCAATCGTCCAAAATACTGAACTACCACGCAGTTGATCAAACAAATCGTCAATCCTTGGCAGTTGGTACTTGTTCTTAGTCGTCACCTTGTTTAATTCTCGGTAATCGATGCAAAGCCGCATCGACCCATCTTTCTTCTTCACAAACAACACAGGTGCACCCCAAGGTGACGAACTTGGCCTGATAAACCCTTTGCCAATAAGTCATCCAGCTGGGTACGCAACTCTGCCAGCTCACGCGAGGCCATTCTATACGGCGCTTTCGCAATAGGCCGCGTACCCGGCTCCAAATCAATGACAAACTTGACATCACGATCAGGTGGAAGACTAGGAAGATCAGCAGGAAAAACATCTGGAAATTCACACACAATAGGATCTCCTCCAAACGCGGCAAAACAACACTAGTCCCCACAACTGAGACTAGACAAACAAAGTAGTCGGAAACAAACAACGTCCGAACACATACCGCTGAAATCCCTGGAGAGTCCAGGCATGAATCACCATAAACACTTCCCGGCTGACCATTTTCCTTGATAAAGTCCAAGCGCTTGCCTTTGCACTGAATAACAGCGTCATAGCGGGATAACCAATCCATGCCCAAGATAACGTCAAGATCTTCCAAATCGATCACCTTCAAATCATCCTTCACTAAGAAGTCCCCCAACAAAATGGGACAATTAGGAAGACCCCAATCTGCAACCACAGAAGCACCGGAAGGAAACTTCACCAAAAAGGCATTCCCCACTCGATCTGCTGTTAAATGATACCAATCCACAAAGGTTCGAGCCACAAATGAATGGGTTGCGCCCGAATCGAAGAGAACACGTGCCCAACGGTTCTTTACCTTAAATTTTCCTATAAGGGTACATATGTATCTAAGAACTACGCTTAAGAGGCATAAACAAAACGTGGACCAGAGGAAGGAATCGAACCTGAGATAACCTGAGGTGTCATCTGAGCTTCCTCTAAAGAGATCACATTCAACTTCCCCTTGCCTTTGTCCAAACGCGGAGGCGGAGGCAAAGCCTGGAGTGGAATTGGCTGCAGCACGGGTTGGTTTTGTGGGCACCTTGCCTTGAGATGTCCCTATTTGCCACACTGAAAGCACACCTTGTCTTTGACCCAGCAGCGGCCCACATCATGACCTCTTCCCCCACAACTTATACACTCCAAGTCTCTGGTCGGCGCACCCTGAATTGCGTGCACCTGCTCCTTCTTCTGCATTCCCAACCGCTTGAGACATTTCTCAACCGGGTGGCCTGACCAACCACAGAAGCTACACATCTCCTTATTCTTCTTCCTTACGTCTGATTCTTGGGAGCTTTTTCCTCTCACCAGCTTTCTCTTGTCCTTTCTCATCAGCTGCTCTCTTTGTTTTGCAGTTTCTATAGCTTCAACCTTCAAAGCAGCCTCAACCACACTAGTATAACTCGTCGCTCCATAAGCGCTTGCGAACTGCTGAACATCGCTCCGGTGTCCGCCAAGAAATCTCTTCACTCGGTCAGCTTCCGTAGTCACCAAGCCCGGAGCGAACCGACTTAGCTTGCTAAACTCAATTTCATACTCACTAACTGTGAGTTTCCTCTGCTTCAGGTACAAGAAGTCATTCATCAGGCGGTCCCTTTTGACCGACGGCAGGAATTTGCATCGTAGCATTTCTTTGAAGACTTCCCATGAACATCCCGCCATTAAGCTTTCCTTTTCTCGCAACCACCAACGTTTTGCCAGTCCTTTTAGTTGGTAGGAGGCAAGCATCACCTTCTGGTCCTCGGTAATGCCAGAATAAACATCTCTTCCAACATGATCACCCAATCATCCAAGATCACAAAGTCTGCTTTTCCATCATAGGTAGGTGGTCCAAGTCACTGAACTATGAGATAAAAGTCATCGCAGGAGGAACCATAACTGGGGGTATCAACGCCACGGAAGGAGTAGAAACAGCTGGACCCATGACAGGCTCCTGCACTCTGGGTGCCAGCGCAGACATCACTGATGACATAGCTTGGAGCTGGGACTGCACATCCTGCACCTGCCTAGTCAAAACCTCATTACTTTGTCGTAGGCTATCCATCAGGGCATTGTTTTGTGTGCCCAAAGACTCGCCCTCTGATTGGGGAGTCTGCCTTGTCACTGGACGCTTCGACATCCTATAAACACGTTCACCCTCATCAAGCTCAAACCCAACAAAAACACACAACTACTATGTACAGACAATACATATATAAATATGAACATCAACTGCTAACTTGCTCTGCGAGTTTAAGAATGATGTTATGCCTAGCCTAAGATGACTCACCGTCATCCCACTAACTTGTGCCTAATTCATGAATGCATGAATTTATTTGACCCAAAACCATGTGTGTACAGGTGTCATCATGTAAATCTTTAGCTTGGCATATTTTTCTCATGCAATGTTATGTTATGCGTGCTGTGCTATGCATTCTAAAAAAAGGCCTTAATGCATGCCATGAGTGGTCGTACGCATCACAATGCTATACATCCCATACTAGATAACATTACATGCAACGAATAAAAGAAAACGTGCTAGTCGCATCCATGTGGTGAGGTTATGCATCCCATACTACATAACCCTCACATGTTGCCCCTATGGTGGATCCATATACAACCACATATTATGCATCCCATACTACATAATATGCCCCGTATACTTCTGTTCATGCCATGAGTGTAGTGTTCGTGCTTCGGCCAAGACGTACTGATGGCACCTCAGTGTGTGTATAATATGATGATGCTTAATAATTTTGACTAAAATGAAAGTTTGCCCGACCAATTGTCAAGCAAACCTCCCTCTGATACCAACTGTCACAACCCGAATTTCCTCAACGAGTACATTGTATCAGAGTAAGAGGAACTACGTGTTATGATGCCATGTCGTGAAGGGGATAACTGCCCACGCTCAGGCAAAACCTTGATGCTTACTTTATTCGTTGAAATCCATCAGTTAAATGAAAGAAAACCATTTAGTTTGATCGCCGTATCCCTCGGCCTTATGGATCAAAACGTGTGTTTGTATGCGGCGGAAAATACGTTAGTTTACTTATGACGATTTCCTATATGCAATCTAGATTTACCATAATATAAGAAATCCTCCTTTTTACGTTGTTTGGAAAATACTTGATTAGTCGACCAAAACATGTTATGAATGATATATAATAGTAGGGTTTTTAGCTTAAAAATATCTAATGCAACCTAGCATAAAACAGTCCCAAGAGCAAGTAGATATCATCCCAATGATTCATAATAGCAGTATATCATTCATATGTAGCCACTAAAGAAAAACACCAATGGGCGTCAACAAGCTGACACGAACCCACTGGGGCGTCTGTATGTCTGTACAACAATGTAAAGAACTACCTCGCTAAGCAAGCTTGGCTAGCTCCAAGTAAACTCCACCAAATTCCTAGCCGCTCAACTGGCTACAACCTGCACTTGAGGCATTCAAGAAAGAACACCTCAGCAATCATCAAAGCTACAATATAGAGCATTAAGTTCATACAATATGACGAAGGGGCTTACCGAACCCGTAGCAATTTGTCATATAAAACGAGTGAAAAGAACAGGGTGGAAAATAAGTGTCAAACACTGCCAACCCAAAGTGTAAAACGCACCAAGTGCGTGAAATTCTCATCAAGTCCTGCTCAACCCGCAGGAGCAAAAAGGCAACATATATGCCCATTCCATCATCTTTATAATAAGAAACAACTATATTAGTGAAACATATGCAGCGGTTAGGTTCGATTCCGCAAGGGTCTTTTGGTGGCGGCCCTAAAGTGGAATGCACCAATAAAAGCCAGCCCAAATCGGGGCCAAAACGGTGCTTTACACCACAAAACAAAACCCGGTGGCCACCAAGGCTGAAACCACACCACCCCTTACAGAATCCTCACACAAACGCTCCTGCCATGGTTCACAATTCGCCTCGCAAAACTCACCATAACCCAAGATAAACACGTTTCATTTCATCGTCCTCACTCATGACCACAAATTGCCCAAGTTATGTCGACTTGATAGAGTTTGGGTCTCTACTTCACCATAAGCGAATCCCACAAGTAACAACGCCGATTAAACACAACAAGATCTCTAATCATATGAACAAGAAAGGTAAATAATAGAGAAATACAAGGTAAAACATGGTAAAACTAGATGAACAATAGGTAAGCATATAGATTGGGAAATCTTGAAAGACAAGATTATTCATGGGTGCATAATAGACAAAAGGTGAGATTCAAGACAAGATGAACAAAGCTAGCATAGTAGACAAAGGTGCAATAGAGACAAGAAGAGTAAAGCTAACAAACTTGAAAGGGGAAACTAGCTACACTTGCAAGAATCAACGAACAAAGACAAGATTGGCAAACATCGCAAATATCATCTAACAAAAGATAAGATTAGCAAGGGCGAAGAACACCGCTTGCCTGAACCGAGACGACACTGCGAGGGCTGCTCCTCTTTTTTCCTTTTTCTTCCCTTGCCTTAGCTTTTCTCCCTTGCTTTCTCTTTGAAATGGGGAAGAAGATGAAGAAGGGAATAAGTGAGGAGGAAAACTCTTGTCTCTAGGCCTTATTTCCTCCAGGACAGAGCTGGACCGTTTGATCCAGAATCAGAGAAACGAACGGCACAAAAAAACTGAAAAAGTCGATTTTCAGCCCTGTCACGCCCTGTGTCACGCCCGTGTCACAGGGCGTGTACCTTAAGCGGCGCAGATTGTCGGCAAATTCAAGTTTATCCACAAGGTACACGGCCGGGTACACGCCCGTGACGGGTCGGTCACGCCCGTGACCTAGGGCGTGTAACCCGTGTCTAGATATATCGTCGACCAAATGTGTCGACACTTCGACATAGCGGGACACGCCCTGTGACACGCCAATGTCACAGGCCGTGTTCCCCACTCTCGACACTCGACACCCGACACTCGACACTCGACACTCGACATTCGTCGAGCGAAATTCGTCGACCCAGAGGGACACGGCCCGTGACACGCCCGTGTCACGGGGCGTGTACCCCATTCGTCAAGCTCAACTCGACGCAAGAAAATTCGTCGAGTCAAGGAGGTCACGCCCCAGGTCACGCCCTGGGTCACGACCCGACACGCCCATGTCGGGGGGGGGGGGGGGGGGGCGTGTTCCTCCCGTAACATCGTCGAACGAAGTTCGATGACCACAAAGCCAAAACGCATCCCGAGCTGGACACGCCCTGGGACATGCCCGTGTCCCAGACCGTGTCACTCAAAAGAATGACTATTTTTCACTATTTTGAAAAATGTTCCTTTCTCGGCCTAGACCGTTTCTTCCTTAAGGACTTTTTACCCTTTTTGGTTTTTGTCAAATCCAGCAAACATGCTTTTCACATCGTCCATACAATCAACCCGTTTTGAGCAACATGACCCAGGCTCAAAAAAGTGCAAGCATTCCCTAAGAGGCCTCACCGAGTCCCCAAAATTGGACTCCGGCTTGCTGGGGAATCGTGCAACTAGGCTACCAAAATAGCCACTCGAAAGCCCGCGTGAAAACCATGCTCGAACAACGGTCAAAGCCAACGTAACGCCCATCAAGCGTATGCAATCATTCAACAAAAAAATCCAAGGCGTTACACTAACCTATGTGTAACGCCGTATTTAGATAAAACTTTAACAAATTGTGTGTTACAAAAGTGGGTGCCCCTATCACTAACTATTGCCCGCGGTGCTCCAAATCGTGAAAATAATTTTTTAATAAATTGGGTCACGACTCGGGCATCATTAGTGGGTAGGGCTTGTGCTTCCGCCCACCTTGACACGTAGTCGACCGCCACCAAAATATATTTATTTCCATAGGACAGTGGTAGCGGTCCAACAAAGTCGATCCCCCATAAATCAAAAACTTCAATTTCTAAAAATGAATTCAATGGCATTTCATCATGGCAGGAAAGATTACCTGAGCGTTGGAATTGTTCACAACGACAAACATGGGCGTAAGCATCCTTGAAGATGCTTGGCCAGTAGAAGCGTGCTTCAAGTATTGTCCGCGCCATCCGATTAGCTTTATAGTGCCCACCGGCGGGTCCCTCGTGACAATGTTTTAGAATTTGCGCACCTTCCTATGAGAAACACACCTCTGCACTACTTGGTTCGCGCAAACACGAAAAAGAAAGGGATCCTCCCAATAATAATTTTTCAAATCGGAAAAGAATTTCTTCTTTTCTTGATAAGAAAAAGTATTCGGGAGGAATCTCGCAACAAGATAATTTGCAAAATCAGCGAACCAAGGAGTGGGGAGAGTAATAACCTTATGAATAGCGAGAAGGCGGTCCTCTGGAAAAGTGTGGTCAATATCCTCCTCTATGAGTTCCTCCGAATTGGGATTCTCCAACCGAGAAAGATGATCAGCCGCCAAGTTCTCCGCTCCTCTCTTGTCATGAATCTCCAAGTCAAATTCTTGGAGGAGTAAGATCCACCTAATCAATCGCGGCTTTGCATCTGTTTTTGCTAGCAAATATCTGAAAGCCGAATGATCGGTAAAAACAATAATCTTTGACAAGGTTAGATATGAGTGGAATTTATCAAATGTGAAAAATACGGTTAATAATTCTTGTTTGGTAGTCGTATAATTTTCCTGTGCGGCGGTGAGTGTTTTGCTCGCATAATAAATAAGATGAAATTTTTTATTAATGCGTTGTCCTAAGACCGTACCTACAACAAAACTACTCGCGTCACACATGATCTCAAAAGGAAGGTCCCAATCTGGAGCGATCATGATAGGAGCATTAACCAATTTTTCTTTAATAAGAGAAAAAGCATGCAAACAATTTTCATTAAAAAGAAACGACGCATCTTTTTCTAACAATTGAGTAAGAGGCTTAGTTATTTTTGAAAAATCTTTAATACACCGGCGAAAGAAACTGGCATGCCCCAAAAAACTACGAACAACCTTGACATTTGAAGGGGGAGGTAGCTTTTCAATAGTTTCAATTTTAGCTGTATCTACCTCTATGCCCGTGCTTGAAATTTTATGGTCTAAAACCAAACCTTCCCGTACCATAAAATGGCACTTCTCCCAGTTTAAAACTAAATTCATGTCCTCACATCTTTGGAGTACAAGTGAAAGGTTTGCCAAACATGAATCAAACGAATCTCCAAAGACGGAGAAGTCTTCCATGAAGAATTCCATTATATCCGCCATTAGCTCGTCAAAAATTGCTAGCATACACCTTTGAAAGGTTGTCGACGCATTGCATAAACCAAAAGGCATCCCCCGATAGGCGAAGGTGCCGAACGGACAAGTGAAGGTTGTTTTCTCTTGATCCCCGATGCAATTGCGATTTGGAAATATCCCGTAAGACCGTCAATAAAACAATAAAACGAGTGCCTGGATAACCGTTTAAGGATTTGGTCAATGAATGACAAAGAAAAATGATCCTTACGGGTTGCATCATTTAATTTTTGGTAGTCGATGCACACTCGCCATCCGGTAACAGTTCGAGTAGGTATTAATTTATTCTTATCGTTAGGCACTACCATTAACCCTCCTTTCTTGGGCACCACTTGGACTGGGCTTACCCAAGTGCTATCCGAAATCGGATAGATTATGCCCGCATCTAATAATTTTATTACCTCCGTCTTAACTACCTCCTTCATGTTAGGATTTAGCCGGCGTGGAGGTTGAATGGTTCTATGTGCGTGTTCTTCTAGCAAAGTTTTGTGGGTGCAAAAGGAGGGATTAATCCCTCTCAAATCCACGATCTTCCACGCAATTGCGCGGCGATGAAGTTTTAAAATATTAGATAGTTTAATTTTTTCTTCATCGGTCAAGTAGGCCGACACAATAACGGGAAGTTTTGAATCCTCCGGTAAAAATAAATATTCTAAATGATCGTGCAATTCTTTCAAATCTAGCGTGGGAGGTTCATCATAAGAAGGTCTCAAACGATCACTATCAACTTCCAAAATTTCAAAAATAGGCGCGCGAGTGTTCAAAACAATATCATTTTTTCATGAGCAATTAAATCTAAATTTCCAAAATCTTTGTCATGATCAATAGATGATAGAGAATGTTCAGAAAAAGGAATGAAGTCTTCTTCGGGAGAAGTCTCCAAATAGTAACATGAGTCGTCATTTGAGAGTGAATTTTTCATAAACCAGTCAATAGTAAAGGTAACTTCTTCATCTCCGACTCTAAGGAGAAGTTTAACATTACTAACGTATATAATTGCGCGCGAGGTGGAAAGAAAAGGGAGACCGAGAATTAGTGGCACCTCGGTGTCCTCTTCGATGTCAAAGATGACGAAATCTACCGGAAAGATAAATTTGTTAACTTTGACATGCACATCCTCAATAATCCCCATAGGGAGCTTGACAGACCGATCCGCCAATTGAATGCACATTCTTGTGGGTTTAGGCTCTCCTAATCCCAAGTTCTTCACTAAAGAATAAGACATTAAATTAATTGAGGCGCCTAGATCGGCTAAAGCATGTTTTACTAATAAATTGCCAAAAAAACAAGGAATAGAGAAACTACTCGGATCGGGTAATTTCTTAGGCAATTTATTAAGTAAAACTGCCGAGCACTCTGCGTTCAATTGAACCGTGGAGATATCCTCAAGTTTCTTTTTATTGGACAAAAGTTCCTTGAGGTACTTGACATAGTTTGGCATTTGTGCTATCACTTCGCAAAACGGTAAATTTATTTGAATTTATTTAAACATATCTAAAAATTTATCGTGATGCTCATCTACCCGGTCTTTGTGCATTCTAGATGGATAGGTAAGAGGTGGTGGATAAGCCTTTGGTTTATTATAATTAGGAGGCTTAGGAGGAGGAGAAGGTGATGTAGAAATTATTACCTCTTGTTCAACCGGATTTGAAGAAGTGTGTACCTCTTTCCCACTCCGTAGAGTGATGGCCTTCGCTTGCTCCTTTGCGTTGGGCTCCGTATTGCCTGGTAGCGCTCCTTGTTGGCGATCGGAGAGCATTTAAGCGATTTGCCCAATTTGGTTCTCCAAACTACGAAGATATCCGGTGAAATTCCGGATATTGACATCATTTGTAGTCGTATATTTAGTGAACAACTCCTCAATATTGGGAGCTTTTGGAGCCTGTGGTGGAAAACTAACCGGGTGGAATTGTGTTTGGTCGGTGCGCCGCATTCCCTGGATTACTCCAAGATAAGTTGGGGTGATTCCTTATACCCGGGTGATAAGTATTACCAAAGTTATTAACCGAAATATAAGGTGGCCGATTCGAATTACCCATGTAATCCACATGCTCGATAATGGTGGAAGGTTCCCAAATTTGGGGTTCACATGTAGGTGTAGACGAGGAAGCAGACATCTCAGCTATTTGTTTTTGTTGTTTCTCAACCTGAAGAGATAAACTTGAAACCATATCGATTTCATATATCCCGACCGGTTTAGATGGACGAGACCGGGGTGTACTCCATTGATACGTATTCATGGCCATACCTTCTATAAGTTCTTTGGCGGCCGGCGGTGTTTTGTTGTTTGACGTTCCACTAGCGGCGACATCAATATGTTGCCTCGTTTTTTGATTGAGGCCATTATAAAAGGTTTGGATCTGCAGCCAATCAGGGATTGCATGATGCGGACAACGACGAAACAATTCCTTAAATCGCTCCCAAGTATCATATAACGTTTCCGTATCAACTTGGGAGAAACATCTAATATCATTGCGCAACTTGGCTGTTTTTGCGGGCGGAAAATATTTCGTGAGAAATTTTTCCATCATTTCGACCCAAGTAGTGATGGATCCTCTTGGTAAAGAGGCAAACCACTGTTTAGCTTTGGTGCGCAATGTGAAAGGGAAAAGCCGTAACCGGATTGCATCATCTGAAACCCCATTAATTTTAAAAGTGTCACATATTTATAAAAAGTTAGAAATATGTGCGCTGGGATCCTCATCTTGAAGCCCATCAAATTGTACATATTGTTGTACCATTTGGATGATGCTTGGCTTCAATTCAAAGTTATTGTTCGCAATAGCGGGACGAACAATACTTGATTGAGCATTATCCAAATTTGGTCGAGCATAACAAGACATAGTCTGTTGATCGACCATATTTGGATTTGAGTTACCCGAATTAGAAGAAAATTGAAAAGATGAAGAAGTAGAAGAAGAAGAAGAAGAAGAAGAAGTAGAAGAAAAATAAGAAGAAGAAGGAATGTCACCTATGGATTCTTCAACCAAATCTGGAGAATTGAGATCGCGGAGTCTTAGACGTCGCCGTAAGCTTTGCTCGATCTCCGGATCCAAATCAAGTAGATTTGACAGATTTCTTCGGGTCATACACCAAAATAAAAACAAAATGAATTTTTTTTTGATTTTTTTTTAAAAAAGAAAATGATAAAATTAATAGAACCATGCTTTCAAAATATCAACAAAGAAAAAGTCCCCCGCAACGGCGCCAAAAACTTGAGGATTTTATAATGTTTTAAATTATATTCAAACTAAAATCTCAAACTAGGCAAGTGCACCTATCCAAATTTAGTATAGGAATTGTCGTATTTAAACTCGGGGACCGTTGAGTACTCCTACTCACAAGGAAGAGCTATTATTTTATCGAACAGAAATTGGTTTTGCGAAAAAAAAACCTTAAACTAAGAGGCGAAGTACGATGATAGGAAAGCTAGCACTTGATCTAGAATCCCTTTGGGTTATAATAAATTTCCATGAAATGAAAATAAATACAAGCATCTAAATTATAACTTCGACCGCGGAGGTTCCATAGCTACGAAGCGTCTCTCTCGAGAATACACATTCGACTAACCTTAGGTTGATCGATTAAGACCTCTCGGCCAGTCGAAAAACCTAAGCTTGCTTTAGGTGGTGAACCTCACTAATGGAATTGACTCCAATGCGGAAGAATTTTGCCTTCCTCTCTCGAGTGGTGCATGAAACTCTCTTTATCCTTGAGTGATCTACTCGTATCCACAACCTCTCGGTAAATCTAGGATACGAATCTAAAATCAAATAAACATAATTTGCAACTTATGAATTCGAAGAAGTTAAATTCGAAGATAAATCGAAGTTCTTAAAAATAGAGAGGTTGATAAATTGAGATGAAAAGAAAAAATTTATTCCATTCCAAAGTTCATCATGATCAAGTGCTAATTGAAAATTAGCTACTCATCATGATGGGATAATTACATGAAAGGTTGAAGAGAGACATGATTAAAGAAAGATTTGAAAATAAAAGCTACACTATGAATTTAAAATGCAAGCAATACAGTAAAGAAAACAGAACTAGAGCTCACAAAATCTCCTCCTTAGCTTATGGAATTGCCTGAAATTTATAGGCAAGTTTGCTGGATGGTCACGCCCCGAGGTCATGCCGGTGACTTAGGGCGTGTCGTGTTCGGAACTGTCATCTTCAAGTCTTCGGAACGTTGGCGCGAAACCGCCAAAAATCGTTAATTGGAGGGTCACGCACCATATGTCACCCCCGTGACCTAGGGCGTGTCTTGACGGTTGCTGAAAACAACGGGAAGCAGATAATGGCGGGAATAAATCCGACCGTTGTTGGAAGGGTCACGCCCGTGACCAAGGGAATGTCTTGTAAAACCACCATGGCTTGAAACTGCTGCATTAACTTGGCACGCCAGGATGTCACGGATCAAAGTCACGCCCGTGTCAGGGTGTGTAACTTTAATCCGATGTGGATTGGAGGCCTGGATCATCATCAACGTGTCACGCCTGGCTGGCACGCCCGGGTCAGCATGGTCATGCCCGTGACCATTGGGCATGTATTTTTAAATGACGTGACAGTGAGCACTGGAGCACGCGCCGAGGATCATGCCTGAATATCACGCCCGTGACCTGGTGGTCACGCCCGTGTCCGAGGCGTGTAGTTTGCAATTTTCTTGGCTTGGTCCAGCTTTGACTCCTGATCAATCCTGTAAACTCCAAATTAAATTAAATAAATTAGATAATAAAATCATAAAATATATTTATAAACTAATTAATTATTAAATAAAAATTATATAAAAATATGGATAAAATTAGAGTTATCAATGTTCCTTTTTTTGCGTATACTCTTCTAACTTAGCTTTATTTTGTTTTCTGAAATTTTCGCAGAAATTGGTGAATTTTCAAAGTACACGCCCATGTCAATTTGGGTCACGCCCGTGATCGTGTCGTGTCACTTTGATGCCAGTGAAAAAAATTGTTGCCGCTGTGAATCTGAGAAATCAGTGTGGAACATGCCCGTGTCCCGCCCGTATCACGCCAGTCGACACTTATCGCCAGTCAACACTCAACACTGCCAGCAGAGTGGACACTCGACGCTAGTCAACACTCAACACCATACTACACGCTCGTGTCATTCGGCGCGACTGTGACCGCCTAAACTTTTCCAAACAAGATGTCGTCCAGCGAGGCAAGGACTCGTCGCCTCCAGCATGCTTTCGCCAGTCACGCCCATCGTACATGCCCGTGTCATTCGGCACATGCCCGTGACAACCATGTGGAACTTCCAGAAGAGCTGTGAAGTCAACCAAATAACTATTCGTCTTATCCATCCACCGGACCCGACACGCCCCCTGTCACATCCGTGACAGGGGCGTGTAATCTCAATTTTTTTTTCTAAAAATTGAAATTTTCTATATGTCCCAAGGGTTCACTTTTTGGAACCATTTTGCTGTTAGAGGGCTTTTTGGGTGCCTTTTGTGCTATGTAAGGATAATTTCCCACCCTCTCTTTGTGTTTATTTTAGCTTTTGTAATCCAACTTTTACTTAATAAAATATATTAGTCTTTTCATCCTTATGTTGTTATGGAATTCCTCTGAGTGCCCCACTTTCAGTGAACTTTTGTCTCTTCTTTTTTCTATTTAAAATGTGTGTGTGTGTGTGTGTGTGAGAGAGAGAGAGAGAGAGAGAGAGAGAGAGTAAAGTTGTTTTTATGTTTTCTTTTTTTTACTTAGCTTTGTTCTTGTTTATTTTCTAACTAATTTAGTGTTGTTACAATAGCCTTGTTTATCTTGGCTTTTATCTTTAAAATGGGTGTGTGTGTGTATAAGAATGATTTTAAGTTTTATTTTACCTAGTTTTTTTTGTTTTAGGTTTTCTTATAATTAGTGTTATGATAGCTTTTCTCGTCATTTCCCTTCGCTAAGATGCTTTCTAAATAGCTTTGTATTCATTCTTATGGGTTTATAAAAAAGGTTTTTAAAGTGTTTTTCATTTTTCTTTAACTTAGATTTTCTCTTTTAAGGAGTAAAAGTTTTTGTTCCTTTTTTACCTTATTTCCACTTTTTAAGCATTTTTATGAAGTTATAAGAATGAAAAAGTTGTTTTAATTTTTGAAACACTTTGACTTTTTTCTTTTATTTTAAAAACCTTTTTTGCTCCTTTAATTTTTATTTATTCTTTTTATGCATTTTAGCATGTTCTAACGGTTGAAATGTAATCGTTTTATTTTTTTGATCACTTTGTTTTTCTCATTTTTGTTGTGTGTGTGAGTGTATGAGTTAGTTTGTTTTAGCTTTCTTTATCGCTTTCTTTCCTTCAAGTAGAGTTTGTTCGTGTATGAGATAGCATTTACCGCTTTGATTTCCCTCCTACTCGTTTAAGTAGGACTCGTAATTTTCCCCCTATTTTTGAGTAGGACTTGTCATTTCCCATCTACTCGTTTGAGTAGGACTTGCAATTTACTGCTTACATTTCGCGCCTACTCATTTGAGTAGGACTTGCAATTTATCGCTTTCATTTCCCACCTACTCGTTTGAGTATGACTTGTCATTTCCCACCTACTCGTTTGAGTAGGAGTTGCAATTTACTGCTTTCATTTCCTGCCTACTCGTTTGATTAGGACTCGTAATTTCCCGGCTACTCGTTTGAGTACTACTTGCAATTTCCCGCTTACTCGTTTGAGTAGGACTTGTAATTTCAATTATGTAATTTTATTTTTTGTAACTTAGCTTTTTTCTTTATTATGGCTTTGGTTGAGTGTGTGTATTTTCCTTTTTTATAAGGACTTCTTTTTTTATTGTTAGGTTTTTTTATGTCTTCTTTTTTGTGGCCATTTAGCGCTTTGTTTCGAACTCACGCATCGCCAAACTCATAAGACGTCCCCATCCTGATGAGTGGCTAATCGCTCTTAGCCCTCGGTATCAAAGAGCATTGTGACATAAAAATCTTTTTAAATAATTAAAGGTCGTCTTTTTATCCTTAATTAAGAACCTAAGGTTTACCCAAGGTCTACGATGCGTAGAACCACATCTCGATGTGTGGGCTCTATTTCCGTTATCCATACGCTAGCTAGCCAAGAGGCCGTACGTATGGACCGATCGCTCTTGGGTAAAGAGAATTTCACACTAAACCTCGAGAGAGGAGGCACAAAATTATACCGGTTTAGGTTCCCCCCAATAATGGGGTTTTAGCATAAAGCAGACATTAAATGGAATCCTTCGTCGAACGAGAGCTCGGTCGAATAGTCTTAATGTTCAGGTGAGCAGTATCCCTAGAGATAGGTGAGCTCATTCTTTTGGAACCTCCACGACCAAATTTCCCCTTTAATTGAATTGAAACCTAGGATCTCTAGTTATAAAAATTTATTTTAGTCATAATGTAATTCGATACCGAGCGTTATTTCTTCATCGATCTTTTTCTAAATCTATTTTCAACTCTTTCTTATAGCCACCTTAGTTAGTTAATCCGATACCTTCAATTTTTTGGTAAGATAATAGTCCCTCTGGGAGGAGTAGAGATAATCAACCCGCCGCGGGAAATATACGACCTCGATATTCCTCCTGAATATCCTATAATAAGGTGCACTTGCCTCCTCATTCATTCCCTCCGCAAAGCTCGACCCCCGCACCACTATTTAAATAAAAAGGTCGGGCACCGCGGAGGGCCATCATTAAGCTTGGACACCATACCCAAATTACCCGAAGTAAAAATAAAAGTAGAAGAAAGAGAGAGAGGAGCAGAGAAAGTAGCAAAAGAAGGCAGAGTGTCCCTGGAGAAAAACAACAAGCCGCACGGTGAAGCACACAAACCACGCGAACAAACAAGGGGAAAACAACCCACGCGAACTAGTCAAGAGACCGCCCGGTCTCAGTGTCAACACACCAGCATTAGGAGAGATGCTGCGACCAAAAAGAGAGCCCAACATAGAAACTACGTGAATAGAAAGGCGTGCAAGAAACCACGCGGACAAGACGCAAACAACGCGACTAGAAAGAACGGGAGGGAAGAGACCAGAAGAAGTCGGAAAAATGGAGGGAAAGAGAAATCGCGCGGTTAGAAGAAAACAAGCAACAAACAAGAGAAGCAATCAAAGCAGAGCAAAGGACCAGTTTTCCTCTGATACCAAGTAAAACATGGGAGAGAAAAAGGACAAGAGGTAAATAAACCGCAAATTTTATAGCTCCAAAAAGGTAATCATTACATAGGTATGCCCCCTTATTTATAGAAAACGAGGGAGGTGAGAGAATATAATACACGATGTGGGACTAAACTTAAGCCGAGCGGCCTGTATGGTTTGACATATATAAATCACACAACACGTAATACAATTATACATCCAGCGACAACTAGGGAAGACCGCCAATATAACTGGAAGATCGCCTGAACAAGCCACCTAACCGCACTTACGGGTTGCCATCAAACTGAAGCTGCTGCAAGCCACTTTGCAACATACTGTGGGTTTCCACCAAACTGCAATTATGGCTATCCACAAGACACTGCCGCAACATCAAGCAGACCGTTACGACTTCTTAAGACAGTTACGGCTTACACCTAAGCCGCAGCTTCGACCTCCTACCAGACCGATGCAGCTTAACTCCAGATTACTATTGTGTCTTCAACAGACTGCTGCGGCTTCTATTTAGACCACTGCTGCAACCTCCTTCCAGACTGCTATGGCTTACAACCAAGGCACTATTGTGGCCTCAAACCAGCCTGTTGGAGAACCAACCCAATAGCCTGCTGTGCCAATGTAACACCTCCCCTGTAATAGACGTATAATATGGGTCCGGCCGGGGCCCCACAACATACGAACACCACAGCTTTAGTATTAAAAGTTGATATAGCTACCCAAAACTCAAAACACTTGCACAACACAGCGGAAAACCAAGCACAACTAGAAGTTATCCACTAATCCAAAAGAGTAAACAAATGGCCTTAAGGCCTTACATCAAAAGTCCAAAAGGGTAAACAGTACAACCAAACATGAATGTGCTCAGCACTCCTAGTCTATCGGCATGCAAGCCGGACAAAATAGTCTCAAACATACATCATCAAAAGTAGTGCTACAAAAGAGAAAATACTTCATGGGCTTAGGCAGCTCCTGCGTGCGATCCTTGCCCTGTAAAAATTATTAGTAACGTTCAGCAAAGGCTGACCTCAAACTGTGTAACGTAACGGACCCCGGGGAACTGCAATCAGCACTTCATATGCAATATAAATTTCTATAAATAGAAATACATTAAAACAGGCTTGGATGTCTGTTCTCTACTGGTAGCCCTAGCAGCATGAATGCGACCCAAGGTACTAGTAGCATCTAGCACAACATCACAACATTTGGGTACTCACATTTCCCCAATTGGAGTTAGGGAGACACAACTCCCTCACACGGCGCACAGGCCGCCACATGCTTGCCAAGGCGGTAACTCTGACGTCTCATGTCAGGATTCCCACAACCACAGACTGACCGATGAAGCGCTGGAGCTCATGGCCTCTTTGCCCGAAGCTTGGCATTCTCGTCAGTCTCACAGAAGGGGACTAGACACTCTCCACACATGACGCACGTGTCAGGCCAGCACCACGGAGACATAGCTTGGCACTAAACACATCGCAAGTACCGCAGCGTTCACCACATGTGCGGAGCTGTCCATCTCCATTCTCATTTGGAGCTAACCTTGTCAAGGAAACCATACCACCACGAGGTAACCTTGACTACATGTACTCTTTTCAAGCAAACAGGACAATCATCACCACCACACAAACGACATCTTGCCGCATCGGAAACCTCTACGAATCCCTAAGTTCGTATGCAACATCACCGTGTCGGACTAACGGTCGCGACTACGGCTTCACCCACCATGCCTAATCCACTAGCGAAGCGGACCTCTAATGCAAAATATGCCGGGGACGGACTCAATCGACCCGGAAGTTCCTCTTGAAACTTGGCAAGCCAAAACCCCTCTCATTTGAGAGTTTGGTGCCCAAAAATTAGAGAAAAGAAAACTAGATGATGCTAAAACGTGCATCCTAAAGACCGAGAGGAGAGATGTCGTTACCTTCCGACTCCTCTTTCTTGCCATGGCAAAAATAGCCGGATGGAAATCTTCGCAATGGTCTAAGCTTCACGGATCCGGACTCGGCTCGCGATTCGGAGCTCCGACACCCTTCCTACAGCCCAAGAGTTCTTCTTCTTCCTCCTTGCTCTAGGTTTTCTCAAGATCTTAGAAAGAGGGAACTTGGAAAAAGTGAGGATCTGCAGCCCTAACTTCGGGCTTAAATCCCCAGGAGATGGCCTGAACCGTTAGATCCCAAAACCAGAAAAAGACTGGCTGCGATTCGCCTGGAAAATAAAAGATCTGGGCCGAACACGGCCTGGCACACGCCCGTGTCCAGGGCCGTGTGCCTCATTCGCCGTCTCAAATCGACGCGCCTGGAATCAGACACGGGCATCCGACACGCCCGTGTTCAATCCGACACGCCCGTGTCCCCAGTGACACGGCCGTGTGGCCTGCCGTGTAGCTCCAACGACACGGCCCCAACACCAACCCGAGAGGTGACACGGCCTGGGACACGCCCGTGTCCCAAGCCGTGTGCCCCAGTCTCGACACCCTGTCGAGCACAAAGTGTCGACACTTGGGCCGAGTGTCGACACGGCCTCGACACGCCCTGCGACACGCCCGTGTCGCAGGCCGTGTGCCCCACTCTCGACACATTGTCGAGCACAAAGTGTCGACACTTGGGCCGAGTGTCGACACGGCCTCGACACGCCCTGCGACACGCCCGTGTCGCAGGCCGTGTGCCCCACTCTCGACACTCTGTCGAGCACAAAGTGTCGACACTTGGGCCGAGTGTCGACACGGCCTCGACACGCCCTGCGACACGCCCGTGTCGCAGGCCGTGTGCCCCACTCTCGACACTCTGTCGAGCACAAAGTGTCGACACTTGGGCCGAGTGTCGACACGGCCTCGACATGCCCTGCGACACGCCCGTGTCGCAGGCCGTGTGCCTCATGCCAGAACCCAAAAAATTTTCAGAACAACAGATTGAACCTCTTGTAAAAACTGGGGTGTTACAGCCAAACTGCCAAAAGACCGACTGGACAAGCTGCGATGGCTAGTTTGGCTAACCGCCCGATCTGAGTTCCAACAACGCGGAAGTTACAAAGTTTGCGGAAGACGGGGAGACTGAATTCCATTCGCTATGACTGCAGGTACCAGGCGAATGCGACTAGTAGCGGTATGGAGTTAGGGTTGGGCTGGGCGGTAACCACCCCAAAGTTGCGGAGGGCTTGGAGTCTCTCGAACCAGATGGGGAGGCGCAACCCTACTTCGAAGTGCTCAACATGGATGATGAGCTCATAGGGTGAGAATTGGTTGATCGCCTCATCTCTCTGATGCGTGTAAATCGGCAAGCGCACCGGTCACACAACTAATAAATTTTGGGAATAAATACCCGAGTGTCGGTCTCTTGAGGAATGCAATTAGCATAGAGCGGCAACAGTTCAGAAAATATTGTTATGAGGGTTATACTTAGAAAAGAGTAAAAAGGGGGCTTGAGAGATTGTGGTTTCTTGATCAACTAAACTAATTAAAGCTATACGGGTCGAAGGCACCGCTTCACAAGGAGAGGTGATTGTATCGGCCGCAATGCCGAACTTTGGTTGGGCGAGTGGATGGAAAGCTAGTGGGTGGAAGTGTTCTTGTGCGGAGTGCAATCGGGTGAGACAAGGGTATGGAGTGGATGTGGAGTGGGCGAGGCACATTCACAACACACAACTCACAAGCAAATGCAATCCACAAACATCCACTTAGACATATAGTAGAAAATGTAGTTCATTACAATAGCAAATTATTCCATACAATGGAGGAAGAGGAAGAAGAGTAAACCACTAGAGGGTGAAGGTCCACCGCAGGTCGTGGCCGGAATAGCGAGTTGTCAATCCGCTTCCGGGCTCAGTCCGAGGAGGCTTTCGGTACCAATGAGCTTGTCACCTCGAAGGCATTTGAGTCCGTTCTCTAGGTCATCTTCTTCACCAACTCCAGTGGAAAGCTTGGAGTTGAGGTCATCAATGGTCCGGGATCTTCGCCAGAGGGTTTGGAAAGCTTCGGAATCGCCGGCTACGGACTCCCGATGAAGGTGGAGGTGGATAGAGCAGCTGGAGAAGTAGAATGGCACTTCCCGGGTACTCCCCGATCGCAGAAATGATGAAAATTAACCTAAATCGCGGAGCAGGCCCTTAAATACGGAGGCAGCAAAAGCAGCGCGCACGATCAGTGGCGCACTGTCGGTCAATGATCGTGTGCAATTTCCAATTAAAACTGCAACTTGGAAAGAAACGTCAGCAGATATGCGCACGATCAGTGGCGCACGATCGGTGGTCATGCGCACTGAAATCCACTGATCGTGCGATTAGCTAAGACAGATTTGCAGAAAGTAAGAGGTAAACGCACACGAGCAGTGGCACACGACCAGTGGTCGTGCACACTATGGCCAGTGCTCGTGCTATTACCTGGGCAGAATTAGGCAAAGAAGAATGTAATGCACACGATCAGTGGCGCACGATCAGTGGTCATGCGCCGTCAGTCCAGTGATCATGTGTAGTGTTCCTGTATCGTCGGGGTCTCCCGAGCAGGTTCCAGAGCACAAACACGACCCATGCACCAGCAGAAGAGGCAGATAGACCACCAAAAGTGCACACCACATTCTCAAGACATGGCTAAATAATAAGTAAAACAACAAAAACACAGAAATATCTAAAGCACACAGAAAATGGGCCTAAAGTGCACTTAATCAGGAAATAGGCAAATAAGCAAATATAGGCAGTTATAGCTCTCAAGTGCAGTGCTAAGACGATAAAATTGGCCCATATGAGTCCAAAAATTAGTATAATTTTTGGACTCATCACACCCCCAGACTTAGCCATTTGTGCGTCCCGTGCAAATCATTACTCCGTGGACTCTAAAAACAGCTAGCTGGCTTAGAAACTTCAAAATAAAGTAGGACGAGAAATCAAATACATCATGCGCATAGAAAATAGAATAGAAAAACTTTTTAATTATACTACAGAGCTTAAATTATTCGACAGAGGTAAATAAATACTGTGTCTACTTAAATTAGAATTCTGGAGAATTGTTCGGTCATGTGTATGGAGAAAGTAGACAGGCCACTAAGGTGAGCATTGCCCAAGACCGGGGCTCGTGATCACCTCCAAAGAAATCCATCAATATCGGGAACCATAAGCTTGCCCGTTCACACTCTATCCACGATGCTAAGTAGACTCAAATGTGAATCAGCAGGACTTGTAGGTTTGAATGGGGCTAGGGCTAAGGTGTGGTAGTCAATGATAAACACGGAGGCTACATGCAACCAAAGAGAGCGAACAAGAGCTAAACCCAAACAGCCACTAAGAAACGCATGTGTGACACACCCCCAGACTTGGCTTGAAAACCGGGTGTGCACACGGCCTAGCCCGACCAAAAACGAACATACAAGATGGGGATTGCAATTCTCCTTGTAATAATTTTAAATTTTCTTTTGTTTTTCTTTTTGTTTTTTTATTCATCTTTGTTTCTTTTTCATTTTTTTTCGTTTTCAATCAGCAATCCCCAAATCCAAATATTAGCAAATCATGAATTCATCTCCACATCACATGAAGCCCAAATATCACAACATATCAAATTTGTGAAATCGATCAAGCTCAAGCTTTTGGTTGCGACAAAAGGGTTGGCTTTTAGGATTTGGTGAAAATAGGTGGAGCTGACAACAAAAGGAGGGTAGGCGCAAATATGGCTTGCAAGGGTTAGCTGCTAGGACTAGGTACAAAAAAGCTCAAACTAGCCAAAATGATGGCCTACCGCACGCTCACACTCGACTAACCGGGCACCAATGCTTCGAGGTTAGCTTGGGGCAAGTTCTTAGTCCCCGAAAAAGACAATCCTTCCCCTCGACTCGAGCAATACGAGTCTAGTGATGGCTACACTCATCTCTACACTACCGTTCGATTACTCCAGATTCTACAATTTTAAGTAGCACAAACAAAATTTACTTTTGCAGAATAAATTTAAGTCTACGAGCATGAAGAAAAAGTAATCCTATACTATTTCTATGCAAATTATGAGTACTCGATTAGGAGCAATGCATGAGTTTCGAACTACTATATCCCAAAATCCTAAGTCAGCACCACTTTTTTAGGGTTGACACAAAAGTAAAACATTTGACCTGAGCCGCGCGCATGGTTAAGTGCGCACTCAAGTGGGTGATTCAGTGTGTGCAAATAGTGAGCATGAATTAATAAATGCAGACTAGTATGCAATAAACTGTGCTATGTAGTGATCACAGGCAACTCCACCTCCAGACTAGAATATGACAATACGAAAAAGTAAAACATGTAAATAAAAATAAAGGGCTAGGGTAAGAAGTACCCGTGCTCAAAAGTTAAGCATACCGGTCGTGCGACGAGATATCCAAGTGCGGCCAAGTTGCAGCACCTCAAAAATTCCTGCACCTGCGATTTAAATACATACACAAAACAAAATATGAACACAGATATATATATATATATAGAAAAAGAGCTCAAAACACAGCACAGGACCAAATGGTCCAACATGGGTTGTCTCGCAGAAGCCACTTTTGTTTACCATCCTGAAGGTGGACCAAATACTTGTATTAGCAGTTATAATAAAGACTTATTTGCAGTCTGAAGAAAAAGAAATAAATATAAAGGCTCAAATATGTTCTTTAGATACAAAGTTCGGTGACTAACGGCATGGGTAGCTGCAGAGTGGAGGGGCCATCCTCATTCGTCGTTGTGGCCATTGTCGATCAAGGATTGTCGCTATCGCTTTGCTTGGGGTCGGCGAGCTGCAGGCTTTGAGATTCTCCGGTGGTCATGCCGCCATCATATAATTTGAGCCGGTGCCCATTGACTTTGAAATTGTCTCCGCTTTTCCCGGCTATTTCGATAGCGCCAAAGGGGGAGACTCCGATCACTGTGAAGGGGCCGCTCCACCACGATTTTAGCTTTCCTGGAAATAAGCGGAGGCGGGAATTGTACATCAGGACTTGGTCTCCTGGTTGGAATTCTTTTGTGGTGATGTGACAGTCATGCCATTTATTTGCTTTTTCTTTGTATATCCGCGCAATTTCATATGCGAAATGCCGGAGCTCCTCTAATTCGTTCAGTTGAGAGCGGCGCTTATCTGCTGTGGCTTCGATGTCCATGTTTAGTAATTTGGTTGCCCATAGCGCTTTGTGTTCTAGCTCGACCGGCAAGTGGCAAGCTTTTCCGTAGACTAGTTGAAAAGGGGTCATACCGATAGGGGTTTTGAAGGCGGCCCTGTACGCCCATAAGGCGTCGTCGACCTTCTTGGCCCACTCTTTTTTATTGGAATGGATGGATTTTTCGATGATTCTTTTGAGCTCGTGGTTTGAGACCTCTACTTGCCCACAGGTTTGGGGATGGTAGGCGAGAGAGATTTTGTGGTGGACTCCGAACTTCTTCATGAGTTGCAAGAACGACTTGTTGCAGAAATGGCTCCCGCCGTCGCTGATGATGGTGCACGGGGCACCGAATCTAGAGAAAATGTTCTTGTGTATGAAATTCAATACGGTGCGGGCGTCATTTGCGGTGACAGCTTCGGCTTCGACCCACTTGGAAACATAGTCGACTGCGACAATAATATAGAGTTTTTCGTGCAACATTGGGAAGGGTCCCATGAAGTCGATCCCCCAAACGTCGAATGGTTCGTAGATGAGCATGTTTTTGAGAGGCATTTCATCCATCTTGGAGATATTTCCTATCCTTTGGCATTCATTGCATTTTGCGACGTATGCTTGGGTGTCTTTTAAAAGGGTTGGCCGAAATAGGCCACATTGCAGGACCTTGCATGCCGTTCTGGTGGCGCCAAAATGACCGCCGACCTCCCGGTAGTGGCAGTGTGTTAAGACGGATTGGAATTCGGTCTCGGGTACGCAGCACCTGATTATGCCGCTGTTGCAAGTACGGAATAGTAACAGGTCTTCCAAGAAATAATATTTGGCATCAGACAGTAGTTTTCGTTTTTGCTGCGATGACAGGTTAGGGGAGACAGATTTGCAAGCGAGGTAGTTGGCCATATCTGCGTACCACAGGATTATCAGAGTGAGCGAACAGATGGCGAATAATCTTTCGTCCGGGAAGCAGTCGGCAATCTCGTTACATTCGCAGATGGGTGCAGCTCCTACGGTGTCGCTCTCCAATCTTGATAGGTGATCGGCGATGACGTTCTCTACCCCTTTCTTGTCTCGGATCTCGATGTCATATTCTTGTAGTAGAAGAATCCAACGGATTAGCCGAGGTTTGGCGTCTTTCTTCTTGAATAAATACCTTAGTGCGGCATGGTCAGTGTAGACAATGACCTTAGATAACACTAAGTACGAATGGAATTTTTCGAAAGCGAAGATTACTGCCAATAGATCCTTTTCGGTAGTGGTATAATTTAGTTGGGCATCGTTGAGGGTCCGGCTAGCGAAGGAAATAATATGAAAGATTTTGTTTTTCCTTTGACCGAGCACCGCTCTGACTGCAACATCGCTTGCGTCGCACATGACTTCGAAGGGCAAAGTCCAATCTGGTTCCACCAAGATTGGAGCGGAGATGAGTCGGTCTTTGAGAGTCTCGAAGGCTTGCATACATTTTTTGTCGAAGTCAAACTGGGTGTCCTTGGCCAGCAGATTTGTGAGGGGCTTGGATATTGATGAGAAATTACTGATGAATCTTCTGTAGAAACCGGCATTTCCCAAGAAGCCGCGGATACCCTTGGCGGAAGACGGAGGAGGAAGATTTTTGATGATGCTGACTTTCGCTTAGTTGACTTTGAGCCCCTTGTGAGAGACTTTGTGGCCTATGACGATGCCCTCGCGAACCATGAAATGGCATTTTTCCCAATTCAAGACGAGGTTTGTATCTTCACACCGCGTCAGAGCTTTGGCTAGATTCGCGAGGCAGGAATCGAAGCTGTTCCCAAAAAGGGAAAAATCGTCCATGAAGACTTCGAGAAAGTCTCCGATCATGTCGCCGAAGATGGCGATCACGCATCGCTGGAAGGTTGCTGGGCCGTTGCACAATCCGAATGGCATTCTCTTGAACGCGAAGGTGCCGGATGGGCACGTGAACGTCATTTTGTCTTGGTCGTCGGGGTCAACTGTGATTTGATTGTATCCTGAATACCCGTCGAGGAAACAATATTATTCCTGACCGGCCAATTTTTCCAGCATCTGGTCGATGAAGGGTAGCGGGAAGTGATCTTTGCGTGTAGCCTCATTCAGTTTCTGGTAGTCTATGCAGACTCTCCACCCGGTGACCACACGGGTGGGTAATAATTCATTCTTTTCGTTGGACACCACAGTAAACCCGCCCTTTTTGGGCTCCACTTGTACTGGGCTTACCCATTTGCTATCGCTGATTGGGTAAATGATACCCACGTCAAGCACTTTTATTACTTCTGCCTGTACCACTTCATGCATCTTGGGGTTCAGTCTCCTTTGAGGTTGTGCAGACGGTTTGTATTGATCTTCAAGCAGAATCTTATGCATGCACAACGCCGGGCTGATCCATCTTATGTCGACATATGAGCATCCAGAAACATTTTTTTATTTCTTTAAGACATCAACCAGGGCGAGTTCGTTGTCGGTGGGGAGGGATGTGGAGATGATGACCAGGAACGCTGTGCCTTCCTCTAGGAAAGTGTATTTCAGGGATTTGGGCAACGGCTTCAGAGTTGCGGCAGTGGTTGTGATGGTAGATGTGATGCAAGGTTCTTGGGTTGGATGCGAAGTTCTCGGGACATTAGTTCGTACGGTTGTGTCGGGTATATCTTCCTCTTCCCACGCTGGCTCAGCTTGGTCAGGAATCATTTCGCTGTACGTGTTTGGTTCGTCTATCAAATCTGTTTCATCGCAGTTGGTGATTCTGAGATGTTGGGGAGGTTCGTGGACGTTGAAATAAATCGATACTTCCCCCAGGCTTAGGGTTAGCTCTCCTTGGTCGACGTTGATAATGGCACGGGCTGTGGGAGGAAGGGTCGTCCTAGGATTATAGGTACTTTGGGATCGGCCATCATGTCGAGAATGACGAAATCTGTTGGGAAGGCGATGTTGTTGACCATGACAGTGAGGTCTTCGACTATCCCGGCCGGTTGTTTTATCGATATGTCAGCTAATTGCAACCTCAGGTGGGTGGGCTGTAGAATCCCAACTCCTAGCTCGTGGAAGATGGAGAGCGGCATTAGATTTATTGAAGCTCCCAAATCACATAATGCGCAGCCGAATCTGTGGAGGCCAATTATGCAAGGGATGGTGAAACTGCCCGGATCTCTGCTTTTGGTTGGGGAATAGTTGGCGAGGAGAGTTGAGCATTCTTCGATGAGGTTGATTGTTTTCAGTCCTTCTAAAGATTTATGCCTCAAGATGAGGTTCTTTAGGAACTTGGAATATCCTGGGATATGAGTGATAGCTTCTGTCAGAGGTATGCTTATTTGTACTCCTTTCATGATCTCGAGGAATTTATGGAATTGCTTTTTAGCATTTTTGTTTTGCAGTCGGTGGGGAAATGACGGCTTCACAGCGTTCTTCACAGGTTGTGGTACTGCCGTGGGTTCTTGCTCGGTCGGTGAGGACGGAGGTTCCTTTATCAAATTGGCAATGGGCTCGCAGAGTGATTGTGCGGGAGGATCAAGAGGTGAGGCCCTCTCTAGGCTTTTTCCACTTCTCAATCTCATTATATGTACCGTTTCCTGTTTCTGATCGACTGAACATAAAAATGTTTCTGTGAGAATCCCTATGGTAGTTTGTAGGCGCTGAATGGTGGTGGCTTGGTCATTGAACATTTCCATCATTTTGCACGCATAAGCGAAAAATTGCTCTATCTTTGACGAGGGATTGCGGTCGGTGGCTTCATCAGAGACTACTGAATTTATCTCTACCGGAATGTCGGGAGAAGGCGGAGAGTTCCAATGCCTACTAGTTTGGGCAATGTTGTCTATGACTTCCCAGGCATCCTCGCTGGATTTGTTAAACAGAGTTCCACTGGCTGCGACGTCAAGTAATGGCCGGAATCTGTTTGAGATGCCGAAGCCGAAAGTTTGGATTAGGAGGATGTCTGACATTTCCACTCTACAGCATTCCCTTCGCAGGGACTGGAAACGCTCCCATGTATCGAACGAGGTCTATTCATTTCTTTGGGTGAAGGTGATGAGCTCCTTGTAATTGTCTATTGCTAGTATTGGTTGTCGAAATTTGGCCAAGAATTTCCCTTCGAGTTGTTTCCAGGATGAGGAGATTCCCTTTCGGATATCTTGATACCATCGCTTTGCTTCGTCTTTCAGGGAGAAGGAGAAGAGTCAGATCCTCTGCTGCTCATTTTTGGAAGCGTTTGGCGTACAAGTGTTGTCAATTTCTAAGAACCTCTGCACGTGGCATAATGCATCTACTTTTCCGTCTTCGCTGAATTGGTAGTTTTTTATGATGTATTCGATGAGGTCAGGAGAAATCTCGAAACTGTTATTTCCCGTTTCTGCTCGGTATGTGAGGTCGGTAAGGCTTGCTTTATAAGTCTGCTGCTGAATGGTAGTCATTGAAAGTGGCTTGAATGAAAAGGGGTTAGTAGGCTACTAGATCTCCTGTGCTCGACCCTGCATTCACTTGCGGTAAACTCTAGACAAGGAAACAACAGTCAAAAACACTAACTCTTATAAAAATATTTTCAGTCATCCTGAGTCGATCTATTGTTGCATTCCCCGACAACGCCACCAAAAACTTGATGCGTGTAAATCGGCAAGCGCACCGGTCACACAAGTAATAAATGTTGGGAATAAATCCCCGAGTGTCGGTCTCTTGAGGAATGCAATTAGCATATAGCAGCAATAGTTCAGAAAATTTTATTATGAGGGTTATACTTAGAAAAGAGTAAAAAGGGGGCTTGAGAGATTATGGTTTCTTGATCTACTAAACTAATTAAAGCTATGTGGGTCGAAGGCACCGCTTCGTAAGGAGAGGTGATTGTATCGGCTGCGATGTCGAACTTCAGTTGGGCAAGTGGACGGAAAGATAGTGGGTGGAAGTGTTCTTGTGCGGAGTGCAATCGGGTGAGACAAGGGTATGGAGTGGATGTGGAGTGGGCGAGGCGCATTCACAACACACAACTACCAACTCACAAGCAAATGCAAACCACAAGCATCCACTTAGATATATAGTAGAAAATATAGTTCATTACAATATCAAATTATTCCATACAACAGAGGAAGAGTAAGAAGAGTAAACCACTAGATGGTGAAGGTCCACCGCAGGTCGTGGACGGAATAGCGAGTTGTCAATCTGGTTCCGAGTTCAGTCAGAGGAGGCTTTCGGTACCAACGAGCTGTCACCTTGAAGGCCTTTCAGTCCGTTCTCTAGGTCGTCTTCTTCACCAACTCCGGTGGAAAGCTTGGAGTTGAGGTCATCAATGGTCGGGAGCTTCACCGGAGGGTTTGGAAAGCTTCGGAATCGCCGACTACGGACTCACGATGAAGGTGGAGGTGGATGGAGCAGCTAGAGAAGTAGAATGGCACTTCCCGCGTACTCCCCGATCGCAGAAATGATGAAAATTAACCTAAATCGCGGAGCATGCCCTTAAATACGGAGGCAGCAAAAGCAGCGCGCACGATCAGTGGCGCACGACCAGTGGTCGTGCGCACTGTCGGTTGATGATCATGAGCAATTTCCAATTAAACCTGCAACTTGGAAAGAAACATCAGCAGATATGCGCACGATCAGTGGCGCATGACCGGTGGTCATGCGCACTGAATCCACTGATCGTGCGATTAGCTAAGACAGATTTGCAGAAAGCAAGAGGTAAACGCGGACGAGCAGTGGCGCACGACCAGTGGTCGTGCGCACTATGGCCAGTGCTCGTGCGATTACCCGGGCAGAATTAGGCAAAGGAGAATGTAATGTGCACGATCATTGGCGCACGACCAGTGGTCGTGCACAGTCAGTTCAGTGATCGTGCGCAGTGTTCCTGTATCGTTAGGGTCTCCCGAGCGGTTCCGGAGCACGCACACGACCCATGCACCAGCAGAAGAGGCAGATAGGCCACCAAAAGTGCACACCACATTCTCAAGACATGGCTAAAGAACAAGTAAAACAACAAAAACCTAGAAACATCTAAAGCACACATAAAACGGGCCTAAAGTGCACTTAATCAGGAAATATGCAAATAAGAAAATATAAGCAGTTATAGCTCTCAAGTACAGTGCTAAGACGATAAAACTGGCCCATATGAGTCCAAAAATCAGTGTAATATTTGGACTCATCACTCTCCCCGGGTGTCGCGTGGTGAATTCTGGCGGGATGTAGTGGTTGACAAGCGACTGATACTCTTCTTTGGATAAGTTGCAGTTCAGAAAAGGATAATCGATGAATGCAGCTACGCACTTGGTATAATAAGAAGGCACATTCAAGAACCATTCAATATATCACAAATGAGTTCCTCAGTGGTCAAATGTTCCATGCACTCAGGGCACATGCTCGGTGTACCAGATTTCTAGGGTCCCAGTGTAACGCCCCTAGTTGATACAATGTGACAGTGTTACGGCTCCGCTCTAGGCGACGCTATGGGGCTACAGCCCAAGCACCCCAACCCCTCTCCAGCCACTGGTGGGTTGTTGGTGGCCACAACCTCCCTTTGATGAGGCAAACTCGATAGTCAAGCCTGCACTACAGGGACTTCCCAGGAAGTCACCCATCCCAGAATTTCTCCAGCCCGAGCACGCTTAACTATGGAGTTCTTTCAACTCTCATCACCAATTGAGAAGTGAAGGAACTCCATAGTTTAGCGTGCTCGGGCTAGAGTAGTACTGGGATGGGTGACCTCATAGGAAGTCCCCGTAGTGCAGGCTTGACTATAGAGTTTACCTCATCAAAGGGAGGCTGTGGCCACCAACAACCCGCCTGTGGGGGGAGAGGGGTTGGGGTGCTTTTGCTGTAGACTGGTAACATGCTTGTTAATAGACCACTCAGGTATAGTGGAGTGGTGTTACAATAAAAAGTGATACCACTTTGTAACGCCTCCATCCGTCACGTGGAATATAACAGTGGGTCCAGCTGGGGCCCTACGCCATATTTCACAGACGAACGATGGAGTCACGTGGGGATATCAAAATCTTTTTTACTCGTAGCCTAACGCAAAGCATTATAGCGCAACATTTTATGTTAGATGATCTCAGCACAACGAATGTCCACTAATATATAAATTCCATATTTATATACCAGGAATGTTTACAACACACACACGCTCACGACCTTAAGGCTTTACAGGTTGCCCTTTACAAACATATACAATTTCATACATCGGCACGCAGGCCGGCCACACATGAAATCCAAACATTCTTCGCACAGCCTTCGAGGGCCTTCGCAGCAAGCCGTTATTCCACTCAATTCAATTCAATCTAGCAGCACCTGCAAATAATCATCCACCCAAGAGCGGTAAACAAAGCAACGGTCAGCATTAGCTGACCAATTATAACGACCCTACCCCTTACCCGGGGCAGTGGTTCCTTCCCTGTATGCATTGCCATCATTATATCTATCCAGCTACCAATCACAACCATGTCACAAACACCAGTATCCACCCGACGCTCCGTGCACTCAGGGCACCTTCTTGGTGTACCGGATATACCCGTCTTCCACCGCCGACCAGAGATTTATAACTTGTTGGTTGGCCGGTCCTAGTCCACCAATCCCGCTGGCTGGCGACATTCTGTCCATCCCACTTAGAGGTACTAACCTCACAACAAACATGAGCAGATCGACCCACCCTAGTGGTGTAGCAAGCCGGGTTTATCTGTGCTCCCCAGACATTACCACCAATCGACCTCCCATCCTAATACAGATCGACCGACCATAGTGGAGTAGCAAGCCGTGTTTAACTCGGATCCCCAGGCATTGCCACCAATCGACCCTCCAACTAATACAGATCAAACAACCCTAGTGGTGTAGCAAGTCGTGTTTATCTCGTGCTCCCCAGGTGTTGCTACCAATTGACCTCTCACGACAACGAGGAGCTTTCGCAAAGCATCCAACATCCATACATCCATACAATCATACAACAGATCCTACACGCATATATCTTACATAACATCAAATCCACGGAGTCTTCTCCGGTTTACACATAACCATCACCAATCCAGACTAACCATCGAGATGGGCTTCACACAGCATGCCTATGTCGTACTACACTTCCGACTATAGATGCGGACTCAACCAAGGCATCACTTACGATATCCACCTCTTGGTGGAGGATTCCATGCACATGCATAAAGAAAGGACTTCGATGTCCAAGAAGGAGATCCTTACCCTTGAAGATTGCTTTGGAGAAATGACCTAGCCGAATTGGCTTGCAAGAGTGAAGAGGCTCCTGACTGCAATCAGGACTGTGGAGGAGCAGAAAGTGACCTTAGAAACATTTCTGCTAGAAGGAGATGCGAGACTGTGGTGGGATGACGTGGAAGTGCATCACTTGGCAGGTCGAGGATTAGAGGAGGTCTCAAATGATGAATTGTCCAGATTGTTTCTAGCCAAGTATTTGCCAGTGTCGTAGTGAATTGCGATGGAGAACGAATTTCAATGTCTGGTGCAGGGCGAGACTGACATTGACACGTACCTGCATGAGTTTACCGGACTGGGGAGCTATGCGGGGTCTACTTTTGTCGAAGAGGCTCGGAAGACTAATCGATTTTATGAGGGACTGCGTGACGAGTTAAGGTTTGCACTCCCGAGTTCGGTGAACCAAGGATTCCAAGCATTGGTAGATACAACCCGTGCACTGGAGAAGGATTTGAAGCTGGTACAAGAGAAGAGGAGCCTGGCGGTGGCGAAGCCGGAATTTAAAGTTCCGCAGTCAGAACAGTCAGAGTTTAAGAGACGAGATAAGAAAAGTTTCCGACCTGATGAATCAACTCCGTCGACTGTCTCTTCGGGGGCAACATATGGGCAAGGATGTGTGGATACAGGCACATGTTTTAACTGCGGGAAGCAAGGACATAAATCTCATTATTGTTGTAATACCCCGTCAAGGAATGAGAAAAGAACAAGTGCGTCTTATGAAGAAAAGGGGAAAACAGTGGCCGAGTCATCTTCATCCCGGACGCAACCTCGACTGCATAATTTGGAAGTACAAGAGCCGCAAAGCTCAATTGGTGAAGTTCAGCCTCGTGTGTTTAATTTGGAACTTCAAGAGCCTATGAAACGATATCTGCAAAATCAGGAGGCTGAGCGGAAGTAAATAGAGAATAGTGACATGTATCACTTTTTTGATGTGAACATAGTTGCATATAAGGCACGAATAACGAGATGGTTGTGTACATGGTTGTGTTGAATCATGTGATGGTTGTGTTCGATGAAATTGTGGATGGATGTGCACATGTGAGAGAGATGTATGTGTGGAGGATCTGAATGTGCTGTTTGTTTTGTGCGATGCCTTGGGGCGAGACGAGCTATGGCCTCTAAGCTCGAACCCGGGACGCTTTATTCGAGTGATTGATTGCTGATGATGCAACGAAGCCCAATATGGGTGCTTCAGCCTTATATCCACATTTATATACCAGGAATGTTTACAACACACACACGCTCACGGTCTTAAGGCCTTACAGGTTGCTTTTTACAAACATATATAATTTCATACATCGGCACGCATGCCGGCCACACATGAAATCCAAACATTCTTCGCACGACCTTCGAGGGCTTTCGCAGCAAGCCGTAATTCCGCTCAATTCAATTCAATCCAGCAGCACCTGCAAATAATCATCCACCCAAGAGCGGTAAACAAAGCAACGATCAGCATTAGCTGACCAATTATAACGACCCTACCCCTTACCCGGGGCAGTGGTTCCTTCCCTGTATGCATTGTCATCATTATATCTATCAAGCTACCAATCACAACCTTATCACAAATACCAGTATCCACCTGACGCTCCGTGCACTCAGGGAACCTTCTTGAAGTACCAGATATACCCGTCGTCCACCGTTGACCAGAGGTTTTTAACTTATTGGTTGGCCGGTCCTAGTCCACCAATCTCGCAGGCTGGCGACATTTCATCCATCCCACTCAGAGGTACTAACCTCACAACAAACATGAGTAGATCGACCCACCATAGTGGTGGAGCAAGCCGGGTTTAGCTGTGCTCCCCAGGTATTACCACCAATCGACCTCCCATCCTAATACAGATCGACCCACCCTAGTGGTGTAGCAAGCCAGGTTTTACTCAGCTCCCCAGGCATTTCCACCAACCGACCCTCCAACTAATACAGATCAACCCACCATAGTGGTGTAGCAAGCCGGGTTTATCTCGCGCTCCCCAGGAGTTGCTACCAATTGACCTCTCACGACAACCAGGAACTTTCACAAAGCATCCAACATCCATACATCCATACATCCATATATTCATACAACAGAGCCTACACGCATATATCTTACACAATATCAAATCCACGGAGATTTCTCCTGTTTACCCATAACCATCACTAATCCAGACTAACCATCGAGATGGGCGTTACACAGCATGCCTATGCCGTACTACACTTCCGGCTCTAGATGCAGACTTAGCCAAAGAATCACTTACGATATCCCCCTCTTGGTGGAGGATTCCATGCACATGCAGAAAGAAAGGACTTCGATGTCCAAGAAGGAGATCATTATCCTTGAAGATCGCTTTGGAGTCATGACCTACCCGGATGGAAATCACCGCCTCAGCTTTGCCTTCAAGAATCGAACCTTGGATCTAGATTCCGCACTCCGCTGCTCCTCCAGCAGCTGGCTTTCTCCGTCCTCCTTTCCTTCCCTTGGCCTTTCTCTCTCTCTTTGAGAATGTTTGGATTTCATGTGTGGCCGGCCTGTGTGCCGATGTATGAAATTATATATGTTTGTAAAGAGCTGTAAGACCCCTCCCCCCTCCCGGATCCCAAAACACGGCACGAACGGGGGTCTTATGCCAGGAACAGCAGCTTTGCGGTAGCATTAGCACACGGGCTAACCTGTACCACAAGACGCCTATTCCGCCCGCTACAACCAATATCAATATAAACATGCCAACCCAACCAAAATATAAGCAAGAAGAAGTCAAATCCACACTAAGTAAATAGTCCAAATACAACAAAAATAGAAGCTAAACATGCTTCTACAAAATCATAGTACAGCTATAAAGTTGCCCAAACGGGCTACATCAGAGTCGCTCAACACTCACATCCGTAACCGACGGTAGGGACGGTACCGTCACTTCAGGCCCTGTCGTCCTGGCCTGCCTGTCCTGCTGCAAAGTCTGCGGCTGCTCTACATACGGGGTGACCTCCTAAAAAGGAAGACGTAGCAACCGTTAGTCGAAAAGACTAAGTGGCTTCACATCCGCTCCCTCGGCGACTCCTCGACATCGGGCAGAGAAAAGAGCAAGAGTACAAGTATAATAAATACTGTAACAAGTACAAGCAGGTGGTAATGGTACAATAAGATTAATAACATTATATTCTAGCAGTTCTACTTAAGTAATAGTAATTCAACAAGTACAAGTAACTACAACAGGAAAGTAACTTAACTTATAAGGATGCCATACAAGCTTATAAGTTAAGGATCAGGTTACATAAAAGTAACTCATCGTATAAGAGTGCCCATACAAACTTATACGATGAGGATCTTGTTGTGTATTGATATGAAATGGTATATATGCTATGCTATGACTCACACATGATCACACACATGCAATTGCCATGTCGACACAGACTAGTAGTTCCCACTATTCGAGCAGGTAGCTAACCTCTCAGGCATCAACCGCCGTGGCCAGACGGTGACAATAGATCGGGCATCTATACTACTAGGCGGGTATCCACACTACTTCACCTAGGCCTCCGTATGCCTCAAAGCTAAGAACACAACAACGGAGCCCATGCGTACTATGGCCCAGCGGGGTCTCGGGTAGATGTGCACCGAGAACACAGCCCGAACTGGCCTGGTGTGACCCGGAAGGGGCCTCAGAAGAAAGCACGAGGACATAGCCCAACCGTTAACTTGGCATGGAAGGGGCCTCGGGACGTGAACACCGAGGACACAACCCAACCTACCAAAGTCTAACTGTCAACTCCTGTCGGTGTGACGATTGGCTAGCCCGTAGACCTGTAACACTATCCTTAACCCAGGATTACGACACCGCGTGTCGACTCACACCGCATGCAAATTCCACATCACCGTGGTATGGAAGGGGCCTCGGAAGTAAGCACGAGGACACAGCCCAATCCATCGATCTATACCTCATCTCAACTCGAACCCAACTAGTGACAGTCAACACCGTACTTACATCCCTCCACAATACTACCCGCAGGGAGACTACACTTTAAGTATTGGACTACTAAATTTCATTCCAGCCCTCAAATATACTCATGGCCATAGTTTATCTTTCTATATGTCATTCCAAATGATTTCAACATAATATAACATAATGCACATAAATAATAGTCTACCAATTTCTAACAAGTCACTTTGTTCAAATACGCTTGCTTCACAATTCAGTTATATGAAATCCAATTAGTAATCTTCATCATTCATAGCACTACGGTTGTTAACATAAAATAGTTCACCAAAATCTCGAGTTAAATTTGCAACATTAATTCCACCGAATCCAAATTCATATTATATAAAAACCCAAAATTTAAGTGCAGAATAAATCTGGATAGCAACTTCAACCGGAGATTCCCGAAGCTACAGGAAACCAGTGAAGACATGTAACTCATAGATGGAAAGGTCTTTCCATGGGCTACAACTTTTAAGTTCAGACCACAACCCAGATTCAACAGTATCAAACTTGAAATCAGCCTTGAAGTCCGCTGTGTACATAACACAATTTCTGCATGCAGGATTTATCGGACATCATGTTCGTTCAGACGTTCCTGTGGATACAAACTTCGCATGAAGACGTGCAACCACTCGTTGGAAAGGTATTTTCAAGGGCTTCAACTTTCGTGTTTAGTCAAAATCCCAGATCTAGAGATATCACATTAGAAAATGGCCAAGAAGATTACTGAGCGCAGAACACAGATTCTGCACGCATCTTAAAGAGGAATGAATGGCATCGGTTCATCTTCCTCCTCAAGTCGATCCTCCAAAATCTCCTCCAAAAATTCCTCCACCCTTATTCACCCTCATGAGGCATTTACTCTTCACGAAGCCATCCCCCATCTTCGCATAGAAGTTTGAAGACACGACTAGCCTTAGAGCTCAAGCCCTAGGACGGCCTCTTCCTTGAGAAATCACCATCTTGCAAGTCTAGACTCTTTTGAGTCGACATCTCGCCTAGGTAACTACATATCTAGCACACAGGGAGAGGGGAGGAAGCTCACCTCATTTCCGGCATTTCCACTATTTCCGGCTATAGATCGTGTAACTCTTCTCGGTGGCATCTTCTCCTTCACGGCGGCGGCGGATCTTCTCCTCCAAAACTTTATCCAGCAGATTCCCTCTCTACAGAAGTTTCTCTCAAGAAATAGGGGATGAAATGAGCATGGAAACGGCTAGGGTTTTCACTTCCCCTTATATATGAAAATTGATACGGGTAGGGACACGCCCGTGTCCTTACCCGTGTCCTGCTTCGGGCGAAGAGTCAACGATGGTTTCAGCGTCAGTTCAACATTCGATACGGGTAGGGACACGCTCGTGTCCCGACCCGTGTCCACATGACACGGCCGTGTTCCCTTGCCGTGTCTTTCTCTGGATACATTTCGACGAACTCAACTCGACACAAAGACACACGGGTAGGGACACGCCCGTGTCGCTACCCGTGTCATACAATTCGTCGATCTCGACATGTAGTTCGTCGATCTCGATACGTAGTTCGTAGATCTTGACATGCTCTATCGAATGTAACTCGACACACACGGGTAGGGACACGCCCATATCGCTACCCGTGTCATACAATTCGTCGATCTTGCCACGTAGTTCGTCGATCTCGACATGCTTCGTCGAGTTCAACTCGACGCACACGCACACGGGTAGGGACACTCCCGTGTCTCTACCCGTGTCACTTCATACGGGTAGTGACACGCCTGTGTCACTACCCGTGTCCTTCTCTGGACATACTCGAGTCTTCGAATCGAGAGGTGGCCACTCCAACATGGGTAGGGACATGCCCGTAACACTACCCGTGTCCTATGCTTAACTGATTTCTCCTCCTTTTCACATGTGCTGCCCAGTTGTCAGCACTCCCCCTGAATGCAAGTCAGCTCTCCTGACTCAAAAACACGCACGAGGGGCCTAGTGCGATTCGGGACGTTACAAATCCTATAAACAAAATAAAAGATTTTGTCCCCGAAATCAGTCTTAGGCTATGGGGATAAAAGCATAACAAAAAATATAATATGCTTTTAAATAAAATTTCCTTGAGCAAACAACTCCGGGTAGTGTTTTTGCATCAAATCCATCGGCTCCCATGTATATTTGTCCTTCCCATGATTAGTCCATAGCACCTTCACCAAGGGAACACTTTTGCGGCGCAGCATTCTTGTCTCGTTATCGATGATCCACACCGGTTCTAGTCGTACAGACCTATCTGACGCCACAGCACCATCGGTTGTGGTGATGTATTGATCGGGCTGCAACAACGCCTTCCGAAGCGACGACACATGGAACACGTCGTGGAGGTTCTCCAGCTCAGACGGTAACTCTAACCGATAGTCCAACGGGCCAATCCTTTTCAATATAGTATAAGGCCAAACATACCTCGGGCTGAGCTTTTTCACAACACGCACACGTGACACTCCATGCATCGGTCGGATTTTCAGTAACACCTTATCACCCACTTGAAACTCCACCATCTGGTTCCTTGCATTATAATACTTCGTCTGCCGACTTTGAGCCTCCAACATGCGATCCCGTATCAGTCTAACCGCCGCATCGGTATCATCAATATATTAAACACCCAAAGCCTTGGGGTCTTCATCTTGCACCCAAGACAAGGGGGTTCTACACCTTCTTCCATAAAGAGCTTCATGAGGAGCCATGCCGATACTAGCCTGGTGGCTGTTGTTGTAGGAGAATTCTACCAATAGTAAGAGTCTTTCCCACGGCTCTCCTCTATCCAACACACATAATCTCAACAAATCTTCCAATGTCTGGATGGTCCTTTCATATTGCCCGTCCGTCTGAGGATGAAATCCGGTGCTAAAGGTAAGGCGCGAGCCCAAATACGCATGTACCGCTTTCCACTCCTTGGAGGTAAACCGACCATCACGATCAGACATGATCGTCTTAGGCACGCCTTGATACCGTACAAATTGCTCCACAAAGAGGCATACTAAGACATCCACATGAGCTTCTTTCTTCATTGGGATAAACCGGGCTTCTTTCATCAGGCGATCAACTATCACCCACACAGAATCATTTCCTGAGCGTGAGCGAGGTAACCCATGAACAAATTCCATGGAGATATCCTCAAACTTCTACTCAGGGATGGACAATGATTGTAGCAAACCACCGGGACTCTTGCATTCCGCCTTCACCCTTTGACAAGCTTCGCAATGTGTAACAAAATATCAGACATCCTTTTTCATTCACGGCCAACACATGGTGTTCCGTAAGCCGGCGTACATCTTAGCAATGCCCGGGTGCACTGAATATTGAGAGCAATGAGCCTCTCTCAAGATATCCTCCCGAATTTTACCGCCCTTTGGAATGTAGAGCCGGCCACGAAAATAAACGAGGCCGTCTTTTAGCGTATACTCATTCGTAGTCCCATCTTCGATTGACTTGATTGTCGGGGCCAGAGCCGCATCCATTCCTTGCTCCACTCTTATTCGGTCCCGGATATCACAAACTATGCTCATGCTTGCCAAGTACTCCGTATACTCTGCCGAAGGAGCCTTAAATATCAATGTAATATCCATCTCCTCAATCATCGGAGCCAACTCCATACTCATCAACCGAGACTCTAGACTAGAACCTGGTACATTTCTACTCAATGCATCGGCCACTGAGTTCACCTTTCCGGGGTGGTAGTTCATGGTGAACTCATAGTCGTATAGAAATTCTAACCACCACCGTTGTCTCAAGTTCAACTCCTTCTGAGTATGAACGTACTTCAAGTTTTTGTGATCTGAAAAGATCTCGCAGTGGACGCCGTATAGATAATGCCTCCAAACCTTCAAGGCGAACATCACTGCTCCCAATTCCAAATCATGAACCGGGTAATTGATTTCATGCTTCTTCAACTATCTTGAAGCGTAGGCAATCACGTGTCCGTGCTGCATCAACACCGCTCCCATCCCCTGATATGATGCGTTAGTGTAGACTTGAAATCCTTCCTTCCCAGATGGAAGTGCAAGGATGGGGGCGGAGGTAAGTCTATCCTTCAGCTCCTGGAACGCCGCTTCACATTGGGGTGTCCACTCAAATGACACACCTTTCTTCGTCAATGAAGTAAGAGGAAGAGAAATCTTTGAAAATCCTTTTACGAACTTGGGGTAGTACCCGACAAGTCTAAGGAAACTCCTCATATCGGCCGCCGACTTCAAAGACGACCACTCCTTCACGGCACGCACCTTGGCCGGATCCACTGCTAGTGCTGCTCCACTGATCACATGCCCCAAGAAAGTAAAGCCAGAATTCACACTTGCTGAACTTGGCGAACAAGGCGTGCTCTTTTAATTTCTTCAATACCAAGGTCAAGTGCTCAACATGCTCCTCCTCCTTCTTTGTGTAGACCAAGATGTCGTTGATGAAAACAATGACGAAGACATCCAAATAAGGTTCAAACACCTTGTTCATCAGGCTCATCAAGGCCGAAGGGGCATTTGTGAGCCCAAACGGCATTACCGTGAACTCGTATAGTCCATATCTTGAACTAAAGGCCGTTTTCTGGATGTCACCTTCTTGTATTCTCAACTAATAATACCCTGAGCGCAAGTTCAACTTAGAAAACCAATGCGCTCCCACTAGTTGATCGAACAACTCGTCGATCCGAGGTAGAGGATAAGTGTTCCGCACCGTCAGCCGATTGAGTTCCTGATAGTCTATGCACAAATGCAGGGTCCCATCGTTCTTCTCCACAAACAATACAGGGGCTCCCCAGGGTGACGAACTGGGGCGAACGAACCCTGACTCCACCAGTTCTTGCAGTTGAACTCTAAACTCCGCGAGTTCCTTCAGGGCCATTCGGTTAGGGGCCTTGGATACCGGCTTGGCACCCGGTACTAGATTAATATGGAAGTCAACCTCTCTATGCGCGGGTAATCCTGGCAGTTTCTCTGGAAATACCTCGGGGAAGTCCCGCACTACCCGTACGTCTTTTATATCCAATGCTATCTCCTTTAACTCGAACCAAATCATGAATACTTCATCCCCTTCATATGGGCTTTTACTGTCTGAACTGAAGATAACAACATGCGAGGTGCAAAGCTAATACCTTGGAAGATGACATCAGAGTCCCCATATCTCAAGTAGATTTGTTTATCTGCACAGTCAATCCTTGCAAAGTGCCAGTCCAACCACGCCATGCCCAAAATGATGTCAAACTACGACATTCTCAAGACCGTGGCAGGTGTATCAAAGGCCTTTCCTTCAATAAATATCTCGAACTCGCACTTAGCGGTTGCAATCATCTTCGAGCCGTCTGGTAGGCGCACACGTCAGGCTATACGAGTGAAGTATTGTACGCCCTCCATGTCCTTAATGAAGTTCTCAGACATAAAGGAGTGTGAGGCACCGGTATCGAACAGCGCATAGGCCGTCTTCCCGCCAACTATCACGGTGCCTAAATACCAATAACCAAAACTTAATGATAGGTGTCTAGTATGTCTCAAGCAACTTCAAGTTAAACAATGAAAATGTTATAATTACTTAAATCATACCCGCAATCACATCTTGGGGATTCCGTTCTTGCGCCATGTCCAGCGCGTACACTTGATTCCGAGCAGGGCCGGGGTTTCCTCCTCGTGGTCCTCGTCCTCGACCACGCATGTAACCCCGCCGCCGCGGAGCTGCCGGAGGGAGAGCAGGAGGGACATTCCCAAACAATCGCGGGCAGAAGCGTCGAATGTGGCCCAGCTGGTTGCATTCAAAGCACACCAGACCACGACGCCCTTCATGTTGCTGAAATTGTTGAGGCTGAGGCGATGGAGGCAACGCAGGCAGCTGCAGAACCGGATGCTCCACTCTAAAGTCTTGGTGGAAACGTCCTCCATCTCTTTGATGTCCTCTTCCTCCTCTGAAGTCCCGCCTCCTTCTATTGCTTGGACCAGCTTCCATCACATCTTTCGTAGGCCTCTTACCACTACTCAAGTGATCCGCCTCCAATCTCTTCTCCATGTAGATAATCTCTGCCAAGCTTGCGTCTGCTATAAACAAAAGGGCCTGCCTTAGGGGATTTCGCAGCCCTTTGTAGAAACGCCTGGCGTATCCTCTATCATCGAGGTAATATGAGTCCGCGAAACTTGCGAGATGCTGGAACTCTCGCTGGTATTCTGTAACTGATTTTGATCCCTGCTTCAATAGTAGAAGCCTATGCTCGAGCTCGTCTCGAGCCGATGTAGGAATGAAGTGCTCCAAGAAGACACCCAAGAACTCGCTCCAACCTATCTCGGTATACACTCATCCTTGGAACGTGGAGCCCATGAGTGACTTCCACCACCTCTTAGCATGTAGATCCAAGACGGAGACTTTTGTAGATACAGCCATGTTGGCCGGGAAACGGATCCCCGCCAATAGCTCTTGGACCGTGTCAAGTCATTCCTCCGTGCGTACGACCGACTCCATCCCGAGGTAGGCGGGAGGGGAGAGTGTCCGAAAGGTGCTCAGCCAATTAGAGCCCGGAGACTTTTGTTGGACCGGAGACTGCTGTGCCCTAAAGGCATCCAGGATGGCGGTGAGTGTCTGCCCCAACTCGGATTGTTGAAACTGAGTGGGTATGGAAGGGGTAGGAGTGCCCCCCATCGGCTCAGTGTGTACTGGAATCTACACGTAAAACACAAACGTATGGTCAGATTGGCTAATCTTGAGGTCAAAGTTGGACAATTTAGTGTGAATTACATACGGGCACACCACTGCTTCCGCTAAGTCAGTTTGTCCGCAAACTGACTAATCGAACGGGGGTGGTACCATTGTTGAATGACTTCTTTAGTTGAGGATCGTGGCAAACTGATACCATTTGTAAGAACCCCCCTCCCAGATCCCAAAACACGGCATGAAGGGGGGTCTTATTCCTGGAACAGCCGCCTTGCGGTAGCATTAGCACACGGGCTAACCTGTACCACAAGACGCCTATTCCTCCGGCTACAACCAATATCAATATAAACATGCCAACCCAACCAAAATATAAGTAAGAAAAAGTCAAATCCACACTAAGTAAATAGTCCAAATACAACAAAAAGAGAAAGTAAACATGCTTCTACAAAATTAGAGTACAGCTATAAAGTTGCCAAAATGGCCTACATCAGAGTCGCTCAACACTCACATCCGTAACCAACAGTAGGGATGGTACCGTCACTTCAGGCCATGTCGTCCTGACCTGGCTATCCTGCTGCAAAGTCTGCGGCTGCTCTACCTGCGGGGTGACCTCCTAAAAAGGAAGATGTAGCAACCGTTAGTCCAAAAAACTAAATGGCTTCACATCTGCTCCCCCGGCGACTCCTCGGCACCGGGCGGATAAAAGAGCAAGAGTACAAGTATAATAAATAGTGTAACAAGTACAAGCAGGTGGTGATGGTACAATAAGATTAATAGCATTATATTCTAGCAGTTCTACTTAAGCAATAGTAATTCAACAAGTACAAGTAACTTCAACAGGAAAGTAACTTAACTTATAAGGATGCCCATACAAGCTTATAAGTTAAGGATCGGGTTACATAAAAGTAACTCATCGTATAAGAGTGCCCATACAAACTTATACGATGAGGATCTTGTTGTGCAATGATATGAAATGGTATGTATGCTACGCTATGAATAACCCATGATCACACACATGCAATTTCCATGTCGATACAGACTAGTAGTTCCCACTATTCGAGCAGGTAGCTAACATCTTAGGCATCAACCGTCGTGGCCATGCAGTGACAGTAGATCAGGCATATCTACTACTAGGTGGGTATCCACACTACTTCACCTAGGCCTCCGTATGCCTTAATGCTTAGAACACAATAGCGGAGCCCAAGCGTACTATGGCCTAGCGGGGTCTCAGGTAGATGTGCACCGAGAACACAGCCCAAACTGGCCTGGTGTGACCCGGACGGGGACTCGAAAGAAAGCACGAGGACACAACCCAACCGTTCACTTGGAACAGAAGGGGCCTTGGGACGTGAACACCGAGGACATAGCCCAACCGCCCAAAGTGTAACTGTCAACTCCCGTCATTGTGACGATCAGCGAGCCCGTAGACCTGCCACTCTATCCTTAACCCAGGATTACGACACCGCGTGTTGACTCACACCGCATACAAATTCCACATCACCGTGGTATGGAAGGTTCCTCGGAAGTAAGCACAAGGACACAGCCCAATCCATCCATCTATACCTCATCTCAACTCGAACCCAACTAGTGACGGTCAACAAAGCACTTACATCCCTCCACAATACTACCCGTAGAGAGACTACGCTCTAAGTATTGGACTACTAAATTTCATTCCAACCCTCAAATATACTCATGACCAAAGTTTATCTTTCTATATGTCATTCCAAATGATTTCAACATAATATAACATAATGCGCATAAATAATAGTCTACCAATTTCTAACAAGTCACTCTGTTCAAATAAGCTTGCTTCACAATTCAGTTACATAAAATCCAATTAGTAATCTTCATCATTCATAACACTACGGTGGTTAACATAAAATAGTTCACCAAAATCTCGAGTTAAATTTGCAACATTAATTCCACCGAATCCAAATTCATATTATATAAAAACCAAAAATTTAAGTGCAGAATAAATCTGGACAGCAACTTCAACCGGAGATTCCTGAAGATACATAAAACCGGTGAAGACGTGTAACCCATCGATGGAAAGCTATTTCCATGGGCTACAACCTTTAAGTTCAGACCACAACCCAGCTTCAATAGTATCAAACTTGAAATCAGCCTTGAAGTCCGCTACGTACAGAACAAAATTTCTGCATGCAGGATTTATCGGATGTCATGTTCGTTCAGACTTTCCTGTTGCTACAAATTTGCATGAAGACGTGCAACTACTCATTGGAAAGGTATTTTCAAGGGCTTCAACTTTCGTGTTTAGTCGAAAGCCCAGATATGGTCATATCACATCAGAAAATGGCCAAGAAGATTACTGCGCGCAGAACACAGATTCTGCACGCATCTTAAAGAGGAATGAATGACATCGGTTCATCTTCCTCCTCAAGTCAATCTTCCAAAATCTCCTCCAGAAATTCCTCCACCCTTATTCACCCTCATGAGGCCTTTACTCTTCATGAAGACATCCCCCATCTTCGCATAGAAGGTTGGAGAGGTTGAAGACATGACTAGCCTTAGAGCTCAAGCCCTACGACAGCCTCTTCCTAGAGAAATCACCATCTCTCAAGTCTAGAATCTTTTGAGTCAACATCTCGCCTAGGTAACTACAGATCTAGCACCAAGGGAGAGGGGAGGAAGCTCACCTCATTTCCGGCGTTTCCACTATTTCCGGCCATGGATCGTATAACTCTTCTCGGTGACATCTTCTCCTTCACGGCGGCGGCGGATCTTCTCCTCCAAAACTTTCTCCAGCAGTTTCCCTCTCTACAAAAGTTTCTCTCCGGAAATATGGGATGAAATGAGCATGGAAACGGCTAGGGTTTTCACTTCCCCTTATATATGAAAATTGATACGGGTAGGGACACGCCCGTGTCCTTACCCGTGTCCTGCTTCGGGCGAAGCGTCAACGATGGTTTCAGCGTCAGTTCAAAATTCGACACGGGTAGGGACACGCTCGGAGCGTGTCCCGACCCGTATCCACATGACACGGCCGTGTTCCCTGGCCGTGTCCTTCTCTGGATACATTTCGACGAACTCAACTCGACACAACGATACACGGGTACGGACACGCCCGTATCGCTACCCGTGTCATACAATTCGTCGATCTCGACACGTAGTTCGTTGATCTCGACACGCTCTGTCGAATGTAACTCGACACACATGGTAGGGATACGCTCGTGTCGCTACCCGTGTCATACAATTTGTCGATCTCACCATGTAGTTCGTCGATCTCGACACGCTTCGTCGAGTTCAACTCGACGCACACGCACACGGGTAGGTACACGCCCGTCTCTCTACCCGTGTCACTTCACACGGGTAGTGACACGCTCGTGTCATTACCCTTGTCCTTCTATGCACATACTCGAGTATTCGACTCGAGAGCTGGCCACTCCCACACGGGTAGGGACACGCCCGTGTCTCTACCCGTGTCCTATGCTTGACTAATTTCTCCTCCTTTTCACATGTGCTGCCCAGTTGTCAGCACTCCCCCTGAACCCAAGTCAGCTCTCCTGACTCAAAAACATGCACGAGGGGCCCAGTGCGATTTAGGACGTTACAAGAGCAACCTGCAAGGGCTTAAGGCCATGTGCATGTGTGTGTTGTAAACATTCCTGGTATATAAATGTGGAATTTATATATTAGTGGACATTCGCTGTGCTGAGTTCATCTAACATAAAATGCTGCGCTAGAATGCTTTGAGTTAGGCTACGAGTATAAAAGATTTTGATATCTATACGTGACTCCGCCGTTTGTCTATGAAATATGGAGTGGGACCCTGGCCAGACCCACTATTATATTCCATGTGATGGATGGAGGCGTTACAAAGTGGTATCAGTGCCAAGTTTGAGGTTTTTGGGAGGGAGAACATAATGGAACTCACGAATGTCCACTAGGAATGTTATATATGCGTGTGAGGAGCATCACCGTGTATTCAATGTATCTTTACCGTTATGAAATGTCTGATTAATGGTGTGTTTGTACATTGATAGGTGGCGAGGAGTGGTGCTGGGCAATCTGAGCCCCAGCGTTTGGACGAGAGTGTGACACCATTTGAATGACCCACACCTCCCTCGGCAGAGACCATACGTGTGGTGACTGAGACGGTGCTCGCAGTGTTACAAGCACAACCTACTGGGCAGGCAAGGCCTGCAGGGGTACCGGTACGGCCCGGTGCAAGGGAAGCGCGTGTTGAAGTTGTGGTGGATGCGCAAGCAACGGATGAGCAGTTGAAAAGGATTATGGAATTTCATCCACCTACGTTTGGTGGGGCGATTTCCCCAACGCAGGCGGAGGATTGGCTTGCAAGAGTGAAGAGGATCCTGACTGCAATCAGGACTGCGGAGGAGCAGAAAGTGACCTTAGCCACTTTTCTGCTAGAAGGCGATGCGAGAATGTGGTGGGATGACGTGGAAATGCATCACTAGGTAGGTCAAGGATTAAAGGAGGTCTCAATTGATGAATTCTCCAAATTGTTTCGAGCCAAGTATTTGCCAGTGTCGCAGTGAATTGCGATGGATAATGAATTTTAACGTCTGGTGCATGGCGAGACTGACATTGACATGTACCTGCATGAGTTTACCAGACTGGGGCACTATGCGGGGTCTACCTTCGCTGAAGAGGCTCATAAGACGAATTGATTTTATGAGGGACTGCGTGATGAGTTAAGGTTGGCACTCCCGAATTCGGTGAACCAAGGCTTCCAAGCATTTGTAGATACAGCCCGTGCGATGAAGAATGATTTGAAGTGGGTACAAGAGAAGAGGAGCCTGGCGGTGGTGAAGCCGGAATTTAAAGTTCCGCAATCAGAACAGCCGGAGTTTAAGAGACGAGATAAGAAAAGGTTCCGGCCTGATGAATCAACTCCGTCGATTGTCTCTTCGGGGGCAACATATGGGCAAGGACGTGTGGATACACACACATGTTTTAACTGCAGGAAGCAAGGACATATAGCCCGTTATTGTTGGAATACCCCGTCAAGGAGTGAGAAAAGAACAAGTGCGTCTTATGAAGAAAAGGGCAAAGCAGTGACCGAGTCATCTGCATCCCATACGCAACATCGACTGCATAATTTGGAAGTACAAGAGCCGCAAAGCTCAATTGGTGAAGTTCAGCCTCGTGTGTTTAATTTGGAACTTCAAGAGCCTATGAAACGATATCTGCAAAATCAGGCGGCTGAGCGGAAGTAAATAGAGAATAGTGACCTGTATCACTTTGGTGATGTGAACACTGTTGTATATAAGGCACGAATAACGAGATGGTTGTGTACATGGTTGTGTTGAATCATGTGATGGTTGTGTTAAATGAAATTGTGGATGGATGTTCACAAGTGAGAGAGATGTATGTGTGGAGGATCTGAATGTGCTGTTTGTTTTGTGCGATGCCTTGAGGCGAGACGAGCTATGGCCTCTGAGCTCAAACCCGGCTCGCTTTATTCGAGTGATTGATTGTTGATGATGCAACGAAGAGTGGTTTGGTGAATGTCTGTAGTCGAGCCAAATTTCGGGACGAAATTTTTTTACATGAGGGGAGGATTGTAACACCCCAAAGTCCAATTTGGGTTCAGGTTAGGAGACACGGCCTTGGACACGGGAGTGTCCCAAGGCGTATCGTGATCGGGTCGACGAACTGTGCTCGAGAATCGTCGAACGACAAGAAAAGGGGGTACACGGCCTGTGACACGGGCGTGTCACAGGGCGTGTCCTTTGTGGGTTTCAGCCAGGGTTGCACATGTTGAGAGATGTGGGTGTGTCTTGGGGTATACGGACTGGGACACGGGCGTGTCCCATGGCCGTGTCCCACTCGACTGAGTTGATATTGTGTTGGGTGAAGTACACGGCTGATAGACACGGGCGTGTCGGGCATGACACAGGTGTGTAAGGTGTGACACGGATGTGTCACATGGCCGTGTACTGGTTGGGTTTGATTCGGTTGTGTGCCGCTTAAGGGACATGGCCTGTGACACGTTCGTGTCACAGGGTGTGTCAGGCCGTGTTTAGCCTATTGTTGGGCAAATTAAAGCCGTTCGTTTCCCTATTCTGGATCCAAGGGTCTAGGCCTCTTCCCTGTGGATATAAGGCCGAGAAATGAGGGATAAACTCCTTCATTTCATCCTTCTTCTGATTCTCAAAGAGAGAGAGAAAGGCCAAGGGAAGGAAAGGAGGAAGGAAAAAACCAGCTGCTGGAGGAGCTACGGAGTGCGGAATCCAGATCCAAGGTTGGATTCGTCAAGGAAAAGCCGAAGCTGTGATTTCCATCCGGCTAGGTCATGCTCCAAAGCGATCTTCAAGGGTAACGAACTCCTTCTTGGACATCGAAGTCCTTTCTTTATGCATGTGCATGGAATCCTCCACCAAGAGGTGGATATCGTAAGTGATTCCTTGGTTGAGTCTGCATATAGTGCCGGAAGTGTAGTACGACATAGGCATGCTGTGTGAAGCCCATCTCGACGGTTAGTCTGGATTGGTGATGGTTATGGGTAAACCAGAGAAGACTCCGTGGATTTGATGCTGTATAAGATATATGCGTGTAGGCTCTGTTGTACGAATGTATGGGTGTATGGATGTATGGATGTTGGATGCTTTGCGAAAGCTCCTGGTTATTGTGAGAGGTCAATTGTTAGCAACGCCTGGGGAGCGCGAGATAAACCCTGCTTGATACACCATTAGGGTGGGTTGATCTGTATTAGTTGGACGGTCGATTGGTGGCAATGCCTGGGGAGCCAAGTTAAACATTGCTTGCTACTCCACTAGGGTGGGTCAATTTGTATTAGGATGGGAGGTCGATTGTTGGTAATGCCTGGGGAGCACAGATAAACCTGGCTTGCTACACCACTAGGGTGGGTCGATCTGCTCATGTTTGATTTGAGGTTAGTACCTCTGAGTGGGATGGACGGAATGTCGCCAGCCTGTAGGATTGGTGACCTAGGACCGGCCAACTAACAAGTTAAAAACCCCTGGTCGGCGGTGGACGACGGGTATACTCGGTACACTAAGAAGGTGCCCTAAGTGCACGGAGCGTCAGGTGGATACCAGCATTTGTGACATGGTTGTGATTGGTAGCTTGATAGATATAATGATGGCAATGCATACAGGGAAGGAACCACTGCCCCGGGTAAGGGGTAGGGTTGTTTTAATTGTTCAGCTAATCCTGACCATTGCTTTGTTTACTGCTCTTGGGTGGATGATTATTTGCAGGTGCTGCTGGATTGAATTCAATTGACGGGAATAATGGATTGCTGCAAAGGCCCTCGAAGGACGTGCGAAGAATATTTGGATTTCATGTGTGGCCGGCCTGCGTGCCGATGTATGAAATTATATATGTTTGTAAAGAGCAACCTGTAAGGCCTTAAGGCCATAAGCGTGTGTGTGTTGTAAACATTCCTGGTATATAAATGTGGAATATAAATATTAGTGAACATTCGCTGTGCTGAGTTCATCTAACATAAAATGCTGCGCTAGAATGCTTTTAGTTAGGCTACGAGTAGAAAAGATTTTGATATCCCCACGTGACTCCGCCGTTTTTCTGTGAAATATGGCATGGGGCCTCGGCCGGACCCACTTTTATATTCCACATGAAGGATGGAGGCGTTACAAAGCATGTTACCGGGCTGCATCCCAAGCACCCCAACCACTCTCCCTCCATAGGCGGTATGAGGTAAACTTGATAGTCAAGCCTGCACTACGGGGACTTCACAGGAGGTCACCCATCCCCGTACTACTCCAGCCCGAGCACGCTTAACTATGGAGTTCCTTCACCTCTCATTATTTGCAGGTGCTGTTGGATTGAATTGAATTGAGAGGAATAACGGCTTATTGTGAAGTCCCTTGAAGGCGGTGCGAAGAATGTTTGGATTTCATGTGTGCCGGCCTGCGTACGACCCAACTTAACTGTCAAGTTCGCTCATCAAAGGGAGGATGTGGCCACCAACAACCCGCCTGTGGAGGGAGAGGGGTTGGGGTGCTTGGGTTGCAGCCCGATAACCGGAACCGGAACCAGGTGAATGTCTGTAGTCAAGCCAAATTTCAGGACGAAATATTTTTACAGGAGGGGAGGATTGTAATACCCCAAAGCCCATTTTGGGTTCAGGTTAGGTGACACGGCCTGGGACACGAACGCTGAAGTTGTGGTGGACGTGCAAGCAATGGATGAGTAGTTGAAAAGGTTTATGGAATTTCATCCACCTACATTTGGTGGGGCGATTTCCCCAATGCAGGCGGAGGATTGGCTTGCAAGAGTGAAGAGGATCCTGACTGCAATCAGGACTGTTGAGTCACGTGGGGATATCAAAATCTTTTCTACTCATAGTGGAGAGGTGTTAACCCAACCACTTTGTAACGCTTCCATCCGTCACGTGGAATATAACAGTGGGTCCGGCCGGGGCCCCACGCCATATTTCACAGACAAACGACGGAGTCACGTGGGGATATCAAAATCTTTTCTACTCGTAGTGGAGAGGTGTTATAGTAAAAAAGATCAGTTGGTGATGAGAAGTGAAGGAACTCCATAGTTAAGCATGCTTGGGCGAGAGTATTACTGGGATGGGTGACCTCCTGAGAAGTCCCCGTACTGCCTAGCCTAACTGTCGAGTTCGCTCATCAAAGGGAGGCTGTGGCCAAAAACAACCCGCCAGTGGGCTGTAGAGGGGTTGGGGTGCTTGGGCTGCAGCCCGGTAGCGTCGCCTAGAGCGGAGCCGTGACATCGTCACGTTGTATCGGCTAGGGGCATTATAATAAAAAGTGCACTTTTTATTGTAACACCTCTCCACTACACCCGAGTGGTCTATTAACGAGCACGTTACTGGGCTTCATCACAAACTTCATAGTTAAGCATGCTTGGGCGAGAGTAGTACTGGGATGGGTGACCTCCTGGGAAGTCCCCGTACGGCCCAGCTTAATTGTCGAGTTCGCTCATCAAAGGGAGGCTGTGGCCACCAACAACCCGCCCGTGGAGGGAGAGGGGTTGGGGTGCTTGGGCTGCAGCCCGGTAACCGAAACCGGACCAGTGGAAAATTAGAATACACGCTGGGGCACAGGGTCGTTACAATAAAAAGTGCATTCTAGCACACGCCTCCATCCGTCACGTGGAATATAACAGTGGGTCTGGCTGGGGCCCCATGCCATATTTCACAGACAAATGGCGGAGTCACGTGGGGAAATCAAAATCGTTTCTACTCGTAGCCTAACTCAAAGCATTCTAGCGCAACATTTTATGTTAGATGAACTCAGTACATCGAATGTCCACTAATATATAAATTCCACATTTATATACCAGGAATGTTTACAACACACACATGCTCACGGCCTTAAGGCATGGGCGTGTAAGGTGTGACACGGGCGTGTCACATGACCGTGTACTGGCTGGGTTTGAGTCGGTTGTGTGCTGCTTAAGGGACACAGCCTGTGACACGGGCTTGTCACAGGGCATGTCACGCCGTGTTCAGCCTATTGTTGGGCAAATCAGAGCCGTTCGTTTCCCTATTCTAAATCCAAGGGTCCAGGCCTCTTCCCTGTGGATATAAGGCCGAGAAATGAGGGATAAACCCGGCTTGCTACACCACTAGGGTGGGTTGATCTGTATTAGTTGGAGGGTCGATTGGTGGCAATGCCTGGGGAGCCGAGTTAAACCTGGCTTGCTACTCCACTAGGGTGGGTCAATCTGTATTAGAATGGGAGATCGATTGGTGGTAATGCCTGTGGAGCACAGATAAACCCGGCTTGCTACACCACTAGGGTGGGTCGATCTGCTCATTTTTGCTGTGAGGTTAGTACCTCTGAGTGGGATGGACGGAATATCGCCAGCCTGCGGGATTGGGTGACTAGGACCGACCAACTAACAAGTTAAAAACCCCTAGTCGGCGGTGGACGACGGGTATACCCGGTACACCAAGAAGGTGCCCTGAGTGCATGGAGCGTCAGGTGGATACCAGCGTTTGTGACATGGTTGTGATATGGGCATGTCACAGGGCGTGTCCTTTGCAGGTTTCAGCCAGGATTGCGTGTGTTGAGAGTCACGGGTGTGTCTTGGGGTACACGGCCTGGGACACGGGCGTGTCCCATGGCCGTGTCCCGCTCGGGTGAGTTGATATTGTGCTGGGTGAAGTACACGGCTGATAGACACGGGCGTGTTGGGCATGACACGAGCACGTAAGGTGTGACACGGGCGTGTCAAACAGCCATGTACTGGTTGGGTTTGAGTCGGTTGTGTGCCACTTAAGGGACATGGCCTGTGATACGGGTGTGTCACAGGGAGTATCAGGCCGTGTTCAGCCTATTGTTGGGCAAATCAGAGCCGTTCGTTTCCCTATTCTGGATCAAAAGGTCCAGGCCTCTTCCCTGTGTATATAAGGCCGAGAAATGAGGGATAAACTCCTTCATTTCATCCTTCTTCTCATTCTCAAAGAGAGAGAGAAAGGCCAAGGGAAGGAAAGGAGGAAGGAGAAAGCCAGCTGTTGGAGGAGCTGCGGAGTGCGAAATACAGATCCGAGGTTGGATTCGTGAAGGCAAAGCCGAGGCGGTGATTTCCATCCGGCTTGGTCATTGCTCCAAAGCAATCTTCAAGGGTAACGATCTCCTTCTTGGACATCGAAGTCCTTTCTTTACGCATGTGCATGGAATCCTCCACCAAGAGGTTGATATCGTAAGTGATTCCTTGGTTGAGTCTGCATCTAGAGCCAGAAGTGTAGTACGGCATATGCATGCTGTGTGAAGCCCATCTCGACAGTTAGTCTGTATTGGTGATGGTTATATGTAAACCGAAGAAGAATCCGTGGATTTTATGCTGTGTAAGATATATGCGTGTAGGTTCTGTTGTACGAATGTATGGATGTATGGATGTATGGATGTTGGATGCTTTGCCAAAGCTCCTGGTTGTCGTGAGGGGTCAATTGGTAGCAACGCCTGGGGAGCACGAGATAAACCATACTTGCTACAACACTAGGGTGGGTTGATTTGTATTAGTTGGAGGGTCGATTGGTGGCAATGCCTGGGGAGCCGAGTTAAACACGCCTTGCTACTCCACTAGGGTGGGTCGATCTGTATTAGGATGGGAGGTCGATTGGTGGTAATTCCTGGGGAGCACAGATAACCCGTCTTACTACACCACTAGGGTGGGTCGATATGCTCATGTTTGCTGTGAGGTTAGTACCTCTAAGTGGTATGTACGGAATGTCGCCAGCCTGCCGGATTGGTGGACTAGTACCGACCAACCAACAAGTTAAAAACCTCTGGTCGGCGGTGGATGACGGGTATATCCGGTACACCAATAAGGTGCCCTGAGTGCACGGAGCGTCAAGTGGATACCGGCATTTGTGACATGGTTGTGATTGGTAGCTTGATAGATATAATGATGGCAATCCATACAGGGAAGGAACCACTACCCTGGGTAAGGGGTAGGGTCGTTATAATTGATCAGCTAATGCTGACCGTTGCTTTGTTTACCGCTCTTGGGTGGATGATTATTTGCAGGTGCTGATGTATTGAATTGAATTGAGTGGAATAACGGCTTGCTGCGAAGGCCCTCGAAGGCCGTGCGAAGAATGTTTGGATTTCATGTGTGGCTGGCCTGCGTGCCGATGTATGAAATTGTATATGTTTGTAAAGAGCAACCTGTAAGGCCTTAAGGCCGTGAGCGTGTGTGTGTTGTAAACATTCCTGGTATATAAATGTGGAATTTATATATTAGTGGAGATTCGCTGTGCTGAGTTCATCTAACATAAAATGCTGCACTAGAATGCTTTGAGTTAGGCTACGAGTTGAAATGATTTTGATATCCCCATGTGACTCCGCCATTTGTCTGTGAAATATGGCGTGGGCCCTGGCCGGACCCACTGTTATATTCCACGTGACGGGTTTATCTCGCGGTCCCCGGTAACCGGAACCGGACCAGGTGGAAATTAGAGTACACGCTGGGGTGCGGTGACGTTATAATAAAAGTGCACGTTATATTGTAACGTCCCCGCGCCCTAGCGTGTACTCTAATTTCCACCTGGTCCGGTTCCGTTACCGAGCTGCAGCCCAAGCACCCCAACCCCTCTCCCTCCACAGGCGGGTTTTTGGTGGCCACAGCCTCCCTTTGATGAGGTAAACTCGATAGTCAAGCCCACACTACGGGGAATTCCCAGGAGGTCACCCATCCCAGTACTACTCTCGCCCAAGCACGCTTAACTATGGAGTTCCTTCACTTATCATCACCAATTGAGCTTGAGAAGTGAAGGAACTCCATTGTTAAGCGTGCTTGGGTGAGAGTAGTACTGGGATGGGTGACCTCCTGGGTAGTCCCCGTAGTGCGGGCTTGACTATCGAGTTTACCTCATCAAAGGGAGGCTGTGGCCACCAAAAACCCGCGTGTGGAGGGAGAGGGGTTGGGGTGCTTGAGCTGCAGCTCGGTAACCGGAACCGGATCAGGTGGAAATTAGAGTACACGCTGGTGCGCGGGGACATTACAATAAAAAGTGCACTTTTATTGTAACACCCCTAGCCGATCCAACGTGACAGTGTCACGGCTCCGTTCTAGGCGACGCTACCGGGCTGCAGCCCAAGCACCCCAACCCCTCTCCAGCCCACTGGCGGGTTGTTGGTGGCAACAACCTCCCTTTGATAAGCGAACTCGACAGTTAAGCTAGGCCGTACGGGAACTTCCCAGGAGTTCACCATCCCAGTACTACTCTCGCCCAAGCACGCTTAACTATGGAGTTCTTGCAGCTCAATTGGTGATGAGAGTTGAAAGAACTCAATAGTTAAGCGTGCTTGGGCGAGAGTAGTTCTGGGATGGGTGACCTCCTGGGAAGTCTCCGTACGGCCCAGCTTAACTGTCGAGTTCTCTTATCAAATGGAGGCTGTGGCCACCAACAACCCGCCAGTGGGCAGAGGCGCCGATTAAGGCAGTCCATGGAGAGAGGTTGGGGTGCTTGGGCTGCAGCCCGGTAGCGTCGCCTAGAGCGGAGCCGTGACACTGTCACGTTGTATTGGCTAGAGGCGTTATAATAAAAAGTGCACGTTTTATTGTAACACCTCTCCACTACACCTGAGTGGTCTATCAACGAGCATGTTACCAGGCTGCAGCCCAAGCACCGCAACCCCTCTCCCTCCACAGGCGGGTTGTTGGTGGCCGTAGCCTCCCTTTGATGAGATAAACACGATAGTCAAGCTTGCACTACGGGGACTTCCCAGGAGGCCACCCATCCCATTAATACTCCAGCCCGAGCACGCTTCACTATGGAGTTCCTACTGGGAAGTCCCCGTAGTCCAGGCTTGACTATCGAGTTTACCTCATCAAAGGGAGGCTGCGGCCACCAACAACCCGCCTGTGGAGGGAGAGGGGTTGGGGTGCTTGGGCTGCAGCCTGGTAACATTCTCGTTAATAGACCACTAGTGTGTAGTGGAGTGGTGTTACAATAAAAAGTGCACTTTTTTTGTAACTCCCCTAGCCGATACAATGTGATAGTTTCCCGACTCCGCTCTAGGCGACGCAACCGGGCTGCAGCCCAAGCACCCCAACCCCTCTCCCTCCACAGGCGGGTTGTTGGTGGCCACAACCACCCTTTGATGAGTGAAATTCTCCCGTTAAGCGGACAGCATGGGGACTTCCCAGGAGGTCACCCATCCCAGGACTTCTCCAGCCCGAGCACGCTTAACAGTGGAGTTCTTTCAACCCTCATCACCAATTGAGCTGCAGCTCAATTGGTGATGAGATGTGAAGGAACTCCATAGTTTAGCATGCCTAGGCGAGAGTAGTATTGGGATGGGTGACCTCCTAGGAAGTCCCCGTACGGCCCAGCTTAACTGTCGAGTTTGCTCATCAAAGGGAGGCTGTGGCCACCAACAACCTGCCAGTGGGCTGGAGAGGGGTTGGGGTGCTAGGGCTGCAGCCAGGTAGCGATGCCTAGAGCGGAGCCGTGATGTTGTCACGTTGGATCAGCTAGGGTCGTTACAATAAAAGTGTACTTTTTATTGCAACACCTCTCCACTACACCCGAGTGGTCTATTAACGAGCATGTTACCGGGCACAGCCTAAGCACCCCAACCTCTCTCCCTCCACAGGCAGGTTGTTGGTGGCCGCAGCCTCCCTTTGATGAGGTAAACTCAATAGTCAAGCTTGCACTACGGGGACTTCCCAGGAGGTCACCCATCCCAATACTACTCCAGCCCGAGCACACTTAACTATGGAGTTCCTTTGATGAGAAGTGAAGGAACTCCATATTTAAGCGTGCTCGGGCTGGAGTAGTACTGGGATGGGTGACCTCCTAGGAAGTACCCATACTACCAGCTTGACTATCGAGTTTACCTCATCAAAGGGAGGTTGCGCCCACCAACAACACGCATGTGGAGGGAGAGGGGTTGGGGTGCTTGGGCTGCAGCCCGGTAACATGCTCGTTAATAGACCACTCGGGTGTAGTGGAGAGGTGTTACAATAAAAAGTAGCTCAACTGGTGATGAGAAGTGAAGGAACTCCATAGTTAAGCATGCTTGGGCGAGAGTAGTACTGGGATGGGTGACCTCCTGGGGAGTCCCCGTATGGCCCAACTTAATTGTCGAGTTCGCTCATCAAAGGAAAGCTGCGGGCACCAACAACCCGCCTGTGGAGGGAGAGAAGTTGGGGTGCTTGGGCTGCAGCCTGGTAACATGCTCGTTAATAGACCACTTGGGTGTAGTGGAGAGGTGTTACAATAAAAGTGCACTTTTATTGTAATGCCCCTAGTCGATCCAACGTGATAGTGTCACGGCTCCGCTCTAGGTGACGCTTCCAGGATGCAGCCCAAGCACTCCAACCCCTCTCCCTCCACGGGCAAGTTGTTGGTGGCCACAACCTACCTTTGATGAACGAACTCGACAGTTAAGTTGGGTCGTACGGGGACTTCCCAGGAGGTCACCCATCCCAGTACTACAGTTAAGCGTGCTTGGGCGAGAGTAGTACTGGGATGGGTGACCTCCTGGGTAGTCCTCGTACGGCCCAACTTAACTGTCGAGTTCGCTCATCAAAGGGAGGCTGTGGCCACCAACAACCCGCCCGTGGAGGGAGAGGGGTTGGAGTGCTTGGGCTGCAGCCTGGTAGCGTCTCCTAGAGCGGAGCCGTGACACTAAAAAATTGGATCGGCTAGGGGCATTACACCCAGCACCGTTCTGCGGTCCGAGACGTGACAGTCAAATTTGAGCATTTCTAGTCTTTCCGGTGCATGAGACTAAGACTCTTATTGTGCGCTCCAACTGTTGAAGCTAGTAACTCGGCTTCACCTAGAGTTCAGACCTGAAGTTGCATCACACACCTACTCTTCTTGAACCACCATCTCGATGTGAGTCACAGGACTAGAAACAGACCGAGGTTCTTAGCTCGGAGGTCCCACCTCTTACACGGAAGAATCAGAAGTTCTCCCCGTCCCTATGCAATGCTGAGCTAGGTGCCTCTAAGGAGGAAGATGGAATGGTTCAACAACGACCGTTTCAAGGCACCTTGTTAGTCTATTTATAGGCCTCTGAGTTTGACCTGCCAATAACCAAACAGAACCTGACCTGGAATTACCAAAATACCCTGTCCTGGGTCTGCCAACAGCTAAACACTGCTGTTCTGAAGGGCTACATGCAGACCACCAAGGGAAAAAGAGTAAAATTACCTGGGGTAGAAGAGTAAAATCCCCCTTGGGGGTAAGAAGGTAAAAACACCTTTTTTCCTCATACGGCGAGCGAGAAAATAGCCCACGGGCGAGACGTGCTTACCTGCTCGTCTCGTATGTCTCCTGCCTTACGAGAGCCATCTCGCCATCAAGGGCCAGCCCGCGCCGCAAAAGATGTCTCGCCTACCCAGCCGATCCCCGTCTCGACTTCGGCAAGTGGACCGCATGGTCCCACTCGCCTCTTCAGCTCCTCTCGCCCCCTCCCGCTAGCCCAAGGTTGTACACAATCCCCGCTCTTTTCGAGGTTGCCCCAAGCTCGGAAAGAAAGTCCAACCGAGGCTTGCGACATTGGTATTCATTTATGAGAATCTTTGGCGTGCCCTCCCCCTGGATCCCATTAATATGTGGCCCAATCTCATCATGGAGATTTCCCCCTCTCTTATTTCCTCCTCTCTTATACGGTCAACATGTCCCATAGACAGAGTTTCTGTGAGCGTCTCGCGATGGACTGGAAGAAAAACACTGCCAATGTGGCTGCCCTGGCTCCTGCTCTGGTTCGCTCCCCCGCTTCTGCACCTTCATTATCTCGCATGAAGAAGGAAAAAACCGTCGACCCTCCATTCTCGGCCGGTGCGACTACTTCGGCACCCTTGGGAGCTGATGCACTTCCTTCCACACCCTCTGGGAGAGAGAGGTGATTCTTGACTTTTACTCTTGGCTCTATCTTTTCCCTTTACTTTTATTGTTTCGAATATTGACCATGTTTTTTCAGGGAGACCCCGCCAATCCCCCCATGCTTGTGAATCCCCTGATGCTACGGCCAAACAATATCAAGACTCTGACTCACCATAGCAGCCCTCGACTCCTACCGCGAAGAATGACGACCTCTCGCGGCTTGTGGAGAACCCTCACATTCCCAGTAAATGAACTAACCTTGACCTTTCATCAGTGCACCTCGCGGCCTCCAAGCCTTCTTGCGAGACAATCATATATTTTGACCTTCAACCTTTCTTGTGCAGGAAACCAAATCGACTCGGCCACTGAGGAATTTTCCGGGCTGCCCGCCCTCTCGCCTCTTCCTCACCCGGATGAGATTGAAGACTATCTGGGCGATCCTACGGATCCCCTAGAGATGAAGCGCAAGACGGCTGGGATGCTTTGAAAATGTACGCATATTATCCGTGAGATGGAACAAGACAAGCATGCCACCGACTGAAGCATCGACTGGCTGGAAATTGAGTGCGCCCGCCTCTCCTCCGAGATCGACGTTGGGGTCGAGATAGATGATACCGACCCCCAGGCCATCAAAAGCGAGATCGACCAGCAACTTCATCTTGCACGCCGCCGCCTGGATGTCGTTCGCGCTTTTCACATCCCTGGTCGTCGTCCATGTGCGGGGTCTCGCGGTGGTCATTGGAGGTGGCACAAGAACTGAGGAGCCTCCACCCCATCTCGCTTAACCAATTGTCTCGCTTGTTAAATTATGTTTTGTAATTCTTTGGCTTCTACCAATTTACCGTCCCGCCTGTGTAAACATAACTTATTATTTTAAGTCCTTTGAATATGATGCCCGCCTCGCGCGGAGCGAAATAATTAATGATGATATTCTATTAACCTCCTTTATGCTGGGCTTTTTATTATAGTTGCGCTAATTGCTACCTTTATCCATTTTATTTTGGCTCATCAGAGAGGTCACTGCGGAATGCTGCACTTCGAGGTCAAGAGAGGGAAAAACAAGAACCGTCAGGTCTGTCACTTCGACTTCCCCCTTCACATTTTCCCGCCATTTCTCACTCTCTCCATCCGCTATAAATACATCCCCCGGGATCTAGATGTTTCACGCCTGTGCTGTCGCTTCCTGCTACTTCTGAGATCCGGAGTTCTCGCCTGCTTCCACTCACCTGCCTCTTCTCGCGTCTCACTCCCGCCACACACTTTTCTACCTCCTTCTGCTTCTGCTGTCTCACTTGCCATGGGAAAGAAAAAGGCTGAAGAGGGCGAGGGTCGCAGCCATTGCGGCTGGAGATTCGTTGACTACGACTTTCCCCCTGGCAAAAATCTCAGAAGAGGATTATAACCGCTTCACCAGCAAGTTCCTTGCGGAGGGGTTTGAGTCCCGCCCGCCAAAGGTCGGCGAGTCGATTAATACCTTCTATCATGGGGAACTCGCCTTCCCCATCTCGCACTTCGAGTCGGGGCTAAGACTCCCCCTCTGGCCAGAGGTAAAACAGGTTTTGAAATATTTCAGGGTCGTCTACGTGCAGCACAACCCGAATGCCATCTCAGTGTTGGTTGCATTTGCTAGCTAAATGCACCACGAGCGCATCGAGTTTAGCCTCACTATCTTTCGCAAACTATTTATCTACCATGCCAAAGACGACGACGTCTCGTACTTCACTTGCCAGGGCTTAAGGTTGTGCGAGACCCCCCCCCCCCCCAAAAAAAAACCACCACTAGCTCACCAGCTTAATCTTCATTCGCGGGAATCTGGGAGGCGTCCTACTCACCCTAGCATTGACTGCCGAAATATATTACGAGACCCCCAAGGTTGGGGGTGCGGAAAAAGCTCTCTGCGATTTCTTCGTAGGGAAGAATTTTGAAGTTAACTTCCTACGGCGAAATCTCAAATCGCTCCTTCCCGTCCTCCCCGGTGAAGGCACACTCGCACCCCCTTAGTCTTTGTTCGCCATTCCTTTGTTCTGTTCTAACCATTTTCTTGTTTAGGAGAGAGAATTATTCCCGTCTATCCCCCCTATTTGAGCAGTGCAGGGCCATCCAAAGGTCTCGCCCTCACCAGCATGGAGGCGGAGGCAGAGAAGGGATCATTGACCCCCGCCCCAAGAAAAGATCCAGGGATGATGTTGCTGCTCCTCGGCACATCCCCAAAAAGAAGATCAAGAAGGTTGTGTAATTCTCGAAAGGGAAAAAGGGACCCGCACCGAAGGAAGTGAAAGAGATGTCGGGATCTCTGAACCCATCTCCGTGGAAGAATCACAATCACCTTGCCGCCAAGCTGTCTCGCCTTCTTGTGAGACAGCCCTACCCTACCGAACCGCCAACACCTCCGCTCAATCAGCTTCAGGTTTTAATGGTGCTTCAGATTCTCCATCTAGTGATGAGGATGGATCATACTTTGAGTTTGATGTCAATCAATTAATTTACAAGTATGGTTCCCTCCTTGAGGCCTTGGATAAAAGCAAGAAGCTTACTAAGAAGCAAGCTGCAGAGCTTATGGTTATTAGACCTTTTAAGGCTGAGTTAGAGGAAAAAATGGACATGTTCCATCAAATGACCTCTAATTCCAATGAGCTCAAGGGGATTATTGACAAGCGTACTAAAATAAGAATTCAAAATGAAACAGTTATAAAGAAGCTTGAGAATGATCTGCTCAAGGGGGGAAGTTGGTGGCTCAGTTCTCAAAGACATAGTCCGTGCTGCCCATTATTGACACCTTCACTTCCTAAAACTATACGGGGGAGTGGGGTTCAATAGGAAGGCAGCAGCAACAACAACTCCTAAGGCCATGGTAAAGGCAGTTGTTATTCTGCCTCAAACCACCTTTCAAAAGGTTCTGCTTCCTTCTAATAGGTATGAACATGACAGTATGTATGGTCACTAGAAGTATGGAAATTCCTACAGTAAGGACAATAGTGCATTTAATTATGGAGGGAGAAAGATGTTGGAATATGCGTTCTACACTTCTTGTTTTGGTAATAATAAATCACGTTTGTATTTGATCATAGGATGTTTATGATGTGCAGATATCATAAGTCTAACAAAAATAGCATTTGGGTTTTGATTCGGGTCAAAACAGAGGAGCTAAGGCATTGTCGCCCGACAATATCCAATATCGCCACCCAGCGACAGAGGACCAAACAGTGTGGCGTTGAGTGAACTCACCACACTCAATGCCTACATGCAGTTATTGTCATTGTCGCTCGGAGACATAAATATCGCCAGGCGACAGTGCACGATTTGATATGATTGATCTAGGATGCAAAAATGGCGAATACGTGAGATACGTGTTAGCAGGATAAGATATTGCCGATCGGCGACAACCAATGTCGCCAGGCGATATCCCCAGAATATAAAAATGACTTATTTTTCTGGGGAGATCACGAATTCAATTATCTGTAGTATTCCTTCCTGTCCAACTGATCCAGAGAGCTCCAACATTCAGAATTACTCCATTCACCCAAGAAGGTTTAAGCGCGAAGGTTTGATGGCACGTACACGACATTTGAAGCAACCTTGGCAAGGATTCGTTGGCATCTTCAACACTTTGTGTACAACCCCGTATCCGTCAAGCGGGGTGAACCAGGAACCAAGCCGGTCGGCTCAGATCACCCAGGCCCCAGGCAAGCTCGACAGAGAAGCCCGAGCCCGAGCTCGGCGTTCGTCGACCGCGAGCTCGGCATCTGCCGGGATAAGCCAAGATTCGTCGAGCTGAGGTCAACTAATGGAGGCCGACTGATAGGCGAGCTCGCCGTCCCCAACTTGCACTCTCACTAAAGAGCTCGGCAACAGCACGTGAGCAGGATCTGCCGAGGTGGCCAGGCTCCCCAGCTCGCCCATATCTATGAGGTACTTTTTACTGTTTTCCCCCCACTGGTCTGCCCATAGCCCTTCAAAACAGCAGAGTTTGGCTGTTGGCAGACCCAACCAAGGGTTTTTTTGGTAACTTCAGGTCAGTTTAGTTTGGTTATTGGCAGTTCAAATTCTGAAACCTATAAATAGGACCCAAGGGGTACCCCAGAAGGCAGGTTGTCTGTGCTCTCTTGCTTCAGTTTTCAAGTGCATTCTGAGGGTGCCTTAGCTCGGCCTTTGGCTAAGGAGGGGAAGCGCTCTCAGATCTTCCGGGTGTGTGGTGGGTCCTCCCCGCAGAGCCCTTGGTTCGGTTCTCCCTTGTTTCTTTAGTTGTTTTACTTACGGGAGTGAAGTAGGTACGCGATTACCCGTTCCCCGAGGGTGAGCTCCACAAGAGACCGATTTTCGGTTTCAACATTTTGGTGCGGTGAGCGTGGAGCGTGGTCGGTGCAGAAAAGCTTCAGCAAGCTAGATTACAGGAGGACAGGGACCTGACAGGTCGAGCTCGCCGCCCCCACCTCTGGCCACGGTGTGGATGTTTGAAGATTTCAGGAACGAGGTACTGGGCCTCATCAAGTTCGCACTCGGCACGTGGGCCGAGTGCTCGACTCCGGAAATCCAGATCGCAGCCATCCCCTCTCTCGGCGAGGACGCCCCCGGCAGGCGAGCGGGGAATGAAGTGGCCGAGGAAGGCCGGGGGTGCAAGCTCCTCGGGGCGAGCTCTTCCCCGGCTCGGCAGGTAGAGGTCGACTCGGTGATCTGAGCCCGCGAGACGTGCCAGCTCGCCCAGTAGGGGGAGGCAGCTCCTTCAGCAAGTTGGTCTCTTCAGCTCTAATTCCAGCGGGGTTCAGGGAACCCGAGATGTCCTACTACATCGGGAAGGTAGACCCGGTCCAACACGTCCAGTGGTTTGAGGACGTGGTCTCGATCCGGCAGATATCGGATGGGTTCAAATGCCGACTCTTTGCCATCACCCTCAAGGAGAAGGCAAGGGAGTGGTTCCATCACCTGCCGGCCAACTCCATCTACTGTTTCGAGGACCTGCGCCGGGGGTTCATGTTGAGGTTCACTACCTCAAAGAGAAGGAAGGAGTCAGAGTCCCTGTTCCAAATTAAGCAGGGAGTGAACGAGATGCTGGGGAGCTACGTGGACTGGTTCCAGGAGGAGGTCACCCAGGTCCAGGAGATGTTGGGCCATAGTTTGATGATAGCTTTCACCCTGGGCCTGCATCAGAGTTTCTTCAGGATGGAGTTGAAGAGGATACCCCCCCTCTCCTACGAGGAGTTGATGGAGAGGGTGGCAAGAGAAGTTGACGGGGAGGCGTCAAACCCGAAGTTCGCTCGGAAGCTGGCTAGGTGGGCCATAGAGGAGGAGAAGGAGCCAAGAGGAGGAATATAGGAGGAGAGGAGAGCCCTGACAGAGGGTGCAGAGGCAGCCCCAGGGGCAGCAGCAGCTAAGGTGGGGGCGCCAGGAGCCTGATCGTCGGTTGGGATGGAGGCCCGAGTGGCAAGGGTAGGGGCCACAGAGAGGGTACCAAGGAAGGGACCACCACTAAGGGGGGCAAGATAAATTCCACCCCCGGGTTAGAGGCGGGAGCAGAGGCCTCGACTCCCCGTTCAAGAAGAGGCTTGGGCCATAGCCATAGGGGAAAGGAGGAGAGCAGCCAGGAGGAGGAGAGAAGTTAGGGTGGAGTTGCCCTACTGCGACTTCCATCAGGAGGAAGGGCACGACACAGCCACGTGCCCGGAGTTCCTCGGAATGAGGTGAAACAGGGAGCAGCAGCACCAGCAGCAGGGGAGAAAGGAAGTGAGGATCGAGGAGGTCCTGCCTCGAGCGGAGGAGGACCGTTGCGAAGACCGGTTGGATGTCAGGACCCGAGGAGGGATCAGAGTGATCCACGGGGTGGGGGTGGGGGTTGAGGTTTCCCGGAAGGCGAGACTCCACACCATATATCGCCAGAGCGTTGGCTCCACATCCCAAACCCCACCCCCAGAGGAGAGGATCACCTTCTCGAGGAGCGATATGGCGGATCATGAGGATCCTTTTTGCGATGCGCTGGTCATCCAGACAACCATCAAAAATATTACCGTCTCTAGGATCCTCGTCGACAATGGAAGCTCCGTCAACGTCGTCTTTAAGAAGGCGTTTGATGAAATGAAGGTGGAGGCGAAGAGGGTGTTGGCCTCGGATGGGCCTTTGTTCGGATTTTCGGGGGAGAGGAAGGAGGTCGAAGGAGGGGTGGGCCTCCATATCACCCTAGGGGGGGGGGGGGAATCCAGGAACTGCAGGTTCATCATCGTAGATTCCCCCAGTAGCTACAACGCCATATTCGGGAGGCCCCTTATCAGTGCCTTCCGCTGCGTCCCCTCATTGGTCCATCGATGCTTAAAGTTCAATGCAGAGGGGATTCAGGTTAGGGTTAGGGGGGACCCCAAAGTGGCATGGGAATGCTACGTCACCACCGTGAACTCCATCTCTTTGCAGGATGGAGCTGAGGAGATGGAGCGAAGGATGGAAGAGGCGGAGCAGGAAGCTGGCAGGGAGGAGCTGGAGGCGGAGAGCTGCGCCGTGGTAGAGGCGGCATGAGGAGATCAGGAGTAGTTAGTCGAGGCGATTGCCGTGGAAGAAGAGGTGGAGGTGGAGGTCCTCATCCTAGAGGAGAGGGATGTTGAAGAATGGGGAGAGAAGTCCCGATTGGAAGCTGCGGAATAGGTGGTGGAGCTGGAGGTCCACACCCATGAAGGCAGGGTGGAGAAGGTCCGCGTCAGCGCAGGGCTGATCCCGGAGGACCAAGGCCGGATGCTGGAGTGCATCCAGAAGAACGTGGACATCTTCGCATGGAGCGCCGTAGAGATGCCTTCGGTTGACGCAGATGCGGCTTGCCACCGCCTCAACTTAGACCCGGGAACAAGCCCCATCCAACAAAAGAAGAGATCCACTGTGGATAAGCTGGCAGAGCCCAGCATGGAGGAGGTGGCCAAGCTTCTCAAGGCCGGCTTCATATCCAAGATCCAATACCCCTGCTGGGTCCCAAATGTAGTCATGGTGAAAAAAGGGGACCACCGGTGGCGTATGTGTATCGACTTCTGCTTGCTTAATAAATATTATCCTAAGAACTGTTATCCCTTGCCTCGGATCGACGCGGTGGTTGACTCAGCCGTTGGTTTTTCTGTAATGAGTTTTCTAGATGTATTTTCAGGTTATCATCAAATCAGAATGCACCCCCTGAATGTTAAGGATGTCTCATTCATCATGGGGGATGGGTGCTACTGTTACAAGATGATGCCTTCGGGCTAAAGAATGCAGGGGCGACCTATACAAAGATGATGGACAGGGTTTTCAAAGAACAGAAGTGGAGGAACCTGGAGGTGTATATGGATGATCTCATGATCAGGATTCAGGATGTAGACTCTCACCTCCAGGACCTGGAGGAGACCTTTGCTACCCTGCGCAAGTACAAGATGCGGTTGAACCCCCTGAAGTGCGTCTTCGGGGCTAGCAGGGGAAAGTTCTTTGGGCACCTCCTCACCCCTGCAGGGGTCGAGCCGAATCCTGATAAGGTCAAGGCTATCATAGAGCTTGGATCGCCACGGAACACTAAGGAGGTGCAACGGCTGACGGGGAAGCAGGCAGGTCTAAGTAGGTTCCTCTCCCAGGCTGGGGAGAAGTGCTCCCCCTTCTTTAAAACACTAGGGGGGGGGGGGTAATTCGAGTGGACCAGGGAGTGCGAGGAGGCATTCCAGGCCCTCAAGACGCAATTGACACAGGATCCATTGCTCCAAAGGCCGAAGGAGGGGGAGGACCTATTTTTGTACCTCGGTGTTGGGGCGGAGGCCCTTAGCTCTATCTTAGTTTGTGAAGAGGGGAAGAAGCAGCTCCCTATATATTACGTGAGCTAGGTCCTGAGGAAGGCCGAGCTCCGGTATCCAATTTTGGAGAAGCTGGCATTTGCCCTGGTCATCTCAGCACGAAGGTTGCGGCCCTATTTCCAGGCACACTCAATCCGAGTGGTGACTGACCATCCCCTCCGCAGCATCTTTGATGGGGTGGAGCATTTTGGCAGGCTAGCCAAGTGGTCAGTGGAGTTGAGTGAGTTCGACGTCTCCTTCGTCCCCCGCCTCTCGATCAAAGCTCAAGCGATGGCCGACTTCTTGGCCGATTATGTGTTTGAGGTGGCGGAGGAAGAGTTCACTCGTCCAACTCATTAGAAGGTGAAGGTTGATGGTGCCTCGGGGAGACATTCACTAGGAGTAGGGGTGATCCTAGAGAGCCCCCAAGGCACTAGAATTGAGCAGACGGTGGTGGTGCATTTTCCCATCACCAACAATCAGGCCGAGTATGAGTCCATGATAGCGGGGCTGCGTCAGGCTAGGGAGCTGGGGGTGTTGGACATGGATGTCCTTACTGACTCCATGGTAGTAGCTTCCCAGATCAACAGGGAGTTCGAGGCAAGAGAGCCTACCCTGCGGCTATATTTATTCAAAGTGAAGGGGGTCATTGGCACGTTCCAAACTTTTTCCATCCAGCACGTGCCCCGTGATGAGAATGAGCAGGTCGATCAGCCAGCGAAGAATGGTCCCCGGGTGGGGGGTACCATCACCGACTTGTTCCGCCCTTCCATCGAAGAGGGGAAGCGTATGGAGATAGACCAGCGACCTTCGTGGATGGACCCGGTAGTAACTTTCCTTTTCACGGGAGAGTATCTAGAGGGGGTAGACAAGAAGAAGCTCAGGCACAAGTCGGCATACTACCTCCTCCGGGATGGGAAGTTATACAGGAAGACTCTCTTGGGGATGTTGGCTCGTTGCGTGGCCGTGGGGGAAGTACGGAGAATCTTGGAAGAAGTCCACTCCGGGGAGTGTGAGAGTCACTCCGGGAGTCGGACCATGGAAGGTATGATTGTCAGGCAGGGGTACTTCTGTCCCACCCTGGGTCGTGATGCCGCGGAGTTTGCAGGAACGTGCCACAAATGCCAGCTGTTTGCTCCCCTCCAGCTACAGCCGGCTCAGTGACTCAAAAGTATCACAGCCCCCTGGACCTTTGCCATTTGGGGAATGGATTTGGTTGGACCGTTCCCCCAGGCCTGTGGGCAGAGGAGGTTCCTACTAGTGATGATCGATTATTTCTCCAAGTGGTTGGAAGTGAAGGCACTGGCGAAGGTGACTTCCCAGTTCATCAGGAACTTTGTATGTGTGGAGATCATCTGCCTCCATTGGCTGCCTACGGCCATTGTCACGGACAATGGGCCCCAATTCTCAAACGCGGAGTTTACCAGTTTCTGCGAGCAGCTTGGGATCGACCTCAGGTTCACCTCGGTCCACCACCCCAGGAGCAACGTGCAGGTGGAGGTCGTGAACAAGATCATTGTTAACCTCCTAAAAAAGAAAGTGGAAAATCTCAAGGGGAGGTGGGTGGAACAGCTTCCCGCGGTTCTCTGGGCCTTGAGGACCACCCCCAACACAGTTACCGTAGTGACCCCCTTCAAGCTCTCTCATGGGTGCGAGGCAGTGCTCCCCGTGGAATTTGAAGTTCAAACACCTCGAGTTGTTGTGGCCAAGGAAGGCAGGGAAGATTGGCAGGCTGATAACGAGGAGGAGCTGCAGCTCTCCCTTGACATGGTGGAAGAACTGCGGGACCTTTCTGCCGTCCGACAGGAAGAGGTGAAGAGGAGGACGACCAAGTACTTTGACAAGCACGTCAGAGTCAAGCAATTTATGGATGGGGACTTGGTGCTGAAGAAGGTGGATGCAGTAGTGAGGTCGGCAATGGTGAGGAAGCTCAATCACAGCTGGGAAGGTCCATTTATTGTAAAAGAAGCTTTAAGATCAGGGGGGTATCGACTCCAAAATATGGAGGGCAAGACCCTAAGTCTCACTTGGAGTGGTGACGACTTAAAATGCTTTTTCCCTTGAAACATGTAAGTGGTGCTTTGATTTTTAATGAAAGTTCTTTAACACGCCAATGCTATCACAGTGATTTTGCATGAAGAAGTGAAGTGTATTTGGACCCCTAGCAGATCCTGCTGTCAGGTTCTCACCTAGCTGGCAGGGCTGGAAGTCACTCGGTGTCATCCTTAGACCTCGAGCAGATCCCGATGTCAGGCTCTCACCTAGCTGGCAGGGCTGGAAGTCACTCGATGGTGTCAGTATTGGACCCCGAGCAGATCCCGCTGTCAGTCTCTCACCTAGCTGGCAGGGCTGGAAGTCACTCGGTGTCATCCTTAGACCTCGAGCAGATCCCGCTGTCAGGCTCTCACCTAGCTGGCAGGGCTGGAAGTCACTCGATGGTGTCAGCATTGGACCTCGAGCAGATCCCGCTGTCAGTCTCTCACCTAGCTGGCAGGGCTGGAAGTCACTTGGTGTCATCCTTAGACCTCGAGCAGATCCCTCTGTCAGGCTCTCACCTTGCTGGTAGGGCTGGAAGTCACTCGATGGTGTCAGCATTCGCCCACGAGCAGATCTCGCTGTCAGGCTCTCACCTAGCTGGCATGGATGGAAGTCACTCGGTGTCATTCTTAGACCTCGAGCAGATCCTGCTGCCAGGCTCTCACCTAGCTAGCAGGGCTGGAAGTCACTCGATGGTGTCAGCATCGGACACCGAGCAGATACCGCTGTCAGGCTCTCACCTAGCTGGTAGGGCTGGAAGTCACTCGGTGTCATCCTTAGACCTCGAGCAGATCCCGCTGTCAGGCTCTCACCTAGCTGGCAGGGCTGGAAGTCACTCGATGGTGTCAGCATTGGACCCCGAGCAGATCCCGCTGTCAGGCTCTCACCTAGCTGGCAGGGCTGGAAGTCACTCAGTGTCATCCTTAGACCTCGAGCAGATCCCACTGTCAGGCTCTCACCTAGCTGGCAGGGCTGGAAGTCACTCGATGGTGTCAGCCTTGGACCCCGAGCAGATCCCGCTGTCAGGCTCTCACCTAGCTGGCAGGGCTGGAAGTCACTCGGTGTCATCCTTAGACCTCGAGCAGATCCCGTTGTTAGGCTCTCATCTAGCTGGCAGCGCTGGAAGTCACTCAATGGTGTCAGCCTTGGACCCCGGGCAGATCCTGCTATCAGGCTCTCATCTAGCTGACAGGGCTAGAAGTCACTCGGTGTCATCCTTAGACCTCGACCAGATCTCGCTGTCAGGTTCTCATCTTGCTGATAGGGCTGGAGGTCACTCCGGGAAGTCCTACGCTCCCCAGGCAATGCCTAACAAGCTTGGCCCTTCAAAGGATAAGGGAGCAGAGCTCGGCATAGGCGAGCTCAGGCTCGCCAGTTCAGATTGGCCTTGGTATAAGAGCGGCGAGCTAGGCCCTTGGACCTCACCGAAGGAAGGCGAATCACGCCAGGACGCCTCGCCCCTGCTATATTTTACTTGGAAAAGTTTAGAGAATTTGGTCTCATTTTAATAAGGTCACGGACAGCTCGCGAGCGAGCTGAGGCAAGCCCTTAGAATTGTCGACCTCTCAAAATGTACTCTCAGGGGCGATTCCTAATGACTGTCCTACTCGCAACGCCATCTACGCGAGGTCGCTGGGGGAAGTGCTCGCAGACAAACAGGGCACGGCAGAGAAATCCAGCAAAGGAAAAATATATATATAGCGATATACTTATAGTAGGCACAGAAGGTATCAAAAATGTTCTTTCATTAAGTAATGATATTTACAGGTTGAGCTCGCCTTGGCGAGGTTACAATAAAAGGGGGGTAAGAAAGAAATTAGTAGGATTAGCCCTCGCCCCCTTCATCGGATCGACGATCCCCCTCCCCTCCGCCGGATGGGTCCTGGAAGCTTTTCCTGAAGAGCGCATCCAAGCTGTACTCCTTCTCGCTGGGCAGCGTTGCCGGGAACAAGCTCGACATCAGGTCTTTGGCTGAGATCTCCTCGCACCCTCCACCAGCACCCCAATGTCCTTCATCATCTAGAGGGTGCATTCAGCGGCCTGGATGGAGTTGATCCGCAGCCTCTCGCTGAGGTCAGCTTCGCCAAAGAATCTCAGCCTCTTATAAGGGAGGGTAGGGTCGACATCGCTGGCCGGGAAGAAGATCTCCTCCTGGCGACTGACCTCACAGTTGAGGTTCTGATTCTCCTCCTTCAGCCTCGCATTCGCCCCCTCCAGCTCGGCAAGCCGGGCGCTCAGCTGGCCTATCTCCTCCTCCTGCTCAGCATTGCCAGCCCGCAGCTCCCCGACAGCCTTAGCATCCTGAAGAAAGAGAGAAATTTGTTAACAACGCAAAATATTTCAAGTAAACGAGGGAAGAGGGAGCATGATACTCACCAACCCGCCGGCGGCCTGGGTGAGAAGACCGTTAGCGATGCGGAGCTGCCTCGCCTGGTCGGCGACCTTGTCTTTGGTTACGTCGCGGGCCTGCTCTGCTTTTTGAAGTTGGTTGCTGAGGCTGAACCTGCAGCGGACCAGCATATGATGGAGCTCCATGGCTCGCAGGTGGGCCTGCAGGCCCTCATGGCCGAGCTGCCACAGGTTCAAACCCTTGTAGGCCTCGGCGTCCTCCCGGCCATAGAGGCCGAAGCTGAGGGCATAGGCGTGACCTGTGGAGGGCTCGCGGTCATGCCAAGAGGGATGAAGGGTGGATATGGAAACCCGGTGGGCCAGTTCGTCCCACTGCACTATGGGCTCGCCCGCCGAGTCTTCCCACCACCCCCAAAGATGAAGAAGGGATGTTCCTTCGGCGCGCCGCGCTCGCCAGCCCTCCTCTTCACCGAAGGAGGTGGAGAGATTGACACAAGTGGAGCAGAGGTCTCTCCACCCTTCCGCCACTTGCTGGTGATTTCCTTCAGCTGGTCTCCTACGACGCGTCGGGGACGACTTCAAGCGAGCTCATATATTTGGGGCTGGATTGATGTTGTTTTCCCCGCAGAGCCAGCAAGGATCTCTTTATCTTTTTAGGTAGTTGTTGGCGATGGGGCGGGCTAGACCATGCATCCTCAGGCCGCCTCTTGCTGGAAGAGGGTTTGGAGAAGGCCGTCTCGTCTCGGCAGGCCGCCGCTGACTTCTTGCGAGCAAGAGGGTCCGGGCATAATCCCGAGTCCGTAAATGGCGGGTTCACGGGGATTAGCCGCACCCCTGCAAGAAAAAACTTAGAAAAGTCAGAAGATTTTCAACGGCAATATGGCGAGCTCGTCAATCTGGCGAGCTTGGTAATGTGGAGAGGATGATACCTTTGCCGGGTAGGACGGGGCGGAGCGCGCCAAGGCCCCTTCGCAGGAAGGCGACCTCGAAGTCCTTATGGAGGAAGTATTTTTGGAGGTCGGCATCATTGACGGACACGGCCGACGGGCGGTAGACCTCCTCGCCCTTCTGCTGAGGCGAGTAGGGGATGTTGTCGAGATCGACCTTGATGAAGGAGATCTTGGTCATCCAATTGTGGTGTTTGTTTGCAATCTCGTGAACCTTGATTAGCGAGCCCCCGAAGTAGGCGACCCCATCCAGCGTCGCCTTGTAGGAAAAGAGCTTCCTGAATACCGTCAGGTTGAACTCTATCCTTTCTCGCTGGAGTTAGCTCGCAAACGCCACCATCATGGCAATGGCGTTGGAGTTCAGCTGCACGCGCATCGTGCCATAGTATTTCAGAATCTGCCGGATCTCCGGCTAGACAGGGAGGCGCAGCCCCACCTCAAAGTGCGAGATGGGGAAGCCAAGCCCATCATCATAAAAGGTATTGATGTCCTCCCCCTGCCTTGGCCGGCGCGCCTCGAAGCCTGGCTGCACATGGTCATGAATAAACTCAGCGAGCTCAGCCTCGCTTGTGTGCCCCTCAAAGAAACAATAGTCAGTGAAGTGCTGGGCGCACTTGGAGTGGCCGTCAGCGTCAGGGTTGGTCTTGCCCATGCTCGCAGAAGGAGGGGTGGAGCGAGAGCAGAAAAGAGGAAAAATAGGAAGAGGGAAAAGCAAGAAGTTAAGGCAGTAGTACGGGGGTTGGTGGGGGGGGGGGGCTATTTATAGAAAGAATAATCAGGTGGCTAAGCTATCCAATCGGCCCAGCTCGCCATCCCAGCTCGCCAACCCCCAGCTCGCCGACTTCCGGCGCATTCCAACCAAGGCTAAGTCAAATGAGAAGCAATATAATTACTATTATTCAAACACGGGCCACACCCAAGAATGTACGAAATTACTTATTACAACAATATAGTGCAGGAATAAAGAAGCGAGGCGTGCGGACAGGGGGAAACCAGGAGGAGAGTGTCGGTCGGCTCGGCAAGGGAGCCGCCTTTTATCTACCCTGGTCTCGCAGCCCCCGCCGCCCAAACTGCCGCGCGCGGAGCAACTCGCTGATCCTCCCCGAATTCCTCTGCGCCGCCGAGAGGCCATCATCGATCTAGTCCAGAAGCCGGGAAGGAGACAGCAACTCGACAGTCTGGCTGCCTCGCACTTTGTCAGTAAGCCGAACATAGTCTCGCTGCAGCGCCTCGTTGACTTCCTGCACCTCGCGCAGCCCGCACACCAGTTTCTTGAAAAGCTTGAGCCCCCTCCTGGTCAGCTCGGTTTGCTCCACTTCAGGGCCTAGGTAAGAGTCTAGGAAGATCGCAGAGGGGAGGGGGGAGTAATGGGCTGCCCGCGAAGATTCCTCGGCAGCGAATTGGCTGGGGGCGGGGACTGCAAAGACGAGCATCAGCAAGGGGACGAATGCTGGAAAGTTGCGCAACAAGGATCCAGGCGAAATTTACCTGATGAGCTCGGTAACTCAAAGGAGATATGGGGAGTGACAAACCTCAGGTCCTGCCCGCGACCTGGGCCACGCGCTCCCGGAGAGAGAAGCTTGAATCCTGGGATGGGGATGGTGTCCACACCTGCCCCCACGGTCACAACTACTCGCTGAGGAGAGGGGGCGAGCACTGGAGAGTTCGGCCTCTACGTGCTCATCCCCAAGGTTCCGAAGGGAGGGGACGAGTCCCGGGGACGGTTCTCCGGAGTCATGAATCGCGAGTGCCCAAGAGTGGTCTTGGCTCGCGGGGTGCTATCTCGAGGGGTGGCGCTCCCGCCGCCATCCAGCAGGTTATCTGGGCCATCATAAAGGTCAATATTGTTTTTGCCCTTGTCATGAGCGGGCAGAGTGGAGGAGCCGGTCCCGTGCTCTAAGGTGGTCCTCAGGTCATCATAAATGGGCTCGACTTCTTGAGGAAACAGCTTCGCCCTCATGGTGGAGTCGGGCTCGGTCGTGCCACACTGCGGCACAGCGGCTGGAACCGTAGTTAGGGCAGCTATGCGAGTAGCTGAGTCTTGGCGAGCTCGGTTAAGGTGCTCTTAGATCTCCTTGGGGATCGACATCTCAGCACGGCTATATCAAAGGGAATGACAAAAGTCAGGCAGGTATGCATGTGTATATATATAGCTGAAGGTGGACCCCACCCGAAGATTCCCTCCAGTCCACCCCGCGCTCGCCGAACACATGGGGTTGGATGTTTCTTTACGAGCTTTGCCAAGCTCAAAAAGAGCGGGGATTGTGTATAACCCCGTATCCGGCGAGCAGGGTGAACCAGGAACCAAGCCGGCCAGCTCAGATCACCCAGGCCCCAGGCGAGCTCGGCAGAGAAGCCCGAGCCTGAGCTCGATGTTCGTCGATCGCGAGCTCGACATCTACCGGGCTAAGCCAAGATTCGTCGAGCTGAGGTTGGCTAATGGAGGCCGACTGATAGACGAGCTCGCCATCTCCAACTCACACTCGCACAAAGGAGCTCGACACCAGCAGGCGAGCAGGATTTGTCGGGGTGGCCAGGATCCCTAGCTCGCCCAGATCTATGAGATACTTTTTATTGTTTTTCCCCCGCTGGTCTACCCATAGCCCTTCAAAATAGCGGAGTTTGGATGTTGGCAGAGCCAACCAAGGGTTTTTTGGTAACTTCAAGTCAGTTCAGTTTGGTTATTGGTAGTTCAAATTCTGAAACCTATAAATAGGACCTAAGGGGTACCCCAGAAGGCAGGTTGTTTGTGCTCTCTTGCTTCAGTTTTCAAGTGCGTTCTGAGGGTACCTTAGCTCGGCCTTTGGCTAAGGAGGGGAAGCGCTCTCAGATCTTCCGGGTGTGTGGTGCGTCCTCCCCGCCGAGCCCTTGGTTCGGTTCTCCCTTGTTTATTTTGTTGTTTTGCATGCAGGAGTGAAGTAGGTACACGATCACCCCTTCCACGATGGTGAACTCCACAGGAGATCGATTTTCGGTTTCAACATTTTGTTTAGAGGGAGTTTTTAATTCTGAAGTTTTCATTTTGTTTTTTACTTTATTTCCATTGTAATTGAGGGAGAAAATCGTCGTCTTGTGCGTGGCGTCTAAGTCCTTGCATAGCTTAGGAGAAAATTGCCGCCTTGTACGTGGTGTCTAAGTCCTTATGCAACTTAGGGAGAAATCACTATCTTGTGTGCAACATCTAGATCATGGTTAGATATAGGGAGAGGTTAGTAGCAAGCTCTAGGGAGTGTTTCACTTTAGCCTGCCCTTTCTTGTAGAAGGTCCGGTGAAATCAAAAGTTTGCTATATTTTTCATAAGCCTTAGTCTCTAGCTTCATAGAGATTTGTTGTATTCGTCTTTATTGCTTTTGAAATAAAATACAACAATTTTCATTCATATACATTTCTAAGTGTTTAGTTTGATTTATGAAAAATTAGTTTTGATTTCTCTTATTTTATCAAGTAAACTCTAAAAAAAATTATTAACCCTTATTCATACCCCTCTAAGGTCACCTCACGATCCAACAATTGGTATTAGAGGCAGGTTGCTCTGAAATCGGTTTTACCTCCGGGAGTAACGGCGCAAAACAATCACACATTTTCTGAGGGCAAGGGATAAGTAGACCTCCCTTATTCACGGGCACTAATTATAACTATTAGAATGCTCGAATACGGTGTTTTTTAATATCTTTAGATATCGAAGTTTGGGGCATGATAGAAACATGCTACACTCCACCTATAACTGTAGTTTGGAGTGTTTGATGGAAAAACCCAAAGATAAATGGGATGACATTGATGCTATAGATCACGGCAGTGAACCGGTCGCACAAGTAATATAAAATGGGGGTTTTCCCAAGTATTGATCTCACAAGGAACACAGTAAGGTGGAGTTAATTTCAAGGAGGACTTGAGATTGAAGTCCTCAGGTCGGAGCTATCTAAGAGGGGTTTGGATTGTTGCGGAAACAGAAAATAAAACACTAACAACTACTCCTATGCAACGCCGCTATGCGATGCTTCGCCAGGCGGGATGGAAGACTAGTCGGGCTGCTATGCACCGAATCGCTAGGCGGATGGAAGAGTAGGCTCGCGAATGAGGTGGTGAGAATGGCGGAATGAGGGTCGTAAGAACTTCTTCGCAATGCATGACACTAGCAATTGGTAGTGCGGCAAGGGTGGATGGTGGTGGATGGAATAATAGGCGCAACTCAAGCAACTAAAGCGTAAACAAACACAGAATCACATAGACATGAATCTAGTAAAGTTTACATCTAAAGTGCAACAACATCAATATAAATAAAGTTTTAACACACATACACAACAATAAAGCAAGAACAAGTCAAGAGATCGACCTAATCCGAAGCCTTGCTGAGGATTCACGATTGGAATCGTCTGGTTGTCATTCCGCGTCCAAGCTCGGTCGTCAACTGTGTCCGGGATAGAGAAGGGCTGTCACCACCTTCCAATGGCCCGTCTTCTTCGTCTCACGATAGTGGACGAAGTTTGCTAGTTTTCCTTTGCTTGATGGCTATGGCGTTAAAACCTACTTGAAGCTCACGGATGAAGGAGAAGGCCGAGAGGAAGCTCCGGCTTGGATTTGGCGGTGAAAGCTTGCCCGGAACACCTCCCTAGGGTGGAAGATGAAGGGGAACGACGGAGAAGGCGGAAAACGGCGGAGGAAAACGAGCGATCTCCGGATCTCTGGATTAGGGCGAGACCTGCACTATTTATAGAAAAGCAGAAATGAACAATGCGCACGATCACAGGCGCACGACCAGTGGTCGTGCGCACTATGTCCTGTGCTCGTGCGCACTGGCATGGAATAACAGGAAGAAGAACTGGGATAATGCGCACGAGAAGTGGCGCACGACCAGTGGTCGTGCGCACTAAGTCCAATGATCGTGCGATTTCCCCAGACAGGACTCTAGAAATGAGGAATCAATGCACACGATCAGTGGCGCACGACCGGTGGTCGTGCGCAATATGTCCGGTGGTCGTACGCTTACCCCAGACTGATTCTGGAAAACGTAGAGTAGTGCGCACGATCCGGGGCGCACGACCAGTGGTCGTGCGCATTAGATCCCATGATCGTGCGCTGTATTCCTGTTTCACAACCATCCCGGAACACGCACACGACCCCTGTACCGAAAGGAAAAACCAATCACTAATCTGTGCAGTCATTCCAGACAATCACAAAAGGGAGTACAAAATATAAAAATAACAAAATACACAACCACGGGCATAAATGTGCACTTCGTATGGAAATAAAGATTAGATGAAATAGGAATGATAAAGAACTAAAAGTGAAGTGCAACCTCGTGAAAACTAGCCCAGATGAGTCCGAAAATAGGTATATAAAGTGGACTCATCACACCCCCAGACTTAACTATTTGCGCGTCCCGAGCAAACAAAATCTAAGCAGATAGGGAAAAATACTAGTTAACAAAGAAATTGCGATACGAAGTACCATGCGAAGTCGCATGCTTGCGCGCGTAAAAATATAATAGAAGAAATTTCTAAGTATACAAAATAGTTTATATTTTTCACAATGTGTATCAAAATTTTATTATTACTCAAAAATGGAATCACGGTGAATCATTCGGTCACGCGTAGGGAGAAAGTAGACTAATCACTAGGAGAGCATTGCCAAAGATCGGGGCTCCGGATAACCTCCAAAGGAATCCACCAATGTCGGTGACCATATGCTTGCCTTTTTGCATTCTCTCCACGACACTGGTTTGGTTCACACAAGAATCAGTAGGACTTTAGGTGAAGAGATGGGGCTTGGGTTTTGGTGAGGTAAACAAGGAAAAACAAGAAGGCTATGCACCTTACCCAAAGGAGATAGTATGAAGGGAATCCATCAGCTAACCAAAAGATATGCGGGTACACCACACCCCCAAACTAAACTTTTAACATATGGGTGTGTGCACCGCCTACTCCAAAAATAAGCACATCTCAAATATGATTTTCAATTTTACTTTTCCTTTTCACTTTTTTTTCTTTTTCTTTTTCTTTACAAATATTTTTCTTTTTCTTTTTCTTCATTTTATTTTCACAATTCAGCTAATATAACATTGGAGCACATCCATATAATCACAAGTAAAATCACCACATCACATCCCAACATTAAAATGTAAACACTAAAGCTCAACTTGGGTGTGCGACTAGGATTGACTATGAGGCTTTGGTGAATGAAGGTGGAGCTGAATCAAAAGAAGGGTAGGCACAACGGGGCTAGCGAGGACAAGACGTTAAGAACGGTACAAAGCTCAACCGGGCCAAAATGATGGCCTACATCACACTCATGCATGACTAACCTATACCCATGCTTCAAGAATAGCTTGGGGCAAGTTCTCAGCCAACGAGAAACACTATCCATCCTCCCGACTCGAGCAATACAAAACTAACGACCTTCTACATACATCCCTAAGCTACCGTAGGATTTACACCGGATTCACCAACTTTTGAGTAGAATAAAAAGTATTTACGCAATTAGAAAAATATAAAACTAAAAGCATACAGAAAAATTAAATCTACTCCAATTTCTACACGAGATGAGAGCAGTTGACTAGAATCACAACAAGACCAACATTTTACTCCGTCTCACAATCCTATGTCAGCACCATAATTTTCCCAAATCTAATAAAGAAATGAGTTTAACTCGCAGCATGCAAAAAGCTAAGCACGCGCTCATGTGGGTGCAGTGGTGTGTGATGCAATGAAGTAAGCAAAATAAAACAATAAAGGCTTCTAGTATGCACAAGAAATGTGTGTGTGCAAAAGGTAACAAATCTCTCCCCCAGACTTAAAATAAGCAACAAATCATAAGATAGAGAAATTGAAATCATAAAGAGCTAAGGGAAGAGTTTACCCCATGCTCAGCTAGTGAGCATACCAGAAGACGCGTGGAAACCGAAGCAGGCCCGCCATACGAAGAATCAGAACCCTGCCAATGCAATTTTCCAAGAATACCTGCAGGGGTGAGCTCCGCAAAAACAAAACAAAATATACAAAAAGGAAATGCTAAAACTAAAAATAGACAAGAAAAATAAACTGCAGAAAATGAAAGATAAGTACTGGGGTTATTGTCATCCCAGCACGACTTATTAAATTCTAAACAGTTCTAGCTAATGGGCCTATGAAATAAAAAGTGCACAGGTAACTGGCCTAATATCCGTTTCGATAACGGGTACCGATACGGTGATAGAGCAGTTACCCCTCTGCCTAAATAATCATACCTGCTCCTCGCAGGCAGAGGAAATAGGAAATAAGAAGAGGAGGAGCACTGGTCCTCGCTCATCTTATCACAAAATAAATCCTTGCCTAGCAAGGTATCGTCTATCACAGGCCCGCAGGAGGCGATGTCAACGGCATGAGCACAAAGCTCATCATCATCCCAACGTACCTGTGGAGACTCATCCTGCACAGGCTCAGATAAGGAAGGGGGATCAAGTAATAAAAGAGAAGAAGAACTAAAAGAATTAGAAAATGTGAGAGTGATCCCGGTATCACTCTCAGCAGGATCCAAGCAGAGATCATCATCGGTATCATATGAGTCGTACCGAGGAGAATACGACAACTCAAGGTCCGCGATGGTAAGTGGAACGGCCTCATCCAATAAGCAGGTGCAAACCTCCACATCGGAAATAGGGTATTCCTCATCCCACCGGGGTGCGTAAAAGTGTTCCCAAGATCCATCGTCTCCGTTGAAGATAGAGGAATCCTCATCCCACTTCGGCGCAACCTCGGGCACCGAATCATCAACAAATACAACATCATCAACCGACTCACAAGAAAGAGGAATAGCACAATCCGGCAAAAATTGCGGAGGGGCAAGGCTGCTCTCAAAATCAAGCACTGAATGAGCAGGTCCCATCGCAAAATCATTCGTTGATGCCACCCCATCGACGACCGGAACAATCTCATCGTCCCATACAGGAGCGTCCATGAGTTCCTGCTCCACTTTTTGTTGGCTAACACCAGAGTGATCATCATCACTCAAGGAAAGCTCGTAAAAAGGGATCGAGGGACCCATGAAAGAGCTGTATGCGGCCCGAGATTCTTCAGTAATCTCAACGGGTAAAGAAGGAGCAAAGTGCGTTATGTCAGTGTATGGGCCAGGCAACACCCTGGTAGGCCTGTCCACAACAGTCTTCCGCGAACGGGTGGTTGTTGTGCACACGCCCTCAGAGGGAGAAGGCTTGCACAAACAAGGGAAATCCTTCAAAATGTGGCCCTCACCTTGACATAACAAACACCGAATGCAATGCTCGGCATTCATAACAGCAATGACATCGATGGATCAGCGCAAAGTGTCAAGGATACGACACTCAGCATCAGAATCCATCACGAACAAAAATAATTGCTGAAAAGTGCTACACAGCTAGAATGAAAATAGCATGGATCTGCTATCTAAATCAAAAATCAGAAAAGGGCAAAAAGAAATAAGCAAAATAAAAATTCTAATAACAAAAGCAAATAAAAAAAAAGAATGATATGCACAAATGGAAAAGGGCTTCAATATATTATCTCCCTCTCCAAAAACTCACACGACTGTGTTCCCCGGCAACGGCGCCAAGAACTTGATGCTATAGATCACGGCAGTGAACCGGTCGCACAAGTAATATAAAATTGGGGTTTTCCCAAGTATCGATCTCACAAGGAACACAGTAAGGTGGAGTTAATTTCAAGGAGGACTTGAGATTGAAGTCCTCAGGTCGGAGCTATCTAAGAGGGGTTTGGATTGTTGCGGAAACAGAAAATAAAACACTAACAACTACTCCTATGCAACGCCGCTATGCGATGCTTCGCCAGGCAGGATGGAAGACTAGTCGGGCTGCTATGCACCGAATCGCTAGGCGGATGGAAGAGTAGGATCGCGGATGAGGTGGTGAGAATGGCGGAATGAGGGTCGTAAGCACCTCTTCGCAACGCACGGCACTAGCAATTGCTAGTGCGGCAAGGGTGGATGGTGGTGGATGGAATAATAGGCGCAACTCAAGCAACTAAAGCGTAAACAAACACAGAATCACATAGACATGAATCTAGTAAAGTTTACATCTAAAGTGAAACAACATCAATATAAATAAAGTTTTAACACACATACACAACAATAAAGCAAGAACAAGTCAAGAGATCGACCGAATCCGAAGCCTTGCTGAGGATTCACGGTTGGAATCGTCAGGTTGTCATTCCGCGTCCAAGCTCGGTCCTCAACTGTGTCCGGGATAGAGAAGGGCTGTCACCACCTTCCAATGGCCCGTCTTCTTCGTCTCACGATAGCGGATGAAGTTTGCTAGCTTTCCTTTGCTTGATGGCTATGGCGTTAAAACCTACTTGAAGCTCACGGATGAAGGAGAAGGCCGAGAGGAAGCTCCGACTTGGATTTGGCGGTGAAAGCTTGCCCGGAGCACCTCCCTATGGTGGAAGATGAAGGGGAACGGCGGAGAAGGCGGAAAATGGCGGAGGAAAACGAGCGATCTCCGGATCTCTGGATTAGGGCGAGACCTGCACTATTTATACAAAAGCAGAAATGAACAAAGCGCACGATCATAGGCGCACGACCAGTGGTCGTGTGCACTATGTCCTGTGCTCGTGCGCACTGGCATGGAATAACAGGAAGAAGAACTAGGATAATGCGCACGAGAAGTGGCGCACGACTAGTGGTCGTGCGCACTAAGTCCAATGATCTTGCGATTTCCCCAGACAGGACTCCAGAAATGAGGAATCAATGCACACGATCAGTGGCGCGCGACCGGTGGTCGTGCGCAATATGTCCGGTGGTCGTACTCTTAGCCCAGACTGATTCTGGAAAAAGTAGAGTAGTGCGCACGATCCGGGGCACACGACCAGTGGTCGTGCGCATTAGATCCCATGATCGTGCGCAGTATTCCTGTTTCACAACCATCCCGGAACACGCACACGACCCCTGTACCGAAAGGAAAAACCAATCACTAATCTGTGCAGACATTCCAGACAATCACAAAAGGGAGTACAAAATATAAAAATAACAAAATACACAACAACGAGCATAAATGTACATTTCCTATGGAAATAAAGATTAGACGAAATAGGAACGATAAAGAACTAAAAGTGAAGTGCAACCTCATGAAAACTAGCCCAGATGAGTCCGAAAATAGGTATATAAAGTGGACTCATCAGACATTGATAAGCTTTGATGAAAAAATAACGCTAAGCCAATGAATGCTTTATTCTGCGTGTTAGATAGAACTGAATTTAATCATGTATGTGCTTGTGAAACTGCGTATGATATTTGGAACCTACTTGAAGTTACTCATGAAGGTACATCACAGGTAAAGGACTCAAAGCTTTTCTAGTTAGAGTTAGAATTTGCGAAGTTTAAGATGGGGTCGATGAAGATGTAGACTCCATGTACACGAGGTTCAACAAAATTATTGAAAGTGAGGGTTAGGTCTACAATACTCTAAAGGAGGGGGGGGGGTGAATAGAGTATATTTAAAATTTGTTAGGTCCCTATAAAGGTGCTGTTACAGCTTTTGCTATAAACTGAAAAGGTGTAGTAATTAGGAAACTGGAAAACAGAAAATAGAAAACCTAATCACAGCCACACAACAAGAACAAAAAGAAAAAGATAGGCAACCAGACGACACAAGAAATTTATAGTGGTTCCCCAAATCTGGGTAGTCCACTCTTCAACCACCCTGGTAGGAATCCACAAAGGTTTTTGATCAGGTGCTTGACACCAATGAGTTTTGATCAGGTACCCAAAAACCAACTCAAGTCTTTTGGTTATGAGACTTGCAACCAGGAATCACTTTTGAAGGGAGATGACAACCCTTTGTACAGGAGGGGTTGAGAGAGTGATTTTGTCTTCTCTTTCTCAATAAATTGAGAAGACTTATGTGGAATGATGTTAGCAAACAGCTCCCCCTGAGATATAGAATAATTCGGGGAAGATCTGGAGCTTTGCTGCAGGGTGATAGGCCTTCAATCAGAGTTCTTGACTTGCAGTTATGCAGGGACTTCCTGACTGATTTGATATCTATTGTCCTTGGAAGTCCTGGAGAGAATATGGAAGAAGAAGACTCTTGATATTGTATGATTGTTCTTCTTCTTCTGAATCAAGATCACTGTCTGTCACTGTAAGCTCTGAGTAATTTTTCTGTTCTTTTTCTCTTCGTTCTCTATCTTTGTATCTGTGTTTTTCTTCTTCTCTGTCTTTTAAAATTTTGAATGCCTCAGTCATTAATGCTGACGGCCTTGAGAATAATTAGCATTGATTAATTTCCCAACTGTCTTGTGGAAAATCGGCAAGTAATATTCCTGAGGAATACTTTAATTAATGCTCTCTCTAACTGATACATTCAGAAAATGTTAGAGCATTAATTTGTCAGGAATTATCGCATTTGAGTGAGGACAGAATGCCGGAAATGGCTAAGTCTGGAATCGACGAACAGTTGGCAGAATTCGTCGAACTGAATTACCAGTTCGTCGAGCTGAGATATTGTATTCGTCGACCAGACGGCTTCTTATTTGTCGAGCTGAGTTACAAGATCGTCGAGCTGATAACAGAGCTACATGCTTCAGAGCCTTTGCCTTTTCTGTCTGAAGTTCGTCGAGCTAACAATTGCATTCGTCGACTGGAGTTCAGCTATAATTCTGGACTTAGTCAAGTATTTTGTGTTGACTGATATTCTGTGTGTCGACATGAATCTTCTGGTGTCGACACAGGTGAGTGTCGACTGATTAGTCTTGGTGTCGACACAAATCTTCTGGTGTCGACATAGTTGGTGTTGACACATGCCCTAAGTGTCGACACAAATCTTCTTGTTCCTGAATTCATCGAGTAGAGTACTGAGTTCGTCAACCTGAGAAGTTGACTTTGTCGACCTGAGATCTTCTAACAGAAGGCTGTTGTGAACTCAAGGTCCAAGTTCATTGAGCTCAGAATCATGTTCGTCTACCAAAGTCTGAAGTTGGACTTAGAATAATCTGGAGTTATCCTGACTTTAGTTTGTTGAAGTATCTCAGGTCAGCAAAATATCTCAAGATCGTCGAGCTGAGAACGTCTTTCATCGACCTGAGTTCGACGAACGTCGAACTCATTTTACTTGGTCTTGAAATTGTCTAAGTATTGAGTCTCTGATAGTCTTGTTGATAGCTGGTCCATCTGATGTTGACTCTAAGGACTTGTCCTAGACTCTAGGACATAACTATGACCCTGGCTATACATGTTGGGTCACATCATCCTAAGTTAGTGAACCTAGCCCAAATCAACTAGGGATCCAACAATCTCCCCCTATTTGGGTGAGATCACTAATAGACTCAAAACAAAAACATAAAAATAAACAAAGAAAGAAAAAGGTATATCTGGCAGAGATTACTAACATATGCATCAGATATATATGTACATGAGCTTTGTTTTAAACAGACAAATCAGTTTTAAAGCTAATGCAGAGAAATAAAAAAAATTTGAAGCAATGTAAAGATTATTTCTTCTTTTTCTTATCTGTGGGCTTATCTTCTTTGGTCTTTTCTCCTGGCTTTGTAAAGATAATTTCTCTTTTTGGATCCAAAGCCTATGCCTGTGTCATTGTCATGTCAGCTGCCACAATAATCTCCAGAGATGTAGTTCTGGGGACAACTACTTCAGGATGTAGCTTCAGTAATCATCAACATTGAACAATTTATTTGCTTTATCAAATCTTTTGAGTTCTTCTTTTCTTTATTTGGACATAGTTGAATATCCTGATATATCTTTGCCTTCAGCTTTTGCTTTATTAATCAAAGAAAGACAAATAATTTCCTGAAATCTTGCCATTCTAGCAGTGTTTGCTATTTCAGGATCCTCAAAAGGAACAGGAGGTGAATATGGTCTTTTAGGACTATTAGCCTTCTGGTCTGCAGAGATACTTTGCTATTGCTGCTGATGTTGTTGATGTTGTAGATGTTGCTGTTGTCTTTCAGAAGTGTAGTGCCTTTGCTGACTACTTCCAGAAGGTCTCCCTTAGTGTCTCTTATAGGTTTAAATAGGGGCAGACCTCTGAGAGCTAGAGCTAGTGGCACCAGCTGCTGGAAGAGGTGGAGGAAGTGGATCTCTTCTGTACTGATGAACTAGTGGAGGAGAATATTTTCTACTTCTTTTCCTCTCCTTTTGTTCATTCTTGGACAGCCACATCCAAGCTGGCATCCCTTTGTATGGTGTAACGCCCCGAAACTCAAAGGAGCAAAAGGGGAATAATTTGGGCCAGTTTGAGTTCTGGCTGCAGGCACACGGCCTGGGACACGGGCGTGTCCCAGGGCGTATCAAGCCTGTGTCGACACTAAGGCGTGAAGTCGACACTTTGGTCTCGACATTGTGTCGAGACTGGGCACACGGCCTGCGACACGGGCGTGTCGCAGGGCGTGTCGACCCGTGTCGACACTTAGCCGTGAAGTCGACACAGTGCTTTGAAGTTGTGTCGAGACACGGCACACGGCCTGCGACACGGGCGTGTCGCAGGGCGTGTCAACCCGTGTCGACACTCGTCCTGCGAAGTCGACACTTTGGTGTCGACAGTGTGTCGAGACCTGGCACACGGCCTGCGACACGGGCGTGTCGCAGGGCGTGTCGACCCGTGTCGACACTTAGCCGCGAAGTGCCGAGACCTTGTACACGGCCTGGAGCCCAGGCGTGTCAAGGTGACACGGGCAAGGACACGGGCGTGTCCGAACCCGTGTCAGCGCTCGGGTTGGAAACGGGAGAAAATCATGGGGGTACACGGCCAGATACACGGCCGTGTAAGTTGGAACACGGGCGTGTCAGATCGAACACGGGCGTGTTCGATGCCCGTGTGAGGTTCCAGGTGATTTGATTTTGACGGCGAATGAGGCACACGGCCCTGGACACGGGCGTGTGCCAGGCCGTGTTCGGCCCAGATTGGGCATTTCAGTCCCGAATCGAAGCCGTTCATTTCTTTGACTGAGGATCCAATGGCTGGGGGTTGTTCCTGAAGGGATATACCCGGGTTTTGACTTAGAAAACCCTCACTTTTTCCACTTGTTATCTCTCCAAATCCTTGGAGAAAGAAAAGCTAAGGCAAGAAGAAGAGGAACTAGATCCGCCATTGGAGGAGCTTCGGAGCTCCGAATCGCAAGCCGACTCCGGATCCACGGAGGCAACGCAAGTGCGGTGATTTCCATCCGATTACTTTTCGATGGCGCCAAAGAGGACCGCAAGGGTAACGATCCTCATCTTGAGCATGAGTCGCTCTTTTCTTTGCATAGGAAGCCCGCTCTCGCGAGTTTGCGGAGAGTTGGAGGCGTTCCTTCGGGTAGATATGTGAAGTCCCCGTTGTTTAGAGTCCGTATGCGAGAACGGACATAGGCATTTTGGTTGAAGCCTACCCGGACATGTAGTTCGGATCGGTGATGTTGCATTGCATAAGGCCGGAGAAGACTCCGTGCTATTTGGTGTTTTTCGGGTTTTCTACGCGGTAGATTGCAGCAGGGAGCCTTGGGGACTAACCCAAAGGTGCACCCGGAAAACTGGGCGGACACGAGGTCTTGCCAACTTGGTGGCTTGGAAGCCAACTTGAACATAACCGGGTTATGTGACTTGTGATGAAAATGGGACTCGGTAGAAGTTTGACCTGCGCATATGGTTTAAATTACCGTTGCGGGCGCATATGGTTTAAATTACCGTTGCGTTGTGAGCACGGGTTAGATGGAACCGTACCCACTCTATGTCGTTCGGATTAGGGCCGTTGGCATAGATGAGGGTCTTCGGCGGTCTATGGTTTTAATTACCGTGACCCATGCCAGGAAGACAAACTGCTCATAGTTTGGTCGTCCAAGAGAGGATGGCGGTGAGTCGGCAGACTTAGACTGCGTTCACCAAGAATGTGCCCTGAGTGCACGGGGTGTGTGGCCGTTGAGCCTCCGCCTGTGATGAAATGACTATATTTATATTGCTCGCTTAAGCTAATGAAATGCAGGGAAGGAGCATCGCCGCCCCGAGTTGGGGGTGGGATCGTTATAATTTGGTCAGCATTGCTGACCGTTGCTTTGTTTGCCACCGTGCGGTGGTTTGTTTGCTTGCAAGTGCAGCTGGACCAAGCGGTCAATAGCGGGCTAAAGCCCTTTCTGCGAAGCTGGCCCTCGAAGGCCCAAGTGAAATGTTTTATGTTTTATTCATGTATGGCCGGCCTGCGTGCCGAAGTTTGGAAAACATGTAAAAGACAAGTGAAACTTTTGTAAGGCCTTAAGGCCGACTTTTGAGTATTTTGTAATAACATTCCTATTATCTTGTTAGTGGACATTCATGCTTGTCGTTGGGTTCTTGTTTTGCAACTTATATAAATTGCTTCCGCTAGAATGCTCTGTGTAGGACGTTGAGATTAGTTGTATGGTTTCCATAAGTAACCACCCGGTCTGTCTGTGGTATATGGCGTCGGGCCCCGGCCGGACCTACTGCTATATGCTATGCGACGGATAGGGGGTGTTACAATTTGGTATCAGACTACTGGTTTTGGTCGGGCTTAAAGTGAATTCGTGGGCGAATTCTTTTTAAGGGGTGGTGAGCACATTGTGTGCGTCATCGTAATAACAGTAAAAAGAACCCATGAATGTCCACTTAGGAATGAAAATACTCGTGTTTGAGGAACCTGCGTGTTCCTATAATTGCTGTTTGCAATTTATTTGGTCGCTTAACGGTGTTTTGTACCACTATAGGTGACCCGAAGTGGTGTTGGGCCGTCAGAACGCCGAGGTTCTGAGGCTAGTAGTGCACCAGAAGTTGCTCCCGCAACACCTTTGTCGGCAGAAAATATACGGTTGGTGGCTGAAGCGGTGTTAGCCGTGATCAATGCGCAGCCTGGAAGGCAGGCGCAGCAGCCCGCTCCTGTGTTGGAGCAAGTACCTCTACTGGAGGCTGAGCCGAGAAGGATGGAGCAAGTGGTTGTAGAACCAATAGTGCCCAGGAGGGCGACTGAGAGGCAGTTGAAGCATGTAATGAGCTTTAACCCTCCGTTATTCTCGGGGTTGGGAACCCCATCGCAGGCTGAAGACTGGCTCTCTAGGGTGAAGAGAGTCATGACAGCGACGGAGACGGAGGAGTGGCAAATGACCACCATCGCTACGTTCCTTCTGGATGGGGAAGCGAGGATGTGGTGGGAAGGTTTGGAGCTGCATCATTTGAGAGGTAGACAACTGATAGACGTTCCGATGGAAGAGTTCTCGGAATTGTTCTTAGCAAGATACCTCCCTTCTACTCAGAGGATCTCGATGGAGAATGAATTCCTGAAGTTGGTGCAGGGTGAGAGGAGCGTGGATGAATATCTCCACGAGTTTACGCGGTTGAGTCGATATGCTAGCTCCACCATCATGGATGAGGAGCGCAAGACTAATCGTTTTTATGAAGGCTTGAGGGATGAGCTGAGATTGTTACTGTCGGGGCCAATGACGCAGGGTTTCTTAACCTTGGTCAATACTGCCCGGTCCTTGGAGAAGGACATGAAGAGTGTGCAAGCGAAGAAAGGCTTGGGTGAGAAGAAATCTGGGTTCAAAGTGCCGACTACTTCAAAGTCTGGCTATCAAAGATTCTTTAAGAAGCATAGGACTTCGGGTCCAGCTCCTTCTGGTGCTTCTGGGGCGGCTACGAGTTGGACCCCGGGCGCGTGCTTTACTTGTGGCAAGACGGGGCATTTCGCCCGTGATTGTTGGAGCGGACGTCCTAAGTCCGAGAGGAGGCCAGGAGCTACTTATGAAGAGAAGGGTAAGGCGGTGGAGTCGACCGCATCCCACTATGCTCCGGCCCAACCAAGGGTCTATAATCTTGGCCAACAGGAGGCCATTAAACAAGCTGACGTGGTGACAGGTACGGTTTATTTTATAGCAAGTCAATTCCTTTATATGCTTGTTATGTATATGTTACCTTACCACAGCTTGTTTAGGATTTGTATTGATTTGTGAAAATCCGGCACGAGCACTCTTTGATACGGGAGCTTCACACTCCTTCTTGTCCGAAGGATTTATATCACGCATCGGAGTCCCTTCTTCGATGGCGAAGGACAAGTTGGATGTGTTGTTGCCCAATGGGTGTTCGATGCGAGCGGTTAGGATCTGCGAAGTTAAAGTTCGTATTGGAGAGCAGGAGTTTGACCTGCGGGCATCCTTACTTCCGTTGGTGGAGTTCGACGTCATATTTGGAATGGACTGGCTCTCGGAGCAGCAGGCCCATATAGATTGCGGTAGCAAGGAAGTAAAGCTGGGAGCAAGTCGTGAGATGACTTTTACGGGCTTAAAGGGGTCGAGCAAGACGTTGATGTCTGCTCTTCAGGTGGTGAAGGCGGTTCGTGCCGGAGCAGAACTGTTCTTTACACTAGTGGAGGTTGCAAAGCCAAAGCCCGCGATGGATTGTATTTCAGTGGTATCGGAATACCCTGATGTGTTCCCCGCAGATCTTCCTGGAGCCCCGCCACAACGGGAGATAGATTTTACTATCGAGCTAGTGCCAGGTGCAAAGCCTGTGTCACGATCTCCGTATCGGCTAGCGCCTAAGGAAATGGCGGAGCTGAAAGTACAGTTGCAAGAGTTGTTGGAGCAAGGGTATGTGCGCCCGAGTTCTTCGCCTTGGAGCGCACCGGTCCTCTTTGTTAAGAAGAAGGACGGAAGCTTGAGGTTGTGTATTGACTATCGGGAGCTAAACAAGCTGACTGAGAAGAACAAGTACCCGATCCCCCGGATTGATGATCTCTTTGATCAGTTAGTCGGGTCGACGGTGTACTCGAAGTTAGATCTCAAGTCTGGGTACTATCAGCTGCGGATAAGGGAGAGTGATATCCCGAAGACAGCGTTTAGTACGAGATACGGGCATTATGAGTTTACGGTCATGCCGTTTGGGCTGACTAATGCGCCGTCAGTATTTATGGATTTGATGAACAGGACGTTCAGGGAGTACCTAGACCATTTCGTGATCGTCTTCATCGACGATATTTTGGTGTACTCGCAAAGTGAGGAGGATCACTTCAAGCATCTCCATTTGGTGTTGGAGACACTCAGGAGAAACCAGTTGTATGCCAAGTTCTCGAAGTGCGAGTTTTGGCTATCCTCAGTGGCGTTCCTCGGGCATATAGTTAGTGGAGAGGGTATTGCTGTGGATCCGGTGAAGATTGTTGCGATACGGGAGTGGCCTGAGCTTGCTACGGTAGCAGAAGTCCGGAGCTTTTTGGGGCTTGCCGGTTATTATAGGCGCTTCGTAGAGAACTTCTCGCGGATAGCGCTACCTCTCACTACTTTGACGAGGAAGGAGCATAAGTTCGTTTGGACGCCTGAGTGCGCGCGAGCTTTTGAGGAATTGAAGTGTCGGTTGACCACGGCGCCTGTGCTGAGTTCGCCGGTTGGAACTGAAGGCTATGAGATATATAGCGATGCTTCGGGCAGTGGTTTGGGTTGCGTGCTATTGCAGCACGGCAGCGTGATAGCTTATGGCTCGAGACAGCTAAAAGTGCACGAGAGGAATTATCCGGTCCATGACTTGGAGTTAGCGGCCGTGATTTTTGCCTTGAAGCTGTGGAGACACTATTTGTACGGTGTGAAGATTGATATCTACACCGATCACAAGAGCCTAAAGTATTTGATTGATCAGAAAGATCTGAATATGCGGCAGCGTAGGTGGATGGAGTTCCTGGGGGACTATACTTTCAAGATCCACTACGTGCCTGGCAAAGGGAATGCGGTTGCGGACGCGTTGAGTCGCCGAGCCCCAGCTCAAGCGAGTTGGCTATCAGTGCATGATGAGCGGTTGGTGCAGGAGCTGGAGGCGTTGGAGATTGTTTGTGTGGATAGACAATCTAGTGCTGAAGCAGTGCTGAATTGGACTGAAGTCCAATATGACCTGGCTGATCGGATTCGGCAGGCTTTGGATATGGATGCTAATATGAAGCAGATCATGATAGAGGCTCTGGATGGGTCAAATTCCCAATTCGTTGTGGAGGACGGATTGCTTTGGAGAGACGGTCGTTTGTGCGTCCCAAGTGTGGGCAATTTACGGGTGGAGTTGTTGTACGAGGCGCACCATACCAAGTACTCGATTCACCCGGGGAGCACGAAGATGTACCGCGATATCAAGAAGCTATTTTGGTGGCCGGGTTTGAAAAAGGATGTGGCGCTATATGTAGCGAAGTGCCAAACCTGCGCCTTGGTAAAGGCGGAGTGCCAAAAGCCGGGAGGATTTCTTAAGTCCTTGCCTATTCCGGAGTGGAAATTCGACGACATCTCTATGGACTTTGTGCATGGTTTGCCAAGGTCGCAAAAGGGGAACGACGCCATTTGGGTGGTGGTCGATCGATTAACGAAGGTGTCGCATTTTATTCCGCATAGGAAGGATGATCCGGTGGAGAAGCTGGCGAAGCTTTATGTGGATAACATAGTGCGGCTTCATGGTGTGCCCCGCAGCATCGTGAGTGACCGAGATGGGCGGTTCACGTCCAATGATTGGAGGCTGGTGCAGCAAATGTTGGGAACCAAGCTGAAGTTTAGCACAGCCTTCCATCCGCAAACGGATGGGCAGACCGAGAGGGTCAATAGAACGATGGAAGACATGCTTCGCATGTGTGTCTTGGACTTTGGAAAGCAATGGGAGGACCACCTTTATTTGGTGGAGTTCGCATACAACAACAGCTACCAAGCAAGTATTCAGATGGCGCCTTTCGAGGCCCTATATGGTAGAAGATGTCGCACGCCGTTGTCTTGGTTAGAAACGGGCGAGTCGAAGTTGTATAAGCGATCGGAAGTGGATGATGCTACTTCTTTGGTGAGAACCATTCGGGAGAGGTTGCTTATCGCTCAGGACCGGCAAGCAAAGTACTATAATGCCAAGCACAGGAACGTGGAGTTCGCTGTGGGAGATTATGTATACTTGAAGATCAAGCCGTTCAAGGGTGTCTCGCGGGTGCGGCGATTGAAAAAGCTAAGCCCGAGGTACCTTGGACCGTTCGAGGTTCTGGAGCGAGTAGGAGAAGCGGCCTATCGGCTGAAGCTTTCAGTGGAGCTAAGTGGTTTACATGATGTATTCCATATTTCGGTGCTTCGGAAGGCGGTGCAAGAGCCTACGCAAGTGATCGCGGCCAATCAAGTGCCGGTGGATAGTGGGCTAACGACAAAAGTCAAGCCCGTGCGGATTGAGGACTCGGAGGTCAAGCGGCTACGCAATAAAGAGATCAGGATGGTCAAAGTCCGGTGGGACAATTGCGGTCGTGAGGAGCTCTCTTGGGAGCGAGAGCAGACGATGCTTGACGAATATCCGGAGTTGTTCCGCTCAGGTACAAATTTTAGTTTTGGTACATGTTTTTCCCTTTATGTAATTTCGTGGGCGAAATTCTTTTAAGAGGGGTAGAGTTGTAACGCCCCGAAACTCAAAGGAGCAAAAGGGGAATAATTTGGGCCAGTTTGAGTTCTGGCTGCAGGCACACGGCCTGGGACACGGGCGTGTCCCAGGGCGTGTCAAGCCTGTGTCGACACTAAGGCGTGAAGTCGACACTTTGGTCTCGACATTGTGTCGAGACTGGGCACACGGCCTGCGACACGGGCGTGTCGCAGGGCGTGTCGACCCGTGTCGACACTTAGCCGTGAAGTCGACACAGTGCTTTGAAGTTGTGTCGAGACACGGCACACGGCCTGCGACACGGGCGTGTCGCAGGGCGTGTCAACCCGTGTCGACACTCGTCCCGCGAAGTCGACACTTTGGTGTCGACAGTGTGTCGAGACCTGGCACACGGCCTGCGACACGGGCGTGTCGCAGGGCGTGTCGACCCGTGTCGACACTTAGCCACGAAGTGCCGAGACCTTGTACACGGCCTGGAGCCCAGGCGTGTCAAGGTGACACGGGCAAGGACACGGGCGTGTCCGAACCCGTGTCAGCGCTCGGGTTGGAAACGGGAGAAAATCATGGGGGTACACGGCCAGATACACGGCCGTGTAAGTTGGAACACGGGCGTGTCAGATCGAACACGGGCGTGTTCGATGCCCGTGTGAGGTTCCAGGTGATTTGATTTTGACGGCGAATGAGGCACACGGCCCTGGACACGGGCGTGTGCCAGGCCGTGTTCGGCCCAGATTGGGCATTTCAGTCCCGAATCGAAGCCGTTCATTTCTTTGACTGAGGATCCAATGGCTGGGGGTTGTTCCTGAAGGGATATACCCGGGTTTTGACTTAGAAAACCCTCACTTTTTCCACTTGTTATCTCTCCAAATCCTTGGAGAAAGAAAAGCTAAGGCAAGAAGAAGAGGAACTAGATCCGCCATTGGAGGAGCTTCGGAGCTCCGAATCGCAAGCCGACTCCGGATCCACGGAGGCAACGCAAGTGCGGTGATTTCCATCCGATTACTTTTCGATGGCGCCAAAGAGGACCGCAAGGGTAACGATCCTCATCTTGAGCATGAGTCGCTCTTTTCTTTGCATAGGAAGCCCGCTCTCGCGAGTTTGCGGAGAGTTGGAGGCGTTCCTTCGGGTAGATATGTGAAGTCCCCGTTGTTTAGAGTCCGTATGTGAGAACGGACATAGGCATTTTGGTTGAAGCCTACCCGGACATGTAGTTCGGATCGGTGATGTTGCATTGCATAAGGCCGGAGAAGACTCCGTGCTATTTGGTGTTTTTCGGGTTTTCTACGCGGTAGATTGCAGCAGGGAGCCTTGGGGACTAACCCAAAGGTGCACCCGGAAAACTGGGCGGACACGAGGTCTTGCCAACTTGGTGGCTTGGAAGCCAACTTGAACATAACCGGGTTATGTGACTTGTGATGAAAATGGGACTCGGTAGAAGTTTGACCTGCGCATATGGTTTAAATTACCGTTGCGGGCGCATATGGTTTAAATTACCGTTGCGTTGTGAGCACGGGTTAGATGGAACCGTACCCACTCTATGTCGTTCGGATTAGGGCCGTTGGCATAGATGAGGGTCTTCGGCGGTCTATGGTTTTAATTACCGTGACCCATGCCAGGAAGACAAACTGCTCATAGTTTGGTCGTCCAAGAGAGGATGGCGGTGAGTCGGCAGACTTAGACTGCGTTCACCAAGAATGTGCCCTGAGTGCACGGGGTGTGTGGCCGTTGAGCCTCCGCCTGTGATGAAATGACTATATTTATATTGCTCGCTTAAGCTAATGAAATGCAGGGAAGGAGCATCGCCGCCCCGAGTTGGGGGCGGGATCGTTATAATTTGGTCAGCATTGCTGACCGTTGCTTTGTTTGCCACCGTGCGGTGGTTTGTTTGCTTGCAGGTGCAGCTGGACCAAGCGGTCAATAGCGGGCTAAAGCCCTTTCTGCGAAGCTGGCCCTCGAAGGCCCAAGTGAAATGTTTTATGTTTTATTCATGTATGGCCGGCCTGCGTGCCGAAGTTTGGAAAACATGTAAAAGACAAGTGAAACTTTTGTAAGGCCTTAAGGCCGACTTTTGAGTATTTTGTAATAACATTCCTATTATCTTGTTAGTGGACATTCATGCTTGTCGTTGGGTTCTTGTTTTGCAACTTATATAAATTGCTTCCGCTAGAATGCTCTGTGTAGGACGTTGAGATTAGTTGTATGGTTTCCATAAGTAACCACCCGGTCTGTCTGTGGTATATGGCGTCGGGCCCCGGCCGGACCTACTGCTATATGCTATGCGACGGATAGGGGGTGTTACATATGGTGTTATCTTTTGCAGAATGTAATAGGGAGTGTCATGTGCTGGATTAGGCTTAGGTGCAGGAGGAGGAGGAGGGGCTTTCCTTTTCTTTGACAATAGTTTCTTCTTTTTCTTAGCATCTTCTTCATCTGATTCTTCTTCTTCATCATCATCATCATCTGAATCCTGAGTATTATCATATAAAGCATCTATATCTCTCAAGATGTCCTCAGATACAATAACTTTTTCAGTCAGAACCTGAACTGAGCTTTCAGCTGCTTTTGTTTCTTCTGCAATGTCAGCCAAGATCAACTCATCTAGATCTGGCATGGGGGAGTCATCCATTACAAAAGTTGGTGTAGAGAGAGCTACTGGATGGGATGGAATGACTACCAAGGTTGGTGCGGATACTGGAGTTAGAAAGCTATCACATAGTTGCTTAGCAACTGCTGGACTGACAGGAGAGGTATAAGGAATAATAGCCAAATGTGGCTTAGTAAATTCTTCTGGAAGATAATGCATATGTACAATGTCAAAGAGTTTCAACAAATCTTCTAAGTGAACTGTGGGATTTAGAATAAAATCACCAACAGTTTTGAATCCTTCAGAATCTGACTCATCAAAATCCATGTCAGTATCAATGAAATCAATTAAATTTATATCTATACATTCTGTATATTCTGCTATGAAGACTAGAGTATCTGCTGGTGCTGGAGCTGAAGACTCTGAAGCTGTAGCTGCTTCATCATCAGGCATCTCCCCTGCCTGGTTTCAGTGGGAACTGAGGCCAGGCCCCTGACTGAGGAGGGGGCAGCAGTGAGAGCAGATATTTGGGCAGATAAAGATGTAATGGTGGAAACAAGAGGTGTAATGACCTCTACTATAAGTGATTTAAGAAGGGGAGTGATGATGGTGATGATAGAGGAGATGGTAGAGGGGTCCAATGAGAAAGTGGTAGATGGTGTTGCAGTTGGTGTGGAAGAGGTGGAAATTGTTGATGGAATAAAGGGTGGAACATCAAGTATGTGAAGGTGAGATGTTGGTGGGGATGGAAGGGTGGCATCTTGCATCATGGTGTCTGATGGTAGGATGTAAGATGGTATGGAAGATAGATGGGGGAAGTGGATACTGTGGTGGTGTTGAAATGTATGTGTCATGAGGGGATTCAGGAGGTGTGGGTGGTTGATTTTCCTGAAGGGAGGAAGAGGGAATGTCAGTGATGGTGATTGGTAAAGATGGAGTGACTGGGGGTTTTGTTGTTGTTGGACGGGGGATGGAAGAGAAGATGTGGAGGGAATGTTCTCTTCAGCAGGGTGGCGAGTGGCTTTGATAGCCCTTGTGCCTTCAGAAGCTTTTGTGGAAGAGGAGGAAGCCTTAGAGGGCTTAGTGATGGTCCTCTCCCATCTGCCAAATAAGGCACATGTCAACCTTTTACTGGCATTTATGAATATGGTCTCGGAGACCAGGGATTCAACAGCCTTTTCATGTTGGAAGATTCTTAGAATTCTTCCAAAACAGACTTCCTTCTTAGTGTTCTTCTTCTTTATCAAATCAAACATAAGTTGTGCCCAGTTTATTGGCTTCTTGTTGATGATTGCACACATAACCAGAAACTGGTGTCTGGTGATATAATCATGTGTAGTGTGTTTTCCAAGTAGCACTTTGCCAACCAACTCTGCTAAAATTTTATAGGGAGCAGACATGTGTTTCTTCAACAGTTTGTTGGGATTGTCTCCAGCATAATCCACGAGGTCCAACATCATATCACATTACTCTACTCCAATTTCGAGGTCCTCTTCTCCATTTATCAATCCAAAAATCTCAGTTAAGATTGCGGGGGTTAAAGAAACTAAGTTACCCGCGATAGTGCCTATCATGGTGTTCTCTTTTATGGACGACAGTGTGTATACCCATTCCCTGATTTCCATGCTGTGCAGTTTGATCCTTCTCGTCATCAGGGTTTTTAGTTCCTGTTCTTCAAGAAGTTCCAGGATATATAGAAAGATTGGATCGGAATGCTAAAACGAATCGATATCCACGTCAAATCCTGTATAAACTTCATTCCTGTGAGATTGCTTGCCAGAGTCGCCATTGAAATCACATGCAAGAAAGACACAGAAACGACGATCAAGTGCAAGGGAATAAAAAGCGCGGGATGGAGGTCGAAGAAAACCTAGATATAAGGTTTTCTAGAATATGAACCGACAAACTCCGTTCCACGAAAATAAAATTAATTCTTCGAACTGAGGTCGACGAAATAGTTTAGAGTTAAATACTTTGTCTAGCTCACCAAAATAATTGAAGACGGTTCGTCAAACTTAGTTCTACGAATATCTTATGAATCAAAGTTCGTCGATCGCTGCTCGATGAAAATTATTTCACTCACAGGGAGTTCGTCGATCTCCGTTCGACGAGTATCTCTCAAACTTTCCCTGGTTCGTCGAACTCCGTTCGACGAACTCTGGAAAATTCGTCGAATGCAGACATAACTTAAGCTAAGTCTTCTCCATTGATCATTACAAGCTGATTTAGAAAGAAAACATGATTTTTCTCATCCAGAGGTTTGGTGAATATATCAGTTTTTTGTAAATTAGTGTAGATATAGACAAGCTTAATCTTATTTTTGTCTACACTCTCCCAAATGAAATGATGTCTTATGTCAATATGTTTTGTCCTACTATGGTGAACTGGATTTTGTTCTATGGCTATAACACTAGTATTATAACAGAATAGGGTTGAATTACTTAAGTTGAACCCATAATCTAGAAGCTGATTCTGTATCCAGAGCTTCTGTGAACAACAGCTGCCTGCTGCAATATATTCTACTTCAGTAGTTGAAGTTGACACTGATGTTTGCTTTTTACAGAACCATGATACTAATCTCACACCCAGGAACTGGCAAGTTCCTGAAGTACTTTTTCTATCAACCCTGCATCCAGCAAATTCAGCATCATAGTATCCAGTTAACTCAAATTCTGATTCAGCAGGATACCATAGGCCTAAATTAGGACAACTCTTTATATATCTTAAAATCCTTTTTAAGAAAATTAGATGGGATTCTTTAGGGTTCACTTGGAACCTAGCACAAAGTCATGTAGCAAACATAATATCTGGCCTACTTATTGTGAGGTATAATAAGGACCCAATAATGCCCTATAAAGTTTCTGATCTACAGGTTTGCCTGGTATATCAGAGTCCACAACAGCATTGGTGGCCATGGGAGTTTTCTTAGCTGAGGCATCAGCCATCCCAAACTTCTTTAGAAGTTCTTTAGTATATTTTGCTTGCGAGATGGAGATGCCATCAGGAAGCTGTTTTACTTGGAGACCAAGGAAATATGAAAGCTCTCCCATGCTAATCATTTCAAATTTAAAATGCATGAGGTCAGAAAACTTCTTGCACAATTTTGAATCTGTAAAGCCAAATATAATGTCATCGACATAGATTTGCACTAATAAGATTTGGTACTTATGATGTCTAGTGAAAAGCATTTTATCTACAATTCCTCTTGTAAATTTATGCTCTAATAAGAAACTTGCTAAGGTCTCATACCAATCTCTTGGAGCTTGCTTTAGACCATAAAGAGCCTTATTTAATTTAAAGACATAAGAGGGATAAGTTGGAGAAACAAAACCTGGAGGTTGTTCTACATAAACCTCTTCTTGTAACACTCCATTTATGAAAGCACTTTTCACATCCATTTGAAAAACTTTGAACCTTTTGAATGCTGCATAGTCAAGGAAGATCCTTATAGCTTCCAACCTTGCAACAGGTGCGAAGGTTTGATCATATTCGATTCCTTCCTCTTGCATATATCCTTGAGCAACAATCCTAGCCTTGTTCCTCACAATGACTCCTTGGGCATCAAGCTTATTCGTGAAAAGCCATTTGGTACCAATAACTGGGTAGTTTTGGGGTCTTGGAACCAAATCCAAAACTCTACATCTCTCAAATTGGTTTAATTCCTCTTGTATTGCAAGGATCCAGTGGGGATCTTGCTCAGCATCATGAATGGTTATAGGTTCAACCTGAGAGAGAAAACAGGCATGTATCAAGTCTTGGTTGAGTTGATGCCTTGTCTGTACACCTGCTGATATGTCTCCAGTTACTTGAGATCTGGGGTGATCCCTAAGTGTGACAAAATCAGTGGGTGGAGTTGGTTGTGCAATAGCATTTTGAATAAATTCCTTTTGTGGAATTATATTTGCTGTTGGTTGAGGCTCATGTTCTTCAGCTTCATCTTCTTCACTATCTTCAATGACTTATGGAGAGGGATGAGTGGGAACCTCTTGGGTGAGGTTTAGTCCATCCAATGTCTCACACAAGTGGGGTACCTGCAAGTTGCTACTGGTAGAAACTTCTTTCTCCTTGCAGTACATGTTAATTTCATCAAAAAAAAACATGAACTGACTCTTCTACTTTTAATGTTGATTTATTAAATACCCATATAGGCCTTGCTTACTTGGGAGTACACTAGAAAAACTCCCACTTCAGCCTTAGCTTCAAAATTTCTAATATATTTCTTGTTGTTATTATGTATATAACATGTACAGCCAAAAACTTTAAAATAGTTTATTTTAGGTTTCTTCCCTTTGAGCAATTCATAGGGAGTCTTGTTCTTCAGTTTGTGAATTAAACTCCTATTTAGGACATAGTTTGCAGTGCTTACAGCCTCTTCCCAAAAGGTAAGTGGCATGTATGCATCAGCAAGCAATGTACCTGCCGCTTCAATGAGTGTCCTATTTTTCCTTTCAGCTACCCCATTTTGTTGGGGAGTTCTAGGAACTGAGAAGCAATGCCTGATACCTTCCTTCTCACAGAACTCATGCATAAGAACAGACTCAAACTCTGTGCCATGATCACTTCTGATCAATGCAACATGAGTAGAGAACTCAATCTGTATGGTACTGAGAAAATCTGTAAGAACCTTGAATGTATCTGACTTTGTTCTCATAAAGAATACCCAACTGAACCTGGAGAAGTCATCCACTATAACTAAAGTGTAGGATTTCCCTCCTAGGCTTTGTACAATAATGGGTCCAAAAAGATCCAAGTATAGCAAGTACAAGACCCTAGGTGAATCACTCTTATTAATTGATTTGAATCTAGTTTTAGTTGCTTGCCTAGTTGAAAAGCCCTGTAGAGACCTTCCTTCTTGTATGGAGCAGAAGGTAGACCTCTAACAAGGTTGTGCTTAGATAGCCTAGCAATGTTTTTCAGGTTTACATGTCCTAGTCTTTTGTGCCATAAGTCATTCTGATTACTAGTTAAATTCAGTAAACAGATATCAGTTGTAGCAGAAAGAAAATTTACTGAGTAAATGTTTCCTTGTCTACTTCCAGTTAAAACAGTTTGGTTATTTTTATCAATGATAGAGCAAGTAGATGGGTTAATGTATACTTGATAACCATCATCACATAATTGACTAATGGAGATGAGGTTATGCTTCAATCCACTTACATATGTCACCTTTCTAAATGTGACAGCAACTATTCTCACTTCTCCAACTCCTTCTGACTGACCACATTTTGATTCACCAAAGATATCCTTTGGCCCCAGCTTGGACTTATAGTTGAATAGAATATCCTTGCTACCAGTCATATGCTTGGAGCAGCCACTGTCCATGTACCAAGTTTGATTTACCCTTGGACAATTTTTCACCTGCAATACAAACAGTTAATGATTTTTGACCCAGGTTACCTTGGGCCCTTTGTATGGCTGATAAGAGAAACTAGAAATAACAGAAAATTTTGGCTGGGATTTATATCCTAGGGGGTGATATCTCCTGGGTGGAATTGTCCAGTCGGCCAATGGATTAAATTGTTTCCTAGAAGTATTTAAGTTTTGTTGAAGTTATAGTTTTGACTAAGTCTTTCTGGGTTCGACGAATTTATGTAAGTTCATCGATCAGAATTCGATGAATTGGGTTGAGATCGTTGATCTCTGCCCAGAGAATGAACATGTTCATTCTCTATACCCCGCGTTCGTCGAGCTCTGCTCGACTAACCATACCAAGTTCATCGATCGCAGTTAGACGAATAATGATAACTATAGTTGGCGTTCAGAGTTCGTCGATCTGGGTTCGACGAACTGGCCCCTTTTCATCGATCTGAGGTCGATGAAAATTGCTGAACTTTGTTTTTATTGGGTGTTTTCTGTTTTTCAATTTTGTCCTTTGTTTTAATTTGTTCAAGAATTTTATTTACCTTATATACCTGATCAGTATTCTTCTTTCCTTTCTCAGAAATAAAATTTATGGGTTGTGACAGGTGGTTTTTCTGAATAATAGGTGGTTCACTAGATGATGCACCTAATCCTAACTTACTTCCATTAAATCTAGCGTTAGATATATTGGTGATTGTTGCTAGTTGTTTGCTTCTTCCATTTAGTGATTCTTTTATCTGTTTTGCTTTACTTAATTCATCTTTCAGAAGAGTGATTTGTTCACTAAACATGTCTATTTCATTTTTAATTTAGTGTTTTCTAAGACTAAGCTATCATAGTTAACTTATTTATCTCTAAGAAGTTTGATTTCCTTCACAGAGTTGATTAAATCTAAACACAAGATTTTAAAATCTGATTTAAAAGATTCTGAACTGTAATCAAACCATGATAATACCTGATCAGCTTCTGATTCAGAAGCTTCCTCATTTTCTGAATCTCCTTCTTCTAAGTTGCTTCTTGAGGCATCAATAGCCATAAGACAAACCTCCTTTGCTCTTTCTTCTTCCTCATATTCACTGGAGCTTGAGGATGTTGACTCTTATTCAGTCTCACTCCAGGTCTTAGCCACAAACCCCTTTTCCTTCCTCTTATGTTTGCTGGAATAGGGATTCTTGGTGTACTCTCTCCCTGAATCCTTTTTCTTTTCTCTTCTCTTCTCTTTCTTCTAGTTCTCTGGACACTCAGAGAGAAAGTGCCCAGGCTTCCTGCATCCATAGCACACCACTTCCTTTGTTGGTGTCTTATCATACTTTGGCCTGTCACCTTTTCTTGATGACTTTCTTCTGAAGTACTTTCTAGCCATCTTGAAAAATCTCTTAGCCAAGAGACTTACAAGTTCTTCATTTGATGTTGAAGATTCTGATTCTTTTGAGGATTTGAAGGCTATGCTCTGCTCTCTTCTAGCTGTTGGAGGTGTTCTTTGTTCAGTAGACTCCATTGTCTTTATTAACTGCTCATAAGACTTTAGTTTACCCAATAGAGACTCAGTTGAAATCTCATTTAGGCATCTGGCCTCCTTGATGGGCCAAATTCTTGTGTCCCATGAGCTTGGGAAGCACATCAGAATTTTGTCATTCACTTCAGTGAGAGTGATGACCTTGTCCAGAGTTTTTAGCTCATTAATAATTGAGCTTAATCTATTATACATCTCTGAAACTGTCTCAGCTTCCCGTTTCTTGAAATTCTCATATTGGGATATGAGATTTGATCTTCTATCCTTCCTTTCATCATCTGATCCATCAACCATTTGATTTAGGGAATCCCAAATGGCTTTTGCTGATGTGCACTCAGCAACCTTCTGTAAAATGACATCAGACATTGTTTGTGCCAATATGTTCATGGATTTTGCATTAACCATCTTGGCTTTCCTGTAAGCATCATTGTAGTCTGGAGGAGGTACTGCAGTCATATTTGTAGAAGTGCTTGGAGGAGCTGCAGGCGGTGGAGGTACTCCTGTTAAGATGGAAGCAAAGATATCTTCATAAATAGAATTCATATATAGCTTGATTCTTGCCTTCCAGATTCCAAACTTTTGCAAGTTGCAAACTGGAGGTCTGGTGCTTGCATAATCTTTATTCTATGCCATGGCTATGTTTCTACTTTAAAATTTAAATGTGAATGAAGGTGATTTGTAGATCTAATAGGGGATCTTTTGGTTCAAGATTTAACCTGTGCAACCAAAGGAACCTCCTCTGATACCAATTGAAAGTGAGGGTTAGGTCTACAATACTCTAGAGGGGGGGGGGGGGTGAATAGAGTATATTTAAAATTTGTTAGGTCCCTATAAAGGTACTGTTATAGCATTTGCTGTAAACTGAAAAGGTGCAGTAATTAGGAAACTGGAAAACAGAAAATAGTAAACCTAATCACAGCCACACAACAAGAACAAAAAGAAAAAGATAGGCAACCAGATGACAAAAGAAATTTATAGTGGTTCCCCAAATCTGGGTAGTCCACTCTTCTACCACCCTGGTAGGAATCCACTCAGGTTTTTGATCAGGTGTCTGACACCAATGGGTTTTGATCAGGTCCCCAAAAACCAACTCAAGTCTTTGGTTATGAGACTTGCAACTAGGAATCACTTTTGAAGGGAGATGACAACCCTTTGTACAAGAGGGGGTGAGAGAGTGATTTTGTCTTCTCTTTTTCAATAAACTGAGAAGACTTATGTGGAATGATATTAACAAACAGCTCCCCCTGAGATGTAGAATGATTCGGGGAAGATCTGGAGCTTTGCTGCAGGGTGATAGGCCTTCAATCAGAGTTCTTGACTAGCAGTGATGCAGGGACTTCTTGACTGATTTGATATATGTTGTCCTTGGAAATCCTGGAGAGAATATGGGAGAAGAAGAATCTTGATATTGTATGATTGTTCTTCTTCTTCTGAATCAAGATCACTGCCTGTCACTGTAAGCTCTGAGTAATTTTTCTGTTCTATTTCTCTTCGTTCTCTATCTCTGTATCTGTGTTCTTCTTCTTCTCTGTCTTTTAAAATTTTGAATGCCTCAGTCATTAATGCTGACGGCCTTGAGAATAATCAGTATTGATTAATTTCCCAACTGTCTTGTGGAAAATCGGCAAGTAATATTCCCGAGGAAGAGTTTAATTAATGCTCCCTCTAACGGATATATTCAGAGAATGGTAGAGCATTAAGTTTTCTGGAATTATCGCATTTGAGTGCGGACAGAATGCCGAAAATGGCTATGTCTGGAATCGACGAACAGTTGGTAGAATTCGTCGAACTAAATTACCAGTTCGTCGAGCTGAGATATTGTATTCGTCGACCAGACGGCTTCTTATTTGTCGAGCTGAGTTACAAGATCGTCGAGCTGATAACAGAGCTACATGCTTCAGAGCCTTTGCCTTTTCTGTCTGAAGTTCGTCGAGCTAACAATTGCATTCGTCGACTGGAGTTCAGCTATAATTCTGGACTTAGTCAAGTATTTTGTGTTGACTGATATTCTGTGTGTCGACATGAATCTTCTGTGTCGACACAGGTGAGTGTCGACTGATTAGTCTTGGTGTCGACACAAATCTTCTGGTGTCGACATAGTTGGTGTTGACACATGCCCTAAGTGTCGACACAAATCTTCTGTTCCTGAATTCATCGAGTAGAGTACTGAGTTCGTCAACCTGAGAAGTTGACTTTGTCGACCTGAGATCTTCTAACAGAAGGCTGTTGTGAACTCAAGGTCCAAGTTCATTGAGCTCAGAATCATGTTCGTCTACCAAAGTCTGAAGTTGGACTTAGAATAATCTGGAGTTATCCTGACTTTAGTTTGTTGAAGTATCTCAGGTCAGCAAAATATCTCAAGATCGTCGAGCTGAGAACGTCTTTCATCTTTAGACCTGAGTTCGACGAACGTCGAACTCATTTTACTTGGTCTTGAAATTGTCTAAGTATTGAGTCTCTGATAGTCTTGTTGATAGCTGGTCCATCTGATGTTGACTCTAAGGACTTGTCCTAGACTCTAGGACATAACTATGACCCTGGCTATACATGTTGGGTCACATCACCCTAAGTTAGTGAACCTATCTCAAATCAAGTAGGGATCCAACAATCGTGAATGACTCAAAGATTCTTGGAAAGAGTTTCTCAAATGGAGATTTAGTGAGTAAGATTATTAGATCGCTTCCCCCGAAGTTCATTCCAAAAATGATTTCCATCTCAGAGTCACACGATCTAAAGACTCTTCAAATTGAGAATGTTATAGGAAACCTGAAAACTCTTTAAGTGGAATCGAGGATTCAACAACAAGAGGACATTTTGGAGCCGAGAAAGAAAGCATTAGCGTTGAAGTCCAAGAAGGTTGCTGAGAGTGAGTCTGATGAGGAAGAAGAAGAAAGTTAAGAAAGCCCGTTCGTTAAGAGGTTCAGAAAGTTTTTGAAAAATCCTGAAAGAAGAAATTCTTTCAGGAAGTTTTTCAACAAGAAAGGAAAAGCTAAATCTGATGGAGAGGATGATGAAGAGCGACAACCAACTGAATGTTACCATTGCAGGAGAATTGTACATATAAAGAGCATGTGCCCAAAGTATCTGAAAGTGATAAAGGAGAAGCGACACAAGAAGAAAGATAAGAAGAATGTTCTGAAGGATGAAACCTGGGATGATGTCACTTCTGAGGAGTCAAGCAGTTCAAGTTCAGAAACTGAAGAGGAGGCCAACATGTGCCTAATGGGAAAGGACGTCTCATCATCTGATGACGAGTGCAGTGTCCAGAGCGACACTGATGTAACTCCTCCAACCTATGAAGATTTATATTCTGAATTTTTAACATGTAAATATTTTAACAAGAGCTTAAATGAAATTAAACTACTAAAGTATGAAAAATAAAAATTTATTAAATAAAAAAAATTAACAACTGAGTTAAATGTACTTGGGAAGGTGAAAGTTACTTGTCAAGAGGATTGTCCATCTTCGACAAGAATACTAGAACTTGAGAAAGATCTCTCTAACTATTGGTCTCGTATTGATTCTCTTATAAGGGAAAAAGGGACCTTAGAAAGATCTCTAAAACTTTCTCATTCCCAAGTAGGAGGGAGTCAGAATGATTTTGCAAATCTATGCAGTACAATAGTTGCTAAAAATACCTCCTTGAAAGCCCGATTTCATGATTTAGAAGTGGCCACAAAAATGTATGGAATGGGCCAAAAATCACTGAATATGATTTTTGCGAATCAATGCTATGGTTCGGCAAAATTTGGACTCGGATACACTTTTGGACACTATTTTCCGGCGACAGCCACTATCGCCGGCGATAAGAAAAAAATTCAAACATTCGTCCATTTGAAATAAAAATTATATATCTACTGTAAATCCTACTTACAGCAAGAGTTCAAAAGTTATTTTGAAAAATCCTTCAACTTCTTTTATCTCGTGTGACAAATTTAATAAGTTTGGTCACGCCACTCACACATGTGGGAAGACCGGACACTGTTTTGTTAAACAAGTCTAGGTACCTAAGGCTTCCACCTATACTATGGGAGGAACCACTTGGATAACCAGATCATTACTCCCATCCTCTTTTTAGTTGTGTTGGCAAGCTAAGGACAAGAACTATGTGTGGTACTTGGACTCAGGAAGCTCCAAGCACATAACGAGCAACAAATCAAAGTTCCTTAGTCTAGAGATGAACATAGGAGGAGTAGTTATGTCTGGCGATAATGGAAAAGGAAATATCATCGGCATTGGAGTTGTAGGTAATAAGTATTTTACTATATCTAATGTTTAGTATGTTAAAAGTTTAAAACATAATTTAATTTCTATAAGTCAATTATGTCATATTGGTTTAAATGTATTATTTGACTCATCTTCAAATCTTTGCAAATTTTTGTTTCGAAAACAAATTATATTGTTCTTACTGCTCCTAGATATCAAAATGTTTACATGATAAAGTTTAATGATTTATCACAATCTTCGTTAAAATGTTTTATGTCAAAAAATGATGAGTTAGACTTATGGCATTGGTGACTTCGACATTCAAGCTCTAAGTTAATAGTAAAATTGTCTCTAGATAAACTAGTTAAAGGTTTATCTATTTTATATGGAAATTTTTCTTATTTATGTTCCCCATATTAAAAAGGAAAATTTTCAAAATCTTCATTTAAAAGCAAAAATATTATTTCCACTACAAGACCTTTACAGTTGATTCATATGGATTTGTTTGGTTCAGTTACTACGCAAAGTCTAAGAGGTAGAAAATACATTTATTTTGATTAATGATTATTCTCGTTATTGTTGGACAATTTTCTTATTGTCAAAATATGATGCATTTTTTAGAATTTTCTAAATTATATATATGCATTCAAAATGAACTTGATTTAAAAATAAAATGCATTCGTTCAGATCATGGAGGTGAATTTGATAATGATAAATTTGTTTCTTTTTGTACTGAGTTAGGAATTAAGCATGAATTTTCCGCTCCTTGCACACTGCAACAAAATTGTGCGGTAGAGAGGAGAAATAGAACTCTTCAAGAACTAGCTCGTACTATGTTATTAATCGTGTTATGCTTCGACCCTTCTTGAAATTAACACCGTATAAATTATATTTTCAAAATAAACATAATGTATCTTACTCTAAAGTTTTTGGATGTAAAAGTTCTATTTTGAATACTAAAGTCAATTTGGGAAAATTTGACAAAAATTGTGATGAAGGTATTTTTTATTGGATATTCTTGAACTAAAAAAAGCTTATAGAGTTTATAATAAATGGATGAAAATATTTGAAGAATCAATTCATGTTAAATTTGATGAACCTTTTTATTGTGTAGAAACTAACCATACGGGTCAAGATCAAGAGCCATTCCCTCTACAAAGGTCGGATGATGATGAAGTGCTCGAAGAAAAATAAGAAGATAAAAACAAACCTGAAGAAGAAGAAGTGCAAGAATATATGCCTCTAAGTGAACTAAGATTTTCAAAAGATCATCTACAAGATTTGGTTATTGGAGAACCATCAAGAGGGATAAGTACTCGTTCATCTTTAAATGATTTATTTTCAAACCTATGCTTTATATCTGATATAGAACCAAAAAATGTGAAAACCACTTTAAATGATAATTCTTGGTTTTTAGCTATCAATGAAGAGCTTAATCAATTTGAACGTAATAAGGTTTGGAAACAAGTAGAAAGAAAATCAAATCATCATGTCGTAGGCATTAAGTGGATCTTTAAAAATAAAATGGATGGTGAATCTAGGGTAACTAGAAACAAAGCTAGACTTGTAGCACAAGGTTATTCACAAATTGAAGGAATATATTTTGATGAATCTTTTGCACCCGTAGCACGTTTAGAAGCAGTTCGAATTTTTCTTGGATTTGTCAGCATTAAAAGATTTAAACTATTTCAAATGGATATCAAAATTGCTCTTCTTAACAGATATATTAAGGAAGAGGTCTATGTAGAACGACCTCCAGGCTTTGTTGATGATAAATTTCCTGATCATGTTTTTAATTTAGAAAAGGCCTATATGGTTTAAAACAAGCACCTCAAGCATGGTAAGATAGATTGACCGTGTATTTATTAAAGAATGATTATAAAATGGGTAGTGTTGACTGTACACTTTTTTTCAAACATGTTCATGATGATCTTATAGTTTTACAAATATATGTTAATGACATTATTTTTGGATCCACTAATGTAAAGATATGTGATAATGTCTTGGAAATTATGAAAAATAAACTTGAAATGAGCTAGGTAGGAGAACTCATCTATTTTCTTGGTTTTGAAATTACTCAAAGGCATGATGGTATTTTTATTTGTCAATCTAACTATATTCATAATGTGTTAAAAAGATTTGGATTTGAAAATTTAAAACAAGACAATACCCCCATGAGTGTCTCTTTGAAATTAGGAAAAGATGAATGTTGAATTTCTATAGATCAAAATTTATATAGATGGATGATAGGATCACTTTTGTATTTAACCGCATCTAGACCTGATATTATGTTTGCAGTATGTTTATTTGCTAGATTTCAGTCTGATCCCAAAGAATAAAATTTAAAAGAGGTTAAACGAATTTCTAGATATTTTATTGGTACATCTATGCTAGGTTTGTGGTATCCACATAATGATAGTTTTTTTTGCATTGTTATTCTAATTCTGATTATGCTGACTGTTCACTCGACCGTAAGAGCACAAGTGGCACTTGTCACATTCTATGCCCATCAATTATTTTGTGGTCGAGTAGAAAATAGAATTCTGTTGCCTTATCCACCACCGAGGCCAAATATATTGCACTAGATAGTTGTTGTGCTCAAGCTCTTTGGATGAAGCAAACCATAGAAGACATTAGAATTAACCACGATACTGTTGAACTAAAATGTGATAACAAAAGTGAAATTGATTTAAGATACAATCCAGTTCATCACTCTAGGTCCAAACATATTGATGTACCCCTCACTTCATTAGAGAACACATTGAACAAAATATAATAAAGGTTAGTTTTATAGGCACCAATTCATAGCTTTTTGATATTTTCACAAAGCCACTTCTAGATTCCCATTTTTCTTTACTAAGACGAGAATTACTAATCCAGGACATATCAAGATAATGAATTGAAATAATTATAAAACCAAAAAAATTAACTTTAAATAACAGATATTATCATTATGACTAATATCACAAAAAATGTTAAGAGTCAATAAAATTGCACTACACCAAAACTACAAACTATCACAGATTAGTTAAAATTTTATTACAACACCAATTTCAAACAAAAAAGAGAAATAATCTAAAATTCACTGTCACATGGTGATATCTTCAACAGTCTAGTTCAGCTCGAAACCTTCAGAAATTCCTCTGGTCAACATCACTAGTATCCTCTTGATCTTCTGCCTACCTTTTCCCACTGCCTCGTGTCTTGCGAGGTCGGCAATTTAACGATCGTGGAGGCTCCATAACTAGATTTTCTCATTCGGCTGCCTCTGTCGGAGTTGGTTTCAGCTTCAGGCTCTTGGTTAGAAATTTAAAGAATTTCTGAATCCCCAAAAAATTCTTCTTTACTTCCCTCTTGTGTTCTTCAAATGACTCTCGTAAGTCGTCCAACCCTTTACATAATGAACCACATCTTATTAGTGGTGGATTTCTAATAGTTGACACCGGTTCACTTATACGTGTGGATCCATCTCGAGATCCACCCCTTGATATTATAGAACCCATAAAAAATATGGCCGGTTCGCAGTCGTCAAAGTAGAATTCTAGGTCGATCCAACTATATTTCTTATAAAGGATCCAATGTATCACCACACCCATCGGTAGAGTATCAAATTCTTCCACATCAGGATTTTCAGTCTGAACATGTATCAGATGATAGAAAGGATAAAGTTCGGCATATCAAAAGGATCTCTTTCCAAAATCATATATGCTACATAGCTAAATTGAGTTGTGATGGTTCTCGTGTCGCTATACTTGAGAAGAATAGTATTCCTTAAGATGTCTTGCACTAATTATGCATCTGGAGTGAGAGTGATCATGGAGTGGATAATATTTTCATGGAATTCCCATGTAAAACCAAGTTCAGTAACGTCTAATCCCAATCCTTCCTATATTTCTCTACCACATCTAACAATGTTCATACTCTATCAAACCAAACTCATCCCTTAGGTCATAGTGCGTTATCTCGACTAACTTTCCTTGAATTTGTGAGTGCACTCCATCGTTCAATTCCGTAAAGTTAGGGTCCATCAAATGGTTATAAAATTCCCTAATTAACATTGAATAAAATGAATCCGGTATAATGGCAGACATGATTCCTTCCATTGCAAGATGGTCATGGATGTGTGCGTGTCGAATGAGATCACATTCAATGACCTTCCCCACACTGATGTTCGCATTTTTGATCCCTAGGTATGTCTGTTATGCTGAATATGTATCACTGCCCGTGCTCCTCCTAGTCCTTGAGCTTGAAGCCAGTTCTGCAAAGATACGAAAGAAAATATTAAAATACAGAAATCGCCAATGTTGCCGTGCGAAACTCATTGTCGTCGGGCGCCATTGAAATTCAAGACATGCTTGATTTCGATATGAAATTTCTTCATACATACAATATCTGGAAAAATAATTTCAAGTTCTACCAGATTTACATAATCAAATTCAAGAAAAATCTAAAAAACACTATTCATCTTCATCGTCCTTAAAAACATGAAAGTTCTTTTGGAAAACACTAGATCCGAGTTTAGGGATATGAAAACAAACTTTAATCTATGAAAACACTTCTCTAAACAAGTGGATATATGATCTCCTCTCTCAAAATACAATTTTTAAGAAAATCTCTAAGCATAGAAAAGTGTACTTCGAAAACTGAAAAATTATCATCCAAATTTCAAAGAATCTAACCTAAGATTATTTAGATCTAAAAATCCTAAAGGACGAAAGAGAAATTTCATTAGAAATACCTTGAAATTAGGATTTGGCCACCGTCGAGTTTGTTTTTGCTTCAAGTCTTTAGGAGAAAATGCTCCAAATGTTGCCTTTGGCCTAAATCGACCGGCTTTTATATTTCCGCAATGTCGCCAATCGACGATATCCGATATTGCCGGGAGACAGCAAAAATTTACATTTATGCCACTCTGTCTTGATTTTTTAGGTTTAGGTGTGGTACAATGTATATTATATAATTTTGAGTATCTATAACATTGTTCACATATTCAAACTTCAAATATCATATTCTACATACATATCTCCTAGTGTATTATACTTTTGAAATTGTTTACGCATGCCTCTAAGTTTGAGAAATATTTTAGTAATGATAATGTTCTCACACCCACAATTGTGAAAATCTACATATGACTTCACCTTACTATATATGTGAATTGTGAATGTTCTACCATAACCAATAGATTTAATGCTAACACGATTACTTTATCCTTATTTTCTTTGAGCAATTCATATTTGATTATCCTATATGGCCACACAAGTGAATATAGAATCAATTGTCAAGCTAAATTATTTTTTTTTGCTTATATAACAATAAAAAATTCCATGTCTTTGTTGACGTGTTGCAAAATAAAAAAACAAAAGCTGATAAGGAACCTCCACCAAGTACTACTTACCCTCCTGATAAGTCTTAATAAACATTGTGAGGTTGAGCACCTTGGAAATAATTATAAAGTGTCCTGTGAAAACTTTATATGGATATTGCTTTAATCTTTGTGCTCTGAATTTTTGGGTACATGTATAACAAGTTATGTATATTTCTATGTTATGCTGTTTTTTCACATTCCACGTGTTTAAATATTTGTAAGGATTCTCATTATGTAATTTCATCAATCTCTCACATGTACACAACATTATCTTCTCTAAAATTTCATCTCATGAGAATTGGACCACAAATGATTCTATATTATATTCACTAGAGTATATGCCTATGATATAAACAGATGAAAGTTGACAATGTTAGTTTTCACTCACACTCTTCATTACTATACATTATTTCACATGCTCTATACTTGTTTCTTCATTTCTCATTTTTCCTATTTTTGCTTCTGCATCACTCTGCTATTTCTTTTAACAATACCAAAAGGGGGAGAATTTATTGAGAAATCATTCATAATTAGGATTGATTTTAATTAAACATAACATACATTGGTTAAATCTACTTAGCTTTAGGGGGAGTACACATGTAGGGGGAGTGTTACATCCAAAAGGAGTTTCGTCCACATACAAATGTTTATTCTTGCTAATCATATTTACTAACAATTTATAGATCATTGATGATTTCTTTCTAAGTGCATTTATTATTATCAAAAGTAGGTGATTGTTTGAGCATGTGTTCTACCCTTCTTGGTTTGCTAATAACAAATCTTGTTTATATTTGATCATATGGTGTTTATGATGTGCAGATATCACAGGTCTAACAAAAATAGCATTTGGGCTTTGATTTGGATCAGAACAGAGGAGCTAAGGCATTGTCGCCCGGCGACATCCAGTATTACCACCCGACAACAAAGTACTGAATAGTGTGGCATTGAGTGAACTCACCGCACACAACGACTACATGCCTTTACTGTCATTGTTGCCCGACGACATTGATATCGCCAGACGATAGTGCACGATTTGACATGATCGATCTGGGATGCAAAATGGCGAATGTGTGGGACACATTTCAGCAGGATAAGATGTCGCCGATTAATAACAGCCAATGTCGGCAGGCGATATCCCCAGAATATAAAAATGACTTATTTTTCTTTGGAGATCACGAAATCAATTATCTAGATTATTCCTTCCTGACCACCTAATCCAGAGAGCTCCAGCTTTCATAATTACTCCATTCTCCCAAGAAGGTTTATGCGCGAAAGATTGACGGCTCGTGCATGACATTGGAAGCAACCTTTGAAAGGATTCGTCAGCATCTTTAGCACTTCATTTGGAGGGAGTTTTTAATTCTGAAGTTTTCATTTTGTTCTGTAGTTTATTTCCATTAAAATTGTGGGAGAAGATCACCACCTTGTGCGTGGCGTCTAAGTCCTTGCGTGGCTTAGGATAAAATCGCTGCCTTGTGCTTGGGTCTTGTGTTACTTTCGGAGAAATCACTGTGAAAGGGCAACTAGATCTGATATACTCTAGATGGGGGGTGAATAGAGTATATGGTGTTTTAGTACTTTTAAAAACTTTTACAACAATTGTTGTAATAAGTGTGAGCAGGGAAGCAAATATAAATCTAATCACAGAACTAAGCTATACAAAAACTAAGCACAGACAAATCAAGGCCAGAAACAAAAAGTAAACAAGCAGAGCCAGAGGACACAAGGAAATATAGTGGTTCCCCAAACATGGGTACATCCACTCTTCTACCACCCTAGGTAGGAATCCACTGCAGGATGAGTTGATCAGGTGTCCTGGGCACCAATGAGCTTTTGATAAGGTGCTCAAAAACCAAAGCAGATTTTTTGATCAGGTGTCTTGCCACCAATGAGCTTTTGACAAGGTGCTCAAAAACCAGATTCAAACTTTTGAAGGGAGTTTGAGAAACCCTTTACAAACTGGGGATGAGAGAGTGATGGCAGTCTTCTCTTTCTCAAACAACTGAGAAGACTATGTGGATTGATGTCAAAGCTCCCCCTGAATCCTTGAAATCTTCAGGAAGAAAATCTTTGCTGAGGGTGATAGGCCTTCAAAGATAGAACTCCAGCAATAGATGGTTTCAGCAATGGCTAAAATGTTAAGTGTCTGGAGTCTTGAAATGATGTTGGCCTTAAACACTTTGAAAGATGAAGAGATTTTGAAAGCTTGATCTCTTTGATGAGTGTTCTTCAGAATTCTTTTTGACAGAAGATTTTGAATGAGTCTCTGTAATCTGTATTGTGTGTTCTCTTCTTGTTAATCTATATTGATTCAAAAAAACCATTCTGTCTTTTATTCTCTGTTCCTGAATAGAATATCATTCTCTGTCAAAGATAGCCGTTGGTCTGCATTGATTGCATCCTTAATTGCAAAAACTCTTCTGGAGGAAAGTCCACAGAATTATTCTTTGAAAGATCCCTTGAAACTTGGTCCAGAAATAAATGAAAACGGCTAGCAAATCTCTGAATTAATTGCATAATAACTCCTGTCTGATTTGAATTTGAATTCTGGAAGTTAACTGAAATCGTCGAACTGAGCTCTACTATCGTCGAGCTGAGCTCAGCGAACTGGAAAACTCAAGCAGCAAAATAATTGTCGATCTAAGCTCAAAGATCGTCGAACTGAGCTCAGAGATAAAGATCCAGTGCAGAGTCAAAACCGTCGAACTGAGCTCACCGATCGTCGAACTGAGTTCGACGATATTAAGAAGTTGAGCTCAGCGATCGTCAAATGGAGTTCGACGATCTGTCAAAGTTGAGCTAGACGATCGTCGACCGGAGTTCGACGAATCGTCGTGCTGAGCTCGACGATCAGACTTGGTCTCCAGACAGAAAAACTTGGTCTTCAGGGCAGCTTCCAAACCTAGACTACTAACCCTTAGACTCAATTCTAATTGACCTATTAAGCTATACAGAAGGTCAAACAAAGGTTCCTAGAGACATAGTGATCCTGACCCAAATTAGTAATAGGGTGTTCCAACAATCTCCCCCTATTTGGGTTAGGATGACTATTTACAGACTTTGGAAAAATTCAAATAACAACATACAATCAGAAAAGCATAAAAACAACAGCTAGACATTGCAGAAACATCACAGATATATATATATATATGTATATGACATCCAGATAGCAGTCAGAAAATCCAAAGATTGTCACCTTACAAAGTCACTTCTTCTCTTTGCCTTTAAACATCTTGATTTCTCTGTTAGGGTTTAGGGCTTCCTTATTGGACCTGGTGTCATCTGCTGCACCTAAATAGGTTTGCTTTGAAGACCTGGGAACTATAGCAGCAGGATGCAATTCCATATATCTGTCTGCATCAAAGAATTTTCTGGAGGCATATTTCTCTAGTTCCTTCTGTCTTTGCTCTGACATTGTAGAAATATTTGAAGAATCTAAGCCTTGCTCTCTGGCCTTCTTGATCTGGTCTAGTGCAGCCAACTCCTTCATCCTAGCAGTCCAAGTAGATGGATTCTTTTCAGGGTCCTCAAATGGTACATGTGGCTCATACCTGTTGGAAGAATTGTCTTGAGGAGGCCTGGCAGACACTGTCTCTTTGAGCTTATAGGGAAAAGGACCTGATGATGTATCAGATGAACCATGTCCTCCCCTGGAATAAGGGTGATGCCTGGAATACCCTTTGGAATAAACCTGAATATCTCTCTGATTACCCCTGTATCCTCCTCTCCTAGAATAAGAACCCCTAGACTGGCTTTCCCTTTTGTAGGATCTGGCATGGGGTTGATAGGGAGCCTGGCTTCTAGCTGGGGCCTGACTTGCAGAGCTGCCACCTGCACCTGCATTAGGAGGAGGTGGTGGAGGAGGATGAGGGTGCTGGAACTGGGAGGAGCCCTTCTCATACTTTCTCTTCTTCTTCATGGCTTTCAGCTGGTTTTTGGAATATTGCATCCAATGTTCAGTAATTTGGCAGTTATGCAGAATATAATAAGGAATATCATTATTATCCTTGACTTTTGCAGGAGGAACCCTTTTCATTGCCTTGCTCCTTGCCTTCCTCTTCCTGGCAATAGTGGCAGATGAATCATCAGAGTCTGTATTGTATTCATCAGATTCAGAGCTCTGATCATCATATAAAGCATCTATTCTTTTCATCAAGTCTTTCTTCAGCTGAGCAGAGGCAGAAGAGACAGAAGCTGAAATAGCAGCAGCAGGGACAGCAGTAGAGACAGCAACAAATATAGCAGCAGATTCAGCAGCAGATACAGGAGGAGAAGCAGAACCAACAACAGCAACAACAGGAGTGATGGTAGCAGCAACTTCAGTAACATCAACAAAATCTGCAGTAGGCTCAAAATCAGTGGCCTCTGTCATCAGAAAATCCTTGGATATCTGCTCATCAGAGGTAGTTGGGATTTCAGCAGTAGTAAGAATATTTTCAGCAGTAGCAAAAATAGTCCTTTCTTCAACAGCAGTAGTAGCAGCAATTACTGAGAGTACTAAAGAAGATATAATGCTGGGGTCACAGCTAGAGAAAGGCACCAGTGCCTTGGACAGGTCTTCTGAGGGCTGGACAGCATTACTCTTAGGCAGACAACTGAAAAAGGTAGTATCAAAGGCTGAGAGCAAGGTCTTTAGGTCTAGTGCCAGAACTGGAGTAGGAGGCACAGCAGCAGGAGCAGAGGTAGCAGAAACAGAAACATCAGCAGCAGCAGCAGTATCATCAACAGCAGGAGCAGAGACAGCAGCAGCAACAGTATGAAAGCTTGCTTCATATGGCATATCCCCCTGCCTAGATGCAGATACATCTGTATCAAGGCACACTGCTGGAGGTGCTGCCTGAGGAAGGAGGGAGGAAAGCCTAGCAGAGAGAGCTGCCACTGACTGTTGTAGAGGAGCCAAGGAGGTCTCTAATAATAGAGAGAGCCTGGGGGCAATGAGCTCATACAACCTGTCAGCTAGGGCTGAGAGGTCTACTTGCTCAACCACAGGAGCAGAGGTAGATGGAATAGGGATAGCTGAGGATGCTGGAAGTGGAGGGCTGGAGAGTGGAGGGATGGATGGCTGAGGTGTGGGGATGGTGGATATGGAGGATAAGGGGATGGATATGGATGGAGTGAATGTTGGTTGGTCAATGATATGGAGGAGGAGATCTTGAAAAGATGTGGAGGAGGAGGGTAACTCAGGAGGAGATGAGGGGGAATCATCCATGTAGGAGTCATCCAGAAGGGTGAAAGATGGCATGGATGGTGATGATGTGATATCTGGTGGGGGGTATGAAAATAATGGGTGGAAGTGGTCTGCTGGTGGAGGTAGAATTGGGTCTGGAGATGGAGTTGAGGTTGGAGATGGGCTGGATATGGTAATGGGGGATGAAGCTGGAATGGTGGATGGAAGAGGTAGGGTTGGAATTGGAGGAGGAGAAGAGGCGCAACAGCAGCAGCCAGGTCTTCTACAGGAGCAGAGACCTGTGGGGGAGTGACTTCATGAGTCCTGGTGCCTGAAGGAGCACTTGAGGAGGGCCTGCTGGGCTTGCTTATTTGCCTGTCCCACTTGCCAAAGAGGGCACAGGTAAGTCTCTCGGAGGCATTAATGTGAACTCCAGAGGAGACCAGCAAGGCAGGGCACCTTGTTTGCAGGAAGACTCCAAGAATCCTTCCAAAATTAACAAAGCTTTTGTTGATTTTCTTCTTGATTAGGTCAAAGAAGACCTCTCCCCAGTTCAAACTTTTCTTATCCACCAGAGCTCCCATGAGACAGAGCTGATGTCTGGAGATAGTATCATGAGCTGAGTGCTTTGCCAGCAGCACTTTTCCTACAACATCTGCTAGGAATCTGTATTCAACAGATAGATTCCTCTTGAATAGCTTGCTAGGGTTTCCCTCTGGATGACCCATCCTGGCAAGTATGTCAGAAAACTCCTCCCCAGATAACTCAGCAGATTCTTCTCCATTCCTTAGTCCAAAAACCTCTGTTAAAATGGTGGGGGTCAGAGGTACCTGAGTTCCAGCAATGGACCCAACTATTGTAGAGTTATCCAGATTATGAGCAGTGTAAACCCATTCCTTGATTTCATCTGAGGCCAGCTTTATCCTGGTGGTCATGAGGGCAGACAAGTTCTGATCCTTGAATAAACTCAGAATGTCTTGGAATATTTGATCAGTAGTGTTGAACGATTCCAGATCAATGTCGAATCCAGCATCGAACTTCATGGCGGCTAGAACTGCAACTGACACAGCCATTGTACCTGCAAGAATTCAACAAACAAAACGACCAAGCGTAGAACTGTTTGGAGGGAAGAAAGTTCTTGCAGAGAAGTTGAAAGCGCAAGAGAGAACGACGGCGAAAAATGAGTTTTATATTAGGGTTCGACGCAGAATTGGAAAGATCGTTGAACTCAGTTCGACGATCGAGGCTTCTAAAGGAATCTGAAGAGACTCCAACATCGTCGATCTCCGTTCGACGATCTTGGAAAGCGTCGAGCTCCGTTCGACGATCGTTCAGTGAACATAATCGTCGAGCGTCGTTCGACGATCGTTGACCGGAAGAGATAGTTTATACTATCTGAGGGGCGCTGAACTCAGTTCGACGATTCTGGAAATCGTCGATCTCCGTTCGACGATCTTAGGGGAAATCGTCGAGCGCAGTTCAGAGATCAGAAAAATTCTAGACACTAAGAAAAATCAGAATTTTTGCCTAGTCTTGGTCAATTTTTAGCTTTCAAAATCTTGGAGATTATTTAAGACTTCCTCCATCTAACATTCCTAACTGATTTAGGAAGAAGGTGTGTTTCTTTTCATCCAAAGGCTTGGTGAAAATATCTCCCCTTTGTAAATCAGTTGGGATATATTGTAATTCAATTTTATTCTTTTCAACATTGTCCCTTAAGAAGTGATGCCTAATCTCTATGTGTTTTGTCCTACTATGGAGGACTGGATTTTGAGCTATAGAAATAGCACTTGTATTGTCACAAAAGATTTTAGACTTCTCTAAGTTGTAACCATAGTCTAGGAGTTGGTTTTGAATCCACAATATTTGTGAACAACAACTGCCTGCAGCCATATATTCAGCTTCAGCAGTTGAGGTTGACACAGATGTTTGTTTCTTACAAAACCAAGAGACAAGTCTGTCACCAAGGAACTGACAAGTTCCACTGGTGCTTTTCCTGTCAATTCTGCATCCAGCATAATCAGCATCAGAGAATCCAGTTAAATCAAATGCTGAATCTTTTGGATACCAGAGACCTAGATTTGGACAACTTTTAACATACCTGAGAATCCTCTTTACTAATGTTAGGTGTGACTCTTTAGGGCTTACTTGGAACCTAGCACATATACATGTAGCAAACATTATATCTGGTCTACTAGCTGTAAGATACAGTAAAGAGCCAATCATTGCTCTATATGTTGTCTGATCAACAGGTTTCCCATGTTCATCAGCATCCAATACAGCATTGGTAGGCATGGGTATTTTCATACAAGATGCCTCAGACATACCAAATTTCTTAACCAGTTCATTAGCATATTTGGTTTGAGAAATAAAGATACCTTCAGCATGTTGTTTGACTTGCAATCCTAGGAAGAAGGATAGCTCACCCATGCTACTCATCTCAAATTTAGAATGCATCAGGTTAGAAAACCTTCTGCACAATTTTGAGTCAGTAGAACCAAAAATGATATCGTCTACATAAATTTGCACTAGTAGGGTATGGGACTTATGGGTTCTAATAAAAAGAGTTTGGTCTACTCTACCCCTTATAAAACCATTTTCCAAGAGAAAGCATGCTAGGGTCTCATACCATGCTCTAGGAGCTTGCTTGAGACCATATAATGCTTTGTTCAGTCTAAAAACATAACCAGGATAAGTTGGAGAGATAAAACCTGGAGGTTGTCTGACATAAACTTCCTCTTTGATGTCTCCATTCAAGAAAGCACTTTTGACATCCATCTGATAGACTTTGAAGCCTTTGTGAGCTGCATAAGCTAGAAATATCCTGATGGCTTCCAATCTTGCAACAGGTGCAAAAGTCTGGTCGTAGTCAATTCCTTCTTCTTGAGAATATCCCTGAGCAACTAGCCTTGCCTTATTCCTTATAATTACTCCTTGATCATCCAGTTTATTTCTGAATACCCATTTTGTTTCAATAATGGAATGATCCTTAGGCTTTGGCACTAGTTCCCATACTTTGTTCCTCTCAAATTGATGCAACTCCTCTTGCATTGCAGTGATCCAGTGTGGATCTTGCTCTGCATCTTGAATGGACTGAGGTTCAATTTGAGAAAGGAAGCAGGTGTGCAACAGGTTTTGGTTGACCTGATTTCTGGTTTGCACACTAGCTGAGAGTTCTCCAATTATTTGGGAAATTGGATGGTCTCTTGATGTTACTAAATCAACAGGGGGTTTGATTGTTCACCAACCTGTGTTGTTGTTTCCTCTTGTGGTACAACTGGCTCTTCAAGTTGAGCTTCAATGTGTTGAGCATTCCCTTCATCTTCACTGCTTTCATCCTCTTGAGCAACCTGTAGCTTGTTCATATCTTCAACTAGAGAGTGTTCCTGCAAAGGTTCTATGGTAGAAGAAATCTTCTCCTTGAAAGACATGTTAGTTTCATCAAGTGAAATATGAACAGATTCCTCAATTTTCAAAGATGATTTATTATAGATCCTATAGGCCTTGCTGATCATGGAGTATCCCAGAAACACTCCTTCATCAGCTTTGGCTTGAAATTTTGCTAAGTATTTCTTGTCATTATTGTGAATATAGCAAATGCAACCAAAAATTCTAAAATAGTCAACTTTAGGTTTCTTCCCTTTGAGTAATTCATAGGGAGTCTTTCCCTTCAGTTTATGTATCAGACTTCTGTTCAGCACATAGTTGGAGGTGTTCACTGCCTCTGCCCAAAAGGATAGAGGTAGATGAGCATCTGACAACAATGTAGTGGCAGATTCAATAAGGGTTCTATTTTTCCTTTCAGCTACCCCATTTTGTTGAGGAGTTCTAGGAGCTGAGAAAGTATGCCTGATCCCTTCACTCTGACAGAACTCTTGCATAAGAAGAGAATCAAACTCTGTCCCATGATCACTTCTGATCAGGGCAATGTGAGTATTGAACTCAATCTGTATACATTTGAGAAACTCTGTCAGACACTTAAAGTTATCAGACTTCTTCCTTAGAAAGAACACCCAAGTGAATCTAGAGAAGTCATCTACAATTACTAAAGTGTAGGATTTCCCTCCTAGGCTTTGTACTGTGATGGGTCCAAATAGATCCATGTGTAACAGATACAATATCCTAGGTGAATCACTCTTATTAAGTGACTTAAAACTGTTTTTAGTTTGCTTGCCTAATTGACAGGCCTTGCAGAGTCCTTCCTTCTTGTAGGGGCCAGAAGGTAGTCCTCTAACAAGGTTGTCCTTGGATAGCCTAGCAATAGTTCTAAGGTTTAGGTGTCCTAGTCTCTTATTCCATAAAACATTTGGTCTACAGACTGAATTAAACAAGCAGATATCTATATCAGTTGAAAGAAAGTCTAATAGGTAGATGTTACCTTTCCTTATACCTGTCAACACAGTTGTGTTGTCCTCTGACTTGATTTTGCATAAGGCTTTGCGAAAGGTCACCTGGTAGCCTTCATCACATAGCTGACTGATGCTGATTAAGTTGTGCTTCAGTCCTTCCACATATGCTACCTTCTTGAAGGTTACTGAACCAATCTGGACTGTACCATATCCTTTAGTCTGTCCAAAGTTAGAATCACCAAAGATAACTTTGGGTCCAAGCTTGGCTCTGAAGGATGTGAGGTTGTCCTTATTCCCTGTCATGTGCTTAGAGCACCCACTATCCAAGTACCATTACTGGTTAGATGTTGGATAGGTCTTCATCTGCACATAAAATAATTTACTTGTTTTTGACCCAGTTTACCTTGGGCCTAGGTTGATATCCTCTAAATTCAGAAATGAAAGACATCCCTGGCTGACTCTTATATCCTTCAGGATGATATCTCCTTGGAGGTAAAATCCATTCAGTACAAGGGTTAAAGGTTTGGGATGAAGAACCCTTAGGATTCAATTTTTACTTGCCTTTGAAAAAGTTTCCAGAATTCTGACCTCTGTTCGACGATCTTGGAGCTGAGTTCGACGATCTTGGGTCAGATCGTCGAGCTCCGTTCGACGGTCGACTATGGGTGAGGTCAGGTATATGAGATCGTCGACCTGCGTTCGACGACTTTGGCTGAGATCGTCGATCTGCGTTCGACGATTTTTCCTGAGATCGTCGAGCTGCGTTCGGCGATCGTCGATCTTCATTCGGCGATCGTCGATCTCCGTTCGACGATTTTTGCTGGGACTCAGTTTTCTGAGGCAGATCAGAATTTTTCCTGGCAACCTCTATAACTCCCTTTCCCTTGTTAGAAATAAACTTGATGGGAGTTGTTAGGACTATAGGTTGGCTGGATGAAGCACCCAAGCCCAGTGTACTGTTGAATCTAGAGTTCACTGTGCTTGTGATGTCCATCAGCTTGATGCTTCTCCCATTAAGGGATTATTCAAGCTTCTTGGCCTCAGAGAGCTCACTTTTCAGTGTAGCTATCTGTTCCCTACAGTTCTCCAACTCCTGAGAGAGTTTGAGGTTTTCTGACTTTAAACCATTGTGTTCAGATAATTGATTTCTGAGAGAGATAATCTCTTTCTCAGACTTTAGCAGGTCTAAACACAATGCTTTAAATTCAGATTTAAAATCTTCTGAAGTAAAATCAAAAGAACTAATTACCTGATCTTCTTCAGGTTGGGTTTCTGAGTCTGACTCTGACTCTTCATCCTCTGAATTGTGCTGTGAGGCATTAATTGTCATCATGCAGAATTCCTTTTCTTCTGCATCATCCTCATCATCACTGGAGCTGGATGAGGCTTCTGATTCCTCTTCTGTCTCACTCCAGGATTCAGCAACAAACCCTTTTCTTGTATGCTTATTTTTGCTTGAAGAGGGCTTGCCATTTCCATTCCTTTTGGAGTCTTTCTCCTTTCTTCTTTCTTTTCTGTCCCTTCTGTCCTTGGTCTTGTTCTCTAGACAGTCAGGAACTATGTGCCCTGGTTTCCTGCAACCAAAGCAGATAATGTCTTTGTTATTGCCAATGGACTTGTCATACCTTGGCTTATCCTGCTCCTTGTATGATCTTCTTCTGAAGTCCTTTCTGGCCATCTTGTAGAATCTTTTGGCCAACAAGCTGAGAAGTTCATCATTGCCCGTGCTCTTATCTTCAGGCAGATCCTCAGTTGCCTTGAAGGCTATGGTTTTCTCTTTCCTTGTGGCTGGTGAAGCAGCCTTCTATTCTTCCTCTCAATTCTTGATGTGTAGCTCATAAGATTTGAGCTTACCCAACAAGGCTTCAGTGGTGATCTCATTTATACTTCTGGCATCCTTAATTGGCCAGATTCTTGAATCGCAAGTGCTGGGGAAGCACATTAGGATCTTGTCATTAAGTTCTGTCAGAGAAATCTCTTTGTCCAATGTCCTTAGCTCACTGACAATTAGACTTAATCTGTTGTACATGTCTCCCACTGACTCAGTCTCTCCCTTCTTGAAGTTCTCATATTGGGAGATGAGATGGGATCTTCTGTCCTTTCTCTCATCAGCTGAGCCTGAGACAATTTCTGAGAGCTTGTCCCAAATCTCCTTAGCTGAGTTGCATTCAGCTACCTTTTGGAATATGTCATCTGACATTGTTTGGGCTAGGATGTTCATAGCCTTGGCATCAGCTACTTTCCATTTTTTGATGTCAGCATCTGTTCCTGATGGAGGTGGAACAGCATTTCTGCTTGTGCTCTCTGGGGGTCTTGGACACACTGTCAAAACAAAATTGAAAATATCTTCGTCAATGGAATTCATGTAAAGTCTAATCCTTGCCCTCCAAAGTGCAAACTTTGACAGATTGCACACTGGAGGTCTGGTGCTAGCATAATCTTTGTTTTGGGCCATGATTTGTGCAAACAGAATCTAATAATAAAATACAAAAGAAAAACAGATCTAGTTTAGGATCTTGGGGTTCAGGTGTTAGCCTGTACAACCAATCAGGTATGATATGTTTAACCAACCTCGCTTTGATATCAATTGAAAGGGCAACTAGATCTGATATACTCTAGAGGGGGGTGAATAGAGTATATGGTGTTTTAGTACTTTTAAAAACTTTTACAACAATTATTGTAATAAGTGTGAGCAGGGAAGCAAATATAAATCTAATCACAGAACTAAGCTATGCAAAAACTAAGCACAGACAAATCAAGGCCAGAAACAAAAAGTAAACAAGCAGAGCAGAGGACACAAGGAAATATAGTGGTTCCCCAAACTTGGGTACATCCACTCTTCTACCACCCTAGGTAGGAATCCACTGCAGGATGAGTTGATCAGGTGTCCTGGGCACCAATGAGCTTTTGATAAGGTGCTCAAAAACCAAAGAAGATTTTTTGATCAGGTGTCTTGCCACCAATGAGCTTTTGACAAGGTGCTCAAAAACCAGATTCAAACTTTTGAAGGGAGTTTGAGAAACCCTTTATAAACTGGGGGTGAGAGAGTGATGACAGTCTTCTCTTTCTCAAACAACTGAGAAGACTATGTGGATTGATGTCAAAGCTCCCCCTGAATCCTTGAAATCTTCAGGAAGAAAAGCTTTGCTGAGGGTGATAGGCCTTCAAAGATAGAACTCCAGCAATAGATGGTTTCAGCAATGGCTGAAATGTTGAGTGTCTGGAGTCTTGAAATGATGTTGGCCTTTAACACTTTGAAAGATGAAGAGATTTTGAAAGCTTGATCTCTTTGATGAGTGTTCTTCAGAATTCTTTTTGACAGAAGATTTTGAATGAGTCTCTGTAATCTGTATTGTGTGTTCTCTTCTTGTTAATCTATATTGATTCAAAAAAACCATTCTGTCTTTTATTCTCTGTTCCTGAATAGAATATCATTCTCTGTCAAAGATAGCCGTTGGTCTGCATTGATTGCATCCTTAATTGCAAAAACTCTTATGGAGGAAAGTCCACAGAATTATTCCTTGAAAGATCCCTTGAAACTTGGTCCAGAAATAAATGAAAACGGCTAGCAAATCTCTGAATTAATTGCATAATAACTCCTGTCTGATTTGAATTTGAATTCTGGAAGTTAACTGAAATCGTCGAACTGAGCTCTGCTATCGTCGAGCTGAGCTCAGCGAACTGGAAAACTCAAGCAGCAAAATAATCGTCGATCTGAGCTCAAAGATCGTCGAACTGAGCTCAGAGATAAAGATCCAGTGCAGAGTCAAAATCGTCGAACTGAGCTCACCGATCGTCGAACTGAGTTCGACGATATTAAGAAGTTGAGCTCAGCGATCGTCAAATGGAGTTCGACGATCTGTCGAAGTTGAGCTAGACGATCGTCGACCGGAGTTCGACGAATCGTCGTGCTGAGCTCGACGATCAGACTTGGTCTCCAGACAGAAAAACTTGGTCTTCAGGGCAGCTTCCAAACCTAGACTACTAACCCTTAGACTCAATTCTAATTGACCTATTAAGCTATACAGAAGGTCAAACAAAGGTTCCTAGAGACATAGTGATCCTGACCCAAATTAGTAATAGGGTGTTCCAACACACTGTCTTGTCTACACCGTCAAGATCGTGATTAGATCTAGGGAGAGGCTAGTAGCAACCTCTAGGGAGTGATTCGCTTCAGACTGCCGGTTCTTGTAGAAGGTCTGGCGAAATCAAAAGTTTGCTATATTTTTCATAATCCTTAGTCTCTAACTTCATAGTGATTTATTGTATTTGTCTTTACTGCTTTTGAAATAAAATACTGTCATTTTCATTCATATACATTTCTAAGTGTTTAGTTTGATTTATGAAAAATTAGTTTTGATTTCTCTTATTTTATCATGTAAACTCTGTAAAAAAATGTTAACCCTTATTCACCCCCCTCCCCCTCTAAGGGCCCCTCACGATCCAACAAAATGGCATGGGGTTCAGTGCTTTGAAAGCTCCCCATGAAGAAATTCAAATGGGTAATTTCAAACCATTTGAATTTGTTACTCTAACCCCTGCACTAAAAATTAAGGGTGTTGATTCTTCCCAGGTCACTCAAAGTAACAAGCAGACTATTGGCAAAATAATAACCCACACTTACAAGGCCATATCAGATGCCATCAACATTGTGTTAGCTACCAAGCGGATAGTTGTTTCAATCAAACTGATATTATCGAGTATTACAGGTTATTATAGAGCACACTGCCAAGTGCTTGATGAGAGAAATAGGAAGAATGCAGCAGCCTTCTCTGCTGAACATGAACATCCAAAAGCACCTTCAACTTCTAGGAATGTTTATAAGAGAAGGTACAACATCTTTCAGTGTTGGTATTGTGGTAAAGTGGGAAACTTTGCCTTAGATTGTTGGAACAATCCATCTCTACAACATGCAAAGAAGAACTTTCTTGCTTGAATTGCTCCCAGCAAAAATGTCATTTTTACTGCTAATAAGGACCTAGGACCCAAATTCTGTTGAGATCCTAAGATAAATGACTTCTATCTTGTAGGTTAGTTCAAATACCAACCTAAAGCAAATCTGGTACCTAGACAGTGGGTGTTTCAGGCACATGACTTGGATAAGAGGTCGACTCTAGGATTACACTCCTATGAAGCATAGACCTAGGGCCATTTTTGGAGGCTCTAACAGGGAGTCACTAAAGGCTATGGTATGAATTCCAATGGCATAGTCTCAATTACAAGGGTAACTTATGTGGAGGGGTTACAACACAACCTCATAAGCATACGTCAACTATATTGACTTAGGCTATGTCATTAAGTTCTTCAATGACAAGTGTTTGATCCAAAAGTTAGTTGACTTAGAGAATATTCTCTCAAGTACTTGGAGTGGCAAAGTCTATTGCTTTCATTTTATTTTTCTTAATTCTACCACTCCAGTATGTTTGGTAGCTAATGTGAAAGAGTCTCTATGTGTTCAATAGCACACAAGACTTGCTCATTTTAAGGACAAGAAATTAAAGTAACTCTTCTTTGAAAATTTTAATTAGAGATAGTCCTGATCTCAAATGTGTTAAAGAGTACCCTTGCCATGCATGTCAAATGGCGGAGAAAACTTGGGTCACCTTTAAGAGCATTGGCTCTAAAGACTCTGTAATAAGTCTTTATCTATTACATATGGATCTATTTGGTCCTATGACCATTCAGAGTTTAGGTGGAAAGTTGTACTCCTTTGTGATTTTTAGATGATCACTGTGGTTTACATGGGTATTCTTCCTTATGAAGAAATTTGATACTCTAGATGTCTTTTTGACAATTATCAAGGCAATTTAGAATGAGATGGACTATACAATGGTCAAATTGAGATGTGACCATGGCATATAATTTTAATCCATGGATATGACAAAATTTTGTCAAGAGTAAGGTCTTTCCAAGGAGTTCTCCTCTCATAGAACTCCATAATAAAATGGAGTGGCTGAGAGAAAGAACATGACTTTAATAGAGGTTGATAGAACATTTCTTAGTGATTCCTCACTACCAGAGTGTTTTTGGGCTGAGGTAATCAATACAACTTATTATGTTTTGAATAGGGACTCTATCAACAAATCCCATGAGAAAACTCCCTGTAAACTTCTGAATGGCAGAAAACTAAATATTTTATATTTCCGGATCTTTGGATATAAATGTTACAATTTAAATAATGGAAGATCTCAGCAGACTAAGTTTGCTGAGAAGTGTTGTGAAGGAATTCCTGTTGGCCATAACTCATATAGAAGAGCCTACAAAGTATTTAATAAGAAAATTCGTGTTTTAAAAGTATATATACATGTTGTTTTTGATGAGACTAGAATTATATATAAGTGCAGTTCTAGTGCTACTAACATTGTAGGTATAGACCAAAGATTACCAGAGTTGTCTATCCAAGAGAAGCCTAGCTCAAGCACAGTCTCTCCTCTTGATGTTGATTCCAAGAAGATCCCGCTGACCAGACTCCACTAGCTAGCATGGCTGAAAGTCACTCGGTGGTGTATTAAGATGTTGACCCCGAGAAGATCCCACTGAATTGGCTACCACTAACTGGAAGGGCTGGAAGTAACTCAGTGCTTTATTAAGATGTTGACCAAAAATAGATCCCACTGAGCTGCCTCCAACTAGCTAACAGTGCTAGGAGTCACTCGACGAGGATATTAAAAAATAACCCTAAAGAGATCTCGCCATCAAGGCTCTCGCCAGTCTACGAAGCTAGGAGCCGGTGGAATAATAAAGATGAGGATGTTTAAAAAATAGGTCTAAGAGGATCTCGCTATTCGATCACTCGCCGAGGGACAAGATCGAGCTACAAAGGTAAAAGGAATATAGTCGTTCATGAGCTCAGTTAGGCTAGAACAACACTGGAATGGACCTAAGGGCCAACGTAATTCTAGCGCACGAGTTTGAGAAATCGACATTTTGCCGGATGTTGCGGCAAAAGGTTAAGATAAGGTTTCACAAAATATCTTTCGCAGGAATTATTGAAGTTAAATTTTACGCGCGGGCCGAGTGCGATTTCGCATGACAAAACTACCAAAGTAAAGCTAAGGAGCATCAAAGAGGAATTCCAGACAGCAAAACTATAATTTGTATTTCATTACATCTCACGGGAGGATTCATGACAAAAAAAGATAAAAATACATGAAAGAAAAGAAAAACTGTAAAGAGTGAGATCTTCAGGACGGAGATGTCGACTGCTCACTCTCGCGGGAGGTGGCGTCGGCATCATCGCCTGACTCGTTGATTGGAAGTAATTGTCACAACCCATATTTTCTCAACATAAAACATTATATCAGAGTAAGAGAAAACACGTGTCGTGATGCCGCGCCGTACATGGGATAACTGTAACACCCACTATCCGTCACATAGAATATAGTAGTAGGTCAGCCCGGGGCCTGACGCCATATACCACAGACAGACCGGAAGGTTACTCAATGGAAACCATCCAACTAATAACCAACGTCCAACACAGAGTCATTCTAGCAGAAGCAATTATTAAAAGTTACAAATTAAAGAACCCAGACAGAAAACATGAATGTCCACTACAAAGCCCAATAGGAATGAAGTACAATACACAAGTACACTGCCTTAAGGCCTTACATTTGTTTACTCAAATAAAATGTGTCTTTCATACCATGGCATGCTGGCCGGTCACACATGAATATAACAAGTAAACACTCAAAATTTGGCCTTCGAGGGCAGGCTCAGCAACTTGGGCTTTAGCCCGCGATTTACCGCTCGGCTCCGCAGCACCTACAAGCAACAATCCACCGCACGGTGGCAAACAAAAGCAACGGTCAGCTATGCTGACCAAATTATAATGATCCTGCCCCCAAACTCGGGGCGGTGATGCTCCTTTCCCTGCACTTTGTTAGCATAACCAAGTAATATAGATAAACACTTCATCACAGGCATGGGCACGCATGACCACACACCCCGTACTCTCAGGGCACATTCTCGGTGAACCGGTAAACGTCACGTCAATTTAAGCCATAGACGTCTCGGTCTCACCACCGCCACTAGGACGACCAATCTTGCGAGTATTTTTGTCTTCCCGGCATGGATCACGTCAATTTACGCCATAGACCGCTGAAGACCCTCATCTATGCCAATGGCTCCCACCGAACGATATAGAACGGGTACGGTTCCGCCTGACCCGTTGCTCACATCGCATCGTCAATTTAAGCCATATGCGCGGGTCAAACCTCCCTGAGTCCTATTTCCATCACACACTTCACATAACCCAGTTATGTTCAAGTTGGCTCTCAGGACACCATGTTGACAGAATCACACATCTGCCCAATTTTCCGGTGCACATTGGAGTTAGTCCCCAAGGCTCCCTGTCACAACCCGCATTTTCTCAACAATTAAATCATGTCAGAGCAAGAGAAAATATGTGCCATGATGCCACATCGTGTAGGGGATAACTGCACACGCTCAGGAAAAACCCCAGACTCTATATATTTGGAGAAAACCATAGTTTAATATGAAAGAAAACCAGTTATGTTTGATGGACGTATCCCTCGGCACAGTGGATCAGCTAGTCCACAATTAAAACTATATTTATACGCAGCGGAAAATATTTTGGTTAAGTTGATTTGACATCCTACATGAGTGTAAACGTCCCCAAAGGACGACTTATGAAATGCTGGACTCTAGATTTATCATAGTATAAGAAAAATAGCTTTTACGTTACTTAGGAAAGTGGTGTTTTAGTTGTATAAACATGACATGCATGAGGTAAATATCATAATACTTTTAGTGTTTAAAATACCTAACATGCAACCTAGCATAAATCATTCCCAGAAGCAAGTAAACAACCTCCAAATAGGCAAAAATAACAGTTTTCAGTTCATATCTAGCATCACAAATAAGCCACCAGTGGGCATCAACAACCTGACACGAACCCACTGGTGAGTATGCATGTCTATACAGGAAGAAGAAAACTACCTCACAAGGTCGAGAAATAGCAACTCAGCTACCCCAAAGGCCACAAGAAAGCTCCACCAGAACACTAGCCGCTCAACCAACTACAACCTGAATCTAAGACATTCAAAGAAAGAATGCCTCAATAAGCAAATAATCAAAAGAAAACTGGGGCATTAGATTCATAAGTAATGAGGGAAGGGCTTACCAACCCTACAACAAGTGCTATCAACAAAAGAGCAAAAGGGAACTGAACAATATAGTAAGGGTAAAATACTGCCCAAGACAACAACCCAACGCACCAAGTGTGAGAAAAAAAATAATAAACAACATGCCCTGCTAAAAACTGCAGAAGCACAAGGCAAGCATATGCCTACATAACCACTTTAAAGAAAGGAACTAACAGTCCTAACTTGTGAATCATTAGCAGTGGCAGAGCCATTGGTCTGGGTTGGTGACCAAAAACAGTCCTCATCCAAACACCCAGACCCATAAATACTCAAGGGTATAACGGTGGAAGCTTAAAGATCCAACACACCAAAAAAATCAGCCCAAACCAGGGCATAAATGGTGCCAACACACCAACAAAACCAGCCCAAACCAGGGCGAAAATGGTGCCAACACACCAACAAAACCAGCCCAAACCAGGGCAAAAATGGTGGGACCACGGCTCTACACCCAAACCACCCCTTACAGAGTCAGCAAGCAAACCACTTGCTATAATTCACGATTTGGCCTTCAAAACCAGCCGAAAAACATCAACAAATCGACATAAACCCATCCTAACCACACTCGGGAGAAAACACCAGCTTAAGGTAAAAGGCGTCGAGTCCACTCGGCGCTAAAAGACTTAGCCGTAAAATACTAACTGGACGATGGCGTTGAGTGAGTTTAGCTCAGTTGGTGATGGCCACTGGTGGAAGAGTGTGTTATCAAGGTTTGCGGGTTCGATAGCTAGCGCCAACAACGTGCCTTGCTGAAAAACAAGCGGGAGAGGCGTTGGGGTGTATTGGGCTGCAGCCCTGTAATGGGCTGCGGGGCGAGACAAGCTGCTCCGACCCAGGTGTTGGGTGCGGTGGGCCTCTGAGCTCTAAACCAGGCCGTTACATAAAAAGTGTAAAGCTCAGAGGCCCACCGCACCCAACACCTGGGCCGGAGCAGCTTGTCTCGCCCCGCGGCCCGTTACAGGGCTGCAGCCCAATACACCCCAACGCCTCTCCCGCCTGTTTCTCAGTAAGGCGCGTTGTTGGCGCTAGGTATCGAACCCGCAACCCTTGATAACACTCTATTCCAACAGAGCTCATCACCAACTCAGTTGGTGATGAGCTCTGTTGGAATAGAGTGTTATCAAGGGTTGCGGGTTCGATACCTAGCGCCAACAACGCGCCTTGCTGAGAAACAGGCGGGAGAGGCGTTGGGGTGTATTGGGCTGCAGCCCTGTAATGGTCCACAGGGCGAGACAAGCTGCTCCGGTACAGGTGTTGGGTGCGGTGGACCTCTGAGCTCTAAACTGGGCCGTTACACTCCCTGTTGCAATCTACCGTGTAGAAAAACCCGAAAAACAACCATATGCGTGGAGTCTTCTCCGGCCATTTATGCAATGCAACATCACCGATCCAGACCAACTTGTCCGGGTAGGCTTCACACGTCATGCCTATGTTTGTTTTTCACTTACGGACTCTACATGTACACAACGGGGACTATTCATGTCTACCCGAAGGAACGCCTCAAACTCTCCGCAAACTCACGAGAGCGGGCTTCCTATGCAAAGGAAAAGAGGACTTCACATGTCCTAGGATGAGAATCGTTACCCTAGCATTTTTTCCTTGGTGCTATGGAAATCTATGAAGATAAAAAGCACAGCAATCTCCTTGCCTCCATAGATCCGAAGTCGGCTCGCGATTTGGAGCTCCAAAGCTCCGCCGGTGACCGGATCTAGCTTCCTTCTTCTTCCTTGCTCTCCCCTCTCTCCATATCTTTAGAAATAGATTGGTAGGATGAAATGAAGGATTTCGAACCCTAAACCCGGTATATCCCATCAGTAATAACCCCCAGCCGTCAGATCCCAAAGTAAGGAAACGGACGGCCACGATCCGGATCTGAAATCCAAAATCTGGGCCGAATACGGCATGTGACACGCCCGTGTCCAGGGTCGTATTCCCCATTCTCCGTCGAAGCAGACGCGTCTCGAAAAGGACATGGGCATCTGACACGCCCGTGTCAACCAGTACACGGCCGTGTTCCCGGGCGTGTTCCTCCATCGACACAGGACCAACACCAACCCAAGAAGGACACGGGTCTTGGACACGCCCGTGTCGAAGTTGATAAGCCCGTGTCTACCCGACAAGGCCCGTGTTCTGACCCCGTGTATCAACCATGCCACATCCCGGCTTCAACCCGTGAAGGACACATCATGTGACACGCTCGTGTCTCAAGCCGTGTTCGCTGCTTGACGATCGTCGACTCCAAAATTCGTCGACCTCTCGTCCAGATCGTCGACCCGAGCATGACACGCCCCTGGGACACGCCCGTGTCCGAGGTCGTGTACCCCCTGCCAAGTTCCAAACTTGGCCCAAAACACCTCCCGTTGCTCTTTTCAGTTTCGGGGCGTTATAACGCTCTCCCTCTTAAAAGAATTTCGTCCTGAAATTACATAAAGGAAAGATAAACACAAAACTTAAATGGTACCTGAGTGGAATAACTCCCGGTACTCCTCAAGCATGGTCTTCTCTCGCTCCCACGAGATCTCCTCCCAACCACAATTATCCCAAACGGACTTTGACTATCCCAATCTCTTTGTTGCGTAGCCGCTTGACTTCCGAGTCCTCAATGCGTATAGGCTTGGCCTTCGTCATCAGCCCATTATCGACCGACACCTGATCGACCGCAATCACTTATGAAGGCTCTTGCACCGCTTTCCGCAGCACCGACATGTGGAATACATCGTGTAGACCACTACGCTCTACTGATAGCCTCAATCGATAAGCTGCTTCACCAATCCACTCCAGAACCTCAAATGGCCCAAGGTACCTCGGGCTTAGCTTCTTCAATCGCCGCACCCACGAGACACCCTTGAACGGCTTAATCTTCAAGTACACCCAATCGCCAATAGCGAACTCCACGTTCCTATGCTTGACATTATAGTACTTAGCCTGGCGGTCCTGAGCGATTACAACCTCTCTCGAATCGTTCAAACAAACGATGTAACATCTTCCTCCTCTTGACGCTTGTACAACTTTGACTCACCCGTTTCCAACTAAGACAATGACGTGCGACATCTTCTACCATAAAGAGCCTCGAAGGGCGCTATTTGTATGCTCGCCTGGTAGCTATTATTGTACGCAAACTCCACCAAGTATAGGTGATCTACCCACTGCTTCCCTAAGTCCAGGACACACATGCAAAGAATGTCTTGCATTGTCCTATTGACCCTCTCGATCTGCACATCCGCCTGCGGATGAAAGGCTATGCTGAAACTCAGCTTTGTTCCAAACATCTGTTGCACCATACTCCAATCATTGGATGTGAATTGCCCATATAGGCCACTCACGATGCTGTGGGGCACACCGTGAAGCCGTACTATGTTATCCACATATAGCTTCGCCAATTTCTCCAAAGAATTGTCCTTCCTATGTGGACTGAAGTGCGACACTCTCGTTAGACAATCTACGACCACCCAAATGGCGTTGTTCCCCTTATGAGACCTTGGCAACCCGTGCATAAAGTCCATAGTGATGTCGTCGAACTTCCACTCCGGAATAGGAAAGGACTTCAAGAATCCTCCTGGCTTTTGGTATTCCGCCTTCACCAAAGCGCATGTTTGACACCTAGCCACGTAGAGTGCCACATCCTTCTTAAGTCCTGGCCCTCAGAATAGTTTCCTCACATCGCGGTACATCTTCGTCCTCCATAGGTGAATCAAGTACTTGGTATGATGCACCTCGTACAACAATTCCACCCGCAAATTGCCCACGTTTGGGACGCACAGACGACCCTCTTTCCAAAGAAATCCATCCTCAACAACGAATTGGGAATTTGACCCATCCAGAGCCTCAACCATGATCTGCTTCATGTGACCATCTACATCCAAAGCCTGCCAAACTCGATCAGCCAGGCCACACTGAACTTCAACCTAGTTCAATAGCGCTTTAGCACTTGACTGCTTGTCTACGCAAGAGATCTCCAGTCTCCAACTCCCGAACCAACCGCTCGTCACGGGACGACAGCCAATTGGCTTGAGCTGTGGTCCGACAACTCAATGCGTCCGCAACCACATTGCCTTCCCAGGCACATAGTGGATCTTGCACGTGTAGTCCCCAGGAACTCCATCTATTTCCTCTGACGCATGTTCAGATCTTTCTGATCCAACAAGTATTTCAGGCTCTTATGATCGGTATAAATATTGACCTTCACTCCATACAAGTAGTGCCTCCATAACTTCAAGGCAAAATTCACGGACGCTAACTCCAAGTCATGGACCGGATAATTCCTCTCGTGCACTTTTAGCTGTCTCGAGCCATACTCTATCACACATCCGTGTTGCAGTAGAACACATCCCAGAACACTGCCCGAAGCATCGCTGTAGATCTCAAAACCTTCGGTCCCACTCGGCGAACTCAATACAGGCTCCGTGGTCAACCGACATTTCAACTCCTCAAAGGCTCGCGCGCACTCCAGCATCCAAATGAACTTCTACTCTTTCCTCGTCAGAGTCATGAGGGGTAATGCTATCCGCGAGAAGTTCTCCACGCAGCACCTGTAATAGCCAGCAAGCCCTAGAAAGCTCAGGACTTCCGCTACGGTAGAAAGCACAGGCCACTCTCGTATCGCAACAATCTTCGCCGGATCCACTACAATTCCCTCTCCACTGACTATATGACCGAGGAATGCTAATGAGGACAACCAAAACTCATATTTGGAGAACTTGACGTACAATTGAATCCTCCTCAGCGTCTCCAGCACCAAATGAAGATGCTTGAAGTGATCCTCCTCACACTGCGAGTACACCAATATGTCGTCGATGAAGACGATCATAAAATGGTCTAGGTACACCCTGAAAGTCCTGTTCATCAAATCCATGAACACCGACGGCGCATTCGTCAACCCAAACTGCATGACCGTAAACTCGTAATGCACGTATCTCGTACTAAAAGCTGTCTTGGGTATATCACTCTCCCTTATCCTCAGCTGAAAATACCTGAACTTAAGGTCCAACTTAGAGTACACCGATGACCCGACTAACTGATCGAATAGATCATCAATCCTTTTGATCAGGTACTTGTTCTTTTCCGTTAGCTTATTCAGCTCTCGATAATCAATACTAAGTCTTAATCTTCCATCCTTCTTCTTAACAAAATGGACCGGTGCTCTCCAAGGCGACGAACTTGGACGCACATACCCCTGCTCCAACAACTCTTGAAGTTGAACCTTCAGCTCCGCCATCTCCTTAGGCGCTAGCCGATACGAACAGCGTATCACCGGTTTGGCATCACACCTAACCACCTTAACCACCTGAAGAGCAGACATAAACGTCATGCTCGACCCCTTTCAATCGCACAAATGTCGTCTCACGACCAGTTCCCAAGTTGACTTCCTTACGATTTCGATCAATGTACGCTTGCTACTCCGAGAGTTAGTCCTTACCAAAGATCACGTCGAGCTCCCGTAGCAGTAGTAACGATGCCTGTAAGTCAAACTCTTGAATCCCAATCCGCACCTAAACGCAACAGATTCTACTCGCGCGTATTGAGCATCATTAGACAACAACGCATCCAATTTGTCTTTTGCCATCAAAGGAGGTACTCCGATGCGCAATACAAATCCTTTGGTCAAAAGGGAACGCGAAGCTCCCTAAGCGAACGGTGCTCTCGCCAAAATTAATCGAAAATCAGAATAAAGCTTAGCACAAACAGTTCTATCCTAACATACACAAGGGCAACAAGTATTTAAAGCTAAACTGCTATAACTTTAAGCCGTACCTGTCATCACGACAGCGTGCTTGTTGGGTACATTGGAAAATGTGTACCAGATTTGGAGAAGCCTCACCTAACTCAATGATATGCATCAAGTTATATTTGATGTTGTGTTGAGTTATCATGTGCAGGTTAATTAAATGAAAGAAAAATTTTCTAAGTACAAGTATCGACACTTTAGAATGGCTGTATCGACACCAAGGGCCAGATTATGTCGACACCCAGAATTTGTGTCGACACACAGAAAATCTATCGACAACGTTGTATCAACACCAAGGGTCAGATTATGTCGACATCATCAGGATCTGTATCGACACACAGAGAAGCTGTCAACATATTCTAGAATTCTGTCGACAATTACTGTATCGACACACATAACTTGTGTCGACACACACCAGAATTCTGTAGACACCAACTTTGTCAAGACAAGGAGTGTTCGTGTCGACACAAAGGACTTGTGTCGACACATTCCACAGAAGCTGTGTTGAGAAGTAAAAGTGAAGCTGTGTTGACATCATCAGGATCTGTGTCGACACACAGAGAAGCTGTCGACACATTCCAGAATTCTATCGACAACGACTGTGTCGACACACAGAACTTGTGTCGACACACACCAGAATTCTGTCGACACCAACTTTGTCAAGACAAGGAGTGTTTGTGTCGAGACATAGGACTTGTGTCGACACATTCTATAGAAGCTGTGTCGAGAAGTAAAAGTGAAGCAGTGTCGACATCATCAAGACTTGTGTCGACACATGAACTATGTGTGTGGACACATATGAAGTATTCACTCGACATTCTTTATTGCTGAGTCAAAGTCCAATGAAGGTTGAAGTAATACAACTGGAGACTTGACAGCTATCATTACTGACATTGCTGTCATATCTGTCAGAGATGTCAGAAGTCCGTTTGAAACCGGAATAGCCGGTAACCATGGACGAATCCTATATATAGATATGCTCTCTCAACAATTGAAGATAGAACAGAGAACAGTTAATCAAGCTAATCAATTATAATCTCTGAAGGATTGAGGATCCAGAAGTAGAGAAAGAAGAAACAGTCAACAGATTTTAGAGAGAGAAAAACAAGAAGGAGAGATGTTCTCATCCAGTGAAGACAGGTCCTAAACAATCTGCCTAAAGAATTCAGATCAAGTATGAAGAAGAATTCAGATTAATTTCTGAAGGAAGCTGATTGAAGATCAACTGCAACACCAAGAAGATCAACCCTACTTTGTTCAGATTCAAGAAGCTTTGAAGAAGCTAAGACAGGTTGATCCTTAAGTAATCAGTTCTATGAAGAACTGATCAAGAAGCCTTCAACCAATTCTCTCTCCATCTGCTTGAAGATATTATTATCTTTTTCATCAAATAACTTTTGTTGGATCTGTAATAGATCTGAGTGTAGGAGATTTATTTCTCTGAGTTGTAAGCCTAAATTATAAAGGATGAGGTAGGGCTGAGTGCCTGAGGTAGGGGAATCTGTTCCCTGAGTTGTAGGCATGTGAAAGAGGCTGAGGTAGGGCTTTTGCCTGAGTTATAGGAGTGGGGTATCACTTTAAGTTGTAGGCCTATGGAAGAGGCTGAGGTAGGGCTTGTACCTAAGTTGTAGGAGTGTGGATTTACTTTGAGTTGAAGGAACCAGTCTTGGTTCTGAGCTGTGAGATCTGCGGATATGAGAAGAAAAAGGAAGTTAGGCCGAATATAGTACACTGCTAGATAGGCGAAGGGGGAAAGTGGATGTACACATCATTTAGGGAACCACTATAAAACTGGTGTGCAATCTGTGGAATGCTGTGTGTATGTGAATGCTGTGCTGTGTTTTCTGCTGAATAAATTGCTAAACTAGATAGAATTATCTGCCTAAGTTAGAAAAGAATTGAACATATTCACCCCCCCCCCCCCCGCCCTCTAGGTGTTTAGAATATCTTGAAACCAATTCTTTCAAGTGGTATCAGAGGGAGGTTACTCAAAGAATAGACTTAACAGTCTGAGTAGATCTCCAAGGCAGAAATCTATTAGGAAAAATGGGTTCCATTGAGAATCATAAGTAGTTTGGTTCCATGAAGTTACCTATATGCAGGAAAGAGATTTTTGGCATATGGAAAGAAAGAGTTAGACTGTTTATGGAAGCTTCAGATCCAAGAATCTATATGACAGTCAAAGAAGGGCCATTCATCCCAATGAAAGTCTCAGTTCTTGATGCAAATCTCAGGACACCAACGGAGTATTCTGAAATGACAAAGGGTGAGATCATCTTGTCTACTATGGATAAGAGAACACATAATATAACAGTCAGTGCTATAGATGATTCAACATTCCAAAATTTGATTCACTGCAAGACCTCCAAAGAAATGTTGGACACCCTGATTGTCTACATGGAGGGTTCAGAACATGTGAGAGAAGACAGAAAGTCTATGCTGAATCAGGAGTATGAAAGTTTTAGACAATCTAAAACAGACAACATAACTAAATGTTATAAGAAATTCTTCAGAATAGTTAATGAACTGATGTTATATGGAAGAGTATTCAGCACATATGAGTTAAATGATAAGTTTCTGAGATCATTAACTAAGGACTGGGACACCAAGATATGTGCCATTAGGGAAGTGGCTAGATTAGTAGAAATCTCACATCCAACATTATTTGGCAAACTGCTTTCATATGAGATGCATCTGATGGTCAGAAAGGAGGAGGAGAAAAGTAATAAAGTTGATTACAGAGATAAGTCAGTGGCTTTCAAGACTGAAGCCATAAGAAAGGACAGGAGGATGTCTCCATCTCCTCCAAGGAAAGCTACAGAAGTAGTTTCAGAAAGTTCTGACAGTCACACATCAAATAGTCCAAATTCTGATGAAGACTTAGCTGCTTTCTCAAAATAATTTCAAAGGTTCTTGAAGAAGAAACAGTGGAGATCCAAGCCATCCTCCTCACAATCCAAGGATGATTACTATCAGAAAACGAAATCCTCTAGGAAGGACAGGTATGGCTCTAAACCTAGTAAATTATCTTCAACTAAGATTGTTTGTTACTGTTGCAACAGGCCTGGACATATGGTAGCTGATTGTCTTGACAAAAGGAAAGAATCTAATGACAAGAAGAAACTAAAAAACAAGGGCAAGAAGAAGAAATTCTTCGTTGTAAAGAAGAAAAAAAAACTGGTCAGATTCTTCATCATCAGATTCTGAGGCTGAAGCTGAAGCTGAAGCATACATAGGACTGTTGGCAACTGAAGAGGATGCAGAAGAGGCTGAGTTCTTGAAATTATGGACACAGTAAATGGAATTGAAGAACATTGTTGTAAAGGGCTGATGGCCTTGACAGAAGAAGTTCAGTGACAGGATCAGCCTGGTCCTAGTAAGGTAAATAATTCTTCAATAGTTTCTGATTACTATACTGGTTCAGAATCAGAAGCATCTGCATCAAGAGATGTGGATGAATCTGAATCTGAAGGAGATGTTCATCAACTTATTGATGAATATGGTTATCTGCTGCAAGCACTTAAGAAAAGCAGAATCCTTAACAATGGACAGACCAAGGAAATTGCTTCTCTTAAGCTGGCTGCATTAGATTTAGAAAAAATGCTGGATCTAAAGATGAATGAAGTAGCCAAACTAAAAAGATAACTGTTATTCAGATGGGTACTATTACATTCAAAAATGATCAAATCAAAATCTGGAAGTCAAACTTCAGAAGGAAAAGGATCTGGTGGCTAAATTATCTAAGCAAAAATCAGTATTACCTTTAATTGATGACTTTATTCCCAAAAAGGGTAAGACAGGATTGGGCTTTAAGGGAAATGCAAGGGATGCCAATTCCAAAAGAAAAGGCAAAGCCCCAGTACATCCTCTAGCCTTCAAACCCCTCATTTCCTTCAGAAAAGTGTGGCAACTGATGAATTGTAAATATACCTATTTTTCTGTACATTAATTTAGTCGTTTTCATTTATTTTTGTCGTTTTTACATATTTTTATTCAATAAAATGCTCCTATTTTATAAATATATTACTAACTTATTTTATTTTATTTTTCAGGAAAAAAAATCAAAATTTGCCAAAAATTGACATGTCACGCCCGTGACAAATTGGTCACGCCCGTGACCAGGGCGTGACACGTCAAAAGCCGTGAAATCAGCAATTTTCTGAAGTTCAAAGCCTGACACGCCCGGGGTCACGCCCGTGCCACCCGACACGGGGCGTGACCCAAGACCGTGTCACTCCACTCGACGATTTCATCTCGACGATCGTCGAGTGTCGACACTAGCAGTCACGCCTAGAGTCACGGCCGTGACCTAGGGCGTGACACCTCTTCCCGCTCGACGTTTTCAGCTCAACGAGTGTCGACACCAGCCGACACGCCCAGAGTCACGCCCGTAACCTGGGGCGTGACCACTGCGCCTGGCCGACAAGACCTGCCCGAAGACTTTCGGCGCGCACCGCGCCCAGATCCACCTGCTTGACACGCCCAGAGTCACGCCCGTGACCAAGGGCGTGACCATTGCGAGACCGACACGTGTCCAGCCCGAAGTCCACTTTCCCGTCAAATCGCCGGCCGCCTTCTCAAATAGTACTGTCACGCCCCCTGTCACGCCCGTGACCAAGGGCGTGACCCATGTAAATTTTTTCTATAAATTCTAGTCTTCTGCTTAGGATTTCTGTTCCCCTTTTGGGCACCATTTTGTATAGGGGAAATGCTGCTGGATTGCTTCCAAGGCCCTTGTAAGGGATTTTCTCCCTCTCTCTTTCTTTTTTTTGTATTAGCTTTGTAATCGTTTTTAGACTTAATAAAAATGTAGATTTTTTTTCCCATTTCATGGTTTTGGAATGCATCCATGTGCCCCTCTCTTATACAATCTTATTTATGCTTTGTTTCAACTTTGTTTTTTTTTCGTTCTTTCCTAAGGGTGTGTGAGTGTATGAGTATAGTTTATTTACTTTAATGTTTTCATTTTTTTACTTGTTTTGGTTAACTTAGTTTTTTTATAGCTTTTTATTTCATTGTTATAAACCCGTAAAAAATGTTTTCAAAGTGTTTTTTCCTTTTTGTTTAACTTGGTTTTTATTTTTTGTAAAACTTTTTCGTTCTTTTTCCTTTATTCGCACTTTTTTAGCGTTTTTACGGAGTTATAGGAATGATAATATAGTCGTTTTAATTTTTCTAGCATTTTCGTTTTTGCATTTATTTTCAAATCTTTTTCCTTATTTAATTTTTTCGTTCTCTTTTTATGCATTTCTACCGCATTCTAGCGGTAGAAATGTATTCGTTTTTATTTTTCGAGCACTTTCATTTTGCGTTTATTTGCAAACTTTTTCGCTCGTTTAATTTTTATTTTCTCTTTTTATGCATTTCTACCGCATTTTAGCGGTAAAAATGCAGTTGTTTTCAATTTTAGATAACTTAGTTTTTTACATTTTTTTATACTTGCGCATTTATTTCCGCCTACTCGTTAAGAGTTAAATGGCGCTCGCTTATTTTACTTTCTGTAGAGTGCGTGAGTTTGTAATTTTTCTTTTTTCCTCCTACTCACTTGAGTTTAATGGCTGGATTTTATTTCGGTAGAGTGTGTGTGTTTTCATTTATGTCGAGAGAGAGTGTGCGTGCGTTGCATTTATTTTGTCCTACTCGGTTTGAGTAGGACCCGCATTTCTTTTCTCCTACTCATTTGAGTAGGACTTGCGTGTGTGCGTTTTACCGCTTTCTTTCTCCCGCCCACGCATTTGCGCCGGGACTCGCAATTTATTGCTTTCTTCAGTCCTACTCGTTTGAGTAGGACTTGCAATTTTCAGCTTTCCTTTACTGCTTTCATTTTACTGCTTTCATTTACTGCTTTCTTTACTGCTTTATTTTCTGCTTTTCTCGCAAGCCGTCCCCATTCCGATGAGTGGCTAACAGTTCTTAGCCCTCGGCATCGAAGAGCATTGGGACAGATAAAATAGCTTAAAATAACTAAAGGTCTAATTTTTCTAATTAATTAAAAGTACTTAAGGTTTGCCCGGGTTAACGACGCGTAGGACCACATATCGATGTGTGGGCCCTATTTCCGTTTTCCATACGCTCGCCGAGAGGCTGTGCGTATGGACAGATCACCCCTTGGCAAAGAGAGTGCCAACTCTACCGGATTGGGTTCCCCACCCAATAGCGGGGTTCTTAGCGTAATGCGGGCGTTAAAAGGAATCCTTCGTCGGACGAGAGCCCGGTCGAATAGTCTTAGCGTTCAGGTGAGCGATAGTCCTAGAGATAGGTGAGCTCATTTTATTGGAACCTCAACGGCCAAGTCTCCGCCTTAATTAATTAGAAATTTAGGAGCTCTTTTTATTTAAAGTCTATTTTAGTTCAATTGTTTTTTCGGTGCCATCGAGCTAAGCTCTTCATCGGCACCACCTTCAAGCTTTTTTTTTATTGCTTTCATTTTCTTTCTGTCATTTTCTGCATTTTATTATATATAAATATCCCGACAAGATAATTATCGGTAAAATAATAGTCCCCTCCAGGGAAGAGTAGAAATAATCGAACGGGACCCGAGAACAATACGACCTCGATATTCCACCCGGAATATCTTGTACTACTCACGATAGGTGCACTTGCCTCCTTTCGTTAAAACTCGATCTAAACCTTTTTTATATCCAAAATAAATAAATAAATACGCGCGCCCCGTTTTCTTAAATAAATTCACTTCCGCCTTTTTTCTCAAATAAAACCGCCGCGTCGCCGCGTGACCGCAAATAATTTTGGAGTTTTAACCATCAAGTTTTTGGCGTCGTTGCGGGGACTTTTCGGATCGTTATTTTAAACCCTGGAAATCTATTAATTTTACCTTATTATAAAACCTATATATAATAATAATAATCATAAACTACTTAAAAACAAAAAAAAAACTAACTTAAAAATATATATATTTATTATTATTAATTATTATTATTATTTATAAAATAGTTTTTTGAAATGACGTCATTTCTTACTACTAAAAACGCAAAACAAAAAACAAAAATAACTTAAAAACCAAAAAACTCTAAAAAAAAAAAACTTGAAAAAGTTTAAAAATTAAAAAAAAAAATCTAAAAACTCTAGAAAACCTACAAATCCAAAAAACCAAAAATAAAAAAAAAATCTAAAAAAACAAACACAAAAAAAAAAACTCTAAAACCAAAAACCTAAAAAAATCTAAAAACTTCAAAAATGAAAAAAAAAACAAACACAAAAAAAAGAGAGAAAAACTTAATACTTAAAAAAAAACTCTCAAAAAAAAAAAAAACTAAAAACTAAAAAACAACTAAAAATAAAACAAATCTACTTAAAAAAAAAAAAAAATATATATAATGTGATATTAATACATATTATATATTTTCTTAACTTCTTTTATTTTACTTTGTTTTTATTTTCGTTTCATTTTGCTTCGGCACGCTTCCGTTCTGTGCGCGCTAGGGGATCAAATTTTTATCACACAGGTGGTCTAAGGCCTTAGCTACCTCGACTCCCCCA